>JAREYC010000010.1:30040000-30782500 GCA_030015325.1 Cryptoblepharus egeriae | reverse complement strand
CATCATTTTATTCCTGGTATGTTACTGCTCTAATCATATAATGGAATATTTTCTTCGGAACACGTCTTATGGAATCAGATCAGGTCCACTGGCCTTAACGATATCGTAATGGTAATTAAACTAGTAATTTCTGCCACAGTCATTGTATAACTTTTTTTCCTTTCCCAATCCTCTCTTATTGATATCTAAGAGAAAAAGGGTTCTTTTTAGTTTGCATGAATTTTTCCCCTGACAAAGATTTAGCCTTTTTTGTCATTCCCGAACATTAGCCTAAAGGTTTAATTCAAGTTGAGTGTCTGAGGATACTTTTGTAGTCCTTCATTTACACGAATGCCAACAAGCTTAAATGCACTGCAACCTTGGAAGACTTTCAAAGGAAGTAATAATTCCTCTGAAATAGGGCTTTTTGAAAGCTTTATCTGGTTCTTTCTCTTTTTGTTAATCTTGGGAACTCCTTAGCATGTCAAAGCAATTTTTCTAATGTCACATCTTTTCAAACGATACCATGAAAGCGCTTTAAAAACGATGATTTGTGAAAGAATAAATGTTGAATGAGCATTTATTATAGGGCCATTTATACGCCATTTGCATTTGGACTATGTTTTTTTATGTGAACTGCTTGAAAAGCAGCCTAATTTGAAAGTCAATCTCATCTCCAAACAAGCGACACCACAAGTGTGTTTACACCAATCTCCTTCTTTTGTGCTCTTATTTACACCCCTCCAAAAATGTCATCAGCTTAAAGCTGATTTTTTTAAGTATATAGGTGAGATTAAACTAAATCCCAAGATTTAGTAATGGTGATCTGTTTAAAATGTTTTCTGCTCTGTGAGAATCTTGCTGAGAATGTTGCTGAAGTAGGACTTCATGTTTTAAAGGCTGGGGTATATGCAGTTTATTAAGCAGTCATGCATCTTGTCATATCTGATGACTAAGAAATGCCAGTAAATAAACAGGCTGGCGTGAAAACGGGCAGGGGAAGGTGGCAAGAGGGAAGAAGCAAGTTATGAACAGATCAAGCTTGGGAAGGAGAAGCAGAGGCTCCCCGGGTCCTGGCTTGGCTACGCCTCCACTCTCACTCTCTGTAGAGGTGTGCGGCCAGGCCAGGTCCCAGGAACGGATGCTCTGAGCACGCCTGGCTCGCGCATTATAGGAAGTGCTGCTTCCAAAGCAGTGCTGTGAAGCTTCCAGCTGTCGAGATCTGATCATGTGGTCAAAACCAAGTGCTGTCATGCTGGGGCAGCCCCTAATATCCCCAGAGCGCCCTCCCACCCCTCCGTTTCCCAGACAATTGGGCTTTTTACCAGATGTCCAGTAAAAGAGCTCAATTTCCAGTGAAGTCCGGTGATGTGTGAGTAGGGACACCTGGTGCTCAGGGGTGCCCAGTGGTGCACACTGTTCACTGGTGTTTTGTGGTGCCCACTGCTCACTTGTGCCCTGTAAGGATGCCCTGTGGTGCTCAGCGTCCAGAGATACACAGAGGTGACTACTACCCACTGTGTGATGGTGCCCAGTGCCTGGTGGTGCCTGGTAGGGATGCTCGATGCCCACTGCCCACTGGTGCCTGGTAGTGTCCATGGCCCACTGGTGCCTGTTAAACAGTAGGGCTGTTAAACACTGTTAAACTGAGATAGGGCTGTCCTATGCCAGTAGGAATGCCTAGTGTTCAGTAGGAATGCCTAGGTGCCTGCTGCCCAGTGACCAGTAGGGTTGCCTGGTGAATAGCAGGGAATGCCTGGTGTCTGTTGGTGCCCACCCAGTGCCTGCTGCCCAGTGCCAGTTCCAGGGCCCAGTGCCCAGCAGTGCCTGCCGGTGCCAAAAACTGGGAGTGGAAATGATACATAACCATACCCACTGTCCAGGGTGTTATCCCACCCATTGCATGGAAGGAGGTCCATCATAGGGGTGATACACTGGCATCCTGCACTGGGTGACAAAAAACCCTATTGGTTCCACTGGTGCACCACAGTGTGTAAAGTTAGCCTCTGGCCCACTGAAAATTCAACCAAGAGCTGATCACCTATCACTAGTGAATACTTCCTTGATGATAGGAAGCCTATTTCAACTAGTTCCCCAGTTATGAGAGGTACTCAGAAGATTGGGCATAATGCTAAAAACTGAATGATCAAGTTAAGAGGAACTAGGAAGCCAATTCATCCAGCATTTGATTACAGATGCATTTTTTCATCTGTGAGTAGATACACGATGACCTTTCCAACATCGAGTGATTGGGCTCAAATTTCTTAACAATAGCCAGGGTTGGGGAGCCTGAATGATGGGGTTGCTTACAGGAAATGTTGTATTTGGATTGTAACAAGAGAACTCTGCTCGGATCATCTTTTTTATTTTGTGGGGCACTTCAGATGCTGTTGGTCAGAAAGCATATCAAGAGCGAATGAAATGTTTTACTAAAAGTCTCCCCTCTTTGATCTTTCCCTTTATTCCAAAAAGATGCCAACAAAGGAGGATTTTGAGAAAGGCACAGTTGATAAAGGTGCAAATATAAAACTTTCTAAAGCCTCCCTCTTGCCCCCTCCCATTTTTGAGGGGAAAGAATAAAAAGTTTTACCTTTAGCCTTAACTGGTCCATTTTTAAGCCTTAACTGGTCCTTACATACTTGAGTTGTTTGATATGAACGGATGAGGGCATTAAGAGCCAAGGTCTGTATTTCTTATCATGGCAGATCTCAGCACTCAGCTTACTGGTTGTTCTTACTGGCAGATAAGAAAATTGATTCTTATGTTGTATGCTTGGAATCCAGCCTTGAAAATACCTTGTTTTAATTTTATTTGTTTAATTAAATTTGTTTTTAATTATGTTTTAATGTTTTAATGTGAGCCGCCTTGAGTCGGTCTATGACCTGAGAAAGGCGGGATACAAATTTTATAAATAAATAAATAAATAAATAAATAAATAAATAAATAAATAAATTCTAATGCATCAAAAAATTTAAAAAATTATCACTGAACTAAAACAAAAATGTATTTTTTAATAAAGACTACCACTCTCACCAGCGACACAATCCGCCTGTTTACTTAGTAGTAACTGTGTGCTGCGTGACTTGCACTCAAGTCATTATGATTCCAGCCGAAGAGGTAGGCAGACTAATGCTATCCAATGGGGGCCCATCCCCTATTTATGGGATGGGTTAGGGACTGAAAAACCATTGAATAGTGGAACCCGGTCTTTTTCGGCTTGCAAATGCAAAATGGCAAGCAAAAAAGACATAAATATCACTTGCAAAAGCCTAAATAACACATATTTATTCACATGTAGCCAAAATACAGTACACAACAAATTGCAGTAAAATGAACAAAGGCATGTGTGGGCAATGAATATATCATGTATTTGAATTATGATTATATTCTGAGGAAAGTCCTAATGAAATGCCAAAAATAGTTTGATCACCATGACACATGCAAATCCACATCAGGAAAGACAATTTTAGCCTTTACCAACAGAAAGAGATTGAAAGAGTGAAGCATCTGTTGAATGAATGAGTCCTGGATATAATTGAAAGATTGTTGAAAGGGTGGAACTGTCAGAAAATGAACTGCCAGAAAGTGGGGGATGCCTTAATCAGCATTGGAGTTGAAGAGACATGAGGTCTATGGGGTAAGGGAACAAATAATCCCTTATTTAGTGGGGCAAAATTCTAACCAATTTAGGCTGGCACAACTCACTTGCTTCCCATTCTCATGGTGGCCAGTGGCACCTTATGGCATTTTTGCAACACTTTAGGACAAGCACACCAGTCTAAATGGGGATTAGGATTGCAGCCCAAGTGTAGTACCCCAGCATGCTTCCGGAACGAATTATACTCGTAAACCAAGGTACCACCTACTTGAATTTGCCTGTTACCCCTAAAATATCCAGAAGCAAAAACAGCCTACCTAGCTCACTGGCTTTGTAAATCAATCTTTTGCCGATGTCTGAACTTTGAAGTCAACAGATGGGTCATAATGGAAACAATCTTGTTTTCTCCCCCTCTGCACCTGGGCAAAATCTCTCCTTTCAAGATGAATTCTGCAGAAGACAGATAAAAAAGGTGATTACCTGAGCGTTGCTGGCCCACTTCAAAGGCTCCCTTTTCCAGAAGACATAATCAGATTCTGATGCTCCAAGCCAGGGCACCTACCAACTGCTTATTTGATCATAACTCCAAATAGTTTTGCCAGGGAAAGACACCTAAATCAATTACAGAACAGACATCTGCTCCAACTAATGTTATTAATGACTTAGAGGAAGAATATGCTCTACAAAATGTTGGTCCAGAGGGAAGGCTAACAGGTGGCTACAGAAAGAAGAGGGGATCAAGGGCAAGAGAGATGGAGACTAGCCATATTGTATGCTTGCAGAAAAGGAACTAATTACTTCCAAATTAATGCATTTATAGGTAGAAAAGAGCAAACAAATTGCAAAGAGCAAACTTCTTAAGTTCTTATGTTAAGCCACAATCCTGCTCTTGGTCTTGTTTGGCTTTAGCTATCTGATCTAGCCTTTATCACATGGTAGATCAGCAAGAAAACAGAATCAAACACTGGCAAAGATCTACACAACTTGTGACTTGTGTCCCAGCCTTGTATTGCAACCACCAACATTCAAGAAAGCAAATTCAGTGTGGGCCAGGTGAACCACTGCACCTAGCTTGGTGAATCACACTTGTGCAAGTCTGTGCTGCCAGTTCTAGCAAACTCCAGAAGAATCAGTGCTTCTCTTGGATCTGTGAAGCCAGTGTGTCACCCCATGATGGACCTTCTCCCATGCAGTTGACAGGAGACACCCTGGGCAATGGGTGTGGTGATGCACCATTGCCCTGCACTTGCTGGTTCTTTTTTGACCACATTTAACATAATAGAGATATTTCAATACTGTTACATTCTGCATGAAAATGGACATCAAATACATGATGGTATTATTAAAAAACACTGAGATTTAAAAGTTTACATCACCCAGTGCTGCCCACACCCCTGCACTCCCCTTGTGACAACTGGTAATTCATCCTGAGACTCTGCAAGGCAGTTCCACTGCAATCCAAAAATATGTGGGAATTGCACAATCTTCCCATTGTCTGCAATCATGCTTTTTTTTAAAAAAGAAAAAAACCACATCAAGTAAAGTTTCCCATTTTTATCTTATTCAGCCCCGCTTACATCAAAGGATATTTTGCTTTTTGTTTGGTTTTTCCATGGGCCAGTCCAAGAGCTAGCCTTACACTTTTTCTTCTTCCTCTTTTATGACTTTGTTGGTTGCGTTTCATTTCTCATGCTCCATTGATCAATTCACAGGGCCTCGCTTTATCCTCGCTCAATCAGGACAAGAGCCCATTGGATGGAGATGAAAATATTCCTCCATTTGGCGTCTCCGCCTGTTCTGGCCAGGAGTTCTTTGGCACTCAACAGAGAGCACACACATGCACATACAGACACACACACACATACATACGCACACACACGCACAAATGAAAGCTCACTGAAGCCCAGCCAAATTTTCGCTGAATCACTCTGCTAGGTACAGCAGCCAAATTCTGACTATCTCTCCCGCTGTGAAAAGCCGCCAATCTTTTGTTGGGAGTAGGGCCTCTTGGAGCTCGCCCGAACAACAGCCGTGTTTCAACGGCAAGGCAAGCAGAGTGCGGAGCTTGGCTCTCCCAAGCAGGGGGTCGACGCAACCTGGTTTCTCTCCCTCCTCCGAGTCCTTGTGGCAGCCTATACTTGGCTTACATTATTTCATGCGCCGAGCGGCAGAGATAAAAAGCACGATGCTATAATCTAGAACTTGTGGAAGAAGAAAAAACCAAAACAAGAGCACAAAGTCATTTGCATGTGTGGGGTTTCATTTGCCATACCAAAATAGGCAGAAGTTAAAAGCACTGTCCGCGCATGGAATGAATGGCAAAAGGCTTGTTTTCATCTCCCCTATTGAACAGATTCCTGCAGTTTACTTTTTCCTTTTTTCCCCCCTCTCTCTTTTTTAGTATCTTCTGGCATCTTTGCATCCGCCGACAAAGGAATTCTTTTTGGACTCAGCATGTGGTCAAATGAAGATCCAGTTCAAAGTGACATGAAAATCAGAAATATTGGCTAGATAACAAGTATTGTCTTTTTCAAGGCCTCTGTTCTTCATTGTCAGTAGTCGCCATAACTGGAGAGCCATGCTCACAGAGAAGTAAGAAATGTTCAAAGTCGGTGACAGATGCTTTATTAGAAGGCAAACCTTGCTCTTTTTTCTATTCATTTCATCCTAACACAGGCAGGTTTCCAAGGGGGAAAAAAGCAGCTTTGAAGTTTTTTTCCTCTTCTTAGTCTTCTTTTTTATTATTTGATCGGCTTTTTTAAAAAAAGGATCCTAATTTCAAATTGCCAGCGAGGCCTTTTCTTAATGTTCTTATTCTACAAAATATTTTCAGGCCACCATCACAGGCTCATTACCAGTCCTCCTTTATATTTATCACTTTATCTAATTAAGTAATTGGAATTCGTACCAAATTACAGCAGTAATTTGGTGTTCTTACCAAATTAGCTCCCGACAAAAGAAGGGCAAAAGTTGCATTGATCCCAACAGGTACAGCTGAAGGATGAACCTTTAACTCCAGTCAACTGCAGTTGGCTCCACAGGTCTTGTGGAAATTTGTGGGTTTTTAAAAAAATTCCTACTGAATTGTACTTTTGATATCACAAAATCAGAAGCTGATATATTGTAAGGGCTACTGGATGCTTTGTAAGGTAATGGCTGGTAAATAGTCCAGGTTGCAGTAGATTTTTATGGAAGGAAGCTAGAACTGCTTGCTTGTCAAACATCTGTGTTTTATAATAAGACTAACGAAATGTGCCCATATTGCGGGAGTAAGATACTCCCCTAAAGCTATCTCCCCATTGCGCAACACCTCCCATTGCACATCGCCCCCATGCGCAACACACCCATATGCATCAACCCCCCATGCGCAGCACCTTTCCATGTGCAACACTCTCCCATGTGCAACACCCTCCGATGTGCATCACCCCCATGCGCATCAACCCCCCCACGCACAACACCACCCATGCGCATTAACACCCCCATGTGCATAAACACCCCAGTGCATCCTCCCAGCACATAAGGTACCAGGCACCAAATTGGCTGGATATTGTTCAGTCTTCCATGTTAAGTATAGGACAAAAACATGTTGCACTCCTTTTCATCCCCTTGAGGGTTAAATTTCTCAACATTGGTTCCTGTGGTGTGTTGGTGTCATATAAGGAACACCGTTCCCAAATTTCACACTTCTAGGTCCAGGGGTTGGGGCAGGTCAGTGATCAGTCTGGGATTCTTCAATGCAAAGTATAGGGAGGAAAATGTGTTGTGCCCCTTTTCACCCCCTCCCAACTGGAATTTCCGAAAACTGGTTCTTAGTGGGTCCCTCCATCATGGTAGGAACACCCTCCCCAAATTTCACACTTCTAGGGCCAGCGGTTTTGCCCAGCAGTTGATGAGTCAGTGAGTGAGTGAGTCAGTCAGTCAGTGAATCAGAGACTTTTCAGTTTTATATATATACAGTAGCTAACAATCAGAATAGTGTGATGCTAGTTTGCCTCCTCATGGTGCACCCCGGAAAAAATGAGAGTGTGAACTAAATGACTAGCAACAATTGGCAGTCAGACTACATTGAAGAATTTGCTGTTGGTAATAGTTGGCCCCCAGACATCAATGTGGAATTCCTGGCTCTCAAAAAATAAGTCAATGGAAAATTAACATCTGATATACTGTAAGTCCATAGCATATTTGCGATACACTACATAAATAAATAAACCATCAGAATGGGAAAAAAGCTTTGGTGACTTTTCAGTGGGCCTTAGCTCCCAGAGATGGATAGCAAGAGCTCCCAGTGATGAGTATGGCTGAGCTTTTCAGGGTGAAGGGAGGGTGGAAACTGGGTGGGGAAGGGGGGAAGTAAGGAAAGAGTATGCCTAGGAGGAGCAGCAAAAGTGGCAAGCTCTGCTGCCGTGTCCTAACCCCACCCTCAACACAGGTCCCCTTGATATGTGTCACTTCACAAAGTAAGTCTGACTGTAAATTGAGAGCTTATAACCAGCCTGATATATTGATTTTTTTCAATGTAGGCCACTCTTTCCTTGAATGGATGGATGGACTAATCATTGCCATTTGATTTACCTTAAGTCCATATATTGTATGCACATATCCCAAGGATCTATTCCAATGAAGGAATACACTAGATGTTTACAATACAATACAGTGGCGCCACACGTGACAAGCGCCTCATATAAAGTATGTTCCACATAAACAAAAATTTCTCTAGCATTCTGCTTCACATAACAAACTGTGCTTCACGTAACAAGCACACTTGTTGGCAGTTGGGGCAGATGCGCTGGCCAGCATTCCTTTTAAAAAGCATCAGGGCTGCCTAGCACACCTGCCTATAGTGAAAGCAACACTTCTGCACTGTTCCTTCTCTGGCCGGGCGTCTGCTGGGCAGAGAGAGAGAACAGCAGTGGAGAAGAGGGAAGCAGCTGTGTTAAATGGGTCTTACTCCCAGGAAAGTGTCTTTGATTGCAGCCTCCTAACCATGTCTACCCAGAAGTAAGCCCCGTTGTGTTGAATGGGGCTTATTCCCAAGAAAATGCCTTTAGGCTGCAGCCTAAGTAGACTTCATAGGATCATGCACCTTGAATGCATGTTTTGAATTCAATTCTAGTGTTTTGTCATCATTTTTACATCCAGTTAATATTTTTATATGAATATTTTGGGGGTTGTGGAACCAATTGTCTGAGTTTTCATTATTCCCTCTGGAAAAATCCGCTTCACATAAAGAATGTTTCATGTAACAAACATGCCTCTGAAATGAATTAAATTTGTTATGTGAGGCGCCACTGTACATGTTTCCGATACATGTTTACCTCCACATATCCTCACTTGTCCACAGTGGTACAGCAAGATCATCTGGCACCTGGGGACTATCAATTTTTGGCAGCCCCCATCATCCAGTTATTTGCAGTAGCAGTCATGACATGAAATAAATAATAATAATAAAGTTAATTAATATAATTAACAAACTGTGAGTTGTGGCTCCCTAAGGAGCCAAGGAAACCAGCTAGGGGAGCCATTGAAACCTCAAGAAAAATCTGTCACCTTATATGTACAACATGTAGGACTGTAGCCTTAACAGGGAGCCACAGCCAGCGACAGCCACAGTAGGACAAGGGAGCTGCCAGTCAAAAAATGTACCTCTGTGATGAGCAGCAGCATCTCTGTGGCCTCCAAGAAGACATGCTTATGATTACAAATAACATTTTCATGGTGAGTACACCCACCTTTATTTCTAGAAAAAAGCATTGTGTCTGTCTGTATGTCTGTCTTATTTATCTATACACATATAACTATAGGTACGTATATGGAGATTTAGATATATAAAAGACCACTCCTGATCATATTCTTCATATTCCACTGCTTGTGCTTCATATGCCACTGTGTGTAAATAAGGCAAATATTGCAAAAAAACCCCCAAGTTTACAGCACTGTTTCCTGGGAAAGGATTTAACCTCATGTCACTACATTTTGCAATGAAATGCTGAAATGCTGTTTTGATTGTGGTTTGAGATTTATGGATCAGCTGCATCCCCAACTGGAAAGCCAACACCTGCCCTACACTGGCCACCAACAGGCTTCCAGGAAGCCTACAAGCTGGGCCTGAAGGCAACACTGCCCACCAACAACTTATATCCTTCATCACAGAGGATCCAAAGAGCCACCATGACTCACTAGATCACAGGTGTCAAACTCAACGCACCTCAGACCAAATCCAAATCTGGCCTGCCATGCCATTTTATGTGATCTGCGAGATGCACATGACCTTCAATTAGGCTCATGAATGATTCACACCTGCAAGTTACCACCTGCATCTTAGACTGTGTTTTAGATCATGGCTTCTTGAGCCCATTGAGTTTGACACCCGTGCCTAGATCAGGGGTGTCCAAACCATAGCCTATCTGTCTCTAACAGACTCTTATATGTGTACTTATGTCAATTTATTCAAATTTGAAATGTCAACCATTTTCTGGCTCCCAGTTCAGTGTCAGAGAGATGATGTGGCCCTGCTGCTGAAATGTTTGGACACCCCTGCACTAGATCATCACTAGATCTCTAAATAGCTATCATAGATCTCTCCTGAGATCCATGAAGCTGCCCAACTGTCCTTTGAAACTACCTAAGACATAAGAAAATAAGAGCCTCCACTGGATCAGGCTAAAGGCTAATCCAGCCCAACTTCCTGCATCTCCCAGAGGCCCACCAGATACCTCAGGGAGCACTCAATACACCTGCATCCAGGTGTCCCCCTGCATCTGGCATTTAGAGGTTGCCCACATCTACACCTATCTATGCATGCTCTCTCTCTCTCTCTCTCTCACACACACACACTCTCTCTCTCACTCTCTCTCTCTCTCACACATACACACTCTCTCTCTCTCTCTGTCTCACTCACACACATTCTCTCTCACTCTCTCTCTCTCTCTCTCTCTCTCTCTCTCACACACACACACACACACACACACTCTCTCTCTCTCACACACACACATACACACACACACATGCACCCCTCATGGCTTGTAACCTGTGATGGTCTTCTAGGAATTTGTCTTCTAGGAATTTTTCCAATCCCTTCCATCACCATATCCTGTGGCAGGGAGTTCCACAGACCAACTACACTCTGAGTAAAGAAATATTTTCTTCAATCCAACGTACATCACCATATCAGGCAGCAGTGAATCTGATCAGTTGAATGACTTCTTTTACTTGATCAGGGTAGTGTAGTGGTTGGGGAGTAGGAACCATGCTCAAATCCCCACTTGGACCATGAAACTTCCTGGGTGTCCTTGGCCAATTATTCTCAGCCTTGCCTGCGTCTCTGGGTTATTGTGAGGAAAAAAAGCGGGAAAGGAACCATATACAGCACTCTAGGGCAGTGGTTCTCAATCTTCCTAATGCCGTGACCCCTTTATAAGTTCCTCATGTCGTGGGGACCCCAACCATAAAATTATTTTCATTGCTACTTTATAACTGTAATTTTGCTACTGTTGTGAATCATAATGTAAATATCTGATACGTAGGATATATTTTCATGGTTACAAATGAAATGTGTGTTCTATGCACACATTGAACACAATGGGATTTATTTCAGAGTAGGCATGCATAGGATTGGGCCCTGAGGCTGCAATCCTATCCACATTTATATGGGAGTAAAGGCCCCCTGACTATAATGGGATTTATTTCAGAGTAGGCATGCATAGGATTGGGGCCTGAGGCTGTCAGTCAGCCCCAGTGTGCGTGCAGCTACAGCCGAAGGTCTGGCAAGCCTGACCTGGCCCCCTGCACCAGAGGTCTTTCGGCGACCCCCAGGAAAGCTTTAGGCGACCCCAAAAGGGGTCCCGACCCCCACTTTGAGAAACACTGCTCTAGGGGCATTGCCAAGTTGGTGCAACTAGTGCTGGTTGCACTAGTGATGTACCTGAGGGGAGTGATGTGCTGGAAGCGGATGATGTGCCTGAGGAGAGTGATGCGCTGGAAGAATTTGACACTCCTCTGGCAGCCCTGGCCTACTCTGGCTGAGTTTGGAGGCTCCCTCTGAACTCGGCTGGAGGCGCAAGCTTAGAGGGCTGCTGAAGAGGGAGAGGCAGCAACCAAACAGAACCCTGAATACAGGGCGCATGCATGAATGTCACACAAGTGCCCTGCATTCAACGCACTGCTGGGGAGGGGCAGGTGGCTCTCCCTCCTGAACAGTGCTCTGAGCTGTGCATGCATGAACTTCAGTGCATGCGCAGTCCTCTTCTGATGTGACTCAGTGCAGCTGGCTTCAGAATTGCACTGCAGATGCATTAAATTTTGTGCATGCTCAGGGCAGGGGATGATGCACTGGGGTCCTGCAGTTAGTAACACAGACCCTGGCAGCACCCCTGTAACACCCTGAGCTCCTTGTAGGAAAGGCAGTTCTAAAAACTTTCTAAATTATTTAAAAATATCAGTTTTGTGAAGGAATGGTTTTGCACAAAAGAATGTGCGAACAAAGTTTTTTCGTTTTTCTGAATCAATGTTCTGAATGAACTGTCAATCAATTTCATCGGGTAACATAACGTCAAAACTAGCCATTTCAAAAGAATGAAAATTTAATTTTTAAAATTTTTTTATCTCACTCTTTCCCTATGATCACAGGATGCCCAGGATGGCTTTGTGCATATTTTATGAAGTGCGCTATTTAAATAGGCACACCGTTCTAACAATCGTATCGCTGCAGTTTGGTTGTTCACAGTCTAACTCCGAATCTATGCCAACCTGCCTTATTACCAGCAATTCTCACTTGTTTACAGCAAAAAAGACAGCGTCGTCCAATGGTGTGCGACTGAAACAGTTATTACTTCTCATCCTCAGAACCTTTTCATTGTTCCTTATTGTTAGTGACATTATGCTCAAAACGCTGAACTATCAGTTTCAAAAGAATGCAAATCTCTCTTTATTATGGCAGGAACCACAATTTTCTATTGTCATCCCTTTTGTGCTTGTAAGTGAAGAATTAAAATGTCAGTGTTCATTGTTACTTCTTCATATTTTATGGATTAAGCTTTTTTGGAGGGGGGGTGTGCATGTGTGAAAATGTTTTGGATGCCGCACCACAATAAGAGAACTTCACAGAGATGGAAAAGGAAGTGAATTATTTAACATGCCGCGGCGACGAACTTCATTATCACAAATACAAATGTACTGAAAGGCACCTCACGATGAAAAGGAATTCAGTAATCTAAAGCAGGAAACATGGAATGTCTGGACAGAAAGAGAGGCAGATTTGCAGAGAGATCATTGACAAAGTACCAAATTGTTAGGCAGAGGAACTGAATAACACTGTTAAGTCAGGAGCTTCAAAACAATGGAAAGTAGGTAACCGAATCCGCTAAATTGGAATAGCCAAGTTAAGGGACACGGTCAAATGGGATAAATTAACAGTCTGTAACATGCAAATAATAACATTGGCTGCAACCCTATGCCAAGTGACCTGAGAGTAAACTCCCGTGAATATAAGCAGGCTTAAATTTGAGTAACATTTATAGCAGTGGTCTGGGAACAGGGGTAAATTACCCCAAATGGGGTAAAAATGAAATTCCTGGGGGTAAAGGACAGTCGTGCTGGTGTGCACACTCTTCCCCTTCTGAAAGCTCCAATGGAGAGTGCTACCGCTTTCGCCACAGAGAAGCATTAGCGCTCTCCGTTGGAGCTTTTGGAAGAGGAAGAGTGCACATGCATGTGCACAGTAATGTTTTTTAAAATGGTTGTTCCGGCTGGCCAGACTTAGCCGCACCGAGCCTCAGCAGCCTGAAACTGCACCCCAGTGTGCCCAAACACCCACCCTAGCCAAGATAAGTAAGCCACTTACTTTACATTTACTCAGAAGTAAACCACTAACTTTATGTTTACTCCAGATTTTAAAAATGTAGGATGTCCTACATTTTGTCCTGCATTTTTAAAAAAGTCCAGATTTTCAATTGACTTTTGGGTGACCATTTCCTTCCATTCAAATCAAGGGGGTAACATTGGCATATCTAAATATATTTTGGGGTAAAAGGTAAAAAACTTCCCTGACCCCTGATTTACAGGTACAGGTGTGGGGTTGCCATATGTCCCAAAAAACAGAGACAATTCCGTTTTGGGGGGATTGAGTTCACATACTGGCGGGACAGAGGGTCCGGTCCCAATTTTGTGGAAGAAAACTATGGCAACTCTCTACAGGTATGACTTTTTCAGTGATATCAAAATTAAAACACCCAGGCTGCAATCCTAAAGACACTTTCCTGGGAGTAAGACCCATTGAACACAATGGGGCTTCCCTTTGAGTAGGCATGGTTAGGATTCAATCCATAATATCACTTTCGGCACATCTCCTTAAAGATGTAAGAAAGATATTTCTGTTCTTTCTGAAAACTGCACAGCCTTTATGGACCTCAGAATACCACTGGAAACCATCAGAAGGTGCATTCAGTTGTGTCTGGAGGATTGGTGAGGGGGTGCAACCCTGTTGATTTGCTTATCCATGGACTTAGGCATCTGTGGGGCTTCCAAGAATAATTGAATTATTGAAGTTGTTCAGCAAACAGATTTTCTGATCCACCAAGCTTCATGCTTGGTAAAATTGCTTGGTACAGCTCTTCGTAGGTTGTCCCATTTCTGGGTGCAGGAGATTGAGAGGATATTTTTGAATGCTTCCCCACGTGATGATAATCTTCCTAGATGTGGGAGGAAAACCACAGCCTACCACTTTCACTAGCGTACTAGTTTCCTGGGATCAGAGAGACAGTGATGTGGGGAAGCATCCAAAAATGTACTCACCTATACATGAAAAGATACAGTTTCAGGAAAACCCTATCATGTGGATTGCTGAACTCCAGCAAAGAAATACCACATGCTGGCAGATGGGGGGAGTTCTTTAGGATTTGCAGCTGAAAAAAATCTAGAGAAGTCCTTCCCTTGGTTTTCCTTCCTCACCTAAAAGCCACAGATACATCTGCAGTAGTTGGACTATTTCATTTAGAATTCCACAGCGGAAAGATTTTTCACTGTGCTCCTCCAGGCAGGAATGCTATGTGTTGCACTGTATATTTATGGTCCTCTATAAATAATGGTTTTTCCATAATTATTTTCTTTCCTCGTTCCTTAAGTGAACACAGCCATTTACAAGTATATAAAACACAAAGGCTTTGGCCCCAAGGAACTTGTAACGTCTAAGCTTGCTAATACTCCATGATGTGTGGAATGTGTGCAATTTCATGTGGACATGCTGCAAAGAAATGGAAGCCTCAGCTTAAGGAATGGACTAGACCCTGAAGGTGCTGCACATCTGTTCAGATTGGTGAATGCTGGTATGTCACCAAAAACATTGTGACATGTCACCTCTGAAATATGTGCCAGAGGTTCCCCATCATAAAATTTTAAAAAATCATATTTTATAAATTATAAATGATCTCCAAGCATGGATACATTCTGACATACCTCTTCCTCCCTTTTGTGCCTGTTTTCCATTACCACAACCCTCCCCAAAATTTTTTTTTTAAACTGGCAGCTGGAATTCTCATGAATTCTGCTAACCTGACAAGGAACTATGAGGCTTTGTGAGCAGACTGTGACTTTTGCAGAATCAAAATAAGGAAAGAAACACACACCATAAAACAAATGCCCTTCAAATTATACACGACAGAAATTATTTTATTTGCTGATGCAAAACAGTGTTTGCACTGTGTAGGATGGCACCATTAATCCTTTGCATGGCTGTGTTGGAGCTGTGTCATCAGAGCATCCCACTGTAAGGACTGGTGCCTGTGCTGGCAACAGAAGCTATATGGTGATGAACTAACAGGGCAACGATCAGGAGGTGGATCAAAACTGTGTTCTAAGTTTCAAGAGTTAGCAATGAGATGCCTGTTGTATTTTCCTGCAATATGCGTCAGCAGGCAGAAAGGAAGTCTTTGACAGTGTCTGTGCAAAGGAAGAAATTAGATTTTCAGACTTTGCCACCGTTCCCCTAACCCATCCGGCAAAAGAGATTGAACATTGTTTTGGTTGTACTCTGAGCAAAGCTGGTTTTAGGAGCTGTGGAGCCCAATTGGAAACAATTTTTGTAAGGCTACAAGTTCACAGCCAAGGTCTGCAGAACCTTTGAGATGGAAATAAAATGTATTATAGAATTTATAGCTTTTTGGTAGAATGGTAAGCAGTCAAAATGTGCACTTTAAAAAAGCATATGAGTTAAAGGAGCAAGTGCATATCGGTGGTTCCCAAACATTTTAGCACCAGGACCTATTTTCTAAAACAGTAATCAGGACCCACTTGGCTTAGAAACACAAATGTAAGCATACTTTAATAGAAAAATTGTGTACAAGACTAGAGTATATTGCTCTAGTGTGGGGGCAAGTCGAAAGCAGTTGGTCCAGTTGGCTTAAAATCAGCCTGAGTCTGAGACATCCGGAGTAACTATGGGGAGTCCTTCCTCCGGTATAAGAACAATTTGGTGAAGTGGATCCATGAAATCTACAGTATATATAAAAAACTGAAAAGTCTCTGATTCACTGACTCACTCACTCACTGACTCATCAATGCCCAGCCAAAACCGCTGGGCCTAGAAGTGTGAAATTTGGGGAGGGTGTTCCTACCATGATGGAGGGACCCACTAAGAATCAGTTTTTGGAAATTCCAACTGGAAGGGGGTGAAATGGGGAGCAACGCATTTTCCTCCCTAGACTTTACATTGAGGAATCCCTGACTGAGGGACACTCAGACCCAACCCCTGGACTGAGAAGCATGAAATTTGGAGAGGGTCTTCCTTCTGTAACATTAACACCCAACAAGAACTGATGTTGAGAAATTTAAACCTTAAGGGGCTGAAAAAGGGTGCAACACATTTTTGGCCTATACTTAACATTGAGGACTGATCAACACCCATCCCCAAATCCTGCACCAGTCTGGAAGGGGTGCCCATGGTTGTGGAAGGATGTGCATGGGGTGAGGGGATATTGCACATGGGAGGTTGTTGTGCATGTGGGATGATCCACTTGGGGGGAAAGTTGCGCATGGGGAGAAATTATGCATGGGGAGTTGTGCATGGGAAGTTGATGCGCATGGGGAATGTTGTGCATGGGGGATGTTGCACATTAGGATGTGCATTCAGGGTTGATGTGCATGGGGGGAGGGATTGATGCGCAGTGGGGGAATGATGCATAGTGGAGGAATGTTCCGTATGGGAGATGCAGGGGGGGTTGATGTGCATGGGGATTGATGCACAGTGGGGGGGGGGTGGCATACAGGGGGAATTTTACTCCTGCTAGTGCTGGAATTTGCTAGTGCTAGTGCTGGAATTCAGTCTTTATCGTATAAGACTCTTGTTTATGGTCACAGGAATATTATGCACACATGTATTTATTATGGATTTATGGGGTGTGATGCTAATTTGTCTCCTTGTGGTGCACCGGGGATAGCATGAAAGTGTGAACTAAACAACCAGCAGCAATTGGCAGCCAGACTACATTGAAGAATTGGCAGTTGGCAATATCAATGTGGAATTCCTGGCTCTCAAAATACATGGCAATGGAAAATTAAGTCCATGTATTTGCCATACACTAAATCAGGAGTTTCCGAACATTTTCGCAGGAGGGGCACATCATCTCGCTGACACTGTGTTGACAGCCAGAAAACTAATTTACATTTCAAATGTGAATAAATTTACATAAATTTGGATTACGTATAATGAATATTCATAATAATGAAGTGGATTACAGGGCTTGCCCAAGGGCCAGATAGAGGGTTCTTGCCAAGGGCTGTCTCTGGCCCCTGTACCTGGATTTGAAGACCACCCCCCTGCACTAAATAAATAAATATGGATTTATGTCAGAAGCTTTCCAAGGAGCATTTATAAGGAGCATTTGTGTTAGAAAAGTAGTTTTCCATTGTATAAATCCCTTAAATAAGTATGTATGTAAATAAATAAGTATGTATGTAAATAGAATGAATGAAAGTGTATATGATTGCAGCTTTATGGACCCTATTTATAAATATATGTATTTATGAATACCATTTTTTTCCCAAAATGGTGTCCCAGAGTGTGGTCTGAGACTAGGAGAACATGATACAACCATCTTCCTGAAGTGTGGTCAATTCACATGTGCCACTTTAATTTCCATGACTGAAGAAAAGTGTAGTAAAAACTTATTATGGTGATTGCCTCTCATCTTCTGTTTCCTGAAAGCAAAATCTGGGCAAATTTTTCTGGAGTTGTGCCTGAGAAGTACAGCATGTCCAGGGTTTTTTAAAGTTTTTTTGCAGTTAATTTCTCTTCTGTACTAGTTCTTGTAAAGGCCAAGGAAGAACTCTGTGGAATTCTGCCACCAGGTGGCACTGAAAATGAAAGAGGAAAGGCTGGTCTTGCGGATGACTTGTTTCTGATCTTCAGTCAGGCCTGAAGAGGGGAAACCTGTAAAGGTTTTGATCCAGAGCCCTAGGAGAAGGAAACAGGATCAGGACTTAAACTTACTTCTATGAGCAAAGGAGAAACTGGCCCAGACAACTCCTCCGTGGAAACCTTTTGCAGAGAGATAATAAACTAACAAGACACCTTAAACTTGTGTGTCACTCTTTGAAAAACCCAAAAGTTCAGAAATGTGAAGCTCTTTAAATTCACAAGGAAGATGAAAAAGAAAGGGGAGAAAATAGAGGAACAAGCCCAAGTGTAACTGTACAGGAGGGGATGGAGGAAATATAACAACAAAAGACCCTTATTGTGACTTGGAAGTCGAGTCTTGTTAAAAGGAAAATGCTTGGAGAGTGGATTTGCATGTACTGTACTGAGGAATATTGAGTAAAAAGAGAATAGCATTTCTTAGTATTTGTTTCAAAAACATTTTTGTTATGCATGTCTTTGAAACATTGCTTCCCTTATACGTCAAAATCAGTCACGCATCTGAGGTAGGGTTGCCATAATTCTCTTCCACAAAAATAGGACAGGATCCTCTGTCAAACTTGCCAGTATGTGAATGCAATTCCCCCAAACCAGGACTGTCCTGGTTTTCCAGGACATATGGCAATCCTAATCTGAGGAGGCGTACAATATATAAGAAAAGTAGAATAAGTACAAAGAAAACAATGCTAATAGTCCAGTCATAACACACGTTGAAAGGGAGAGGCTGATTGGCTTGCCTGTATCAAACATGGCATTGGAGCTGGTTTGGCTCAACCCAGGGCAAGGGTATTTCCCTTACTCCAGGTAACTTTGCAGCAGTCCCAAGGGAGCTACTTGAATTTGTGCCACTTCAAGTGGTTGTGGTTTGTGCCCCAGTCAATCAAAAGACTAAAAGGAGCAAAAAATGTCAAATATATGGAGAAAGAGAGCGGAAGTTGTAGTATGTGGTCCCTGTTGAGATCCTGATAAAGTAGAGAATGTCTCAGTTTGATTAGTAGTTCCACAATTGTGGTGCTACTCTGGAAAAGACCATGCCTTGAATTGCTGTCAAACGATCTTCAGATAATGGTGATAATGGTGATGCCCAATTTAGAGCATCTCCAGATGACATCAAGAGCCAGGCAGGGAAATACCAACAGTGACCTTTGGGAGGGAAACTATGCTGGGCTCAACATCTGCCATCACCATAAAAATGTTTGTCGCCACCTTCAGAATATCTGTCTTCAGATTTAAAATGAATATAGAGAAAGATTAGAATATGAGAATAATACAGAGAAGGATAATATAAGACAGAAGGAGTCTTCATCCTTCATCTGCAATCCTTCATCTTTTCCTCAGGCTCTAAGAGGTTTTAAGGCGGCAAACCTATATGCCCTTACCCAGGAGTAAAGCCCATTAATTTCAGTGGGACTGACAGGGATAGGCTTGTGCTGCAAGGCAATGAAGAGCCTTAGTAGAAGGGATTGATATACAATGGATCCTCAATGTAACACACCTCAATTTAACAGGCTCTGGAAACAACTGACCTTTTCTGCTCAGTTAAAAACTCGTTGTGTCTGTTTTGCACATGTGTGTGTCCATTGATCTGACTGCATTCAGATTTAATGGACTTGGGCAGTAAATGGCACTCCTTCCCCCTATCAGTCTATTAAACTGAATGTTCTGTATCATGTGGAAATAAACTTTGGTTTTTCTTAGAGCTGGGCTACTCAGTTCATTTACCCCTGGGCTTGGACAAATGGCACACAGGTTTCTGGAGATGAAAGTCACCCAAACATAGTGACCCACTTAGCCACAAAACCCTTCAGAATGCTGGAATAATGAGAAATACCAGGAAATATGTTCCTAGTTCATCTCTCGGGTTGGCCAACGTGGTACATGCCTCTCTATGAAACAGCTTTAATTGTCTACATGTGTTTTGTTTTCTTGAAACTCTGCTGTTGGAAAAAGAAGAAATAAAAGGCTTTGCTTGATGGGTTTAAAAGTAAGTCCAGATCTTGTTTAAAAAGAAAGAAAAAAGAAAAAAAGAAAGAAAGAAACCACACGACTTCTAGCTCAAATTGGAAATTTTAAATCCTCTTTTTTGTTGTTTTTAAAAAGACTCTTCCTCTTTATTTTCAAAACTGGATTGAAGCATTTTTGGCTGCCACCCTCTCTGAGAAGCATCACTAGGGACTGAATTGTGCCTGGAGCTTTTTAAAACCCATTTTGGGGAAATTCTCTGAATTGTAGGGCCAGGCTCAGTTCAAGATGGTTAAGATAATGAAGTATTTATTCATAGATGTTCTTATGGCTTTGCTTAGGAGAAGAAGGATATGTAAATTGAGGCTCATAACATTCAGTAATGGGTGAGAAGAGTGTGTGTGTATTTGAGAGTGTAAGTACAATCCTATCCATGTCTACCCAAAAGTAAGCCCCATTGTATTAAGTGGGTGTTACTCACAGGAAAGTATTGAATTGTACAATAGAACTGTAGCCTCTGCTTCTCAGCTCTTGGGTACTACATGTGTGCAGTGGCATAGCTGAGGAGGTACAGGGGGTGCAGTTGCACCAGGCAGCAACCTTTAGGGGAGGGCTACAAGCTGAGCTTGACACTAGTAGCTCAAACTGTGAACATGAGGTCTGTATGAATGATAATACCATCATGTTATATATCATTGGAAAGGTAATTTAATGCAGACTGCAGGGGAGTAAACTGCACTGGAATATCTATATTATATCAAACATTATAGCCAATTAACAAGAAAATGAAAATCCAAAAGATTATGGAACAAAAAGTGGATTTTCTTCACTCAAAAACTTCCTATGATAGTGATTGCTCTGAGAGACAATGAGATGTAATTCTGATACTGTATGGAAAGAATAAGGTGTTAATATGGATCACCTTTCATTTCCATATACGTACATTTATCATAATACAGTTATCCATGCTAACTGGGTAAGTGGGCACTTCTAAGTGGTCCTCCTCCTATATGTAGCAGGGAAAGATAAACCATTCCTCTTTGCCCCAGCACAGTTTCCCTAAATAATAAGGGACACAATTTTCTTTTCTTTTTTTAACTTAAGTTTGATTTTATTGTTGCAGGGAAGAGGGGCACAAAATCTTTGACTCCAGAGAGCAAATAGGGGCTTTAACTATGCCATTAGCAGAGCAAAAGGGTGGTGTACAGCTGAGAAGGAGGCAGGTTTCCCCCAGTCTTCGTTTTAGAAATACCCATGGATGACATCAATTCCAGATGTGATATAATTTCAGGGACAACATTTTGAACTTTGCATTAGGTTACTTGATCATTAGCTATGCCATGGCATGTGTAGAGTCCATCCAGGAGAGTGGTGTATCACACCACTGGTCCTTGCCATAGGATGTGATGATAGCATCTGTCTGAGATTTCTTTAAAATTGGATTAGATTTCAATGGAGAAAAAGTCCACCACAAGTTACAAGCCATGATGGAGATGTGTTTTAGAATTAGGCAGCTTCACAATGCCAGGTATTATAGAGTGGTACCAGGATGCAGGTCTCTTGTTGATTTGTGTACTCCCTAAGGTATCTGGTGGGCCACAGTGAGATGTAGGACGTTGGATCTGACCTGATCCAACAGGGCTCTTCTTATGTCCCAGTGCCAGCCTGGTCAACATCAAAAGCAAACATCAAGATGATGGCTGGGTGATAACTTGGAGTTTGTGAATTCACAGCCTTCCAAGGATCACAATTCCTTTAAAAGCTTATTTAAAGAATGCTCTTTACAAACAGCTTAGTCCATTGCCTCGTTTTCTGTTTAGATACAATTTATCTGCTCACATTTCCTCTGCAGCCCTACACTTTGCAGAGAGAGAGAGAGAGAGAGAGAGAGAGAGAGAGAGAGAGAGAGAGAGAGAGAGAGAGAGATTTGACAAGCTGTCAAATCAACATTAAAGGACTGGGAGCAATAATTAACAAGCATGCCGTGCTTAACAAGTATCACAGAGTTACCACTCAGCTAACGCATCCATCCTGATCAACACAATCTAGATTGCAAAAGTGCACAGTGTTTTGATCTTCTAATTCTTTTTTTTCTCCCCCAAAGTGGATTAACTTTGTGCTTATACTAATTCTATTTTAGAGGGATTTAGGAAAAGGAAGGGGGGAGAGAAACTTTGAAAGAGTTTTGTGTAGGCAACTGACATACCATTTGCCTGCGCCTGAATTGAATCGTTTTAGAGGTGACCTCAGTTCTTGCTAAGATGAAGATCTAAATGATCATGGAAGGTCAGGATTCAGCCAGAGGAGATGGGTTGAAGCTCTGTAGTAGGGTACTTACTTCATGTGGAGAAGGTCCCAGAATTGATTGCTGTCATCTTCAAGTAGGACTAGTCAACCTGGAGAACTACTGCCAGTACCCATTGCATGACATCAGGAAATAAAATATGAGTTCCGAGACCCACCATCAATTCCACTTCATTCCTGGGACCCTGTCCACCTTTGATAGGGCAGTACCATTATTAATTTGGATTCAAACCCTCTTTTGCACAGATAGTATCACCCTATTGGGGCCATGACTGAATTGAAGATTGAAGAACCCTTTTATACACCAATACAGACAGTTCTCTTTATATGAAAAGTTGCTACTTGTGTATCTTCAAGGGGCAGTATTGCTACCTACCACTCATCTGAACCTTCTGGAGGCTGCATGAACCTTGAGAATGGCACCCATGAGCAGTGCTAACCCAGGGTGAACATATGTCATAGCAGCAAAAGAGGAAAAGACCCTCCCCCAAAATGCAGTAGACCCAATAAAAAAAGCTTACAACACTCATACATATTGCTTTCATATGGTTAATTTAAACACTATATTACTTATTAAATTTAAAACTATTACATATACTTATTAAATCAAATTTTTAATTTCAAGAAGTCTACCTGCTACCTGCTCACAAGGAAAAGGAGGAAAGTGAATATTTTATTCCAGGACACAAGATTTAAAAAGAGGACATGTCCTGTGCTACTGCCTTTTAAAGAAACTTCTGTCAGTCGTTATAAAGGGTCTGCACTGGTGATGGGTGCCATTCTGAAGATTTCTGAAGCTTCCAAAGGTATCTGCAACATTCAGAGACCTTCTGACACTTCGTGCTGCACACTTGTCAGCTTCCAGTAGGTCTCCACTAGATTTTTCTGATGGCAGGTAAGGTACGTCTTCCCCACTAATGTAAGCTTTCACCTAACCTGAACAATCCCATAGGATCAGTGGTTTGTTATTTGTGAATTTGCTATCCACGAGTGTTACCAGGATCCTAACTCTCACAAATAATGAAAACTGCCTGTGCAGTGCTGGGCGAATCATGGGTCTGACTCAGTAGAAGGCAGCTTCCAATGTATTGATGTGTGGGCTTACTCACACTCTTCTCCTTTTCCTCTCTGGTTCCTGACTCTCCACTTCCTGTGTCCTTCACCCATCACAGGCGGCAACTCATGCCCACTCCTTGCCTTGCTTGTGTTGAGGTCCTTATGAGCAAGTTGTTGCTCATGAGGAACACAGCCGATGATGAAAGCCCCCTGCCTCCCTCCCAGTCTTCTCCTTTCATGGTCTCTCTTCCTAATGCTGGGATTTTTGGTAAGGTGGTGGTGCTGTGTGGACCCCCTTTCCCACAAGGGAACTTTTCAGACTAGTCCCCAAGTGACCACTTTGTAAACCCATCCAGGTTCCCAAATTGAACCAGGTAAGTTTCAGGGCTCAACCATAGCAGCCGTTCTCTACATATATGGCGGCTGATTCTGTGAAGAGCTGTATATCAGACCAGCTCATCCATTAGCCCAGTGGTCTTCAAAGTGGGGGTTGGGACCCCTTTAGGGGGGGGTCACAACCTTGGGTCGCAAGAGGGTGGGATCCACCATCTTGGAATCTGGCACTAGGCTTACTTGGGAGTTAATCTCATTGAACACAACAATGATGCTTATTTCCAAGTAGACATGGAAGAACATTCCAATAAATTTGACAGAGGGTCCCGGCTGGATAGATTTTTAAATTTGAAAGGGGTCCTGGGCTGAAATGCCTGAATACCACTGCATTAGCCTGACTGATATGGTTGGCCTAGCAGCTGATTGGTGGGGCACCCACTTCTATTTGCCCACCATCCACCACTGCTCCATTCAAGACCCCAGGAATTGAATTGAGATTTTTAATCAAAAATCAACGCATATCCTTTTTACCCCATAGTTATAGCTACTCTTTCATAGGTTCTTATTTTATAGTCATGGTATCCATCTCTGATCCAAGGAGATTACAGACTCTTAAACACAAACCAAAAATGTGTATTCCTCCTGCTACTGTGTTCAAACTGTTTATTACGGATATGTGCTTCTGATCAAGGTGTCAGTGCATGTTTTCCCAAAGAGAACACGAGCGGTAAGCAGTCTTGTGACTGTCTCAGCTGAGAACTCAGGGTTTTAGGATCTGGCAGCACCCCATTTTCTTTAAAGTTGTTTTCATGTTGTACAGATTTTTTAAAAAGTGGGAAGTAAAGATCTGGCATGAACCAGAATGAAGTGAGCAAGGATGGGGTGGGATGGGGGACACTAGAACTGCAATCCTAAAGACACTTTCCTGGGAGTAAGACCCACTGAACAAAATGGGACTTACTTTTGAGTAGATATGGTTGGGATTGCACCCTAAGACAACTAATCACTGTCAAAGGTTAAGGGTCACCCAGTAGTGTATACTGGAAAGAGCAGCAGGGATTCTTGGATACTGAATGGGGGAACTGTCATGTCAATGAACTAGTAAGTGGTTTAGAGTTCCACTCATTCAGCTACAACAAGCGTGCTCTCAATAATGGTAGAGCACTTGACAGGGTGGGACTGTTGGGGATATAGTTTACTATTCCTTTTATGTCAATACTATAGCATTAAAATTACCATCATATTCATTTTCATAGCTCTCTCTCTCACACACACACACTCTGTGTGTGTGTGTGTGTGTTTGTAGCACACTCCAGGGATCCTGTTTGATTAATAGATCACTTGTTGACTGACAAGGACAAATGTGCATATGGTGCAAGGGGTCTGTTATGCTATAGATTGATCCCTATTTGTATTGCAACAGTGGCCATGAAGCCTCTCCTGGCCGATTGACTGAGCTGGTGTTATAGCACTAGGAGGGGTCCTATCTTCGTGGCTAGATAGTGCTAGATTACTCCCAGGTTTTATCTCTGACATCTCCAGAGATAAAAGCCTCTGGACAGCTGCTGGTAGCAGTGGGTAAGAGTAGAAACTTAATATTCTCTCTTGATTTAAGGCAGTTTCAGACCTATACAGATGCTCAAGGAGATACTGATGCTCAGAGTGTTTGCAGTTCAGTTGAAATGGAAGTTGTCCATTGGGCAGGGATCTCAACCTTGGAGACTGTATAGACAGGAGTAACATTTTGGGACGTGCTAAGTTTGGGGTGGGGTGACCATATATCATAACCGCGAAAGAGAACAACACCCTCCAAAATGCAGGAGGCCGAAGAAAAATGTAGGACACAACAACATAAAAGCTAAAACCACTCCTATATATTGCTTCATGTGGTTAATTTAAACACTATATTTAAACACTATTATTTAAATACAAAACATTTAAACATATTTAAATACCATTATTAAATTTAAAACCATTACATATAATTTACTGTAGGCAAATCCATAGCAGTTACAGGTCCACGCAGTTACGTCACCCTCTAGTGTTATTTTATGGAAAGTCATCTTAACTGCTCCGGAGCAAGGGGCTTAATTTCACTTTAGGATATAAGCTTATGCATCAAATTTGCTAATTACAAGAATCCTACATGGTGCCTGCTCAAAAAAAGGACAATGAAGATTTTTTTTCCAAGACACAAGGCTAAAAAAGAGGACACATCCTGGCAAAGCAGGACATAGGATCCCATTGATTTGGTGGCAAGGCTCAAGCCATTTTGCTTATTAACCTCTGTGTTCATGTGGCACATTGATGGAGGACGCTGCCACCTGCCTCCTTGATTCCAGCCACAATTCTCTTCCTTCTGTCCTTCTTGCTGAAGGTTTTAATAATAAGTAACATAGCTTTTAAATTAATTACATGAAAGCAGTATACATACAGTGGCACCTCGCTTTACAAGCACCTCGCTTTACAAGCGTTTCACATAACAAGCAAAAATTTCCAAGAAATCTTGCTTTACATAACAAGTTCTGCTTCACTTAACAAGCAAGTGTGCTATGTGCACTTGTGCTATGCAGGCCCTGACGCTCCGCAGGCCCAGATGCTCCGCACGGAGGCTCTTTAAATGGGCTGCTGGCCAATGCTGCTGCATCCAACTGCCCCCAACTTGGGGGCAGTTGCCTGGGGGTGCCAGTGGCAGCTGCCCTTAACTGCCCCACCGACCACCTTGAAACTCCAGCAGCAGCCTACATAAGCCTCCCAGGAAAGTGTCTTTAATTGCAGCCTCCTAACCATGTCCACCCAGGAGTAAGCCCCATTGTGTTAAAAAGTAAAGATACAGGAAAGTATCTTTAGGATTGCAGCCTAAGTAGACTTCATAGGATCATGCATACTGAATGCATGTTTTGAATTCAGTTCCAGTGTTTTGTCATCATTTTTACATCCAGTTAATATTTTTATATGAATATTTTGGGGGTTGTGGAACCAATCGTCTGAATTTCCATTATTTGAATATTTTTAGCTTTTTATTTTATCATGTCCTACATTTTTTTCTGGTGGGCTTTTTGCATCTGGTCACCCTGGCCACCAGTCCAAAAAGTTTGGGAACCACTGGAGTAGGGAATGAGCATAAGAACCAGATGGAACGTCTGGTGTGCTTTGCAGAACCATGGGAGAAGTTGATGCATCCCTTCTTTACAAAGTCTTTGCCCTGGTCTGAGACCTGCAACTCATTTTCACCCAGCAAGGGGGATGCCATTGGTCTTTTGTTCCTCTGAGAAACTGATGATGTCATTTGGCTTTATACTGCCTTTCTGTTGCCTACCAGTCTATGGGAACATTCTTCCCAGCTATAAGTAGCACTCTTGTTCATCAAAATTAAATAATTCCACATTGAAGCATTCCTTTGGCCTGTTTGCTCCTACATGGAAGAATTGATGGTTTGAAGAAAAGTCCACTAATTTGTAAAATATTACTGGCCTGAGAAAACAAGTTTACACCCTTCAAAATGCAATTTCTGGTTTACTTCTAAGCAAATGGCCTTATTTGGAATGGAAAAAACCCCAGAAATGCTGTTGATTGGACTTTCCCCCCCCCCTCCAAGCAGCCTCTGGAATCTTGATAGTCCAATTTCATTTATACAACCAATTTAGATCAAAATGCAAATTGAAGTTAACCATGTGTGAGTTGGCGTCAACATGGAGACAGTTCATGTCCAAAGGACAACAATGTTAAAAGCAGATCCCTGTCCCTCCAAATCAAACCAATCCCATCAGCCAGGTTTTAGTTCACATTTGAATGGAAAACAGTTGGTTCAAAAAATGCTTTGGCAAGATAAAGCAGACTTTTTGTTTGGCAGAAACTGTGAGAAACCTGGGGTGGGGGTGATTGGAAAGAAGAATGTAAAGTTGTATCTCTGATGGCCAAATTACACATTATGCAAAGCCTGTGATTGGGGATCCCTGCATTGCTGCTCATCTCTCTCTATAAAAATGAATAACTTGACTAAGGGCAAAATCCATAGCAGTTATGGGTCCACACAGTTACGTCACCCTCGAGTGTTATCTTATGGAAAGTCATCTTAACTGCTCCGGAGCAAGGGGCTTAATTTCACTTTAGGATATAGGCCTAATTCATCAAGGTTCAGCCAGGGTAACCGGATGTCAAAACCAAAAAAAGATGACATGTTTCTCTCTCTCTCTCTCTCTCTCTCTCTCTCTCTCTGAAGGTTTTTCTCCCTCAGAGGTCTTTTTGAGGGGGTACTCAATGAGTACACGAGTGCTGGCACCTCTATGCCCCTCTATGCCCCTCAGGAGGATAATGAGTATTTTTCCCCAGGACACAAGGCTAAAAAAGAGGACATGTCTTGGAAAAGGCGGATATATCGTCACCCTGGATCCAGCCTAAACCCCTGGACCTAGAAACATGAAATTTTGGAACTATAACCTTCCATGATGTAAAGACTCAATAAAAAGGGATTTTTAGAAATGTCACCCCAATTAGTGAAAAGGAGTAAAATGTGTTTTTTACTGATTCCGTTGAGGTCCAGTAAGATATTGACTTGGTTTTTGCTTTGAAGGGTTACTGATTCAAAAAAAATGGGGTATAACAGAAATATAAATAAATAAATAATGACATGACATAATGCAGGATTTTTCCCACCATCTGCCTTAGATTTCTATATATCCGATAGAGATCTGATGAACAATCTAATGCAGGGGTATCCAACATGCGGCTGCCTGGCTCCTCCCCCTACCTGCCTCCTGGCACTCAGAGCGCTTCAGGCCCCTGCAGAATTTGCAGCACTCACCCTGCTGAATCCCCCCAAAGCAGCCTCAGCCTCTATCCCAGCTACTGCCTGCTGCCCTTGAGACCTACTCAGAAGTAAGCCCTGTTAAAGTTAATGAGGCTTACTCCCCAGTTGCAGTCTGAGAGCCCAATAATGCATAGGATGGGCTGTGATCCTCTCCAAGCTTTACCTTGGAGATATGCTGCAACCCTAACATGTCTTCTCAGAAGTAAGGCCCGTTGTGCCCGGGAGTAAGGCCTGGGAGTAGTTGGGTCTTACTCCCAGGAAAGTGTGTTCAGGATTGCAGCATATCTTCAAGGTTAAGCTTGGAGAGGATCACAGCCCATCCTATGCATCATGCCTCCTCACAAGTAAGTCCACTAAAGTCAATGAGGCGTACTCCCAAGTTGCAGTCTGAGAGCCCGATCCTATGCATGGCTACTCAGCAGAAAACCCGATGATAATCAATGAGACTTACTCCAAGGTTTAGCTTGGAGAGGATTGCTGCCCGTCCTATGCATCATGCCTACTCAGAAGTAAGCCACATTAAAATCAATGAGACTTACTCCAAGGTTTAAAATGTAAGACAAAATATAGGACATCCTACATTTTGTCCTACTTTTTTAAAAAAAGAGTTGTTAGTGTTTATGTGCGGCCCAAATCAAATTGTCTTCTTCCAGTGCGGCCCAGGGAAGCTAAAAGGTTGGACACCCCTGATCTAATGTACGGCAGCTTAAAGTGGTCCCATTTTGCTCAGTGAGATACAGGGCGCAATCCAGAGTAACTATGGGGAGTTTACTCTGGATTGCAATATGAATTTCCCATAGGTTTTCACTTGGTGGTGCAGTAAATACGGGTGCACATAATGTCTCTTACATGCTCCCGTAGTTACTCTGGATTGTAGGGTTACTCCCAGGATTGTGTGTGTAGGATTACAACCTAAAGATCACAAGAGGAGCCCAACTGGATCAGGCCAAGGACTCATCTAGTATTCCTGTATCTCATGGTGGCCAACCAGATGGAGCACACAGGAGAAGATACTTCTCACTGCCCCTCCCCTGCATTTGGTATCTTGAGGAAGTCTACTTTGAAAAACTGGAGATTCCATGTACATCCATTGTGATGTACTTTTCTTCCAACAATTGGTCCAGCCCCTTTTATAGGTATCCTCGCCAAGCTCAAAATGCGAAAATAATCCTACCAAATATCTGATGCAGTTGTTTTAAAGCTTAAAGCATTTTTAAGATGTGCAGCTTGCTGCGTGAAGACAGTCACGTCCATTTGAGATATTTCCCAATCCCTTTTGGGATCCAACCCTTTCTCCTCCCTGCCTAGTATGATTAAAAAAATAGGGGATTATAATGCATAAACATTTTTATGGTTCTGTTCTTCCCAAGGCACTTATCTGCTTTCCTCGAAAACTATCTAACCGTAAGTGTTTATCATGATATTCAAGCACTTGCAGATCTCCGATCAGCTGTTCCCTGGAGCCTCCAAGGTCAGTTGAGAAACCCCTTCCCATCTTGTTGCTCTGGGCTTAGAGCCTTGGCTGTGATTCATAAACCACTAAACAGGAATATTTTCCTTTCTGTTATCCGATCCCTTTGTTCTCCTGCATGGAGGTGACTGTATAGTAGATAATACCCAGTGAATACAATAGGATGAAAGGCTCTTCTGCTGCTTGTTATTTTTATGGAGTGGACGCACACAAACACCTCCGTTTCAGAAGAATCTAGTCACACCAGTCTTATCAAGCTCAATTGGACTGGTTATTTCCAACTAAGTGGTGACACACACATTTCAAGGAGATGTAAGCACAAGAACCTTTTGAAGAATCAAGGCCAGTCTTTCCCAACTGACCTACCATAGATTTGAGGCCCACAATACTGAACATGCAGAAAGAATGTTCTTTTCTGAGATACCTATATTTACTCGAATCTAATGTGCCATCAAATCTAATGCACAACTCAATTTTAAAAGACTAGAGATAAAAAATATTTTGGCAATTATAATGCACAGCTGCAAAGCAGATGCAAAATTTAATTTTATTGCATGAGTTATATTATATTATATTATACTAGTGAAAACGTAACCACTTTGCGGGACTAAGATAACCCCCTATACCCCATCCACTCTGTGTCCTATCCCCCCATTGCGCAACACCCTCATGCACATCATCCACCCATCTGCATCAACCCTGAATGCTCAACATCCCCCCACACGCACCAACCCACCTATGCGCAATATCCCCCATGCACATCACCCTGAATGAGAATCACCCTGAATGCACATCAACCCCCACCACATGGGCATCAACCCCCCATGCGCATCAACTCCAAATGTGCATCAACACCCCCATGCACAACATCCTCCATGTGCATCCTCCATGCACATCAAGTACCCATGCAAATCAACCCCAACTGCACAACATTTTCCATGCGCCTCAACCTCGAATGCGCAACATCCCCATGTGTATCAACCCTGAATATGCAACATTCCCCATGTGCAACATCTCCTGATGCACAACATCTCCCCGTGTGCATCATGTAAAACATGCCACATGCGCAACATCCCTCCATGCACTACGCACCCCATGCACATCAGCCCCTATATGCATCAGTCCCCATATGCAACATGCCACATGTTGATCAGTCTTCAATGGTAAGTATAGGCCAAAAATGTGTTGTATTCCTTTTCAGCCCCTTAGTCAGTGAGTGAGTCAGTGACTTTTCTCTTTGAGAGAGAGAGAGAGAGAGAGAGAGAGAGAGAGAGAGAGAGAGAGAGAGAGAATTTTCCTCCAGAAATGTGTCCAGACATCTAGGCCTGCTAACACCACATCACATGCCAAGGATTTCCACAGACTAATTATTGTACACACTGGGAAAACACATACCGTGTTTTCTCAGATATATTGCGCCATCAAATCTAATGTGTATCCTATAGTTATAATATAAAAAACCACATTTACTTTAATCTATTTAACCATCAAATCTAACATGCACCTGAATTTGGAGACTAAATTCAGCTGGAAAAGGTGAGCATTAGATTTGAGTAAATACAGTATTTTCTTTATCCCAATTTTCTTTATTTGGGATTTCCTATCCCAAAACTGCCTTCGCCTTTTCCAAATTTATCCCCTACTAGAATCTGAATCTTTTCACATAGTTTTGTTCCTCAGTTACATGAGTCTGGGCAATCTGGGTCAATGTCTGATGGGAAACCCCAAACGGCTGCTCTGACTTCCATGGTGATATAACTGAAACAAAATAAATCATAAGTAATCTCAGTTCAGATAAAAATGAAGTTGTTGCTTTTTCCCTATAGACTGAGGCAGAAGAAGTGGGCCGAGCCCCCCAGCCCCCAAACAAGTGCAACAGATGTCTCAGCCAGCTTTCCTGTGGTCAGCTGGCAATCCTCCTTGCATGATGAAAAAGAGCTTAATATATGACTCGCATCATCGGTGGACAAGCCCAGAGAGCAGCTGAAATCCAAAAAGCAGGCCTGCATTTCAACAGCTGTACCAATAAGGGCCAAGTGTGTGGAATTAGCATTCTTTGCTGTGAAAACACCCTAAAGCATGTGGGAAATAAAAACTTCAGCTCCTGTGGTAGCATCCCAGGTATTTGATGTCCATATTGATGGCAATGTTGATGTCAGGAGTCCATGTCACCAAATTTTCCAAGTTCACAAAAGAGCCTGGTTAAAGGGGAGAGGTTTCTTTTTGCTTGCACGGAAGGAACATAAGCCAGGGATTTTCCTTTTCCCAATTCATCCTGATTTTTAAGTATGTCAAGAAGTGTAAGCACATACTTAAGAAGCCAAGGCAGAACCTGTATCCAACCTGAGCTAACATCTGAGGACATCATTGCTGGGTAGATGCTGTCATCCAATCTAAACTCTTGGAAAAAAGAGAGGCTTCCAGGCTAAAATGTTAAGAGGAAACATATAGCTGTTCCAAGAAAAAGCCAGTCATCCATCTGGGCAAGGTAGTTTAGCTTAGGTTGACACTTTGCTAACCTCTGAGAACCATGCCATGCTTGGTTCCCCCCTAAATTTAAATGAAAGGCAAACACTGCCATTCTTTCATAGGATAATATTGACTTCTTGGGGAATTATACCTTGTAGGGACTCCATGCCTTAGTCATCCTCTCATGCCTCCTGGATCCCTGCTGGCCAGTGCGAGACCATAAATGTGATGCAACAAATAGCAGTAGGAGGCTCGACTTGGTGGACAGAACTCCAAAGTGTTCTTTTGGAAAAGTCCATCTTGAGCTTCTTTGAAAGGTTCATCTTGAGCTTGTTGTGTCACCTCTGGCCTCCCAATCCAGAGGTTACTGGTGATGATGTTACTTCCTGTGTTACTTTGAATAGATGGACCATATGAAGTACAGTGAAGGAAAAAATTGGAGAAACACTGGCTTTGAACATTGCTTCTTAGGGTAGATCGGTGAAATCATTTGATTTTCCCTGGATGACTTAAAAACAAACAAACCTAGAAGTCTTCTTGTCAGTGAGCAACTGAATTTGCAGATATATGCTCATAAGCAACACTCTCTATCTTACCTATTCCTTTGGAAAAGGGTGACAACATGAGTTAGATTTCAACCCACAGGAGCCAGTTACTTCCCATGTTCCAATTCCTTATCTGGATGAAATGCAGCAAATGATGCAGAGCATTAAATATGGTTGAGAAGGTGGAGCACCAACATTGGCATCGAAAAGTTTTAGGAAACAAAATAGCAAAAGAGAAATCAAAATATTGAGCTTCTGGTTTTGGTCAAGGAAAATTTGTTTGGGATTTAATGTCTGGCTCTCAGATCATTCACCTTTAGGCCTTCAAAGGGAGCTGAAGAGAGAAGGTGGAGAGAGACTGCGGAGGCGGTCATAAATCACCCGCAAGGAAGAGAGGCCGCAGACCATCAAATATGCAGCAGAGCAAGGCGTTTTACAGCTGTATCAGGAGGAAGGAGAAATCTGTTCTGGGTTTTTTGTTTCCAAGTGTGTAATGGTGGCTTCTAGGCCAAATAGTGGAGAAGGGGAAATCTCTTCAGCCTGCCACTGGTATGTGACCCTTACGACACCTGAGAAAATATGCCGGCTGTGCACTCCCTGTAGGAATTTCATCCAGGAGGCTTTTGCTGCTTGGCTCAAACTGAGGAACACCAGGCAACATAAGGAGTTGTAAAGTCTCTTGATCTTGCCTGATGTACTTTCCCAGGCATGTGTTGCATGGGGTCTTGGGGAGAAACTCAATGTCTTTTACTTGCACTGAAAGCAACTGCAGGAATGGGTGCAAACTGGCACAGAGGAAGAGGGGCTATACCCTGAGGGCAATGACTCCAGGCATGCACGTTGAGCCTTGTGCATCCTGAGTGATGCACCAGGTAACAGACAGCCCTGCAACATTCCTGGCTGGGGCAACATGACTCGTGTGTCCACAGAGGGCTCTCTGTGCCTGCTGTGGCATGTGTGCCATAGGTTTGCCACAACTGCCCTAGGGGTTCTCAAACATAAGTGGGTCACAGTGTCCCCCCACAAACTCTTCTTTCTTGCTTAGTTGGGCAACACTGTCTTAGATCTCACAAAATCTTGATGGCAGCACTCAAATCTCAAGAAGATTTCATGAGATTTCACAATGATAGTGTTTGAGGCAAAAATATGAGGATCCATTTGGGTCATTCTGTAGTGCCCCTTTGAAAATGCAGTGACACACAACACACAATTTGGGAATGCCTGCTTTAACCCCTTTCCCACACCTCATGCTCTCCAGCTTCCTCCAGGGGAGGCTGTGACACACCACAGCATCCTGTCCTGGCTGTTTTGGCTGGACCAGAGCCTTATCCTTTGGAGCACAAGAGAAGAATTGAGGCCTTGTTTCAAGTCCTTCTTCCAGACAGGATAGCCAGTTAACCCAAGCACTCCTCTATACTGGAGCATCCTTCTGCAGGAGAAATGTAAGTGCCAACTGACTCAGTTTCCCTCTGCTGTCCACACTCTATTTGTTGTCTTATTTGGCCCAGGCAAATCAACTGAAGACTGAGGAGTCAAGTAGCTCTTTGCTTCCATCTTTTACCCATCAGTCATGATGGTTTTAAAATACAAACTATAGAATTCTATAGAATATAGAATTTATATAGAATATAGAAAATAGAAGTAAAATAGGAAATATACAAAATATATTAGTACAATAGTTAAATAGTACAAAATAGAAAATATAAAAAGACCAGGACTGTGATACAGCAGGAGGGAGAACATAACCATTTATCCATGCTGCTTTTTCTATGACAAGAAGTAGTAGTAGTAGTAGTAGTAGATGATGATGATGATGTTGATATTGTTCATGTTGATGATATTTGCCCCTGGAAGGAAGCTACAAGTATACTTTTCTTCCACCAGCAGATAGTAGATAGTAGCAGGGAACAGAATAATCACAGGGAAATGAAAAGTTATGGGAGTAAGAAAAGGTTTGTTGCGTGCTGTCCTTCTCGGTCCGGATCAGTCTCTCCTTTTTGTTGCCGTTACAAGGAACATTACCAAGGCAGAAATTCAACAGTGCATTGGATGCCACAAATTTATTTGCATTGGATGCCACGTATGATTGTTGGGGTTTGAAGAAAATATTCCATGCGGGAAGTTGGGTGGCTTGGAAAACATTTGTGCCTATATAAGGCACACAGGGGCTCTGTGACTCAAACCAAATCACTACTGCGGCTGAAGTATTAGCATGTGCTTAAGGTAGGAGGTACCAACATATGCCTTTAATATGTGCTTGGCGTACACTGATCTTGGCTCCCATCTGCTGTTTGTTTAAATAGCTTTTTCCTTCTTTGTAGTCTTCCAAGGCAGGAGGAAGGGGGACAGAATGGGTCTGTTTGGAAGGGATGCAGGTGTGGAGAGGCTTTGCCTTTTCAACAGAACAGAAAATGTTTTATGACTCAAAAGTATCTTGGTTTTATTTTAAAACACTTAATCACACATGTCTTTTCCCTACTGTACAAGAATTCTGGGAAATGTAGTTTGTGATGAAGCTAAGAATTCTCTACCTATATCTCTTAATCAATGCCTTAATTCCCAGGGATCCCTAACAGGGCTGGCTCAATCAGCGTGACCATAAGCTATACTCAAAAAGGAGGACAAAGCCCCCCCATGTAGGATACCCAAAAAGTGCAGGACATAGCAAAATATAAGCTAAAACACTCAGATATATTGTGTTCATGTGGTTCATTTAAACACTATCTTACTTATTATTACATTTAAAACTACTACCGTATTTACTCGACTATAAACCGACCCGAATACAAGCCGAGGCACCTAATTTTACCACAGAAATCCACTTCTTTGCCCATCTTATGACAAGTATAAGCTGACCTGAGTATAAGCCGAGGGGGGCTTTTTCCACATAAAAAAATGTGCTGAAAAACTAGGCTTATAAACGAGTTTATACAGTACACATAATTTATTACATATAATTTATAAATGGCAAGACTCCATGATGCCTGTTCACAAGAAAAAGGCGAACAATGAACATTTTTTTCCAGTACACAATACTAAAAAAAAGGACATATTTTGGAAAAAGAGGCCATATGGTCAACCCTAGGCTCAGGGGATCCAAGGAATGGTACCAAATGCTACCATCTCCCTACCATCTCCTCTTTCTCCCATCACAAGGATTAGTAAAGAAAGAAGGGAATGGTAGACTGGAGTATTGGATATGCTCCATTGGCATCACAGAACTGATCTACACAACATGATTATTAAACCAGCTCTATTGGTTGAAGGGTAGTGCCACCTCCACAATTTCTTTGCTCCCTAGTGCACCTGCCCAATTCATTTCCACCAGTGACTCACCAGTGACTTTATTTGAATGAATCCATTCAGAGAAAAAATCCAGCTGCATCCAGTGCAAGTTTCAGACTGCTGTTGAGACAGCTCAAGGCAAGGGGAAACTTTTCTTCTTACCCAGGTAATACCGCAGCAGCCCCAATGGGGCTAATCAGAATTGTGCCACTGGAATGGGTGGACAAATACAAACAGCCTGGGACTGGAATGGGCTGCTCAGTAACAGGGCTAAGACTTCGTACAAGCGTGGGGTCCTGGCACTGCTTTGCACTCCCCACCTGTCCCAAGGTGGTGCAGAGAGGTCAATGCACCTTGTGTCAGCCTCCCTTCCTCTTTTGATGGTGCATATGTGACACCCTTGGGCTGGCACAAGAGACTTGCACTGGCCCAAGAGTGCTTCAGGATTAAGGTTTGTAATGGCCTCTTAACAACTACCTTTAGGACTTTATTGCTGTAGTTTTCTTTGCTTTCCTGCTTATAATTTTTTTTGGTTAAAAATATGCAAGCTGAGGAATATTCTCTTTCTTTTCTACTTTTGCAAATGGAAAAATAAACCCCATCAAGTATGATCTGGCTCACTCCTGATCACCAAAGGAGCCAACCAAAGTTTGATTTCTCTCTTTCTCTATTTCCCTGGACTCTGATTTTCTCTGAGAAAACTGTGGCTGAAGCACACCTGTGAATCACAGGAATATAGAGGTTCTTGCAACAGAAATCCCTGAAGCCCTCAGGAATTCATCTGATGCTGGGATATGAGCAACAGCTGCAGGACTTAATAGTTTCGGCCTTCTTTGGAAGTTTAATAAACATTCTGTTCCTGGAGGAGAAGCCTCTATTCTCTTTCGCAGAGTGACGTGATGCTCCGCTCAAGAGCCTGCTGGTTTGTAAAGAAGCCATAAGGGAGTTCTCATTGGATCCTAATTGCACACAATCAACGGCCACCTGAAAACGAATTAGACAGAGAACGAACAAGAGTGATCTCCATCACTTTCCACCATTTGGAAAATATAAATCTGGCCCCTTTGGGGATTGTGGCCAACATCACAGTGAGAAATCAGCACAAAGTTAACCATGTGCCTTTTGTTACAATTTGCCTTCAAATCCATGGACACCATAGAGGCCAGGTCCGGTCAGAAGTCTCAAGATACTAGCCACGTGTAGTCCAAACTGCAATTAAACTCTGGGTTCTGCAGAACCACCAGAGCATGTGGTTTTTGGATTGTTGAAATACTTGATCTATGAGCTGCTCTGTGAGTACAGTTACATAATATCTTGGATTTGATCAGTAAATCAAATGAATGCTTGGGTACTACTGTGAGTATGAAATTCAGCATCCTGCCCCAACTCAATACTACCTTAATCCCAATGTGGCAATGCAGTGGACCCAATGTGGCTTCTGCTGCATCCCATAGGGGATTATTGACTGCTAGAGATCTCTTTGGTAGGGTTGCCATATGTCCCCCAAAACACAGACAATCCTAATTTTTTGGGATTACATACTGGCAGATGGAACAGAGGGTCCTATCCTGATTTTGTGGAAGAGAATTATGGCAACACTGCTCCTTGGGGTAAGGTGAAATTTATCCCTTTGTGCTGATGCCACTCAGACCTGCACCAGCTCAACAGCTGGTATAATTCCACCTTGTTCCATGCAGGCAGATCATGTTTGGGAAGGGGGTAGGGATTTGGTATGTTCTGTCACTGCTGAGCCTGATCCTGCCTGCCCCATCACCACCCTCTCCATTCCACCCTCCTCACACTCCTTTTAAACTCATCCCTGCTGCCCTCCATCCCACTACACCAACTTACCTCTGATGGGCATCCTGCCTTTGTGCACTGACCTAATCATGTTTATAGCAGCCGTACAGGAGTTTAGGTTGGCGGAACACCTACAGTAGGACGGGGCCACTAGGGGCTAATGGTACGTTGCACAAAAATATGGGTAACAGAGTGCTGATGCCTGATCTTGGGTCATTTTCAGAACATCACTAGGTCCCACTCCTTCTTTATAGACCTGGCCCTGTAATGAATCCTTCCCCTCCCATTTTTCAAGGGCTGGCAATCTTGTCATTCTGAGGTTTTGCATGTGCTTAATTTTACAACTATAAATCAAGGGCAGCTTTTGAATGGATCACCAGATTTTCCACCCATCTATCAAATTGATGAACAGATGCACTACGAAACCACCTCCACAGATGATCTGGCCTTCCCTGTCAAGGCTTCCTTCTTGCTTTGTCTACACCACTGAAGAACACATGTTCTTCTGTGCCCGCCATCCCTGCCCAGGAACTGACACATTGACAGTTTTCTGGTGCTTTTGCCATCCTTTGCAATGAAGAAGCCCAATTTATATTGTGTTTTTTGTTTTTGGTTTTGAAAAAAATAAAAAAAGTCTTCTTAGAAGACTACTTCCAGAGACTTGGATTTTATTTTAAGATATAATGAGAACTTTGTGTGTGAGAAGCCTGCAAGCAGAACAGTTAGAACATGATTAATGTCACTGTATAATTCTGACAGGCTGAAACTCTCCCATGGTGCTCATTCATCACAGAGTTTCTCTCTAGCTTTTATTTATTTATTGAACAACATGTAAGCACTGCTTTTTTTTTGGTCTAAATGTATCTATGTTTCAGCACTGGGTCTTCAGGATTTCAGTCCTGTTGACAATAATGAGATCATCCAGATAATTAATGCTTGTTTTGGTTTTTTTTTTAAAATTTTTAACTTCACCAGTGAGGAAGATTAAAGAAAAGTTAAGGGGCTTTGTTTATTTCTTGTTATCCATTTACTAAGCTGGAGGGAAAAGCAGAGGAGGCGAGGGGGAACCTACAACTATTGAACGCTCCAATTGAATCAACTCAGAGCAAAGACTAGGGTAATGTAGAGCAATAGGGCCAGTTTTGGAAATACCAGATGCAAGGAAGTGGCACCAGGATGTAGGTCTTTTGTTGTCCTAAATCTAATGCCATGACGTATTCAGGCCTGGCCACTAGAAGAATTATTCCCACATTTTTTGGAAACTTATTTCCTATATTCTATAGGATGGAATGGGTCTGAACATTTTCTGAGGAGCAAACAGTTTTGGCCAAAACCTAGTCAAGGCATTTGTTAGCATAGTACACTTCTTGCAAAATCATTGATCTCATTAGGAACTAGTGACTGTCCTGCTCATAATACTTATTTTACTTATGCAAAAGCAAGAGAAAGAGTGGGGGGAAAACCCTCAAAGTACAAATGAGAAGCGGGCAGTGAGGGAGAAGAGAAGAAAAGTCCCGTCAAAACTAGATTAAAATAACATCAAAGAATGAAAATAAGTGAATTCAGAGTTTAACTATGAAACTCTCTTTCCTGCTGTGTATCTAGATACTGCAGAAGCCTCAAAGCCGTGATTAGCTTAGACACCAAAGGCCGAAACCGTACTGTAGATCAGCTCCTACCGTTATAGAGGACATCAAAGCAAATTTCACATGAAGGACAAGAGCAGGCAGTACACAGCCCGACATGTGCCTCAATCAACATGGTCAGTGGGGTGTCCTCATTGCTGTCATAAAAACTGGCTGCTTAGGTTGGCAGGATCTACACCATCTTTCAAAGTGATGAACAGGACTGGTTTGGATGCTGATGGAAGAGCCTTCCCTTGGACTCCTGCACCCTGTCCTTGCCTAGCCTGGAAAGCATCCTTTGTGCCATGCAGGAGACCAAGAATAGCAATGTAACAAAGCATGGCCGCTACTTGACATCTTTATTAAAAAATAGAACATTAAACAAAAGAAAAAAAATAACATAGAACAGTATTGTCCAGCTTTTCTTGCTTGTATTTCCAGTTCTGAACAACAGCAGCAACACAATCTGTCTCTGCAAACATCTTCACAAAGTTGAGTTGTTCCGTTGCTCTGTCAGTTTCGATTGGTTACTCTGTCCATCTGGGCAACATCAAAAGCTTTCAGCATCTATTCCTTGGCAGTAGAGATAGTCAAGGGATTCCCAGGATCTAGTGAAAAAGCCGTGTTTGTGGCTTACCACCAGTACATTTACAATTGACAGTTGAATTCCCCACATAGGTAACTGCTTGTTTAGTCTAAGGTACAGTTATAGGGTGAAAAACAAACAATCCCAAAAGCAAGTATGGTTAGTTGAGGCTAGTATTGGTGAGTATTGGGGCAGGATCACAGCGCTTGATGTGAGAGTCATGCACTTCCATGTTCAGACAAACATAATAGTAAATTAACTGCCATACTTGTGGGGGTCGATTAATAACCACAACTCTGTACCTTTTGGACTGGGAGGTATGCATGATCCATGCTGCCCCATTCCACCCAAAATGCAACCTCTGTGTGTGCCTGTTCACTTACATGTGAAGGTAACAACCCGTGTTATGATGGCAGGCATATGTGCCCTTTGTTGTTTATGGAGGAGCCCGCTCTTCCCTCTACCGTAAGCCACTGTTACAGGTAGTACAGATAAAACAGTAACCACTGTCTCCATTCATGACCATAGAATTCCAGTGTGGAATCAATGCAAAGAAGGATTGCACCCCTCCTGTCTCTGTTTGTGTTTTGTCTGGCACTCAGAATGCCATGGGAGCTCAAACGCTAACACAAAACATTCATGTTTTACTCTGTAACTCAGCCAAATGGAAATCGTATCCAGACAAACACTGCACAAAATCCAATCATCCACCATAATGGGAATCAAATGAACAGAATGATTGGATGCTCAAGAAAAAAAGAGAAAAGGACAAAAAAAGGAAAGAATAAAACCCTGGAAAGAAGGAAATGCCAAATATAAGAAAAAAGCTCTGTTCGTGAATGGAATTTGCCCAGAGAAATCCTGCCAAGTCATCTGGAAAAGATACATAGGATTTGCTGTGCTAAGTTGACGATTTAGCTGGCCAGATATGACATATGTGAATAAGGCCCTGAATAGCCAAGGTTTTGCCAGGCGAGTGATGTTGAAAGGCGGCATATTTGTTTCAGAATGGGGTGGAGAATGTGGCTTCTTCTCTTGCAGCGTCTAGGGAGAGCATCTTGATTTTCTTCTGCTCCCCAAAAGCAAACATTTGGTGCTCATCAACATCCAACTTTTTTTTCCAAACGAAGGCTCACAAATGTTTCCAACAGTCTGCTTGGAAACATGATAAACAAATGTCTCCAGAGCTGGGTTGCCATTTTTGGCAAGACATTTGTTCATGTGAGGCCTTTGCATCATATACATAAATGTCTTGACATGCACAAGGATTCTGAGCATTCGTATGCCATGTACAAAGCACTTTGTGTGCAACTATAGTTTATTGCAGGAGTCTCCAAACCCAGCCGGGGGGGCCCAGATGTGGCCCTCGGTGAGCTTCAATGTGGCCCCTGGCAAGACCCCTCTGTCTGGCCTTTGGGCAAGCCTTGTAATCCATTCCAATAATTCATATGTGCAATTTTATGTAAATTTATTCAAATTTGAAATGTAAATCAGTTTTCTGGCCCCCAACACAGAGTTGAAGAGATTGTGTGGCTCTCCTGCCAAAAGGTTGGGAGGCCCCTGGAGGCTGAAAAATACAGTATCTTGCTCCAGCAAACACATAATGTAGGCTCATTATAGAGACATTTGACTTTAAAAGGCACATGTAATTTAAATGCAATCTAAATGGTTCAGAGCTATCTTTATGAATCCTGCGACAAAATTGCCATATTGCTCTTCAGTTCCATATCCAAGAATGAACTCTGGTTCAAGTGTTTTGTTCTACAAGGCAGCAGATCCCACACCCTGTGTGGTTTGGTGTGTTCTCCATTTTAACTTTTTACGTCTCTTTGGTGCTGCTTCCTCCTGCCTTCTGCCCTCCCAACTTCCTGATGAATTTAATATGCCAGATGGTAGGGTTGCCTTATGTCCTGAAAAACAGGGTAATCCCGACGGGGGATTGTGTTCACATACTGGCAAATGGGACAGAGGGTCCTGTTCCGATTTTGTGGAAGAGAATTATGGCAACCCTACCAGATGAGCTCTTTTGTTTTTCCTGCTACCCCTCTTTTTAAGGAACCTCATAGCTGCTTGTTGTGCCTCCCCCTGACGTTTATCAGGATTGGACTTTTGTTGAGAAATCATGTTGTAAATATTGGCATGATTTGTTGAGAAATCATGTTGCTTTTTCAGATGAGACCGTTGTGGAGAGTTGAGCACTTGATCCAAGATTGTGGCTTCCTTTCCAACCTTCCGCCTTGCCCCTTATTTTTATTTGTTGTTTCTAGATTTCTGTTTGAAGTGATTTATTTTTTCTTCTACAGAGGAGAAGCAAAGAAGGCAGCAAGATAATGACACGAAAACGGCTCAAGTGCTGTTTGTACCAATTCTTTATCTCCATCAGTCGGGTTCACACAGGGAGAAACAGCGGCTTGATAGGCTTGCTTTATTCCCACTTCGCCTCCCTCCATCTCCTTGCACAATGTTCAAGGCACAAGGAGGGCTTTTGATTTGAAGTGTCTGTTCCGCATATCTAATTATTCCTCTATGATATTCATCTTGAGGTTTTGAGAGGAAGGTTAAAATTGTAGCCTTGTGTTAACGGCTGTTGTTGCCATTCCTTCATTATTTGATAGGCCTTCCCTATTTCTGAGTTGCTGCACTATAATATTGGCAATGAGGCTGAGCTGTAATTTCTTCTTTCCCCCCATGTTCTGATCTGCTTGCCAGATAAATCTTGGATACCTACCTTTTTTCCTCCCTCTCCCATTTTGTTTCCTTTTGAAATGAGATACGAGAGAAGCCATGGCTGCTTGCTGTTTGGGAGTCCGGCCAACAGGTCGGATTACAGCCAGGGCTCCTTCAGGTCAGTGCAGACGGTTCTGTCATCACTTAGCAAAGGTTCAAGGGCAGATTCAGATGTGGACGTCCCATGACAAAAGTCTGTAGTTATTTTCGTATGTGCTTCTTTCTTATTGTATGCGCCAAGACCACACAGTAAATACACATCTGAGAACTGCCTCTATGTAATTACTATGGTTTTATAGCCAAATGAAGATATAGGGTGCAATCCTAACCTAGGCTGGCACAACTCATCGGTCTTCCCATTTTCGTGATATGTAGGGAGGCAAGCACATGTCTGTGTACTCGCCTAACCCTCACCCAGGAATGGCACAGAAGTGTCTTACAGCACTTTTGTAATACCCCCAGTTTTCACCTCAAAGAAAGCAAAGATGATCACAAATACTATATTTACTTGAATTTACTTGATTTACCTTTTTCAGTTGAATGTAGTCTCCCAAATCGGGGTATGCATTAGATTTGATGGTGTATTAGATTTGAGTAAATGTTGTATTTTTATTATGAGTCAGTATTTAGTTTAACAATTTACTATATTGTAATAAAAATGTAAAATAAACCCATTGTTGTAAACATAGTGCAATTAGGTAAAATAATAATATAAGCGCATTATCATATTATCATTGCCATCTAATCCATTGTTGTATGCAGAATAATTAAATTTTGCTCCTGATTTGCAGCTGTGCATTACAATTGCCAGTAAACATTTCTTTAAATCTCAAGCTTTTAAAATCAGGGTGCGCATTAGATTCGATGTTGCATTAGATTTAAGTAAATGCAGGTATCTTGGGGAGAGTGCACCAGAACTGAGGCCAACAGAGAAGATCCCTGTATGAGGGGGATGAGTGAGAGGGAGGAATGTGTTTGTGGTTGTTAGCCATTCTCTTTTGGCCAGAGGTTGTTGTTATTGTTGAGAATATTTGTATATCACTGTCTAGCTGGGTGTGGTGTTGGACATCAGAATAATCTGAATTGTGCCAAGCTTAATATGTCTTAATATGGAGTAATTATGTAAATCTATATGTAGCAATCTGTTGCCATATTTTAACACTTTTTTCATGTTTGTGTATGAAGGCATACGTATATATACATGGGTGTATGTATACATTTAGTACGTTCACATACTGGCTTAATATTGATATTAGTTTTATTATTAGTTTTAATACTCTACTTCCTGGACATGTAATTTATCAAACATCTATGACTAATAAAGGTTTGTAATCAGTGGCGGGCCCAGCCTGTCCCAACAACCGGTTCTCCGGAAAGATGCTGTGAGGCGGCCTGATGGCATGGCATAAGGCCAAGCATTTCCTGACAGCTACTTTCACCCAAAAGAGTTTCCAAGGCAGTTTACTTAGCAAAATAAATGCATTATTACTGGTGCAGGACAGCTCAGTTTAACAAAAAAATGCTGAAGGAACTCCATTGAACAGCCATTGGAAAAAGATACTCTGCTGGAGTTAAGAGGGACTGTTACTGTGTATTGCATTGGTGTTTAGCTGTTCTTCTATCATGGAACTCAAGATAATGTACGAAATTCCAAGCAGTGGCCAAATCAAGACCTCTTAATTTCACTGCCATTGCATCATGTGTGCTCTTCAAGCTGGACTGATTTAGCTTTAGTCCTAAATCAGGACTGATTTAATCCTAAATCATCCCAGTGGAGGGGATGGAAGGGTATGATGCTAGTTCACCTCCTCATGATGCACCCTGGATAGCATGAAAGTGTGAACCAAATGACTAGCAACAATTGGCAGCCAGACTACACTGAAGAATTGGCAGTTGGCAACAGTTGGCAGCCAAACTTCTTTGTAGAACTCTTGGCTCTAAATACGTGAAGGGGATGGAGGTGCTGGCAGTGAATTCGGCACCAATGGACGAGTGGCAGGATGATATCTGTACCATGGGCAAAGGGTGTAATGGGAGATTACCTCATTGGCAAGGCAAGTAAGAGACTTGGGAATTCCCCTGATCATTCGCGGCAATGCTTTGGAGAGGAAGCAGGGCAGTTATGCACAAGGAAGGGAAGAGAACCAGGAACTGGGCATTGCTGGGGAGCTGCTGATAAATGGCAGAGGATGCAAGAGGTCAGGGAGAAAGTGAAGAAAAATGGAGGTTTGCCAACCCTTATCCTTTGAAGCTGCAGGAAGCCAATACAGGAATTTTACAGAGATACACTAGCCCCCCCTCCCTCTGCAAAGAAAGACTCACAGTGGAAATTACAGAGTGGTACCCATGCAAAGTTTCAATATTTATTTATTTATTTCATATTTTTCATATTTTTATACTGCCTTTTCTCCAAGGACTTCAGGTTGATGTAAATGGTTCCTTTGCTCCTTTTGTCCCAACAACAACCCTGTCAGGAAGGCTAGGCTGAGTCACTGGTCAAAGTTTGGGTTTCTGGAAAGGCAGGATATAGATATTTCAGGCTGCAATCCTATACACACTTTCCTGGGAATAAGCCCCATTGAATACAGTGAGACTTCCTTCTAAGTAGACATGCATAGATTTGTGCCTTTAAATAATAAATAAAGTTCCCTTTTACTCCTGGTCTCTTCAACAGGTATTATGGGTATCCTATTCAACAGGAATGGCTATACATTCTCAACCTTTCCTCCACAACAGAAATGAAACTCTTTATATCCTGGACAAAATGCAGAGGATGCAAGGTGCGGTATGTGTGCAGAATACCCAAGCTGAATATCGCCCAGTCTGAGCAAAGGGTCTTTTGATTTGCTGAATGGCTTTGTCTACTGCCCACAGCTCCTTCTTCCTGGGTTAATATTATCTTTACAGTCCTCAGAAGAGATTAGCCGTTCTGACCCTCGAGCGGATCATTAGAAAGATAGATCTTCTTAACAGCTATTATGTTGATCTGGAAAAAAGGAAGGCAGGAATAAAGTACGCTTTCTATTTTTATGTTAACATTGGGATTATTTGCTGTGTACAAACACCCTGGATGCCTGGGAGACCATTAAGGAGTGAAAAAAGAGCCAGACGGGAAGAAAACAAAATAATTTCCACAATTAAAAATAAGGAGCTATTGCTTGAGGAGGAGAGGATCTTAGGAACTTTGGGGTAATAGACTGAAATGTTATGTTTCCTTAACAACATCATTTTTTTTTTTACTTACCTCTAGTCAGGGCCAGCTTTTGGACCAATTGCTCCAAACTGGACCAGTTGCTCCCAACTAGACTACATGCCTAAGGTGCTCCCACACTAATTTTTTCAAAATGCTCACAACAGTTGCAATGAACATACATACAAGATCAATGTTTTGTTTCCTTGTAGGCTTGTGTGTGCAATTTTAATTGTATTAAAATGTGCTTTGATCCATTAGGTCCATTCATTCCCATTCATTTTCCAAGTGCACATTTGGATTGCTTTCCAATCGATAAGAGAAATATAAAGTCTATATTATTTCTATCTCTGAGGGAGCAATCCTAACCAATTTGGGCCAGCACAACTGTTCCAGTGGTGGTGTAGGGAGGCTGGCACATGTCTGTGCACTGGCCTAACATCCCCAGGAGTAGCACAGAAGTGCCTTATGGCACTTTTGTTTAATCTCCAGGCCAACATGGGACTTGTGCCAACTTAACTGGGGATTAGGATTGCAACCTGAGATTCTAGAATAGACCTTGGCTGTGAAACTGAGGCATCACAAAAACATGTTTCCAATTTGGCCCTGCAGCTCCTAAGACTGGCTTTGCTTCCAGTCTATCCGGCATGACTGATGTTGAAAATATAAATTTGGAACTCCAAATGCTTGGAAGTCTTCCAGCACTCCTGTGAGACCTCTCTTCTCATACTTTCTTCAAATGCCCTCTCCGTTTCCTTGAATCCTTTGGAAATGCCCTCTACTATATAGGTGTCAAACTCATTTTATACAGAGGACTTCATAGCATTCATGATATCTGCTGAGGGATGGAAATAACATACGATATTAAGCACAGGTGGGCACTTCCCGGTTCGGGCCTACTCGCCTGAACCGGATCTTCCTGTTTCCCTGCCGCTGGCAAACCACCAGCAACAGGGAAACGCAAAAACACAGTGGACCGGTTCGGTCCGCCATGTTTTTGCACCCAACGCGCAAGCGTCAACATTGACGCTTGTGTAGGTGCCTGCTCTGAAGTGGGCTTGCCTGCTTTAGGGCAGGCACCACGCAAGCGTCAATGTTGACGCTTGCGCAGTGCCTGCTTTGAAGCGGGCCGGCCCGCTTCAGGGCAGGCACTGCTCAGGCGCCAACGTTGGCCCGCCCCTCGCCCCACCCCAGCCCTGCCCCCTGACCCTCCCCACCCCCTGACCCTGGCCCCCCCAACTTCCTTCGAACTGGATCTTGGGGTTGGCTGGGCCCACCCCTGGTATTAAGTAGGAAGTGATGTCCTTAAGCAGGCCATGACCTGAAATAAGCACTTTTTCCTTTCTTAGGATCTCATTAGTTGCAAGTGACAGAAGATAAAATATACAGATCTTATATAATATTTTCAAGATAGGGGAGAGCCTAATTATAATGTGGCTCACCCTTTCAGCAGTGAGACCTCTATACAATTCAGCTGCTCTACCCCCTTTTCCCAAATCATGGAACTAAAGCATGCAATTCCATGCATTGCTTTTGGGAAGTAAGCTCCATTAAATGCATTATAAGGACTTCTTCAAGTCAACTTGAATAACCCCATCATTTTGGGAGACAAAATGTTGATATCTTAGCAATTCCATATGAAGCAATTTCTCTTTCACATGGAAGACAAACCCAAAGATAGATATTGTTGAGCTAAAATAGGAGGTATAACCATGCAGGCTGTATGGCTTGATATTTCTATATAAGTAGCCAAATTGCTCAGCTCTGAGCATCTTCCAGAAGCAACACAAGAGGTTTTCAAAGCTCAGTTTGGCATAAAGCCAAACATGGGTCTGAGTTCTCATCTCGATACGGGTGTTCTGTTTAAACGTATTGTGGCCCACCTCCAAGATTTTAATTTTCAGGCAGTAAATCAAATCAATCCACCATTATCAAGGTGATCTCTTCTATTTCATGGGAAGCTTTCTTAAACTGAGCTAGAAGACTGACCCATTTAACTCTTGTCTACACAAACTACTGTTTTCCAGAATTTCAGGTGGAGGCCTTGTCTACCCCTATGTGGAGTTACCAGGATTAAACTTCAAAAAGTTGGCACCTCAGCATGTCACTACACCCTCTCTTTGCGGCTCACTGTGGCCCAGGGACAAAAAGGAGCTTGGTGTTAATTTCTTCTCCCTTATGATCTTGGCCATCAATCCCAAATATCTTCTTCTGTATCTCTTGCACTTGCTCATTTGCTGCAGGATCCTCAGTTCTTATTTCAATCCTGCTGACCAAAATCCCCAATGAAACAAACCTCCTGGTTTGAAAAGAGAGGCAATGCAGCATTGTCCACTCGGGTAGCTTGTGAAGTCTGGCATGCAAGATGGAATGTCTTGAATGCCTACAAAAAGTTTTGTCTCTAGGAGTGTATGAGTCTCTCTCTGTGTGAGTGTGCGTGTCTGTGTGTGTATTAGCAGGCTAAAGAATAATATCTCAGCTGCCAGTAGAAATACCCTGCTCATGTAACAGGAAGGGTTTGTCAACTGTTCCCCTGCTTTTCATTAGAGCTGTGAGGTTTACGCAAGGCAGTTCTCAGGGGAGGGGACTGGAAGTTCTTTGAAGTCCTTTGTGGTGGCTGTCTAATCTGGGGAAGAGGATTACTTTCTTTCTGCCAGGAGCACATGACAGTTTGGTAATTAATGAGCATCATAAAATTCTCTTTTACTATTAGATACCCATTAGAAAACCTGGGACGGTTGTCATTTTAGACAAAACCATGCAGATTCTCAATTTATCCCGACATCAAAGGGAATCTCCTACTGTCTTATCCTGAATGCTCTAATTGTGTTTGCATTTGGTGTGGTTGGTGCTGCTGAATGTGTCTGAAGCAAGACTTGGTGTAAGGCGCAGGTCCCCCAATTCGATACACAGCCTGAGCCCTTGCGACTCGGGGGGGGGGGGAGACACTCCTCAAATGTGGGGTTGGCAATCTGTATACTTTAAGCATCCCTTCTGACCTCATCTGACTGCTTATTGTATATATTTTCTGTTGAGAGCATGAGAATTAATTCCATATCCTATGCAGTGTTGTGAAAAGAACAGAAAAAAACATTGTATACACATTCCCTTTATTGGCATTGTATTACAGATATCCTAGATTTCAGTTCAGAAAGCCTCTTGGGTCATCTTTGCTATGTTCTTTGGAAAGCACACATTCCTTTCTAATATGATGTGTATGTATGTGTGGGTATGTTCACGCGCATGCTAGAGAGATGATCAAAAAATCTTAATGCGCAGACATCTTTCTTTGGTTTTCTCTTTCTTCAGAAGGGAGGAAAATGCAATTTCTTTTAGGAGAGGAACTGGTAGATTTTCTCCACATGGAATCTCCCCATAAAACTACCAGAACAGCCACTGACTTTGAAAGAATAGTCACCTATTTTGTATACCCAAAACATAAAGCTTTCTTTGGGGGTGGTTGTGGGAGAGATCTCTTCTAGGATCAAAAAGTATACTGAATGCAGAGGGAAAAGTTGAGGAAATAAGTTTCTTTCCTATGAAAGAGACTGGTTCCAGCAACTTCTGCTAAAACATGCCATCTTAACAAGAATCAGGGTCACTGGCCGACGTCTTGGGACTTTGGCTACGTGGTGTCCAATTATTTTGCAACTGTAGGTCAATGTTGTGTAAGATAGTTGTTTATGCTGAAGATCATTGTCTTATTTGTACTTAGATACCATCTACAAAGGCAGATACGCACTCAACTCCTCATTACATAACTCAATAAATACAAAAGAAGATATGAGAAATAAGGGACAATTTGGAGATAAGCACTTCTGTCTACGAAAACACTATACACTGGGTCCTACAGGTTTTATCTACAGGTTTGGCACCCACCTGTAAGTGATGTCATGGCTGGAAGTGTCATTAAAGGTGCCCAGTGCCAGATTCCAAGATGGCTGCACCCAACTTTTTGCAACCCCCCTGAAATTTTTGCAACCCCCTCAAGGGCGTCCCGACCCTCACTTTGAAGACCACTGGGTCAAAGTGTGCAAATTGTAGACCTTCATGTCCATACATGTCTGTGTAATGGTATAATACTGCAGCCAATAGAACCTAAAACTTATCAGAAGAGGAAGCAATCCTGGCATAAAGTGAGAAAAAGGCTTGTGAAAACAGACTTCCACCGAATTCTATCCAACTTTCCAGTACGGATGCAGCCATGGCAATGGAGGTATGCAGCATCCTATAGTGGGGAATCTTGGAGGACTTCTTGTGGTAAGGAAACATTCATTTCTTTATCTTGGAGCTGCATTGCCAGGTGCATCAGTGCAGCCTTCTGCACTGGATCAGGTTGAGTCCTCAGTCTATGAAGCACCATATAGAACAGGGATGGCCAAATCAATGAATCAGTGAATCAGTCAATCAACAGTATTTATATTCTGCTTTTCAACAAAAAGTTCACAAAATGGTTCACAGAAAAAATAAAATATCTTATAGCTAATATCAAATCAGCCCAGTCCTGAGTGCGCACAGCTCCAGGACTATCATGGCACATGAATGGCTGCTGTTATATTGCCTGCACCATCTCAGAGGAAGGGAATGTTCATCCCCTTTCCCTATGTAAGGAAGCAGCTCTGCACTAGGTCTACTTGTTTCTGCACTGGAATGCCTCCTCTGCAGTCTCTCATCCACATATCCCTTTTGCACTTTACACACCCTCCCACAACTGGAAATGGTTAACCCTCTGTAATGAAAACTCCTTTCCTTTTGTGGTGGCAGAGGCAACAGCATACGGTTCTCGAGAAAGGAGGGGGTAAAAAAAAACCCTCAGAGCATTGTTTTTTGGACACAAACATACACAAGTTATTAGAACATAAGATCAAAAGAGATGTCCCACTGTTCAGCTTTCAATGCTTCCATTGTGCTTGTATACTGAAGCCTGGTAGAGTTCGAACAGGAGGAGCGGAGAGGGGGAGAAGCAAACCCTTTGTACAAAGATACTTGTCAGGGAGAGAAGCTCATAAAAGGTGATGTGAGGAAAGACACCAGGTGGAGTAAAAACTACCCTCATTGTTAAGAAATGCAAATAAAAACTCCTTGTCTATATTAAAACTTCCTTCCCTGTCATTTCCTTAGATGCTAAAGGCTTATTGAAGTCCTAGAACTGCAGGTTGGGATGGTGGCTGATTCCACCCCCCTTTTGCCTCCTTTTGTTTTCAGTGTAATATACCATGCATGATTACTAGTGAAAGTTAAGTTTTCTACTTCCTCAGCAAATAATAGCTATGTTAGGAGAGGAAGCCTCACTTCAGCAAAAAAATTTCAAGAACGGAAAAAATATAATAGCTTTGGATTTAGTCGAGCTCATCCTACAGAAAGGTTGACCCATGGTCCAAAGGGAAAGTCCTCTTGCAGTCTTGTCTGATGCATGTGTGTTTACTCAGATGCGGTGTTTAGCCAACAATTTGCCATTTTTCCACCCCACAACAGTGTGAAAAAGCAAACATACCAATGTTATATTAAAAATGTATTTTATTATTGCACTTTAGCAAAAATGTTATCATATTTGTTTAAACTAACTATGCCTTCTCAGAAGTAAGTCCCACTGTCTTACTCCCAGGAAAGTATGCTTAGGATTGCAGCCTAAATCACCCTCACTGGCCCCCAATGATATTGTCATGCAGCAAAACCTGGTTTCTTAATAGTGTGACAGCACAATGTCATTCCCAAAGGAAAGGAAAATGGTATGTTTGCAAGCAGCTCAACATGCTGTGTAAACAGCCCCTCTCCTTGGAGACCTTTGGAGCCATTCCAGACTGCAAGAGTAATATGGAGGAGACCTCACCCCATTGCTCTCACTGCCCAGATTGGCTCCAAATGCAAGGAGGGAGGAGACACTAACTAACCCTACAATCCAGAGTAACTACGGGAGCACATAAGAGACATTACATGCACGCGTAGTTACTGCACCACTGAGTGAAAACCTATGGGAAATTCATATTGTAATCCAGAGTAAGTTGTTCTTACACTGGAGCAAGGACTCCCCATAGTTACTCTGGATTTCACCCATAGTGTGTTAGAGTGCCTGCAAAAAGTATTGTTTTTCCCTACCTCAGGAACACCATTACGACAGCATCCTATAGAATTCCATCTTGGTTGGGATTTCTCATGTGACTGCTCCAGGAACAGGGAAGATGAGATAGCTAGGAGTAATTAGGATGGGTCTGTAAGTTGATCTAGTTAAGTGCTTCCCAAAGTATGTGTCCAAGCACAGTGGGTCATGATTTTGGCCCTCCTGCCTGATGTTCGGCTGGTTTAACTCCATATAGGAATCATTACAGCATCTCCATTACTTAATAAGGCCTCTCTCACTCTGACAACTCACTGTAAAAGATTCTACAGGTCTCAGAATGGTTCTCAGAAGGCTCCACAAGCCACTTCTAGTTTTTGGAAGTCAATTCTTGTTTGCATCTAAAAACTGTAAGTTTTGTGAAGGCTGAGGATATTCTGGGGCCTACAGTGGGTTACCAGGTTGGGAGAAGTCTCTAGCTCCAGCAGGAATATCTTTGCAGAAGATGAGGTGGATCATGGTCCTGATGTTTACACAATGTTTAGGAAACAATGTTTTGGAACTCTGGTCTAGTTCAACATTCTAATAGTGGATAGCTAGATTGGTCAAGGAGGCTCACAACAGAATATGAAGGCAACAAGCAGGTGTAACAATTACTACTATACTAGTAACAGTTGGACCATGGCTAATACGTCACCTCTGTGTTCATCTTTGACACCTCTTAATTCCAAATTGTCCTTCACCAATGTACTATAGATGTTCTATAATTGTACCTTTATATCTGTGTGTATCCAGGGTTTCACTTATCCACAGTTCATAAATTTCACCCAAATGATTTATCTTGCTGATTGCAGCTCACCTCTTTTGCCTCTAAGCATCACTTCACCCTGCAGCCTGCTTCCTGTGAGACAGAAAATCAGGGATAGGGATTGTGCAGTCAGACAAGGATAATCCCTGTGTACAACAGGAGGAATATGTAAAATACTTCTTGTAAGTTATTATTTGTTAAGATCTGCGGTTTCTGGTATCCACAGTAACAGCAGGAATCTATTACTTGTGAGTATATGGGGGATGCCTTTATGTCCTTTGGAAGATTCCTCAATATCACAAGTTTATAGCCTTTGAAAATTATCCCATCAATTTTGAGAGCTCATGCCTGCAGTTGCAGCTCTTTTATATAAAGGTCACAGCTCCCTTTGTCTTCTGGTCATCCTTGAATGACCACTTCCTGTAGCCTTTTTCAGTGAGTTCTTTTTCTCTCTTTCCACTATGATTTCCTCCATTCTTTTGTCAGCTTACAGGGAGGGATTTGGCAAAAAAAGATCTCCCTAGGCTTGCACGTCAAGCTTAAAGGTCTTTTCTGCTTTCCAAGTATGGGTTTATATGCAGCAAATGCACCTGGCGTGTAGGTGACAATCAAATTAGATTTCAGTAGTTTGATCATCACTCTTTGAGTCCTTAAGGTACAACCATTATCCATTTGCTAGACAGCCCTGGGAGGATCCTGTGGGCTGTTTGCTCTTGAACTTTAGTTAGTTCAAAATTCAGTGCTGGACTCCTACCAGGGAAAGGTTGATGGGAATGTATCTTATCAGTTCTAAGACAACTTCTAAGACAGTCAGCTTTACAACTGGTCTGCTTCTACTGCGTGTAATAAAAAGAGCTGGTTCAGGTTGCTGCTTCGCACACATGACCCTGTTTCTTGAGAATAATTTGCCCTTCATTGGCATTTTTTTTTTGTTGGTTGTCACAACCAGGGAAGCAGCAAAATCTCAGACCACTTTTAGGCTTCACCCCAGAGCAGTAAAAGACTCGTTTCCCAATTTTTCAAAGGTTGGCAATCATGTGACATCCACAGACCGTGTCTCAAAAAATCTTAAAAATGTTTAAATACATGTGACTTAGCAACCATTGAATCTGTGCTTAATTTTAAATCTCTTCCAAATCCCTTGGGTGTTGAGTACCCAAAGGGGTGTTTCCCCCCACATTTTCCTTCTTCTATGCTAGGAGGGGCCAAACCTGCTTAATGTACTGTAAGAGCCACATATGATAAATGTCAGATGTTTGAAAGGTGCAGTGTTTAAGAAGAATTTAAATTCTTGAATATATTTACTCACCATGGACATTAAACATACATATTAATGCCTCTGAGTCTCTGAGTTTACCTGGTAAATTAAGCAAATATTTTTCCCCTATTGTGAAGAACAAAATACATATATTATTTTCATATATCGTTTTTCATATTGTTTTCTGTATCTGACCTCAAAAAAAAAGCAGGCCTCCGTCAGTCTTGGAAGACTATGGTATCGTGCTCGGCGCTGCATACACTGCATGCGAAACACAAAAGCCTGGGTTGGATTGTTATGGAGGATAGTCTGTTACCTAAGCAGCAAATCCCCCCTCTCCACTGAATTAGTCCAATTGAAAGGCAGAGCCAATACAATTGGATCCAGCTGCGTTGCAGAGCTAGGCTAAGGACAAGAGCTCACCCTGTCTTGTGGGGCCGACCCGAGTCTCGAACCCTGGCCTGCTGGTTAACAGGCACAGTGTCTTAGCCACTTGCGCCACCCACAGCCACATGACCTTCTCTAGTCCTCTGTAAAAGCAAGACTGAGAAGTATAACCCTGGCACCTGAAAGTTTAGGGACTCCTGATCTTGGGCACCTGCTTTCCTACGAATTTTTTGAGCACCAGGATGTTCCTCGTGTTGAATTTTAGTGTCCAATCCTATTCAGATTTCCAGCACTGATGCAGTTGTAACACAACTCTGAGGCAGGGAAACAAATGTTCTGCTATTTGAGGAGGTCTTCATGACTCTCCCCTACAGGAAGCACTGCATATCTGATTGGCACAGCTGCATTGGTGCTGGAAAGTTGAACATTATTTGGCCCTAAAGCTATATTATAATGCATGTTTACCTGGGAGTAAGCCCTACTGAATGTACTTTTGAATAAACATGCCCAGGTTAACGCTGTAACAGTATAATACTATGTGCATCTATTAAGAAGTAAACCTCACTGAGTTCATTGAGACATACTCCTGCAGAAGTGGGACACAATTGTTATTTTTAAATTCTCTGTGCCTTGGAGCCTTTAGATTGCCACAGGGTCTTGTATGTAAAAGAAAACCCTTGCCCCCCCCCCCCCCACGGCAGTATGTGCCTCTGGCACTCCCAGGCAACTGCCCCTAAGTTGGGGGCAGTTAGAGGCAGCAGCACTGGCCGGCAGCCCTTTTAAAGAGTGTCTGTGCAGAGCATCAGGGCTGCATAGAACGTGTGCCCATAGTGCACTTGCTTGTTAAGTGAAGTGGAACTTGTTATGTGAAGCAAGATTTCTTGGAAATTTTTGGTTGTTATGTGAAATGCTTGTTAAGTGAGGTATCACTGTATAGGGAACTCAAAAAGAAGGACAGGGTCCTCCAAATTTTTTTTAAGGTCCGGATTTTCAGTGGAAAATCCGGACTTTTCAATGACCTGTCCTACTTTTTGGGTTCCAGCATATGGTCACCCTGCACAGTCCTATGCACGTTTACTCAGAAGTACATCCTAGTGATCCCAGAGGGACATACTCTCTTTTAAGTTTGCACAGAACCTCAGCCTGAATGTGTTGACCTGTTGCATGTCAGAATGTACCACAACATGGTGGATCCCTAGATAATATCTTCCATAGATTGGTTCAAACCATCCATGCATTCACAGGTCATATGTGCTGCTATTCTGTGAGACCTTTCAGTCTCTTGAGGTCCTTACAATAATCCCAAGTTCCTTTTTTGTGTTGTGTGGATTTGTCTATGCTGAGAGCAAAGCCTTGCCTCTCAAATCTCCTTTGTTTTGTGTTAGACAAAGCTGGGGGAACCTTGCTGTTTTGAAATTTGGGAATCTTTGTTTTCTTTGGCTATGTTTCTATGGCCTGAAGGCACAAGATGATGCAGCAAGGCTATGAAGCTTTGCAAGTCTGGCTCTGGTCAGAGCTGCATGGAGGACTACTTGAGGACCCCTGTAGACACTTTCTGGAACAAAAGGTAAGATGCAAATAAATAATGATGGATCTGACTCAGTTGACGGCCCTGCTCCAGGAAACAGTGGAATGCACAGCAGCACTTTTGCTTGGAATGTTTTCTCTTTGTAGCCAGAGAAGATGATGCTGGGCTTGCAGTCCTGAAGCAATATTTGGGGAATTTCTGTTTGTTTCTCTGACAGTGCTTAGCTAACCTCAAGATAATTTCTAGCTATCAAATGTGGGGGAAGGAGTTACCATAGATGTAGGTATATAAAAAGGACGTCATAGCCAGTGTCAGCCCAAGGTGATCCACCCAACTTAACCTGCTGCTGCTGTGCAATTCACCCTAACCCCTGGGCAAAAAATAGCAATTTAGCTCGTTGAGCACAATCCTAACCAGGTCTACTCAAACGTAAACCCCATTGTGTTCAGTGGGTCTTACTCCCAGGAAAGTGTCTTTAGGATTGCAGCTTTATCTTTTACCTGTGAGATCATTTTCAACAAAACAGGAAGTGTGGGATATGCTCGGAGCGCTTAGAGCAGTGGTTCTCAATCTTCCTAATGCCATGACCCTTTAATACAGTTCCTCATGTTGTGGGGACCCCCAGCCATAAAATTATTTTTGTTGCTACTTCATAAGATAAGATAAGATAAGATAAATTTATTGTCATTGTACTCAAGGTATGAGAACTACGAAATGAGGTGCTCTCTCTCATAATACAACACAGATATCCATTTGAACAAATCGAAACACACACAATTTAAAAAGAAAAAAAAACTATACACTTAAAATATATGTATTACATTGCATCCACCAGATTTCATAATTTTGCATTTAGCCAGATCACCGCACTTGGGTAAAAACTAAGTTTAAATCTGCTTGTCCTAGCTTTCAACACTCTATATCGTCTTCCCGATGGTAAAATCTCAAACAGCGAGTGGCCCGGATGTGAAGAGTCTCGCAGAATGTTATGTATCTTCCTTTTACAACCCATATTATACAAATCCTCCAATGAGGAAGAGAACAACCACTGATCTTTTGCGCCCTTTTTATCACCCTTTGGATTGCCCTTTTCTCCATCTCTGTGCAACTTTTAAACCACGCACAGATACAATAAGATAAAATGCTCTCTATAGAGCTTTGATAAAAGGCAACCAACAGACTCTCTGACAGTTGTTGAGATCTTAAAAGTCTTAAAAAATACAGTCGTTATTGGGCTTTTTTTACAAGAGCTAAAGTATTTGCACCCCATGTTAAATCTTGTTTCAGCATGATACCTAAAAATTTACATTCTGCCACCTGTTCCACTAAAACCTCCTCAATGTATAACGGTTGGATGCTCATACTGCTTTTCCTAAAATCCACTATAAATTCCTTCGTCTTATTTATATTAAAGATAAGATTGTTCTCTTTGCACCAAAGGGACAACTGATGAACTTCGTCCCTATACGCTGATTCATCATTGTCAGAGATGAGCCCCACCAACGTTGTGTCATCTGCAAACTTAATGATCTTGTTACTCAGGTGAATAGGGGTGCAATCAGACGTATAGATAGTAAATAAGAGTGGACTCAAAACACAACCCTGAGGAGTGCCAGTATTTAGGATCTTCACAGAAGAGATATGTTCATTCATCCTAACCCTTTGAGAACGGTGAGATAAAAAGTTCAAAATCCACCAACATATAGAGTCCGGTAGCTCCAGATTTTTAAGTTTAGACATCAGTCTATGGGGTAATATTGTGTTGAAAGCAGAACTAAAATCAACAAATAGTATTCTGGCATACGTTCCCTTTCTCTCTAAATGAGATAGGACAGTGTGAAGAACAGTGTTAACAGCATCTTCAGTAGATCTATTTGTTCTATATGCAAACTGATAGTTATAAAAAAATTTTTTTTTATAACTGTAATTTTGCTATTGTTATGAATCGTAATGCAAATATCTGATATGCAGGATGCATTTTCATTGTTACAAATTGAACATAATTAAAGCATAGTGATTAATCACAAAATAATATTTAATTATATATTGTGAAATATTTATTTCTAATTACAAATAAATAAGATGCAAAATACCTTGCAAGGCCCCCTACACCAGGGGTCTTTTGGCGACCCCCATGAAAAGGTCAGGTGACCCCCAAAGGGTTCCCGACCCCCTGTTTGAGAAGCACTATCTTAGAGGGATCTACACTACACTACACTACAACACACAGGTGGAAAGACCAAGGGGAGTGAATAAGGAAGCAGATGGCTGCATTTGGTTTTCTTTCTGCTCATTTCTCTTAAGCCCAAACTGGATCAGAATGGTTTTAGGGCACAATCCAGATTTAGGGCAGTGAGGAGTGTCCTAGCTGGACTGCCCCAACTATTCTGAATCCAAAGCAGAAAGTTATACTGCATCTAGAAAGTCAGGAAGCCTGGGCTGCCTCAGCTGCTCCAGAGCATGCTAAGTAGGCACCAAGTAAGTGACATCTGGGGAGGGCTTGCTCCCGAGGAGACCCCCTCAGATCACATTGAACAAGGAACAGCTGTGGTGCTTGCCTTATAAGGAGTCCCTGATGAGACTGCCAGTACAGTCTACAATGAATACAAGGGGATTGGTTGGAGTAATCCATAGGTTAGTGGGCAAGCAGCGGTTGCAGCTAGGCTGGCCAAAAACTCAGATTTTTGGTCACCACTACCATCTTTACTCTGTCTTATCATGGACCCCTAAGGGTCTACTCATTATTATACCTGCTCCTGAGGTGGTATAACTCTGAGGAGCTGGAAGAGGGCATTTCTGCCCTGGAAACAGGCTCTGGATACGGAGTAACTGCTCTGCCCTAGGCAATGCTCAACATGCCTCTTCTGAACTGCCTAAGCTCCCCCAGCTGTCTTGGGGCAGCCTATGTTATCTTAAGCTGCCCCAAGACTTTTCCAGAATAACTAAGGTGGCCAGTCTTGCAGTTGGTTCAGCCCAGTGATAGATAGGGTAACCTAAGAGCACTTCTGGATTGTGCCCTTTGTCTGCAGGAGGCTGGAAGGTGTGTGTTTGCCACATATTGCAACCTGCCACAAAGGCAAAAAATATGAAATTTACTTGAGAAATGTGATTGACCCAAGTGTAATTGATCAAACAAATAATGGTGCAATCCTAATCTAGACTAGCACAACTCATTGGTCCTCTCATGTCTGTGCACTGGTCTGAACCTTCCTCAGAAGTAGCACAGAAGTTTCTTACAATACTTTTCAACAGGTCTGCACATGACTTATGCCCAGGTGTCCGGCCAAATGGAGGTTAGGATTGCAGCTTTAGTCTCATATGATTAACCAATCAAGCCATTTGGGTGATAGACCTTCAAATAAAAAGACCACAGAATATACCATATATACTTGAGTATAAGCCTAGTTTTTCAGCACATTTTTTAATGCTGAAAAAAGCTCCCCTTGGCTTATACTTGGGTCGGCTTATACTTGTCATAATATGGGCAAAGAAGTGGATTTCTGCGCAAGCTGCTCAACTTAGGACAGCCTTTTTAAAAAACAGGAAAGGCTGCTTTGCTTTCTTCTTTAAAAAAAAGAAACCAAGTCAGCAGATTGATCCCTGTCCTCCCTGCATGTAGGAGCTTGAGCATGTTGATGAGCATGTAGGCTCACCACATTGGCTGTTTTCTCATTTAAACAGCAGTATCTGCTCATTTCCCACCCTAGGCTTATACTCGAGTCAATAAGTTTCCCCAGTTTTTAATGGTAAAATTAGGTGCCTCGGCTTATACTCGGGTTGGCTTATACTCAAGTATATACGGTACATCCTCAACACAACTCCTCTCAAGGTTCTCCTGTTATTCTCCTGAAAAAGTGGGCTACCTCTTTCTCTGCTTCCGTTCCCTTGATGAAGGAACAAGAAAGCAATTTCCTCCTCCTCTCCCCCCACATATGTTTTTTTTCCTACAAATAATGCCTCCCATTTTTAATGAGCATATAAAACTTCAGAGTGCGATCTTTTGCATTAGTTTAACTCAGGCACAAATTTAATTTCCCATCATCAGATGAGAACAGGTTTATATTGCATCTCTGTTTAAAAGGGTTTATTTCAACGTCAGCTCTTTGCAAGAGTTTTAGCATGCTCGGCATTAATGAAAGGGCAACAGGGGAAGAAGGAAAAAAAACCCTGTCTGCGTCACAGATTTCAACCCGTCAGAAAATTCCACTGCGGTCACCGGGTTAAACGAGAGGCCCCTTTAATCATTATTACAGTTTTATGAATGGTGTGCTTTGCTCTGATATTTTACTAGCCATCACTCCTTAACATGCTCTGCTAAAGAGAAAAAGAAAAGAAACAAAAGACTGTATGTTTTGAAAAATCTTGTCATTATGAAGCCTCATTGTAATTTTAGTGCATGCCCCCAAATCCTGGGACTGACTCAGTTTTACCACTGCTTGACCCAAATTCCATGCAAGTCAGAAGGCCAGACCAGGAACAAAATGCAGGCCTTCTGAGCAGAATTTGAGCAATAGTTTTCATTGATAGGCCAAAAAAGTTATATGTTAAATGACTGGTGTTTCTTATGGGGACAGAAGTCTTCATAGAATCATAGAGTTGGAAGGGACCCAGTGGGTCATCTAATTCTTCATGCACAATTTTTTTTGGCGGGGTTTATTGTTTTAAATGTTTTTAACTTATTGAATGTTTTTAATTTGTTTTATTGTTAGCCGCCTTGAGACGGCTATGGCCCTAGAAAGGCAGGTTATAAATTTACTAAACAAACAAACAAACAAACAAATAAACTCAGTGGTTCTTGAGCATTACAGCCTGGGACCTCCTTCTGAGAATGACAAACTGTCTGGAACTCCTTGGACAAGATGTCATGGCCAAAAGTGACATCAAAGAGGAAGTGACATCACCGTGATGCCAGGGCTCCTCCATGTCTACTCGGAAATAAATCCTATTATGTTCAATGATATTTACTCCCAGGAAAGTATAGATCACAGCCTGATTGTCCCATTCCAAGATTCCAAGATTTATGACACCTCTGGAATGAAGTTGCATACTGGGGTGAGGATGGAGTGGGTAGTGGATGGTCCCAAGGAGAGGTAAGAAGGAACAGGTTCCCATTCTTATGCTGGATCCTAGCCCTGTTCGTTGGCTGCCGAGGCAATCCCAGTATACTTGATTTGCATCACTCCTTTAAGTGGCACTGATCTGAGCACTCCCATTAGGGTTACAGTACCTCTCATCAGTTTAAGAGGAATTATTTCCCCTTATCTCTGGCTAACATGTGGCCACTCTGAAAATTTCACTGGATATAGCACAGGCTTATTGCCCGCTCCAGCACAAGTTAGGATTGTGTTGCCCTTGTTGGAAAAGGTGGCCACTCCATGCACCATGGACAACATGGTAACCTCCATACAGTTGATTTCAAAAATGGGACACCATTTTTTATTTTTTTAATGAGCTACCTTGGAAGCATTCTTCTTATTTCTGCTTCTGCTTATTTTCTAAGAATAAAATACAACCTAAGAGCAAACAAGAAGCAGGAAACAGGAAGTTAATGTTTGCTCTTAGTCTCCACTCTAACCTGTAGAATGCTTGCCTTCTGGTCTTCCTATAAGCTTCCTGCTTATAAAGTTTGGTTAAAGCAAGAATATCTGAATGTAATGTAATGAAATAAAGGCATTGATGGAAAACGTCTAGTGGAACTCAAGTCTAGGTCAACACATTGTCATAACAGAGGAACTATCCAAGCCACCACGACACCCTTTTGTGACTCTATAGGACTTGAGTTGTCCCACAAAAAAAACGGCTATGGATTAAAACAGAATTGTTGCTGGATTCTATGTGCATTGGAGCTCTCTTTAAATATTCCACTACTGTCCCTGCCCATCTGTAAACAGGGCAGGAGGGATGGGAGAAAGTGCAAGAGAGTAGGACAGAAGGTGGAAGAGGGAACAGGAGGGTCACAAGCAGTAGCTGCAAGGTTTTACAGGATGACCCAGACCTCTAAAGGATTCACAAGTATTCCCACTGCAGACTGAGGCAGCAGGCATGGAGTCAGTACCAAGTCAGGGGGGTCCTAATTCTAGTATTTTTCAGTCTTCCCTGCACGTGACTCATGAGCATTGAGCACAGTCAACAAAAATGTGCATTTTCACAACTTAAGCCCAAATCAAGTTTTCAACCCTGATAAAAGGTAATGGGTGTTGAGATAGAACAGCAGAGATAGAATTCCCCCACATCCATTATTTCTGGTTTCCACAAGGGGAGGAATATATACCCCATTGTTACTGGGGACTCCTGTACCTCTGACTGCCAAATAGTGATGATAAATAATAGGGTGTAGCTATCATTGCTGTGTCTTGAGTTTGAGTTCTAGAGTTGTGTATCTCAAGTTTTGTCCTCCACTGTACCACTTCATGTAGTCCACCTATTAGCAGTGCCACTGGAACTTCTGGAAGTAATTGGCAATGATGTTATCACCAGGTGCTTCTGAGTTGGGAGGCCATATGTGATATGACAAAGAGGCTCAGGGTGGAGCATGGAAAAGCATGCTCTTTAAATCTGCATAAGCAGAGTCCTTAGTACTGTTTGTTGCACTGAGTTCCCGATGTTGCTGGGCAGTAGATATGCAGCAGTCCTCAACTACCACTGGTTAAGGAACACTCCTAAAATTGCAATTTCCAACTTTTTTCATTTGTTGGCACAAAAACTGTCAAGGTACCCAATTAGTTTTGACAATTGACTAGGCACACTGTGTTCCAGTGAGGGGCTCACATCCCCAATTGGCCCTATTAATAAATGATCTTCCCCCAAATTCCTGTGGCACATTGTGGAATACTACAGTGCCATTGTACAGTGATTGCTGTTTTAGAGAGATTTTTTTGAAACACAACACTGGGCTTGAGGGACTCTTTGGGGATTAAATGTAGGGGAGAGGTACTGCTTATTGTATGGTATGTGCCATGATGTGGCAGTAACACTGAGGATAAAGTCCATTTCAATTCCACTGAGGAAGGAAGCAATTCCAATGCCCCAGCCCAACTTCCAGCCTTAAGCCTTAATGTGAGTTTGTGGCTACCTGACCTCTTGCTGCAACCTGATTTTAACACTAACATATGTATAGTAAAACCTTGGATTGAGAGTAACTTGACTTGAGGGTGTTTTGCAAGACAAGCAAACATTGTTAATGGATTTTAACTTGATATACAAGTAATGTTTTGAAAAACTAGTGGAAAAAAGTCCCACCAGCACCTGCTCATCCTCTCCTGAGCGACCAGCCTGTGGATGTCTACTCTAAAGTTCGTCTTATTATAATAAGTGGGATTTACTCCTGTGTAAAGAGGGCAACAGAATGGATCTTGAGAGATTTAGCCTTCCATTTTTAATGGATTAAGCCGTATTAAGTTTTAATGAATTATTTTTAATGAATTAAGCCCTACTAAATTACCATAATTCCCGCTTGGAGAGACGCACTTTTTTCCCCCAAAACAATGGGGAGAAATGTTGGTGCGTCTCTTAAAGTGATGGTCCTTTTAACACTCAATTATCCACTTTGCAGGATGCCTGCAGTTTGCAGACAAAAGTTTGCCTGGTTGCCATAGAAGTTAATCCCTGCCTGAATAGAAGTTAAATAGCCTTTTAAGCCTAATAGTTCAGAATTTTAACCCTCTCAGTTCAGGTTTCTCTGGCTCTGAACAACCTTTAAAGCCCTTTAAAGTGTAGAAATTAAGTACAGGGAAACAATGAGTATTTTTCCTTTATTTTAATGTGTCTCCCCTTCCCAGCCACCCACTGCACCCACTTGTCCCAGCCACCTCCACCACCCACCCCTAAATGCTCCCCCCAGAAACCCTCCACTTACTAGTTTCCCCTCCCTCCAATAACCCCCAGCAGCCACCCCCACATGCACACACTCCCCCTTCCCCAAGACAATGAAAATATATACATATATAATATGAAATATATATAATATACACACTCACACACATTTTATATGTATTATATATATATATTATATACAATTGTGTGTGTGTGTGTGTGTGTGTGTGTGTGTATGTGTGTGTGTGTATCTCATAGAATCTAGATTGGCAGGCACCCAGGCTTAAGCCAATCCAGGATTGACTTGGCCTGCACAGTGTCCATCTGTCCCCCTTTTCCAGGACATGTGCTCTTGTTCAGCCTTTGGGGACAATCCTTTCCAGGTCTACTCAGAAATAAATGGTATTTAATTCAGAGAAGCCACCAGAGAATCTATTCTTTTTTCAACCCCTATGCTTCAGCCCTGGAGTTCATGACAGTGATGATGGCTCTAAATACAGTACATGGTTAATTGTATTTCTATGGTTGAATGTTTACATCGTTGAATGTATTATTATTAAAGAATGTTAAAGAAGGTTCTTAATACCACTGTTGAGTTTACATGGTTGAAATATTAATTCTGCTACATTTTATTAAATATATTAGTACACCATTTGGTTCAGGATTTTTTTTTGTTTTTCTCCTCTAAATTTTGGTGCGTCTCATGGTCCGGTGCGTCTCATGGTCCGGGAAATATGGTAAGTCTTATTATAATCAGTGGGACTCACTCCTATGTAAGGGGGGCAATGGAAAGTAGCCTGAGAGACCTAGGCTGCAATCCTAAAGACACTTTCCTGGGATTAAGACCCATTGAACACAATGGGGCTTACTTTAGAGTTGACATGGTTAGGATTGTGCTCTTAGGCTTGAATGTCTACTCTAAAGTAAGCCCTATTATAATAAGTGGGGCTCACTTCTGTGTAAGGGGAAAGGCGCCTGTGAGACCTAAGAGGCAATCCTAACCATGTCTACTCAAAAGTAAGCCCCATTGTGTTCAATGGAACTTACTCCCAGGAAAGTGTCTAGGATTGCAGCCTAGTCTTGCATGCCTACTCTAAAATAAGCCCCCTCATAATCAGTGAGGCTCATTCCTATGTAACGAGGGCAGAATGCCGCCTGAGAGACCCAAGAGACTAAGTGCAAGTTAATTTGTTTTATTTTTCCTCTATATTTTGTATTTTCTTTATTATTTTGTATCACATATTGCAATCATTTTTATATGAATATTTTTGGGTTGTGGAACAAATTGTCTGAGTTTCTATTATTTCTTATGGGAAAATTTAGGATTACAAGCATGATTTCAGAACGAATTGCGCTTGTAAACCAAGGTACGACTGTACTGTATTTCAGATGCATCTTTGCCCCTTTTCCTCTTGGCAGCCCGGCCTGTGACATTTTGCCAGGGGTGTGAAATATTTGTGGTGTTATAGTGGGGTGGGTACGAAGGGATGAGGTGGTAGAGGATTTGCAAGATGCAGAAAACTTTCGGGAATCTCTGAGGACAGGACCACATTATCTTTTGTTCAAACATTACGGAAGGCAAAGGACTTTGTTAATTAAGGCCGCCCGGGTTCTGTTTAGTGGTTCATCATCAATGATGTGCTGTGGAGGGCGTTTTAAATCTGAGCATTTCATTATATGGCTATTTGTATGGCATTTTCTTTTTCCAGGTCAGCTCTGGATTCAAATTCTCCTGAACTTTTGCAGCCTGTGAAAATGAACAGATTTGATCATTTTTGGCCCAGGGCCTTTTTCAGATGATTTTTTAGCTCCTTCATCAATTCTTTGCAGTTACATGCAGTGGAGTTCAGTGCAAATGCCAACCTCAGCAGCTTTCAGAGCTTTTTTGAGCATTCCACCCCTATTCTCATGAGAGGTGTGATGAAACAATTGTGGTTATTGTGGAGGATTTTTCCTCCAATTCTGAGGGGCTTTTGATGGCTTTCATTTCCCCTCTGAGGGGTTCCATTTTCCCTCCAATTCTGAGGGGCATCATTCTGGAGTACCTTCATTTTCCCTCTTCAGAGGCTTCTTTTCCCCTTCCAATTCTGAGGTGCCTCATTTTCCTTTCAGTTCTGTGGTGCAATATTTTTCCCTTCCAATTCTGAGGGGCTCCATTTCCCTCCAATGTAACTCATTTTCCCTCCAATCTTGATGTGCCTCACTTCCCCTCCAATCCAGAGGCTACAATCCAGAGTAACTACGGAATCTCTTATGTCGACGTAGTTACGGGGCCACCTATAAGAAATGCATAGAGCAATCCAGAGTAAGTGTGACTTATGTCAACGTAAGAGCTCCTGTAGTTACTCTGGATTGTAGCCTGAGGTTCCTAATTTTTCTTCCAATCCTGAGGGGCTCCATTTTCCCTCCAATTCTGAAGGGCTCCATTTTCCGTCTATTTCCGAGAAGGGATAATTTTCCCTTCACTTATGATGAGGGGTCATTTTTCCTCCACTTCTGAGGGGGCTCCATTTTCCCTCCAATTCTGAGGGGCTCCATTTTCCCTCCAATCATGAGGTGCCTCATTTTCCCTCCAATTCTGAGGGGGCTCCATTTTCCCTCCAATTCTGAGGGACTCAATTTTCCCTCTAATTCTGAGGGGGGCTCATTTTCTCTCCAATTCTGAAGGTCTTCATTCTTGATGGGGTTCATTTTCCCCCTAACACCGAGAGGCTTCATTTTCCCTTCAGTTCTGTGGGGCTTCAGGTTCCAAGTAAAGCTAGGCAATTAGAAAGGCAGGGCCAGAAAAAGATCAGATTTTTTTCTTTTTCTAAGTTCTTCTGACAGGGCAAGACAGGGAGAGCCACTCTGGAGATGACTACAATCCTAAAGACACTTTCCTGGGAGTAAGACCGATTGAACACAATGGGGCTTACTTTTGAGTAGACATGGTTAGGATTGTGCTCAGAGTGAAGGCTTATAGGGCAGCCTCAGGGACATAGATAGGAACCAAGTAAAGGAATATCAGATTACAGTGGTACCTTGCTTAACAAGTGCCTCACTTTACCAGTGTTTCACATAACAAGCAAATTTCCCAAGAAATCTTGCTTCACATAACAAGTTTCGCCTCACTTAACAAGCAAGTGCGCTATGGGCACGTGGGCTATGCAGCCCTGACACTCCACATAGAGGCTCTTGCTGGCCAGCGCTGCTGCTGCCTTTAACTGCCCCCAACTTGGGGGCAATTGCCTGGGGGTGCCAAAGGCAGCTGCCCCTAACTGCCCCCAAGTGTCCCCACCGACCATGTTGAACCTCCAACAGCAGCCCAGGAAAGCCTCCCAAGGAAGTGTCTTTGATTGCAGCCTCCTAACCATGTCTACCCAGAAGTAAGCCCCACTGTGATAAATGGGGCTTACTTCCAGGAAAGTAAGGACTTCATAGGATCATGCACATTGAATGCATGTATTGAATTCAATTACAGTGTTTTGTCATTATTTTTACATCCAGTTAATATTTATATATGAATATTTTGGGGATTGTGGAACTAATTGTCTGAGTTTCCATTATTTCCTATGGAAAAATCTGCTTCACTTAAAGAGTGTTTCACTTAAAGAGCATGCCTCCGGAACGAATTAAGCTCTTTATGTGAGGCACCACTGTATGTTGATCTGTATTCCCCCTCCAGACATTGGGAGTTCTTGACCCCTCCATGCCGGCCAGCCTGGGAATCTAGGCTGCCAGCCTAGTCTGGCATGGCCTGCCTGTTGAAGAGCCAGCACCATTTAGGAGACATTAACCTGTGATAAACCAAACCTATTTGCATTTTTTTCTTATCTAATAAAACTTTTTGCTTAGGACCTCTGCTGTGATATGGGATCAGTGGTTTGTCAGCCTCCCTGCTCTGCAGATGCTATGTCAGACTGAGGGCAACTTCACATATTCTTGGATTTTCAACCTTTTTCATCTCATGGCACACTAACAAGGGCACTGAAATTGTCAAGACACACCACCAGTTGTTTATACCATTGATAAGGCATACCAGGCTGTTCAAATCCCCCAGTTTTCTCATTAATTAATTTCAATCCCCAAATTCCTGTGGCACACCTGAGGACTATCCGCAGCACAAAAAATCACTGCCTTAGGGATCGGACTTCTTGGACTACTGGCAGCAGACTAGATCTACCAGATATTGATCCACTGAGCTGTCAGATCTTGTCCCACTGAGCTAGCTACAACAGTGAGGTCTCTGCCCCAATGGTCTTCCATTTAGAATACGTACATACTGTAAGCATTTAGGCACGTGCACGATACTGAAAGCTAGGGAGGCCCATCTATTTCAATTTTTATTTTACTGGACACATTCTCTGCAAACACTCTGCTACCCTGGGCTGTTGAAACTCGATGTATTTTCTTAATTTTTTTAAATTTGCACTGAGGTTTTTAATGTCTTATCCATAGTGCTTACAAGAATTAATGTGCTGCCTGCTCACAGGTAAAAGGACATTTTTTTCCTCTAGGCAGGATGACCAGACCTCCTTTTTCCAGGACATGTCCTCTTTTTTAACCTTGTGTCTGGAAAAGAAAAGTCCTCCTTTTCCCTGTGAGTAGGCAGTGCATAGCCTTCTTGCAATTAATAAATGATATGTAATATAGTTTGGGGGCTTTTTTGTTTAAGGTGCTATGCCTGCCAATCTGAAGATTGGCAGGTCAGCAGTTCAAGACTGAAAGACAGGGTGAGCTCCTGTCCTTAGCCCAGCTTCTGCCAACCCAGCAGTCTGAAAGCATGTAAATGCAAATACTATAGTTAAATAGTTACTACCTTGGTGGGAAGGTTACTACCTTGGTGGGAAGTTGCTTCACTTAACAAGTGTTCTGTGCTTAAAAAAGAGGGTATTTCTTGGAATAAAAAATACAGGTCTGGTCAGGGGTCTTTTTGAGGTGGTTCTTACTGGTACTAAATACTGGCACCTTTGTGGCCCCCAAGCAAACATACCTATGATTACAAATAACATATTCATAGTGAGTAGTCCCACCTTTGTAGCATCTTCATGGTGAGTATGCTCACCTTTATTTCTAGAAAAAAAGCACTGGGTCTGGTAATCCTGGACTTGCAAACTGGACTTTCACCCTGGAATCAGGGTGACCATATGCCCTCTTTTTCCAGGACATGCTCTCTTTTTTAGCCTTGTGTCCTGGGGAAAAAAAACTTCAATGTTCTCCTTTACCTTGTGAGCTGGCAGCAAGTACCTTTCTTGTATTAGTAAATATAAGGCTGCAATCCTAACCACACTTTCCTGGGAGCAAGTACTATTGAACTCAGTGGGACTTACTTCTGAGTAGGCATGCTGAGATTACACTGTATAGTGGTATCTCGCTTAACAAGTGCCTTGCTTAACAAGTGATCCACATAACAAGCAAAAATTTCTCTAGGATTCTGCCTCACATAATAAGTGTTGCTCCACTTAACAAGCACACTCGTTGGCAGTTGGGGCAGATACGCTGGCTGGCAGCCCGTTTAAAAAGCATCAGGGCTGCCTAGCCCATAGCGAAAGCAACACTTCTGCGCAGTTCCTCCTGTGGCTGGTGTCCACTGGGCAGAGGGAGAGAACAGCAGTGGAGAAGAGGGAAGCAGCTCAGGGCTAGCCAGAAGGGAGCAGGGGAGAGAGAGGCTCAAGATGAAGAGAAGGAGAAAGTGGGGAGCTTTGAAAGTATCTTGGATAGCAGAAGAAAGTGTATTTGATTGCAGCCTCCTAATCATGTCTACCCAGAAGTAAGCCCCATTGTGTTCAATGGGGCTTACTCCCAGGAAAGTGATTTTAGGATTGCAGCCTGAGTAGGCTTCATAGGATCATGCACATTGAATGCATGTTTTGAATTCAATTCCAGTGTTCAATTCAATTCAATTTTTACACACAGTTAACATTTTTTATATGAATATTTTTTGGGTTCTGGAACCAATTGTCTAAGTTTCCATTATTTCCTATGGGAAAATCTGCTTCACATAAAGCGCGTTTCACATAACTAGCATGCTTCCGAATTAAACTTGTTATGTGAGGCACCACTGTATTAGGATTACAATTTATTAGGATGTAATAAATTATATGCAATACTTTTAAATTTAATAACAAGTAAAATAGTGTTTCAATTAAACGCATGAAAGCAATATTTGATGTTCTTTAGCTTTTATTTTGTCATGTCCTACATTTTTTTGCCTTGTCTTTTTTGGTTATGACATACGGTCACCCTGTGCACATGCTCATTTTACTTTGTCATGTCCTACATTTTTCTTTTATATCCTACATTTTTGGGGGCGGGGGGAGGTGACTGACTTTTTTTTGGTTATGACATACGGTCACCTTGTGTACATGCCCATTTTGTCATGTCCTACATTTATGTTGTGTGTCCTACATTTTTGGGGTTAGATGACCTTGTCCTTCTTTTTATTATGCCATAAGGTCCCCTTACACACATGCCCATTTTATTTGTCATGTCCTTCATTTTTCTTATCAACCTACATTTGGGGTACACTCTATTGTACAATTTTGGGGTGTCAGGTCCTCTTTTGACATCGGATTACCCTGTTTCCAGGTGGGTGAGACTTAAAAATAAAAGAGGGCATGTCCTGGGGAAAAAAAGGAGGACAAGTCTGGTCACCCTGGACTTGCAAACTGCATCAAGACACGGTGGTTTAGGAATGCCCAAGAAATTCAAAGCTTGTTCTTCAAAGTTGCAGGGTTGGATGGATGGGGGGAAAAAGTGGGGAGGAAAGAAAGATAAAGAGAGCAAGAATCCCACACCTAGAAAGGCAGAGAGGGAAAGAGAAAGCATGTATGGGGCCTCTCTCTCCTTGGCTCTGAGCTCTGCTGCCTGCGTCTGGCTGCAAGAGAGGCACACCAAAGCTGCCGCCTTCTCTTTTTTTTGGAGACTCCAAAAGGATCTCTGTTGCCTTTCATGTGCCGCCAGGCTCCAATAGGAATCCAGAGGCTGCCTGCAAGTGGTCTAATCTCAATGAGGTGTCAATCATGTTCCCTGGTGGGTGAAGTAAGGTCCTTTGTACCCGCCTCTGTCTTTGGGAAAAGAGAGGAGAAGGAGACAGACTTAGAGCTCAGGGAGGGAGAGAGGGAGGAAGGAAGGAAGGGGGTGATCACAACCCCCCCCCCCCAGAGTAGCCAGGACTGTGTTGATTTGCAGGAGGCGCACAGAGTTAGAAGCTGCTGCTGTTGCTGTTGCAGGACGGGGCATCCTTTTGATTTGCAAGCATCCCCCCTAGTTGCATGCATGCCTTCAAGCCGGAAGCACATGGATTTCTGCCCAAACCTGCTGGGAATTTATCTCTAAAGAGAGAGAAAAACAGACACACATATAGAGGCAGGCAAGAGCTCTGGCAAAAGCCATGAAGCCCTGACCTGCTGCTGCTAAACAAATCTCCCACCGCCCCAAATGCATCTCATGTGCACCTCCAGGCAGAGCAATGGGGAAACTTCACTCCAAACATGGTAAGTTGCATTGCAGGGCTTGGTTTTCCTTTTTCTTTTTGGTGGGGTGTTCTTGGGGGAAGATCATTCACTGGGGGGATCATGTAACTTACCACTATGTGTGTTTTTGTTCGTGTGTTGAAATCAGGGTTGCATTTAACCAGTTTCTTTTTTTCTCTCCCCACCACTACCTATTCCCCCTTCCCGCAATTCTTTCTCCTGGATCTCCCCAGCCGCTGTTTGTAAACCAAGAGAAAGTCCTGAAGGTAAGTCTGCCTTTCTTGCAATGGGATTCTCTACTATTTCCTCTACCTTTTCTAGTCTCCAACTTTCTGCCTCCTTCCCCCTCCTTCCCTCAAAAAGTTTGGCTACTTTCCTGGGATCCACTGGGATCCTTTGATCCACTATGTTTTAGATGCTGGTCTGCAGTTCCAGATGTTTGCCTCCCTCCCTCCTTTCCCCAGAATTCTGGCCCTTTTGGGGATCTCCATTTGGACAGGTAGCTTTACAGAGAGTGGAGATTGTTTGACTCCACCAGTGTGACCATGCTGTCTTTTCATCTCCTCTTCCCAGGTGATAGTTTTGCTGTAAATGCCTCCTTGGCTCGGAAAGGGCTGGAGGACTGGATGGTGAAGCAGAAATTTTCAAGCAGTGGAAGCAGTAGCGGAGGCAGCACTTTGGGTCTCCAGCCAGGATGCCATCACCGGGCTGTTTGCAGGCTCTCCAGCTCAAGGGTAAGTTCTGGGGTTTCTTTCCTTGGCACTCTTACCTTCACCATCCATTTTCCAGCCAAAAACCCTGAACCTTTATGCTCTCTTACCCTACAATCCAGAGTAACTACAGGAGCACGTAAGAGACATTACGTGCACCCGTAGTTATTGCACCACCTAATGAAAACCTATGGGAAATTCATATTGCAATCCAGAGCAAATTGTTCTTACACCGGAGCAAGGACTCCCCGTAGTTACTCTGGATTGCGCCCTTAGTTTCATCCCACTTGGGATGAAACTGCCCCCCCCCTTTTGCTGGGAGCATTGTGACTTTGGCAAGTTGTGTCTTTGGGAGTTGCCGGCTGGATTCCAGTCTCCCCTTTGAAAAAGTTGAGTTGCATAGGGAGGGGAGGCATAGTTGAGGAAAAGTGAATGACAGGAGGAAGACCCTGCTTTTTGGAGTAAATAGAATGGAGGGATAGGGTCTCTTCCCAAAGACAAGTCCTGGGTGTTGTATGTGTTTCCATGTACGTGGAGATGCAAACCCCCTTCCTATTGGTTGTTTGGCCATTAGTTTCATACCACAATTTTAGTTATACTTCAGTGTCCCTGTGTTTAGCACAGAGGTCTGTCTTTCCGTCCCCACTGAGGTATTACTGAGCATCCCATTTGTGAGGTCAGTGTGCCTGTGTGACTTTTAAGTGCATTCATATGTCTTTATACCACTTCTAAGTCCTCCATTTACATTTAGGGAAGACTGTATTTTTGATGGTGATGACTTTCTCTCCACCTTGATTCCAGAAATGAACTGGAAACAAGTGGAAGTAAAGGGTGGTGTAGTGGGGATGTTCTGTTCTTCCAACCATTGTTTTAATGCTGAAAATGATTAGTTCCAGTTCCAGCAATCTTTGCTCCTGCTTGTTTTCTAGGACCATTTGAAAAGTCACTATAATAGGTGACAAATCCAAGTATCCTGGTTGCAGAAATGTTGATCTACCACTAATGTTGGAATGGCACTAGGAAAGTTTTAAATACTCATTTGTCAAATACACAAAAACTGTGGTGCCAGAAGGGCTGAGAAAGTGGGAAGATTGGTCAGGTTTGTTGGTTCTGCAGTCTCTGTTCTTGTTGTTCTTTCTTGACAAGCTTTTGAAATTTAGTAAAATTTCATTTCTTAGACTACAACATTGGGAAAAATCCAAGGAAAAAACAAATCCCCATGGATAAGGTGGCATTTACTTATTAGTAAATGTGGTTCAGATCAGGCAGTATGTCTACCTTCTTGCTCAGGCAGGTGCTTGTAAAGGGCAAATTTATTTTGAGTAATGTATATTTAGCTTTTCCTGAACATCTGGACTTTATATTTTTTTCTCTTGTGCTAATACTCAAAACATACCTGAGAATTATGGAACCTTACTTTCATAGTAAGCAGTGTGTACTTTAAAAAAGTTTTCATTGGACTTGAAAGTGAACCTGTAGATCACAGCCTTCAAGAGTAGCCAGATCTAGTGTGCATTAGGGTGAAATCCTAAACATGTCTACTCGGAGGTAAGCCCCATTCTGCTCAATGGGTCTTACTCCTAAGAAAATGTGTTTAGGATTGTAGTCTTTGTTAATTAAGCTGCGTTAAAACTTAGCTCCATCCCACCATTATTCTCTTGGATGAATGAAATCAATAGAATAACCTCTGCAGAAAAGTATGTTGAGGGTCCAGGTCTATGAATAAACTTTATTTGAGAAGCACTCAAAAGTACCATGAGTATTTCTCAGATTATTACAATTTATTTCATAGACCCAAGTGTTTGTCTCCATGATTTCTTCAAACTTTGATGGTCCGGTTTGTACTCTTGGGCTTTTGGTGTTTGAGTGCAATCCTAAGAAATTTAGACCAGCCTAACTCAACTGGCCTATCTTTCTATTTGGCCTAACTCCCCCTACTGGAGTGGGCAGACATGTCTTACTGCACTTTTGTGACATCCCCAGGTCAGCAGAGGACTTATGCTGGGGCTTAGGACGACCTAGGTGGAGCTTATGATTGTTCAGTTTGTGTACTGCTGAGTCATTAGAGATTTCACCTTTGTTTGCACCCTACTGATTAGAAGTGATTCTTTTTCTGGGTGAGGTAAGAAGGTTCCTTTTTATTGATGAGATGGGTGTGTAATGGGCCAAAACAGTGTTATTATTTTGATCAGAAAAAGTCACTGGACCACATTAATAAAAAATAATCGCTGTTAATTTCACTGAAAAGCCCTCTACATTTTTTTTGCTTGGTCCTCAGAAGGCAGTTTTTGCTTAGCATAGGTGACCAGCCAAATGGCTGTATACAAGTTTGAATTAAAGTGAAAGCTTAAAATGCTTGCTGTCCCTGATCTAAATGATTTTATTAGGTTAAAGTACAAAAGTTGCTCTTCAGCATTTTAGGATGCTCATAGATGGGAAAACCAGGCTCCATATTGTATATCCTTGCACTGACAGCTTCAGAAGTCACTGGTGTGCATATGTTGACCAACTGTGCCTACAGTTCCAACAATGTGGGAGGCAGAGTTCTAATCCAATGATGTATTTGTGGATTGCATACAGGTTTTTCTCCATATGTAGCTGTTTGAACTGAGCCTAGGAGAACGTGTGATAAGGTTCCATTCATGTTTCAGGACAGAAGATTCAAACAAGACCCAGAACAGAGCAGTCATAGTTCAAATAGAGGGAAAATAAAACCTTACCAAGTGGCATACAGTATGTGGATCCTCAAGTTAAGCTGGGATCTCTGCTGGGGGATTTGCTTGTTCTGAATATAAACTTCCCAGCAAACAGATCAGCAATTAGGAATGCAGTCCATACATTTTTGCTCTGCTGTGAGACTGTAATTTGCTTAAATGTGTTCTTCCAATGCACTAGGACAGGAAGGGGTATTCTTTGCTAAGGGGTATTATTTTCTAAGCAGTCCTTAATTTCCAATTGCACATAGTCCCCCATATGGGATGTGGAATTGAGGGTCATTGTTGCAATTGGTTACTTTTCTTTCATACATTGACTTGAGTTGTTATAATTAGTAAGAGGTCTGTATATACCTCTGAATGATATGGTTTCAGCTGAGCCCACCCAGTTTTGAAAACTAGAGTTCCAGAGATCTTACTTGTATATTTTGGTTTCCATTCAGAACAGTTCAAAAGAGATTTACCGTATTTCCCGGTTTATAAGACGCACTTTTTTTGCTCCCCAAAGGGGGGGGAATGTCTGTGTGTCTGATAGAGTGATAGGGCCAATCCTGGAGCACCTTATCCCATCATGTCATATGTCGTTGGATTCGTATTGAAGAGCAGAATCCAATGCAAAAATCAGTTTTGAGATATCTCCTTCCTATCAAAAGTTATGGCCAAAAAAGTAAAAATCAAAAATATAAAAACAAAAAAATACATTTTTCGGCAATTTTTTTAAGCAGGTAGAAATTTTGGCTTGGGAGGGTAGGAATTTTGGCCTTGGGGTTCAGGAATTTTGGGTTTGGCATCTGGTCACCCTGGCACAGTTGCAATCCTAAGCAGCCTTCCCTGGCTTGGAGACTTGCTCCAAAGTTGACATGCACGAGACCTGGTCCCTCCTGCTCCATGCCTGTGCCTCCCTCACTCTTCCCTATCTATCTAGATCCCCTCACCTTTCCCTACCTACCCCATAAAAGAACTCCCCCAACTTACCTGCCTTCCTGGACTGTTTACAATGAGATTGTGCAAAATGTTGTCTGATCATTTGCAATGAGATTTGTCCAAAAGTTGCAAATCACTGACACTAGAGTTGAAGCTTAAAGTCTTTCCTCATTTGTTAATGACAGTGATGATGGTTCTTAATACCACTGTTGACTTTACATGGTTGAAAAATTATTCTGCTATATTTTATTAAATATATTAGTACACCATTTGGTTCAGAATATTTTTTTTCTTGTTTTGCTCTTCTAAACTTTGGTGCGTCTCATGGTCCGGTGCGTGTAATAAGCCGGGAAATACGGTACTTGTGCTTTGGTTTACAAGAGCATTTGGTCTGATAAGGTAAAAAAGAACAACTCTAGTAGTCCAAATGGATCTTCACAGAAAGATCCACTTGTCTTGGGCATAAAAGTGTAAAGTGTTGCTAACTACGCTAATTAGCATTGCACTTTTAATAAGTTTTTGAGCTTTCAAGAAATCTTACTTCCCTCAGCTCAATACTGAAGATACAGTAAAGAGTGTTTTGCAAGACAAGCAAACATTTTAATGAATTTTGACTTGCAATACAAGCTGTGTCTTGATGAACAAGTGAAAAATAGTCTCAACTGGGATATGGCCAGTTTTGGCACTCCACCAGCACCTGCTTAGCCTCTCCTGGGAGACCAGCCTATGCATGTTTACTCTGAAGTAAGCATATTACAGTCAGTGGGGTTCACTTCAATGTAAGGGGGAGATGGAAAAAGAGACTGAGGGTGCAATCCTAACCCTATCTACTCAGAAGTAAGTTCCATTATATTCAGTAGCGCTTACTCCTAGGAAAGTGTGTTTAGAAATTGCCGCCTGAGAGACATAGCTTTGCTTGTCTACTCTAAACCCTATTATAATCAGTGGGGCTCACTCCTATGTAAGGGGGGCAGATTGCAGCCTGAGAGACCTGAGAGACTAAGTGCAGGTTAATTTCTTTATATTTTGTATTTTCTTTATTATTTTTTATTATATTGTAGTATTATAATCATTTTTATATGAATAATCTTTGTGGAACAAATTGAGTTTGTGGAACAAATTGTCTGAGTTTCCATTATTGTGGAACAAAGTGTCTGACTTTCCATTATTTCTTATGGGAAAATTCACTTTGATATACAAGTGTTTTGGATTACAAGCATACTCCTGAACGAATTCTGCTCATAAATCAATGTGCCACTGTACTTTTGTTAGAATGGAAGGTTTTATAGGAACAATGGAATTCAGGAATTGGTGGTAATGAAGCACTGTTCCATTCTTGATGGTGAAGAAGGCTGATTTATTAAAGAATGGAGAAAGAAGGAATTCAACATTCGTTCAAGTTTTGCAGATAGTTGGCTTTGGAACAAGAGTGCTGCTGTAATTGGCAGTGTGTGTCTTGTCATCTGGAGGCGTAGACACCACATTGTGTTGGATTTTAATGTAATTGGCTTTATGCAATGAGGAAACGGTAAGGTTGGTGGAGTTCATTTGGAATGGAATCCCTAAGCCAAGTGTGGAGGATCTTTTCATCACCTGCCTGAGAAGTGTTGCTCAGTGCTTTGAAGTCTGGTGATACTGATGACCGCATTGGAATTTTTCTTCTTCTCTAGGGACTGAGGTATAGATTTCCCAGCTGGAAAAAGCTTTGATCCTCCTCTAACTTTGTCCAATTTCTAAGAGGTTGAAAACTAATGGTTTCCTTGCTCTTGCCTAATCATTTGGAAAACTTATATTGGTTGGGCCTATTATAGTGGTTGGTCTAGCAAATTGCTTTCCAAGGGCTGGGGCAGTCCTTTTCTCAACACTGATGCAGGTATTCTTTTAATTAGACATGTAAGCATTGGATCTTGGACCTTCCAAATGCAAATACAGGTTGAACCTCCCCATTCTGACATTTAGTTCCAAGAACTTGCATGATTAATATTTTCACATCATACAGAGGCAATTAGATACCATGGTAACAAGGCAGGGAATGAATCAAGATAATTAAGCAGCATCCTTTCAAGTGCTGCTAACTACCCTGGAAGGAGCTGAGCTCCTGTAATTTGCAAGCATATGTGCAATGCATGTACAATTTGCAATGTGCAAGCAGTGTCAGCTCAGAGCAATTCACAAGAGATTTATCACTTGAGTGAAGATAGGATCTTGAACAAAAGTACAGGAACTTTAAGATAAGCTTGATCGTCTGCTGGTGCCATCGTAAGCAGGCTGCCTTTCGGTTTAAAGGAAGCCTTTTTCAATTTAAAGAGCAATCCTCATTCACTCTTGAGACAAAATTAGATATAATTAGGCTACACCTGTACTGTGCTATACTTATCTCAGATTCAGGCCTCTTGAAGAACAGTTACCATGAAAGGGGTCAGAGGAGTCAATGGCGGACCCATGCTTTCTGATGCAGGAAAGCCCCTAGATTTGGATAGGTATCTCCTTTTAAGGCAATATGTACTGCCAGTATGTACCGCCTTAATGTACTGGGGTCATAATGAATTGTGGCAAATTCTCCATATAAATGGGACATGGGAATACCAGACAAAGGAATACCAGATCATCTTTTCAGTCTCATGAGAAACATGTATGTGGACCAAAAAGCAACAGTCAGAACCAAATATGGAACAACAGACTGGTTTAAAATTGGGAAAGGAGTGCAACAAGGCTGTATATTGTTACCTTGTTTGTTTAATTTATATGGAGAGTACCTTATGAGAAAACCTGGGCTGGATGAATCACAAGCCGGAATTAAGATCGCTGGGAGAAATATCAATAACCTCAGATATCCAGATCTAATCACTGTAATGGCAGAAACTGAGGAGGAATTAAGGAACCTCTTGATGAGGGTGGCTGAAACGTTTAAACTTTAAAAAACCCAAGATCATGGCTTCTGGTCCCATCAATTCATGGCAAGTAAAAGGGGAAGAAATGGAAGTTGTGACAAAGTCTATTTTTCTGGGCATTAAGATCATGGCAGACCGTGATTGCAGCCAAGAAATCAAAAAATGCTTGGTTCTGGGGAGGAAAGCTATGACAGGGCTAGACAACTTAATTAACAGTCAAAAAAGCATCATCTTGTCGACAAAGATCTATCTAGTTAAAGCTATGGTTTTCCCTCTTGAAATGTATGGCTGTGAGAGCTGAACCATAAAGGAGGCTGACCGTTGAAGGATAGATGCTTTTGAATTATGGTTCTCAAGAGAGTCTCTTGAGAGTTCCTTGGACTGCGAGGAGATCAAACCAGTCAATCCTTCAGGAAATCAACCCTAACGGTTCACTGGAAGGACAAATACTGAAGCTGAAGCTCAAATATTATGGTCACATCATGAGAAGGAAGGACTCTTTAGAAAAGAGCCTGATGCTGGGAAAAACTGAAGCCAAAAGGAGGAGGGGACGGCAGAGGATGAGGTGGTTAGATAGTGTCACTGAGGCAATGAATATGAATTTGGATGGACTTGGGAAGCTGGTGGAGGATAGGGGGGCCTGGCATGCTGCAGTCCATGGGATCACGAAGGGTCAGACATGTCTGATAGACTAAATAATAACATGGCATCCTCTCAACCTCTTGGTTTAGCCAGGCATGGCTATCTTGGATTGAAATCTTGCGTGATCCAGGATGGTGGCATCCAAGTCTTGTGAGATCTCATATGATCCAAGATCTCTGTACCCAGGACTCAAGATCTCATATGATCCAACTTGGGGATGCCTTAGAGAGCCACAGGTATCTGGGCTTGTCCTCAGGAGGGGCCTGTGAACATCCCATGGTACTGATTTAAGAGGATCACAGGAATGCCTGAGACCTTGAATAGCTATAGAAGGTCAAGGCAAGATGGACCAATAGGCTGACTCTGTACGTCTTTAGATCACTGACTGGTGTGAGGGCATATAATTCAGCCAGTTTGCTGAAGCTAAGTGGACCCAGATGTGGTTAGATTCCATTGGAACCTTATGCGGGGCCACCTTGAGCTTCAAAATGAAAGAATGGTAGGGTATAAATGCATTATAGTGGATTTTAGAGCACAGAGTCCTCACTACTCTGAACTGCTGACTCCTGTCTGGGAGGAGAGCAGGTGTACATATACTTTATTGTGTATATGTATATACTTATTGTCTTAGCAAATGTGATGAAATTTTTAGCTATTTTGTTTCCCATGAATTTGAAACAAGAAAACACATTGTTTCCATGAATTTCTATTTTTTATGAATTTGAAACAAGAAAATATGAGTATACAGTATTTTGTTTGTGAGGTACCTTTGGAAAATAAGGCTAAGCTTCTCCCTACTTTCAGATCAGTCCTAGAAACATTTCTAGGACTGAACACCACCAAAGTTGCAATCCTAAAGACACTTTCCTGGGAATAAGACCCATTGAACACAATGGATCTTACTTTTCAGTAGACTTGGTTAGGATTGTGCACTAAGACTTTTAGAGCATGCTGTTTGATAGAGAAGTTCATTTCTAAAACAAATTGAGGAAGCAGTTCATGTCACTGTGTGGATTATCAACTCTTTATTCAGCTGTTTATATTAACAAACATATCATTGTTGTTCCTTTTGCAAACCTGTTGTTTGTGAGCATCAACTAAGTGCCAGAGGGAACTCTTAAATGTCGCATTTGCTTAATTCCATTTGCTTTTTATCTACAAAAACCCATAACAAATCTGACCACTTTTTTGACTTGCATGGTGGGGGCCTATCCAACCCTGCACGGGTAGAGGGGAGGGAGGTTTGCCATGCTTTAAGGAAGCATCTCAGGATCATCTGTTCCAAGGAGTTAAAAGTTCAAAATGGTTACTCTAATGCTCTGTCTTCAATGACTCTTTTTCATATAAGTGTCAATAATGCAGGAAATGCAGTTCTCTTCCCTATTTGTGAATTTGGAACCAGAGGATTTTAAAGCACCATTCGTGTTCTGAACTCGCACTTGGCGGGCTGGACATGAGTTCTGGGGCACAATTGGAGATCTTTTCCAGTTATGTCTGGGATACTTTCTGAGGCCCAGAGGTGCTGGAAAGGAACTTTCTGTTTTGACTCCTCCCACCATGATGAGGGAGGGCATGGTGGAAGGCAGGGAGGAGGCATTCTGGGATGGGAGGAGGGTGGGATGAGGTTAGGTGGGAGCCGGGCTTGGGGGAGGGAGGCTGATCGCGAAGAGCTCTGCTTCTCTGAATCCAAAGACTTCATGAAGGGTGTTGCATCCTTACAAGGAGGTTTCCCTTCTGCAGCAACTTGTGGGGCTACTCTTTTATGAGGGGGAAGGGTTTGAACACCCCCTTCACTCCCCTTCACATTGCCTTATGGAAAGCTTGCAGCTGCCTGCTCCCCCACGTGGATCCTATGGTGGCCGTTCTGGTGGCGAGGTAGCCTAGCTACTGCTAGCAGCTCTGGATTGGTCTGTATAGGGCTACCATAATTTGAAATGTATTGCCAATGTGGATAGAGTGTGAAAACAATCACATATGTTTCTTGATTGTTCACTCTATGAGATGTGTATGATGTGTCTAAGCTTGATCTGGGCAAACATGAGGGTTTGGTCAAACCAGGAAAAGGTTTGATTTGTTCTTTACACAGAAGTTGTTTTGTAGTGAGAGTACAGCAGCCTTTTTATGGAATACCAAGAGTCGGGTTAATGAGTAACAATGATGCTGTAATTAGGATACCTGTGGGTTATGTGGATTTTATGTAATTATTTGCATTATTCTGCCAATAAATTTCCCTTGTATCTTATATCTACATATACACCCGAATGTGGGTAAAAGTTCCTCAACTTTTCATGATCAAAGGGCAAGTAGACAAAAGATTAATGAAATTTGGCTGCTGTAACAGATAATTTAATTAGAGAAAATGTACTGACCGTGTTGACATCTCTGGTTTGGAAACAACTGCACTGTGGATGCTCACCATCAAAGAGTCTCTAGAAGTATTAGGAGTGCCATGGTGATGAGATTTGAGAATTGGCCAATAATCCACCAGAAAGCTGGATTCCAAGGTAATTATCCTAGAATGACACCAGTTGGTACAATTAAAGAAGCCACAATGCCATATGGAAAGCGTTAGACATCTTTGCATGATTTCAAAGCATTGTGCTGGAGGTTAAATTGACATATGAGGGGAGAGAGAAAGCATAAATTTAAATGTTTTGTGTTGCGAAATTTACAAACTTGTGTGCGTGGAGCCATCTGGCAGAGCTAGTTGAAACTAGATGTACTGTGTTTATCTCTGCACATATTCTGAATAGTTCAGACTTTATGTGACACGTCATTAATTTGGATATTGGTGAAGAAGCCAATTGGTCCTTCTGTTTCCATTTAAGTAAGCAAGAAAAAGACATACAAATGTGTTGAAATGAAGATGTGGACAATGGTAATATTGGGCTGGATTACAGCTGGGGAATCATTCATCCATTTCAGTCAGCAAAGGGTTGAGTCAGTCAATCCAGTGGAGCACCAGTGGATTTACATCATCCAGTGCAGGAGGCCAGCTCATCACCCCTGTGATGGACCTTCCCCCATGCAGTGCGTGGAGCAACACCTTGGGCTGTGGGTCTCTTGATGACCATAGCTTTGCCCACTGGTTTTTTGGCTATAACTTTCGATAGAGATATTTCAGTTCAGTTTGTTTCATTACACTGTGCATTAAATTATGCATTGATTGATAGATAACATGATTATCACATTCTGAGGTTTGGTCTAGAGAATTTAGCTGCCATTAAGCCCAAAGGTTCAACATCAGAAGGTTGGCAGTTCAAGACCATTGGACAACTCTGTGATGGCAAGAGGTGATGAATCTTTTGGGTACGAGATAAAGAAGCAGGGTGGAAGGCAGGGTGTGGCCAGAATGTTTCACCAGATCATGATGGGATCCCCATGGAATGTAGATTGTTCTTGAAAGGTAGAGCTCATTTTTCTAAATCTCAAGGATTTAGAAATAGCCTGCCTATATAAACAGCCTTGAATAGAGGCAAAGGAATAATCCAGTGTTGAGTAGGGTGGTAAATACGGTAAATACTTGTTGTTGCTGCTATTGTTATAATGACGGTTTTATTCAAAAATAATATTAATTTTTCAAAAAATATTTGTGTGTAAATAAAATAAATATACATACCAAAAAAAATCAAGATTTTAAAATTTTGTCTAAGTGATGTCACCCTCTTTGTGATCACCTAGTATTGGAGCCCTCTATTGATGCCACTGAGGCAACCAAAAATGTAGGAAGCTGAAATATGAGATCTTGAAAGTCTGTAATTACAGTTGGATGGAGAGTTGACTGGCAGGTGATGGCATGGTATGAATCAGAAAGAGAAAAGCCTATTTACAACCTTACCACAAGCAAAATAAATACATAGCCCTCCCACTTTCCAATTTCCATCTTCCTGTATTTTCACTGATGGCTGCACTAGGTGCTAAGGGACCCATCTGAATTTGGCTCTTGACCCACCTGGTCAGTCCTGGACTACAGTCTGAGAAATATTTCTCTAGCTAGTTTGGAATGCCTGTGTTGCTTAGGTTTTTCAGCCATGCTACATTCATAACCCCATTAGGCCAGCATAAGTCCTGGCGTACGTCCTGTGCTGGTCTGGTTTGACACAAAAGTGCCATAAGGCATATTCATGTGTTGGCCTCCCCACCCTGCTATGGGAAGTAATGTCAGGTGAGTTATACTGGCCTAAATTGGTTAGTATTGTGCCCTAGGACTTTATGCGACACTAGGCTGCATGAAAAGCTAACTTTTGGAGGGAAAAATGTTTGATTGGAAAAAAATTATTGTTTTTGGAGGGGGAAAAATGTCCCACACCTGATGATGGAATTCAAGACGATGGGCTACAATACATGCGCTAATTTCCTTCAGTGTCTTAAGACCTCAACCTAGGATTGAGTTTGCCAGGGAATAAGTGCTGAGAATGAGAAAATCTTTCCTCATGCTCTGGCGGACATATGGAAATGTCCTTTACACCAGACTTGGTTAAAGAAGGCTTCTTTACAAGCTTTTGTGTGATTCTGTAATAAGACCCAGGAGGGGCTCCAGAAGTGGTATTTTTATAGCCTTGGCTCCTTCTATTCCAGAAGATGTTAGGATGACTTTTTATGGTTCTCTTTGAACTGGTTTTGAAACCGAGGGGGGAGGAAAAGGAGAAGCCACTGGAGTATTGAAACTTTGTAAGGGCCGATGCTTTTTCCTCACAAGAAGAAAAATATCATTCAGTGATGATCTTTTAAAACAAAACAGAATGTTCAACTCAGCACACTTCCCGCATGTCAGCTGTTGGCCTTTATAGGAATTCTTAAAAGGGCATGGGTTATGTTTCCTGCATGCTTGCTTCAAAATCTGGTTGAAAAGTAAACTGCAAATGTTGGAACATTTTGGAGGAGTTTTGGCTCTGTATATATGTGTTTTCTGTGAGAATGTATTCCTGATAACTGGGCAAAGAATGCACTTTTTGGAATAGTGCTCCTATTATAGAAGGGGAGGGAGAACTAGGGCCTTCTTCTACCTTAGCATAATATCTTTTCCATTGGTTATTTGCTGGTGTTTTTTTCTGAGTCTTTTTAAGGTTGTGAGCCTGCTGGGAATATGTGTGTGGTTTGCTCTGGAAACCATATATACAGGTCTGTATATAATGGATCTGTCCCAATGGCATCCTGGGATGTAGGTCTACAACATGCTGCCCCCCATATGTCATTCCCCAAGGGATACTTGCCCAGGTGTAACAGAGCCTTGCTTGATGCTTTATAGTGCTTGGAAAGCCTTTTGGGGTTTCTGGTGAGGTCTTGAGTACTTTAGGTTTCTTGATGAAACTAGAAATACTCTTTAAGATTGTGTTTGAAGTCTCAGAAGGCTTTTCATGAGCTTTGGAGTGCCATGTGGGGCTTCGCCTGCCCATGGAATGGCTCAATGGGCAGGTGGGAAAGCACAATGTGTACAGGCAATGATGGGTGCTGAGCTGGGAGCTTTTACACCCAGGTCTACCAGGCCTCTGTCAGTCTTGAAAGACTATGGTATCATGCTCTGCGCTGCATACGCTGCATGTGAAGTACAAAAGCCTGGGTTGGATTGTTATGGAAGACAGGCTGTTACCCAAGCAGCAGATCCCCCCCCCTCTCCACGGCACTGAATTAGTCCAATGGAAAGGCAGAGCCAATACGATTGGATCCAGCTGGCATCGCAGAGCTGGGCTAAGGACAGGAGCTCACCCTGTCTTGTGGGGCCGACCCGGGTCTCGAACCCTGGCCTGCTGGTTAACAGGCACAGCGACGTAACCGCTTGCGCCACCCACAGCCCAGGTCTACCATAGCATGCATATACAGGAGAGGAACTCCAGCCTCGCATACAGCGTGGAAACAACACGGGAAGTGGCAGTTACCGGTTATAAGTCGCTGCTCGATTGGCGAAGAGCTTGACGCCAGGGGCTACTTCCGACGGTGGGAGAGGTCATCGTGCCTCATTGGGCAGCTATCGCCCGCCTTAAGCTGGGCAGCCCCCAGCCAGTAGGATGCTGCCTCGCCACGGTCTGTTAACCTCACTGGGTGCGTGGGGTTTAGGGTGAAAACCGACAAGCAGATCGACAACTCAGCACCATGCAACAAACATAAGAAAACTTCAGCCCTTAAGTTGGGCACCTGGAACGTTCGGACAATGACCCCCGGCTTTTCTGACGACTTGCGAGAATTGGATGATGTACGTAAGACAGCTGTCATTGATATGGAGCTGAGCAGACTGCAGATGGACATAGTTGCCCTTCAAGAGACAAGACTGCCAGACTCAGGATCTATTAAGGAGAGAAATTTCTCATTCTTCTGGCAGGGAAAGCCATCAAGTGAGACTAGGGAATATGGAGTTGGCTTTGCGGTTAGAAGCACCCTACTTGGATCCATTATCCCACCTACTGGAGGAAGTGAAAGAATTCTGTCTCTGCAGCTACAGACATCGGTAGGGCTGGTCACTCTTATTAGTGCATATGCACCAACACTATCATCTTCAGCAGAATCCAAAGACAAATTCTATGATGATCTGGCTGCCACTATCAAGAAAATCCCTGAGAAAGAACCATTGTTTATCCTTGGTGATTTTAATGCAAGAGTTGGATCTGACCATAGTTCTTGGCCCGCTTGTCTAGGTCGTTTTGGCATCGGGAAGATGAATGAAAACGGCCAACGCCTGCTAGAGTTTTGCTGCTATCATGATTTTTGCATTAGCAACACATTCTTTAACACAAAGCCTCAACACAGAGTGTCTTGGCAACACCCTAGATCGAAGCATTGGCATCAGCTTGATTTGATCCTCACCAGGTGCTCCAGCCTTCCCAACATTAAGATCACATGTTGCTATCAGAGTGCTGATTGTGATACTGACCACTCCTTGGTGTGCAGCAGAGTAAAACTGCAAGCAAAGAGGCTGCATCACTCAAGGAAGGAAGACCATGAATTAACATCAGCAAGCCTCGCAGTCTGGAAAAAGTGTTGGAATTTGACCATGCACTCGAGGAAATTCTCCCGGGCCCGGCTGAGGCAAACGCTTCTGAACGGTGGGAACATTTCAAGAATGCTGTTTATACTACCGCCTTGTCAGTTTTTGGTAAGCAGGTTAGAAAGACAGCAGATTGGTTTGAAGCCCACTCGGAGGAGCTGACTCCAGCCCTTGAGGAAAAGGGAGAGCTCTAACTGCATATAAAGCCTATTCTAGTGAGCGCAACCTTCAAGCCCTGTGAGCCGCCCGTAGCAAAGTCCAACAGATTGCCAGGAGATGTGCTAACAATTATTGGCTGCAGCTTTGCTCTCAGATCCAGGTAGCAGCTGACACAGGCAACATCAAGGGGATGTATGATGGCATCAAGCAGGCCTTAGGTCCAACAGTGAGGAAATCTGCCCCGCTTAAGTCCGCTACAGGTGAGGTCATCCAGGACTGAGCACAACAGATGGCACGCTGGGTGCAGCACTACACTGAGCTGTACTCCAGAGAAAATGTAGTAACTGAAGAAGCATTAAACAACATTGAGTGCCTGCCTGTCTTGGAGGAGCTTGACAGTGAACCAACTTTAGAAGAACTAAACGAAGCCCTGGATTCCCTTGCTTTTGGCAAGGCACCCGGGAAAGATAACATCCCTGCTGAAGTTCTGAGGTGCTGTAGAGGGACCATTTCCACTGAACTGTACAAGATATTCTGCCTTTGTTGGAGGGAAGGTGGAGTACCACAGGACATGAAGGACGCTAATATTGTCACACTGTACAAGAACAAAGGCGACAGGGGTGACTGCAACAACTACCGTGGCATCTCTCTTCTTAGTGTTGTAGGGAAGCTGCTTGCCCGTGTCATACTGAAGAGGCTTCAGGTGCTTGCAGAGAGAATCTATCCTGAATCACAGTGTGGATTTCGAGCCAACAGGTCCACCACTGATATGGTATTTTCCCTTCGACAGTTGCAAGAGAAATGTAGGGAACAAAGACAGCCACTCTTTGTAGCCTTCATAGACCTTACAAAGGCTTTTGATTTCGTTAGTAGGGATGGCCTTTTTAAAATCCTGCCCAAGGTTGGATGCCCACCTAAGCTCCTCAACATCATCAGGTCCTTTCACGAGGACATGAAGGGCACTGTAGTTTTTGACGGCTTAACATCAGACTCCTTTCACATCCGAAGTGGAGTGAAGCAGGGCTGCGTCCTTGCACCAACTTTATTTGGGATCTTTTTTGCAGTCATGCTGAAGCATGCTTTTGGAAACGCAACAGAGGGAATCTATCTCCAGACCAGATCAGACGGAAAACTTTACAATCCTTCCAGACTAAGAGCAAAGTCCAGGAAGTCCAGCTGAAATGCTTGCGGGAGTTCCTCTTCGCCGATGACGCTGCTGTTACTGCTCACTCTGCCGAAGACCTTCAACGACTTATGGACCGTTTTAGCAAAGCCTGCCAAGACTTTGGACTAACAATCAGCCTGAAGAAAACACAAGTCATGGGTCAGGGTGTGGATCCACCTCCCTGTATCACAATCTCTGAACATGAACTGGAGGTTGTCCATGACTTTGTGTACCTTGGCTCAACTATCTCTGACACTCTCTCCTTAGACTCTGAGCTGAATAAACGCATTGGTAAAGCGGCTACTGCATTCTCCAGGCTTACAAAGAGAGTATGGCTTAATAAGAAGCTGACGGAACATACAAAGATCCAGGTCTATAGAGCTTGCGTCCTGAGCACACTCTTGTACTGCAGTGAGTCTTGGACCCTTTATGCATGGCAGGAGAGGAAGCTGAACACCTTCCATATGTGCTGTCTCCGACGTATTCTTGGAATCACCTGGCATGACAAAGTCTCAAATGACACAGTATTGGAACGTGCTGGAATCTCTAGCATGTTCACACTTCTGAAACAGCGGCGTCTACGCTGGCTTGGGCATGTCGTGAGAATGGCTGATGGTCGGATTCCAAAAGATCTCTTATATGGAGAATTAGTGCAGGGAAAGCGCCCTAGAGGGAGACCACAGCTGCGATACAAGGACATCTGCAAGAGGGATCTAAAGGCCTTGGGAATGGACATCAACAGCTGGGAAACCTTGACCTCTGACTGTTCAGCGTGGAGGCAAAAGACCCAGCATGGCCTTCTCCAACTGGAAGAGACACTTGTTCGGCAGGCTGAAGCAAAGAGACAGACCCGAAAGCAGCGAAACCTGGAGCCTGGGCAGGGGACGGAATTTATTTGTCCTCAGTGTGGAAGGGGTTGCCACTCTCAAATTGGCCTCTTTAGTCACACTAGATGTTGTTTCAGGACCTCCAATCAGAGCATGATACCATAGTCTTTCGAGAATGAAGGATGCCAATAATAATAATAATAATAATAATAATAATAATAATAATAATATGCTATTAATTTGCAACTGGGAAGCTCATGCTTTTAGGACTGGTGGCATTGGTTTTCTAAGTTTTGTTTAACAGATGGTTGAAATGATATAAAACAAAATATAAATACAGATGGTTGAAATGATACAAAGCAAAATACAACGTCTTTCTTGAATTTATTGGCCATTTTACTGACTATAAGAACCCATCATAGAAACACAAACAAAAAAATTGAACAATTGACTAGTCTACACGATCATACATGCCTGCATGAGTCATTTTTTCCTTTATCTGTGAGTCATTTGTTTTATTTAGTTTTCGTGTTTTATTATTGTTTGTTTGCAAAGCATTGTTTTACTGTTGCACTATATGCTGCAATCCATCCCAAAGCAGGTTTAAAGAATTAAAAAATTGATACCAGATGTAGACACAGTTCTTGTGACCAGACGAATGTTTGTTTGCAAAGTTAAATACCTGCTTTGTACCTGTTGACAAAATGAAAGAATGCACAAACCTGCTGTTTTTCCATGTTCCATCTTTTCTCCATTATGAAACTTGAGGCAACATACATGGGGTTTTCCCTTGCCTAGGGTTGAGACCAAGACTTGCTCAATTCAGCAGGGCAACTCTGTCAGGTGGTAGAGGGCAGAATTCAAGCGTGATATTAAGAATATTGGAAGAGCCTTGCTGGTACACTGTTCCTACTGAGAAGTGCCATTGGCCACATGATTGGACAGAGTCAGCTTAGTATTTGGAAATCCTTCTCTGCCTAGGGAGGTGCTCCAAACTTGGTTGCTCATCACACAGGAAGGCCATAGATGTTCAGTGTATCTTCCTCATTCTTGCCTTGGCCCTCCTAGACACCTAGGGTGTATTCTGCTTGTGCTTGGATATGCAAACTGGAGCTCTGTGGGACTGCCTCCCTACATGTTGAAATAATGGCGCCAAAAGTCTTAGGGTTGTGCTGTTTTGATGAGTATCCAGTATGTGTGGTAAAGGTGCATTGGGCAACACATGCTACTGCAACATAGCCCTAATTTGCACAGATTCCCCTTTTGATTTGGCCTGCTTTTGAGTGTCTGTAGACATCAAGTTTGCCTTGCATGTTAGCTAATATATACAGTGGTTGGGCAAGATGGGTGGGGGGACCACCATCCACGCCTTTCTCATGTGTATTGCCTCAATAGAATGAGGCCTTTGGTGCAACAGGTCTATGCCTGATCACTGCATCTATTAAAGTCAAACTTAAACACAGCATCCAGTATAGTGCTGATACTATGAGAATGCAGATAATAAAGAATTGTGGAAAAGGGCAGGTGTGCAGCTTTGTAGAGGCTCCTGAATCAATATTAGTAATCCCCCAAAGAATTAAGTGTTATCTCATAATTTAGCAATTAAGGAAATGTTCTTTCAGGAGGTTGTTTATGGCTTTACTGCACTATTTTCACTTGCAGAGGTTATTCTGACTTTTTGGATGCCGTGTGATGTCCCCACTGTAAGTCCATTCTGTGTAAACTAGAGCAAGAAGCACTGGACATAGAGAAGCTATGAGCAAGAGAAATTGTTTAATGGATGGAAAAGCTGCAAGTATGGTGTAGGCTTCATTCTAAAACAGGAATAAGCTTCCAGAAGATGAAAAAAAGGTATTGTATATGAAGGCTAGCCTTAGAGCAATGATTTTCAACCAGTGTGCCGTGGCACACTGGTGTGCTGCAGATAGCCCTTAGGTGTTCTATGGGAGTTTGGGAAAGTCATTTATTAATAGGAAAAATTAGGGATTTCCTGGTGTGTCTTGTCAATGGCAAAAACAACTGATGGTATGCCTTGACAATTTCAGTACCTTGTAAGTGTGCCATGAGATAAAAAAGTTGAAAATCACTCCCTTAGAGCAGGGGTCTCCAAACTCTGGCCGGGGGGCCAGATATGGCATTGGCAAGTCTCAATGTGGTCCCTGGCAAGACCCCTTTATTCAGCCTTGGGCAAGGCTTGTAATTCACTCCAATGCATTCTTATATATAAATTTATGTAAATGTATTCACATTTGAAATGTAAATTAGTTTTTCAGCCCCCAACACAGTGTCAGAGAGACGATGTGGTCCACCTGTTGAAAACTTTGGAGGTTCCTGCCTTCGAGGCTAGAAGGCACGGAAGAAAGATCCCTAAATGTTTTGCATTTTTTGATCTTATAAACCCCCGAAACTCAGTGTCAGAATTTTGGAAGACACTGTTAATTTTAGACATGTGATGTTAACATTTACGGGTCTCTGGGTCAAGTCAAACTGGAGCAAGGTCCTGACACTCTTCTGAGCATGCCAGGAATTCTGTCATGAACCAAAATGCCACAGTGTGTAGAGTCAAAGGTATATGACTAATGAATACACCATCATGAAAGCAGTGCAAAGTGTCTCCCTCCTCCCATATCTGAGAGGAGCCTTTAAATTCATTAAAAACATCTGCCAGAAATATGTAAAGTAATTGCATTGTATGTGCTCTTACTCACCTCCATCCCTTACTCGAGGGCCCAATGTATATTATAATGTATGTAAAATAATGTATCTTCTCCAGAGACTATTCTATTTGGCTAATCAGAAAAAGTGAGGCAGAGAGATCCATTTCATTGACCTGGCTGGAACCATCTGTTATTTTGGTTCCTCCATTTTCCTTGTGGTTCATGTTCCACTTGGTCACTATGGGCAGCTTAGCTTTATCATGGCCTCTTCTTATTTGCAGGCTGGGTATGCATCACTTCCATTTTTCAGTAAAAAGAGAACATCATTAAGAAGGGTGGAACCATTAGACTGGTTTTGGGATTGCAATTAGCTACTAGAGCAGGAGTCAGGGAAATTTTTTACCTCTTATCCCAAAATATATTTAGATATGAGGACATTTCCCCCCTTGATTTGAAAGGAAGGAAATCATATATTATTATTTGAATTCAAAATTTTACTGAATCTATTCAAAAAAATCTGGACTTTGTTTAAAAATGTAAGACAAAATGTAGGATGTCCTAAATTTTGTCCTGCATTTTTTAAAAATCAGGAACAAGCGCCATTGAAATAATGGGCTTACTCCTGACACTTAGGAATGGGTGCTTACCTTGGCTTGGGGGGGGGGGAATGCTGGGGAGGCTCAGGCTGCAGTGGGGGGCAGCTGAGACTGAATTAAGCTGTCCAGGCAGGCACTGTGGGTATCCATCTTGAAAAGAATGACAGCGCATGTGCACGCAGTCTTTCCCTGCCTCCCTGCCTAAAGGTTCCCATGGAGAGGCTTCCATGGGCAGAGTGTCCTCTCCTAACCTCATCAGCACACACCTCAAATTAAGAAAGGGTAAGTGCCTGTGAGGTCAGGAGAGGACACTGCCCATGGAGAAGCTTCTCCATGGCAACCTTTACGCAGGGAGGCAGGGAAAGGCTGCGCAACTGGTTGGCTCAAACTACTCCCCTGTGCCCAATATAGATTCATATGCATGCTTGTCTGTGTCTCGGCAGCATGACCGTCGCCTACCCCCAGGAATTTCATTTTTACCCCATTTGGGGTAATTTACCCCTGTTCTCTGACCACTGTGCTAGAGGCATTGCTGTCAGCAACACCTGCTCTGTGCATGAACTGCTCAAGTGAATCTCCTTGTGAATATCGGCATTTGAGGATCACTGGCACTTTGCTTGATGTGTGGTCAGAGTTGTTTCTGTAGATAGAGAGAGAGAGAGAGAGAGAGAGAGAGAGAGAGAGAGACTTGGTTTTGTGATTATGGGAGAGTTTAATGTATTTCTGGGCTTTCTGTGCCAGCTTCAGAGGATTAGGCATATTGAGGTTCCCATTAAAGTCTAACTCTGTGATTTCAAGATCTATGGAAGGAAATCATGCATGGGTGTTTGATCTTGGGGTGCAGCTGCACACGCTGTGAGGTATGAAATAAGGGGGATGTGCTCAGTAGGGAAGTGACAGTACAAAGTGCCGTCTTGCAGGAGGAGTGGGATTTGGGAGCAGATTTGGGTCCTTTGATCTGCTGTGTGATGTGGATGATGTGAGATATGGAGGCGAAGCTGTTTTTTTTTGGTGGTCTGGGGGAGGAAGGAGGGCGTGTTGTGGTGCCCTTGGAAGTAATTTGCAGTGTCAGGTTCTTTAGTGGTTCTCCACTGAGGACGCAACTTACTCCTGTCATTGAGAGAGGAGATGTCGCAGTCTGAAAAGCACGAGAAGGGAATATCAGGGAACAGGGCAGCAGTATTGAAGTATTCTGTTTTAGAAGTAAGAAATAAGGTGTCTGTACCATGCCACATGTGAAGGTCACTTGGGGAGGCAGCCAAAGTATGCATCAGTGCGAAATGGAACACAGGTTTGTGAAGGGCAGGACTGCACAACTTACTGATAATTTATCAATACTTAAAGCAAAATGGAGACTTTATGTGCTAGAAAACGCATCTCTGGTGTGGATGGAGCTTACCACTTCACTTGGGGGCCTCTCCATTCTTCCCCAACCTTCATGGCAGACAACCATTTCTGGGGTTTGTTGATTCAGCATGCTTTGTGCCCAGATTCCTGGGCATGTGCAGCTAACCGCTGCAAAGGTAAGAGTTGATCTGTGGCAGAATGTAGAGTCCTCTGGGTGGAATGGTAAATTCTATTCACTAGGGGAAAGAATCATGGCACATTCTGGATCTGCCTCCTAACCTCAGGTTTGGCACCCAACTGTGATTTTTCAGCACAATTACGCATGTTCCTCAGAAGTAAGAACCACTGATTTCAGTAAGGCTTACTTCTGGAGTTAGCAGTTCAGTCTTACAATCTTTTCAGTTGACTTGAAGGACTTCCCTGTTTAATCAAAAACACAATTATACTATATTTAAAACATTATTTTAAAAATATGTTCATTATTTTTGTTGTTCAGTATGCTCTTTTCTCTGAGAATGCACGGGGTTCGTTCCCTGAAAGTTGAATGCTGTTCAAAACAGCCCTTTTAGAGTCAATGTTTTAGATGAGACAGGAAACCTATATGGATTGGCCCCACCACAACTAGAATCTCTGGACACCTTGGCTGCACTGGTTATCTCTTACAGCCAAGAGAAATAGAGCTGTAACAAATCTGTGCTAGAGGAAGCTATGTTCTTGGAAGTGTCTCTGCAGGTGGTGGGAACTATTTTGGATAAGAGATTCCCCAGGCACTCATATATACTGGTCCAGCTCAGTCAATAAGCTGCAGTTTTGGATTCCTACTCCTTCCTGCTTCTCTTGTTTTGTTTTATTAAGAATGTGAGTTGCAACTACATAGGTAACATACTATATGTCAACCACACTTAGGCACCCTCTTTTATCCTCAAAGCAAGATCTTAAATCAGTAACCAGAATAGCTATAATTTCTAGGTAAGATCTCTAATGCAATAACCAAAAATATCCTGGATGAAAACTCTTAAGAGGCAGTGAGGAAATCAATCGTCTTATCCTCAAGCAAAGCCTTTGAAGTAACCCTGGTAAGTTTATACTGGGAGCCTGCCTAGTTCTTTATGGTCAGCTGCAAGGCCCTCCATAGGAAAAGTGGATCATAATGTTTCTGCGTGAAGAAGAAAATGTCTCTGAAGCTTATGCACGGTTTTGCTGCAGACTGTGGCTTAACATGAGTCCAGGTCGGGAGCAAAACAGCTTTTCAAAACAAGTATTTAAACAGCAAAATAAATAACACTTTGGTATTTTTCCCATGGAAAAGGGGGAAAATATGGCACTCTGTATGGTCAAGTGAAAGGCTCAATTTCATTTTGAAGGTGAATTAAAACAGTATCTTAAGAAATTCCCTACACTTTTTTTATAAGAGACATGCTGCCTGCTTACAAGACACTTTCCTGGGAGTAAGATCCACTGAACACATTGGGGCTTACTTTTGAGTTGAAATGGTTAGGATTGCGCTCTGTCTGCAGGCTAAGAAATTGGGCCATTTATTCTGGTACTCCACAGCTGCAGTCGTACTAAAATGGCATTAATATATGCATTGGAACAGTCTTAAGAGAGAGTACTTTGTTTCCTGCCAGTTTAAATTCAAACTTGACATTGCACCAATGTACAACTGAAAAACCACAAGAAGATTCCAGTGTGTGATTTTCTTCCCCTGTACTATGCTAGATACAAAGTTAACTTTTGGCTACTACCAGAAAGGAGCTATGGCGACACAAGTTGTCAAGAAACAATGGAAACCCTTCTGCTGCAGTTGAAATTTTGCATTTCAAGTTGGTGGAATGTCTTGACCCAGTTTGGAATTGGAAGGAGGCCAGACTGAAACCAGCTTGGCCCTAATTTTTGAAGAACTCTGTAAGGTGTTTTATTATGTCCTCTTGACTAAATGGCTTTCTTAGTTTTTGGCTTGTTTCTTTCATCTCTTGGAAATCAGATAATCAGGAAAGTCTGTAGCTAAAGCCAAGCACAGAGCAAATTTTTATTGCCATTGAGCCTTTGAAATTGTTGAAAGCTCATCCTAAGTTGTATAAAAAGCTCAGCCATTACAGGTGGTTTATAAGCCTTGCCCATGCTTGGTCTTTGTACATCCAGCATACAGTTTGGCCATAGTACAGTTTTGGCCAGTAGAACTTAACTGATCCCTTGAGTGCTTTAATTCTTGTCAAGGACCTTGTCAATAGAGGCTAAAAAACTTGGGTGCACCAATGATCTGCTTTCAGAGGGTGGTATAGAAGGTCTCATCAGATCTCATGGGAAAAATCAAGTGACATCTATGTTTGACTCTTTGGTTATGTTTTTGTTTATGACTAGTCTTTAAATGTAATCTTCCTTGAATCTGTGAGAAAGGTATGCAAATACAAGCCTGGCTATAGCAAACTTCTGAAGTTTCAAGAGTGATAGTATTTTCCACTAAAATTCTTAGTGATTGGATCTGTCCACTGTGACATCACTACCAGGCTTGGGTGTAGAAGTGAGGACAAGACAAAAATACAAGGGCAATAATGACCCATCTGAGACACTTCAGCCAATGTGATATGGTCAACTGTATGTCAAGCATGATAGCATATTGAACTAAAATGTATTGTAGGGGCCAGACAAAAATTGCATTACTGCCCTATGTGTCAGTAGATCATTCTTATTCTGGTCCTAGATAGCAAAGTCCAACATTCCCTCTGCTGCTAATGAGCTCTACCTTCTTGAGAACTAGCTATTCCATGAAATTTAGGCCTCATTTTGGCATTGTGCATTATACCTTGCTTGCACAGAATGCTTTTGCATTTACTTTTTAGCTCACATGTGCCTTTCTAAGCTGCATCTTGCTTGCTTCTCTATTAGAATCTAGCAGTACTGTGGTGAGGGGGTGCCAGCTGCAATGGATGGCATGCATGGGAGGGATATGTGTGACACCACTATTAGTCAAAAGTTTTTTTAAATCTTGGTACTTTCAAATAATACCATCATGTCATATATGTGTAATTTCATGCAGAATGCAATGAAACAAACCAAAGTGAAATACTTTTATTCTATCAAAAGGAAAAAAATAACAGGAGTGGTATGATGGCCTTGATTGGGCTCTGCTACATTTTAAGACTTTTCCACTCTAGCTTGGTGTGCTGACCACTCTCACCTTGATTTAATATATTTTAACCTACTCTCTGGTTCCATGGTGTTTGTCCAAACTTAGTATGCCTCCTTTCAAACTTCTGAATGGATGTTTTTATAGGGCAATACAAGATGGAATTTGTCCTAGGTAAAGGACTGTTCACTGTGTTACCGCTACTTGATATATTTTGTTGGTACTAACTTTTAAGCATAAGGGGCTATGTTGTTGAAGTTACCCAGACGCCAATCCACTACCCCTCCACAGGTGATCCCGGAGCAAATGTTGTTTAAAGCCCCTGTCCCACCGTTTCACAAATGTGCCCTGACCAGAGGATGTTTTTCTAACTTCAAAGGGTTTTCCAGGCTGGCTCCAAGTCTCCCAGACTGAGTCCATGGTTTTTGCTCTGCTCGTGATGTGTTGAACTACGTGCAGTTTCGGGTATGTGATATTTTTCTTAAAAGCAGTCCTGATCAGCCTTCAAATGGAAGCTTTCTCTTGAGCTTGTAAACACAAACATCGGGGCAGTTTTGATCTGCAATTTGAAAAAAAATTAAAGAGAAAGTTTTAGAATAGGCATCAAAAGGAAGAACAATTTATAAAGAAAACAAACAAGGTGGGGTGAGGAGTGGGGGAGTGAATGACACATGAACCTTTTTAAGTTGCTCCATGCTAGACCTCTTGTTTGAAGATTAGGCAGGGGTTTCTTTGCCAGCCACCATAGAAGGAAATTGGGGTATTCTGACTTCAGCCGTGCTAATGGTTTAATTTGATTTCTTTCATCAAAATTTAGTCTCCATGTGTAGGGGTGCAAGAGTAAGACATGAAATGGGAAAATCTTCCTTTCTTCCAGTACATTTAAGGAGGAAGAATCTTTCTTCCTGTATTTGAGAGCAATAAAATCACACAATTTGATTAGCAGATAACAGCAACTCCCTCAATAATATTGTTTTTTTTTCCATACTGTACTGAAGTGCTGTACAATATTATAGGCGGTACAGTGGTAAAGAGCTTAATTCATTCTGGAGGCATGCTCTTTAAGTGAAATGCTCTTTAATTGAAGCGGATTTTCCCATAGGAAACAATGGAAACTCAGACGATTGGTTCCACAACCCCAAAAATATTCATATAAAAATATTAATTGTATGTAAAAATGATGACAAAACACAGGAATTGAATTCAAAACACTATAATATAATACAGACCACAATTACTGTAATATTCTGTACAGTAAAAAAGAAAAGAAAAACCTTTATGGCCAAGGATGACTAATTTTCACTAAGAGAGTCTCTGGTGTCTTTTGGAGCATCTTTAACAAGGAACCCATCTCTGTGTGTGAGATCTATCCAAGCAAACTAGATAGGCAGTCTGCAACAACAGAGGGGCCAGATCCTATGCTGTCTACTCAGAATCAAGCCCCATTGAATCCACTGGGGCTTACTCACAGGAAAGTGCATAGGATGCAAGCATGACTCTTTCCATAGGATGCCAGCAGCAGCAGGAGATTGGGTTCTGCTTGCATTGAAAAGGGGCCAGATCCTAGGATGTCTCCTCAGAATCAAGCCCCATTGAATCCACTGGGGCTTACTCACAGGAAAAGTGCAGGCAGGGAAGATGGTGGGGGGGGAAGAGGGTGGTTGTAGTGGGGTCCAGACAGGGGAGGCTTCCTGGGGCGGGAAGGGGTCTGTTTGAGGGGGAGCTGTAGAGGGCATGCACGAGGAGTTTTCCCTCCTACCTGATAGAGACTTCAGTGCAGAGGCTGGCCTAGCCACAACATGTTTGCTGGCTGCAGGAGCAAAGCAGCCTTCTTCATTGCTGGACTGAAGAGTCTCCTGAGCTCCCTCTGCTGGCCTCTTCATGTACTGCAGGCAGGAGGAGAAAGTCCCGCCTCAGTGCCTCAGCCCAGCCAATGCAGACAGGAGGAGAGGGAGCCCAACCAATGGGCATTCGTTATGTGAATCATGCTCGTTATGAGAGGCAGAAGCCCACACAAATTTTTACTCGTTATGTGGAACACTCACTATTCGAGGAACATGTTATGCGAGGTACCACTATTTGTCTGGACTTGCTATTGAAACACAAATTGGAAATGAAAACAATAATAATACTGATATTTATTAAATGTCCAGACTACCTTTCTGGACATTTGATTATTTTTTTCAAGATTATTTCAATCAAGATGGTTTACATGGGTCTGCTTTCTCTAAACAGGGGAGTTACAGTATAAAGAAAGTGAACTTCAATCTTTCAAGAATATATCAACTTTCAGGTGGATCTTTTTCTTTCTGGTCATCATGTTGGCCATGTTGCCACCACACTGAGAAACAGCTGCACCTGATTGCTTCTCAAGAGAGCAAAGCCCACCTTGTCAGCTTCAGGATCTCTCTGCACATGGAAGCTTCCAGTGTTCTCAAACTGGCAACCTTTAGGTGTTGTCTTCGGGTTTAATGATGGACCTGTCCTCTAGACCAGAGGTCCTCAACCCCTGATCCATGGCCCAGTGCTGGTGCATGGCACCTTGGCCACTGGTCTTCACTGGCAGTAGGATGTGGACTGGAGGCAGGAGCTCTGGGGGCACTAAGCCCCAGCCTGGCCCCAACTGGGCATGCACTGATCAGTCGCAGATGGTAGCTGTTGCCTTGCAGCTATCTGCAGGGCAAACTGCGCAGGTGCAGCCCAGCTGCTAAGCTGTGCCTGTGCAGTTTGCCCCTGCTGCAAGGTGAGCTGGGCTGTGCCTACCCAGCTTGTCTTACAGCCAGTGTGAACTGCACAAGTGCATGCACATCCCCCCAAGCTGTGGTAATTTTTTTCCCACGGTCCCAGGCCATGTCCTTAAATGGTTGAGGACCGCTGTTCTAGACCAAAGCTTCTGCCCATAAGGCTGCTGTTCTAAGCTGCTTACCTCCAGGTTGGTCATTCATTCATTCAGTTTATATTCATTCAATTTTCTTCCTTAAAAGATGGCTATCAATGTTTAAAACAATGAAATACATTTAAAACTAGATAGAAGCAATAAAACCAAATATTAAAATACAATTAAACTATATAAAGGTAAAAACCCAGGTTAAAAAATGCAGAGAGCAATAAAATGACATTATGTAAGAAGAGCTATTGTAAGCCTGTCTAAATACCACTGTTCATTCAAGGAGTGCAATATTGTTCCCTCCTTGTGCCCTCACATAAAGGATATGTAGATGTGGCTGGGAGAGAGTGACTGACCCAAGATCACACAGGATGCTTTATGGCTAAGTGGGGATTTCAACCAGCTTCTTCCTGGTTTAAGTCCAACTCCCAAATCACAACATCATCCGAGCTCTTTTAAACATGATTAACTCCATCTTTGATTTTTAACTTAGGGCAGCCCAGGTGCACCTCTGATTTGCTGCCCATCTATTGCTGGGGTGGCCCATGTCCAAGATGGGGCAACCCAGTTTTGCTAGAGAAGGCTTGGGCCAGCCTAAGGCAGCCTTGGGCCAGCCTAGGCAGTTCAGAAGAGACATGTTGAGGTCATGTTTAGCATTTCCTAGGGCAGAGCAGTTACTCTGTATCCAGTACCTGTTTCCAGGGCACAAATGCCCTCTTTCAGCTTCTTACAGCTTCTTCTATTCTTCCTCAGGAGCAGGTATAACAATGAGTAGACTCTTAGGGGTCCATGATAATGCAGAGTAAGAATGGCAATGTTGACCAAAAATCTGAGTTCTTGGCCAGCCTACCTGCAACCTCTGCCTCTCCACTTCAGGATATGGCACACTATGGCAGCCCACTAACCTGTGTATACAGCAGGCCACTCCAACCAATCCCCTTGTATTCACTGTAGACTGTACTGGCAGTCTCATGCTGCAGCTGTTACTGGTTTTTAGAGACTTCTTATAAGGCAGGCAGCACAGCTGTTCCTTGTTCAGTGTGATCTGAGGGGGCGGGGAGTCTCCTCAGGAGCAAGTCCTCCCCAGGTGTCACTGAAGTGGTGCCTACTTAGCATGCTCTGGAGCAGCTAGGGCAGTCCAGACTTCCTTACTCTCAGGATCCAGTATAACTTCCTGCTCTGGATTCAGAATAGTTGGGGTAGCCCAGCTAGGGCACTCCTTACTGCTCTAACTGGATTGTGCCCTTTCTGGCCCTTCAGTGAAATGTTTAGCATTGAGAGCAGTAATACAAATTATACTGTTCTTTAATACTGTTGAAGGTGGTACCACTCTTCTCTCCTACAGACTTCTGCTTCTGTTTATTCTATCTTCCTTTTTGAATCCAGGGCGGAGCAGGGGAGATGGGTGTGTATGGTGTGGCAGACATTCTGCAAATTGATTGCCTGCATGAGCTTGAGGGAGCCCAGAACACAGAGATGAGCTTTCTATTTTGCTTCCTTAACATCTTCATTATAATAAACTATTTAAAGAACTGTGAACATGCCTGTGGAATTCAGGCAAGACCATAAACCTCCATAAAGTCATAATCCTAACAAATTTAAGCTGGCATAACTCACCTGGCATATCTTTTCGAGGTGGTGTGGAGAGGTAGGTGTATACATGTGCACATGTGAGTGGGGCGGAAGTGCCTTACAAGTGCCTGACACCCCCTGGTCAGCACAGGACCTACGCAGGTGCTTATGCCAGCCTAACTGGAGGTTAGGATTGCAGCCTGAAAGAAGTAAATGTATGAGACCCAAGTGGACATTCCACAATTGTGCTTTATAGAGCCATGCTTAAGTAGCAGGAAATATTCCATCATTAGTCTTCACTTTCTCTCCTTGTACCTCCCCTCCCCCTTTCAAGAAGTTGTTCCTTTGTAGAGGTTTTCTTTCCTCTTCTGTAGTGTCAGTGAAGTGGTGCATTTTTTTTGTTGTTGAGAGCTTAAAGAGAATTTGTGAAGGAGTTTCAGAGTGAATTGAGAATGTTAGTGAGGGGTGGGGGGAAAAGACAGCCCTTTTCTCTTCAGAGATCTTTCCTCCTTCTGTGCGTCTTGCTACCTTATTTTACATTCTAATGAATTCTGGTCATTTTAAAACTTTGCCTTTATATTTAGTAATGTGTGAGAAAGAGATATTCCATAAAAAGCACCTACCTACAGTTCCCCCCCATCTCATAATATTTAGGTTTACCCCAATGCAAAACAGTCTGGATGTGCTGGGCCCTGGAGTACCTTTTGGGTGCATGTACATTCTACCCTGTCTCACCTTGCTCCTGCCACTGGGTACCATCCAGTAGGGCTTGTTGGGTACTTCCTTCTTTCTTCCCTCCCCAGCAATCAGTAAGTATTGCTCCCAAAGGACCTAGAGCAGCTACTTTCAACCTCTATGCGGCCGTACTTTGATGCATTGCAAAATGGCTGTAGGAGTATCATGGGAATTTGGAGAACAACAGTTGAAAATAGCTGAAAATCCCTTCTGATGGAAGAAGAGGGATCAACAATTCATTACATTGGACAGTTGCCCTTGAAACAAAGCTACAGAACCCAGAAGAATCTCCTGGAAATCATGAGTGACATCACAAGAGGTGAAAACCAAAGAGAAGGCCATAGAGATCAGTTGCTGTGAGAAGAAAAATGCTGACAATCTCGAAGAGACTGTTGGCACCAGGACACTTTTTCTGATTAAATGTTGCAAAGTGTTGAAATGCAGATCTTGTAGTCTTGGTGCGAAACACCCCTTGACTGTGGTATGTGTTTACCATTTAGGAGTGGATCAGCTTCCACAGGTAGATTTCAGAACATTGTTTGGAAGCCTCTTTTGGACGTGATAACTGAGAGGCAATGTAGACCTATTTCAAACAGTTTCCTCTGCAAACATGAGCCAGCTGTTGAGTCCTCCTGTTTTTGATGAGTGGATAAGCCTTCCACATCCTCTTATTTTGCCCAATGACCTTTGAGGGAGGTTATCCTTGGGAGTGGCACTGGTTATTGTGCCTTAAGTGAAATGCATGTCAAAATGTTTACAAAAGGATTCAAGTGTGTGTGGGGAGGAGGTGAGGGGCCTTTTGGAATAGTAGCCTTTTGTCTAACCCAGCTTTGTGATGGAAAAATCTTATAATGAGAGCAGAGTTAATGCCTCCTGTGCAGGGCGGGGCCCCTGTGCATTGTCCAGACTCAAGAGTGAGGAAGAGGTTGCCAGGTTAATGAGACTCTTACTCCTACTCCTGCCTTCTCCAAAGCATGCAAAATGTCACCCCGGTAGGTGAGCCTGAGAAGGAAGCGGTTATTAAAAACCTGGGATGGATACCACAAGGCTCTTGGGTTGTTGTCAATACCATGTAATTTGTTGCTTAGGAAGAACTCTGTTTTCAAATATTTTGGACCTTTGAGAGGGTGATGCAGAGGGTAATTGTACCTGAGCCTACGGTCGAAAAGGAGGCCTGGAAATTTCCTGGGATCTTTACATTTTATGATTTCACCTGTACTCACTGCTCACACAAGATGCAGGAATACCTCTTTGACTTGTGGATTGGCTTTCCTTGATGTGTTCCTGTGAACACGCTCAGGAACACAGCTTCATGATTATAGCAGCTGCAGAAATAACTTCTGGTACACACCGGACACTTCTAGTGTGAGTCTAAATACAATGATTCAAATTTTCTGCAGATGCTTTCCTATGTTTTATAGATTTAACAGTGTTTGGTTTTTAATATTATTTTACCTAACTGCTGATGCCACACAGGTGGAATGACTTGTGCTCAGCATCAGGAAGCCAGACAGTCCTGAGTTCAAAAGATTTTCCAGCTGCTTCCTACTTCTGCCTGCTTTTCCAACTCCTTGTCCTATTCTGCCACCCCGTCAGCACTCTCCCCCTTCCCAGCGCTCTGTTTCCCCCTTCCCCTTAGAGAAGGCCCCTCCCCCCAAAAAACATACCCCTTCTTGGATGTCTTGGTACCAGGCCTCAAATGAGCCACAGGGAACATGGCTGTCATCTTTTCTGACAGTTATTGTCATGAGCCCTTCTGGATTTTTTTCCTCTCTCCTTGTCATATGTTCTTCTCTTTTAACTTGGAGAGCATATCCCTTCTCTCTCATTGTGAGTCCTGTATTATTTAAAGCTTAAGAGAATCAAGACAATTTCCTTCTGTCTGTAAAGGAGTTAATAGCATCTTTAGGCACTTTAAGTGCATTAATAAAGACAACTTCTCTGATGAATATTGGATTATAGGGATGGGTTTATTCCAAAAGCTGTGTGGTTTTCAAACAGCTCAGCCAATCTGGCTGTAATAATCATAGCTGTTGGTCTGTACATTTGGCCTGCTCCGCCTCCTGAAGATTAAGACAGATCTCTGCACAAAGCTGTGCCAGGAAATTCTTCTGTCTCAGCTTTATATATTTTGCCAGTTTTTTGATGTTTCAGACAAGTTCCCTTTTTCTTAATTCATCATCTCAAGATTTAAATGGAACTTACACATCTTGGTGTGGGGTGTATTCCTTGTGATCATGAACCAATTGGGGTTAAACTTTATTAAGCATATTTCAAGAAGTATGAGAAATGTCAGCTTTGTATTGGGAGGGATTTCTTCATGGTGTAATCCTATAGTTCTGGAACACACGTGGTCCCAGCCCTAGCCCATCCTAAGCTTCTAAGTGCCTGGAAGAACAGTGTTACCAAAATGGTAACTATTGCAGATGCTGGGAAAGGGATGTTTGGGGAAGGGGATGGCTGTTTTGCTGGCACAATACTCTGTTTTGGGCTTAGCAGCCTAACATGGATGATAGGATCCCGCAAAGGTGGCTTTCAACAGTCCAGCTTTTCTCCTGGGCCAGCTCCTCCACCCCTTCCCAAAAACCTGGCAGTCTCACTCACCTTTGGTTGGCATTGTCTTGGAGCTACATCTCATGGTGTTGTAAATGTGCACTATGGCACATTTTTGACACCTTGCACTGGTGCTAGAGCTCAGTGCCGGTACTATGGCCCAATAGGATTGAGCCCTAAGACTAGGAACTGGTTAAGTCTGATGGGGAGGGATTCTGAAACTGCATGGGACTTTCTCAGTAGCATTACTTTATCTGCAGTATTCCCTCCCAAGGTAAATCAACCAATATCTTTTCCTTCCCATATGTAGATGTAAAATGAAGATATTGTACACAGAGGTGGGAGAAAACAGTCATAACAGCACATAACACTATAAACACTGTAAAATGAATTTTATGTGATAAAAGCACATGCTTTCTGCACTTTTCATCTTTTAATGAAAATGGATTTTAAAAAGTAGGGGGAAGAAATACCTTTTTGTGGCTGCTAATGTTAAATCCTAGGGATTCAGAAAGCCTTGCAGATGTGCCACAAAAAAACTCAGAGATCCAGACCTCTGTTTTATATAGTGGGTGGCATTTTGCAAGGGATAAAAAAAAGCCCTGACCTGATGGGCTTGTTCTTTATAGGACAACAGAAAAGAGACTCTAAAGAAACTGCTCACATGCCTTGTCTTATGACAACAGAGTGTTGGAAAAAGAGCTTGCACCCAAACTTTGTGGAGGTGGTTTTATGGTGGTAGAAGAAATATGAGATGTGGTACCAGAGTGGAATTCAGGGGGATGGTTCCAGGTGCAAGGGGCAGCAAGAAAAAAAGGCAAAGGCTGCAGTACTAAAGACACTTTCCTGTGAGTAAGAACCATTGAACACAGTGGGGCTTACTTTTGAGTAGACATGGTTAGGATTGCACTCAAAGTTCTTGAAGGAGACCATCTCAGTTGTCTTCAGGCCATCTGTGCCATAAGGACTTAATTTACAAATGTGTGTACCCATGTCAGAGATCCCCATGAGATCTTGCACCATAAGTTATGGTTGACATGCAATGTTCATGGGCTGAATTTCTCCCTGTATATAGAAAACAACTTAGCCAAATCTAGAGTAACTACATGAGCACGTAAGAGACATTACGTGCACCCATAGTTACTGTGCCACCTAGTGAAAATCTATGGGAAATTCATATTGCAACCCAGACTAAATTGTTCTTACACCAGAGCAAGGACCCCCCTTAGTTACTCTGAATTTCACCCAAGGTGTGCAAACCAATGATGTGCACGTACAGATGATGAAATGACACTTTCAGATTCCTGGCTAATACAGGCAACCTCCACTTTTTGATGTTTGTTTTCTGACTGTTCGTTTTCTGGCGGTTCCGCTCTTTCAACCACTTTCTGCTGGTCTAAAGGCTAAAATTGTGTTTCCTGGTGTTGATTTGGATGTGACATGGTGATCAAACTGCTTTTGACATTTCCTTATGACTTCAGTAAATAACTATCATTCAAATATTTAAGATATTCATTGCCCGTGCATGTCTTTGTTCATCTTATTGTAATCTGTTGTGTATTTTGGCTATGTGCTAATAATTATATATTGTTTCGTATTTTGCAAGTTATATTTATGTCTTTTTGTTGGCCATTTTACATTGCAAGTTGAAAAAGACTGGGTTCCACTTTTTAATGGTTTTCACTTTTGAATGGTTCTCTGATCCCTAACGCATCCAGTAAGTGGAGGATGCCTGTAGCAAATCTATCTTCTTCTTCTTTGTCATCTTCATCTTCTTTTTCTTTTTCACCTTTGTCTTTTTCGTCTTCTGCTGTTGTAGGAGCTGTTGGGATCCTTGTGTCATTCATGACACACATATACTCCTGGGGATTGGTGGCACTGTTTCCAACACTGTCAATGGTCAACATTTCAATGGTCCACATTTTCTATGGTTCTGCCCATTGAACCCTCCAGTAGGGAAGTCACTCTCTTCAGAGGAGCTGGTTTAGCAGCTGGTGTTCATTCTGCAGGCATGTATAATTAGAAATATAAAACTCGTTTTATACATTTTGTCAAAATATCTTTTGGTTTTTGTGATCTGGGTTTATGTTGGCAGAGCAAAGATGGTTGTCCACATTAAGCACCCATTTTGAATTGAATGTCCAGGCAGAGAGGAGAGGGAACACGCCTTGTTTTTTCTTCTTCTTCATTGTTTAATAAGTACATCTGCAAACCAGGAAATTTGGGTTCTTGCATTGTGAAATACTGTTTGTCTTCTATTTCCATGTGCCTTTTAAAAAAAAGATTTCTTTTTTAAAAGACGGAAATTAGAGATGTCACAGAGGGATGGAACCTTTGTTCTCTCAAATCCTTTGTTCCTGAAATTTGGCAAAAGGTCTCTTTTTGTATAGAACAAGCAATTGTTTTGACCCCAAGAGAGTGTCCCCCCTTCTCACCCTACTTCTTTCTCAACTTGCAAAAGGCTGCTGGCTCTGCTGCCAAAATGTTTTGTTTATGGCTTATTAGCGGAAATTTTTCCCCTGATAAGAGCAAATCATTGTAACTGCCTTGTTCGCTTGAGATGTTAAACAACAACGACCCCTTTCAGGTTGTTTTGGCATGAGGACTGTCGATCTAGCAAGAGATACACATGTAATTTTCTGTTGTTTTGTAAAATGTGAGAGTTTATCATGTTCATCAGAGAACTATAGATTTAGTTTTGGAATTGCTTCCAAATTTTTAAATAAATATGCTGTGCAGGCTCCTCTGGTAAACATCTTCCCCCTAGCCAATGCTGGATCTGACTTCTGTTATCATAATGGTTCTAGAATGTGCCTGCATGCGGTTTTAATAATTTGAGAGATCAAACTGGACTATCTTTGAAATCCAGTATGTCTGGAATTGTCTTGTTTTATTTGGTGACATTTCTTTTTTAATCCCTCTTTCAACAGCAAACTCATGCAATGCTTTTTAAGAACAGGGAGTTGATTGGTTCCCACCAACTTCTCTTTTGGAAAACTAGATTTGTAGTTTTTTCCCCCTTGCACTCCTCGTGATACTGTTGCCTCTCTGGGTATGTTCAGATAAGTCAATGTCTGGAAAAACTGGCTTACCCTACAATCCAGAGTAACTACGGGTGCACGTAAGAGACATTACGTGTACCCATAATTACTGCACCATCTATTGATAACCTATGGGAAATTCATATTGCAATCCAGAGCAAATTGTTCTTACACCGGAGCAAGGACTCCCCGTAGTTACTCTGAATTGCGCCCTTAATGTGATCAGAACACAACATTTGATATTTAATTGTGACTTTTGAAGCAGAGACAATTTACATTTAAAGTTTCTCCAACTTGGCTTAGGTTGTGGAGGCGTTGGGGGAATCTTTAAAAAACTGATGGGGAATGAACAGACACCATGTTAAAAATGCAGCAGTTGAAAGACTTGAACTTTTAAAATGAATTAAAATCACAATCATATGTTAGGGGCATTCAAAAATATTTTTCTACTTAGAGTCAGTATGATACAGCTCATGTCACCATTTCAAAACAGTACTGCTTCATTCTTCTGCAGGTATAGCCCAGGTGTTTGTACTGTCTTGGCATGGAAAATAGTAAAGTTCTTTCAATTGGCCAAGTAGTGTAGACCAGTGGCTGGCATGCATACTGTGGGTAAGTGGCCAGTTAGCAAACAGCATCATCTTCAACATTTCACAAGGATTAAGAAGAAATATGCTTTATACCATCTCAAGTCTCAGTCTGTGGATCATTTATAAGTTTTATAGAAGATATTTTTGTGCATCTGACCAAAACATATTGGGGTACATGTTGGAAAGAGAGAAGTCTCACAGCTGACAGTGCAGTCTGAACTTGTTTTGGAACAGGCAGACTGGCATAACTGCACTGTGTCCAGTGCAAGCATTGGGAGTGATGCGATGCTACAGTGGGAAAGGGAAGTTACATCCCCTTCCCTGCAGTACAGCTACAACAACCCTAATGGTTCTACTCAGATTTTGACTACTTGCCTGACCACCTCACCCTCTTCCTGCTCTCCATCTTCTCCTTCCTGTCTTCTCCTTGTGCCTCCCAGATTCCTGCACTGGCCTGGAAAGTCTAGCACAATTGGAGGTGTAGGCAGGTGAAAGAAGGTTAGTGGATGCCTGTGCGACCACCGAAATCCCTGACAGTGGTGCTGAAATGCTTTACGGCAGGGGTGTCAAACTCATTTCATACAGAGGGCCGCATTAGCATTAATGGTGTCTCCTGAGGGTCACAATCCAATTTTTTTGCATGTCTACTTAGAAGTGCCCTCCTTTCTCCTGGGCTCTTTCTCGCCCTGGGAAGCTGCTGCTGCTGCTGTGCATGAGCCCTCCTTCCTCCTGGGCTCTTTCTCCAGCTCAGAATCAAGTGTACTGCCATCAACACTGAGCTGCTTCTAGGGGTGGGGAGATCACTCAAGGGCCGCACATGTGCCTGCAAAGGGCCACATGTGGCCCTCTGGCTGCCAGTTTGACATGCCTGCCTTATGGCATGTTTTGCAACACCTTCGGTTGATACAAGGAACGTATCAATCTACTTGAGCCAACCTAATTGGGATTGGGCTGTCAGGGTGCAATCCTAACCTATTTATGCTGGCACATTTCACCTGTCTCCACATTTTTGTGGTGGTATGGGGAGGCTGGTGCATCCGTGCATTGGCCTAACCCTGCAGATGTGGTGTTGTAAGGGGGTGCAACCCTAGGAGGGTTTAGGCCCAGTGCATAGACATGTCCCAGCCTCCCCACACTATTACAGGAATGGGAAACAGATGAGTTGTGCCAGCCTGAATAGGTTAGGATTGCTCCTCCAGTCTCTTAACCACTATGCTACATTGTCTTTCATATGGTAATTAATTGTGTACAAGAAAGTTGTGATGCAGAAATACTGGAAGATTTCCTCCATGCTATTATAGATTGATTTCTTTTATTTCATTATAGAAACAATTCTATAGTATTTGTTCTAGTTCTGACAGTGACATGGACAGTCCCCGCTCAGGTGCCACTGTGTTCGAAATGCTCAGCCATGTGGAAATGATTTAGCATGGCTTCAGCATAGCAACTGAAACATATGTACCAAACCAGCATCTTTGATGGAAAGTATTCATTGACAGGGCTTTGAATGCCACTCCTGAGGCACCTGTATTTCAGTGCTACGCACGTTTTTCCCTTTGTGTGTGCACATCTAATGTTTTGTGCCACCATTCCAAAATATTTGCATTGCAATCCTGAGATAAACTGACTCTCCACATTTTATGTTCAGAATAATTGCCCTTTGCCTGAGAGATTCTGCATGATTAACTGCCAAATGTCCCATGTAACAGTGAAGCTATTTGATTAAGGACTCTTCTTTTCTCAGAAAATATAGAGGGTTTCTTGGAAGGCAGGAAAAATACCCTCTGAGAAATGTTATTCTTATAAGTAGCTTTTTTTATTTGCCTGAATTATCCTCTTGGCTCCGACAGTACATCTTATAATAATAAGGATTTTTATTGCAAGTCAAGAGAGCTTGATGGATTGGCTTCATAATTCCTAGACCATATACGAGACCATGTACAAAAAGACCATGTACAAAAGATGCTAGACCATGTACAAAATATCATCTTCTCTATGTGTATGTTTTGGGGAGAGGATTGTTTGTATGGAAAAAACAACGAAGTCTTGTAAGTTTAGGCACTCCAGGGTGAACACCAGGAATTCACTACACACATATGTAGGAATTGAAAGAACAGCAATGCCTGCCTTCCAGCTGTTTAGTTGGTCTGTGTGAACTGTAGGGTATGGGGTATGGGGAACTGACAGGTATGTGGACTAGGAAATTCCATGTTCAAAATTTACCTACGCCAGAGTTGGGTAAAGGATAGCCATTCTGTGTAAAGGTGGGTAAATCTTGAAGCCATTCCAGGTAGTGGAAGCAAAAGAGAGGTGAATGTATCCATTTTGCTCCCACTGACTGGAATGATTCCAAGGGGGGAGGGGCTACGGCCTTTTACAACACATTCAGGTATCTGCAAAACCTAGTGCTTTGCGCTCCCTCTAGCTAGGCCATTAGTCAAGCATCTTCTTGCAAGTAGTGCCCTAAAATCAGTGTGTATATTTTTAATCTATTTTTCACATTTTATACCATTCTTCTTTCAAGAACCTCAAAGTGGTATAGACAGTGTTTCCCAAACTCTTTTAAGGGAGTTGAAAGCACTTTAAGTGTGTGTGGGAGTTTGCACTGAGATCCTAGGGATTCCCAGGTCTTCTCTTCTGTTGGGGGAGGGAGAGTTTCAAACTTATCCAAGGATGTGACGGCCTCCAGATAGTGTGGGGAGCCCAACATATAATTTTTATTTAAAAAAATCATATGCAATCAAAAAACACTTCTGGTTTGAAAACTTGACAGAAAACGTTGACACCACCACTTTGACAGAAAACTTGATGTGAACATCAATCATGTTTTTATACTGATCTTTAGGGATCCCTGCAGAAACTTGCAATCTGTAGGGATCCCTGCATCCTCTAGAGCAGTGATTTTCAACCTTTTTCACACTTAATGTGGCACACTTGGCACATGTAGCACACTTGGCACATGTGGCACACATGGTACACTTAACAAGGCACTGAAATTGTCAAGGCACACCATCAATTGTTTTTACCACTGACAAGGCACACCAAACTGTTAAAATCCCCCAATTTTCACATTAAAGAATGTCAATCTCCAAATTCCCGCGGCACACCTGAGGACTGTCCATGGCACACCAGTGTGCCATGGCAAACTGGTTGAAAATCACTGCTTTAGAGGCTGGTACTGCTCCAGGTAAGTTTAAAACCCAGCAACATTCATTCCGGGATTTGACTGTGTTGGTGCTTTGGCTTGCCTCATGAAAAGGACAGGAACAAGTGTTTTGCTGGCTGGTGGGTCACAACTCACCAGTTTGGGAACCACTGGTGTTGATAACTCTTCTCCATTTGTCTTACAACAACCCTTGTGAGGTATGTGAGCTTGAGAGAATAAAGGAAGTTCATCCAGAAAGCTTTATTTCTGAGTAGGGATTTGAACCCGGATCTTCCTGGTCTGGGTTCAGCTCTAGAACCATTACACCATCCTGGTTTTTTCTTTATCCTGATGCCACTGGATTGGGTTAGGTAAGAATATGTGTAAATGTGTCTCTGTACACTCATGCAAGAAGAAAACTCTAGCTCTTCGTTCAAATACCCTCCTCCATTTCAGAACCGCTCTAAGAATTTAAGTACTCCTTAAACTTCTATATAAAATTGCCACTCATATTCAAAGTTCTGCAAAGATTTTTATTTTACAGTTTTGGGAGGGAGATGGGGTATGCCATTCTTTGCCATTCACACTAAAATTCTTTAATTTATTTAAGCTTTTGCTATTCAGGCAAGCGGGTTCCATGTGGAATGTAATTTAAGAACACCCAAGTTTTAAACTTCCTCTTCAGAATTTATGGAAGCATCCAAAAGTTTCCTCTCTTTTTTCATCTATGCATGTCAAACATTTTTTCAACATATATATATTTTCCAAAAAAGCAAATTTAAAAGCACATCATACATTTCACAGCTTGATTTAATGTTGCTACCATGTGTCTTGAACACAATACTAACTACTGAAACCAATATTTCTTTTGAGAGCAGTAAAGTTTGTTTCCTCCTGACACCAATAGGTAGTTCTCTTGCCAAGAGGTATAGTTGAAGATTTATTAGACTTTCCACTACCCTCTCCCTCCCCCATCACCTTGTCAAATGACCTGGATTCTTAACTCCAAGTAAAGCAAACACATTCAGAAAGTGCATTTAATTTCATGTGGGGCAGTTACAAAATAAAATCCACCAAAGGTGCATTACAGTGAAAAGATTCACAAGTCTTTCAGGGGTTTTAACTTTTAAAGTATGTGTTTCACATGCATTTGTTGCATAAACCATTAAATGCTTCAGGCTTGGGTTCATGGATACCTTTCCCCATGTATCGCATTCAGTAGCAAATGTCATTTTTGTGGGAAAAAAATATTCCTTTGGAGGAGAAATATTTTTGTCTGCCTGTCTAGGATGCGTTTATCTTGCTGTTGTTTTTACAGAAAGGTTCTGGTGAAAGGTCTTGCTTTTTCCTTTGGCATTTTTCTCTCTTGGGGCTCTGTAGTGATGGTTTATTTCTTTTTCTTTTCTTTTTTAATAAAGGAGTTCATAAAATTATGAGTGACTGGATCAGGCTCAAGGCCCCCATTCCCAGTAACCTCCCCGCCCCCACCCCCATGACCCTCCTGCTTTTGGAAAGCCCACAAGCAGGAGAGAGACTTTTTGCCACTTTTGCTAGTTCACTAGCAGAAGATGAAGGCATATCCTCATCTATGTACAGTATTTATCTACAGTATTTATATACCGCTTTTCAACTAAAAAAGTTCACAAAGTGGTTTAGAAAGAAAATGAAAAAATAATAGCTAATTAATAACTAATGGGTCCCTGTCCCAAAAGGGCTCACAATCTAAAATGCAAAAAGAACAGCAGCAGAAAATAAAGGAGGAACACCCACTTGAAAGAGTTCCTCTTGCCCAGTTAGCAGAGGTAATTCATCTCTTGTTGCTCCTTTGCAACTGGTATTCAGAGACACACTGTGAACCCAGGGGTACTGACTGACGAACCCTACAATCCAGAGTATCTCCGGGAGCACATAAGAGACATTTAGGTTGATGTAGTTATGGCACCACTTAGTGAAAACCTATGGGAGATTCATATTGCAATCCAGAGTAAACTGTTCTTACGTCAGAGCATGGACTCCCCATAGTTACTCTGGATTGCGTCCTTAGTGATTTGTAGCCACTGACAAGCCTCTCTCGTGATACATATGCATATTTATACAAAATATTCAAAAGGTGTTTGGAGATATAGTAAAAAGCCATCTTAGGATCTTGGTTTTTGTAAATGATATGATCATTGAGACCTGGATACTGTTTTCTGTCCAAATGCATCCCAGTATTGGCAGGGGGACCCCCCTGAAGTGATGTCATGGCTGGAAGTGCAACCCCCAAGGGGGTCCTGACCCTCACTTTGAAAATCACAGCTGTAATGATACCTAGATGCATTAGGGTTCCATTGTGTGGGAGGGCTGCTGCCCCTGCTCCACTTGCCAGCCTGAATCATATGGGGCTGGAACCTGACCCTAATAATTGACTTGGCCCCTAGAAGGAGACAGATGATTCTCTAAGTCAGTGATTTTCAATCTTTTTCATCTCATAAAGCACTGAAATTGTCAAGGTACACCATCAGTTTTTTTTTACCATTGACAAGGCACAGCATGCTGCAGGAAGGAGGCTAAAATCCCCCAATTGCCCTACTAATAAATACATCTCCCCAAAATCCTGCGGCAGAGTTATGGACCATCCATTGCACACAAGAGTTCCATGGCACAGTGGTTGAAAATTGCTGCTCTCGGTGGTTGGAGCACATCCCCAATTACTCTCATTAGAGGAGCTTCTGTTTTTCTGAATAGGCTTCCAGTGCTCACATAGAACTCTGTTTCAAGGCCATATGTTCCCCTGAATAAATCCAAGTGTTGTGTGGTTACAGTGGGGAATGACTATGAGCCCTAAAACTTTTGCTGGCTTTAGGCTTAAAACTACTGCATGTCAAGGATTCTTCCATGATGGATCATATGAAGGGAAATTGCACTTGCAATTTCTCTAGAGCAGGGGCCTCCAAACTTTTTGACAGTGATACGGTGTCGGGGGTGGGGGGGAGAGAAAACTAATTTACATTTCAAATTTGAATAAATTTACATAGAAGAATGTATTGGAGTGGATTACAAGGCTTGGTCAAGGGCCAAATAGAAGGGTCTTGCTGGGGCCACATTTTGGCTCACCGAGGGCTGCATCTGGCTCCTGATCTGGAGCACAGGCTTGGGTCTATGATTCTCTGAGTTATGTATCTCTGATTCGTGAGCTGGACGTGGTCTAGCTGTCTTAGTTTTAAATAAACTGTCCTAATGTACTGAAATGCTAGTGACCGAGTTTTCGAAAAGTAGAGGATATAACTGTTGGTCTAGAGTTTGTTGAAAAATTGCATTTTTGGAGAAAAAAGAAAGAAACCAAGATCAATTGTGCACCGGAATTCTTTCAAGAAGTTAAAAAAATGTTGGAACATACATCTTATATTCATGTGATCAGATTCAAAGGGCCAGTACAAAATACTGAGCGAAGGAGACGATCATGGGGGAAAATGACATGCAAACCTTTGCAAATCCTTTATTCTTTTGTAGATCTGAGTCTCTTTCTTGAAGAAGGGAGAATCTTTGCAACCAGGAGAAGCACTTCCTGTTTCAAAAAAGGAAGGTGCTGAAATTGCAATCTTGTGTGTGGCAGACATTTGTGTGTTGCACAAAGAGAATTTTAGTGCTTGGGGGATGTTTGAGGGTGAGTAAGCCCAGTGACTTGTATGAACAGAGATGTAGGAACATGTTGTACAGAAATGCTGAGTAGAAAATTTGACTGCATATTGGACATCATAGGTATTTTGGCCCATCTAGCAGGCACTGAGTAAAAGGTTGCAAGACCTAGATTCTCTTGATCTTTATTATGTTGAGAAAACTCAGAACTTGTACTGGCTGCGTATCATGCTAAATATCATGAACCTGCCCTGAGCTTGGAGTATGAACTTGTGAAATGGAAATTGACCCAAACTGACTGAAGACCCAAGTCTTCACCAAACTGGAACAAGGACCTGAGCAAACCTGCCAAGAAATCACTTTATGAAGACCTGAGTCAGAGAGACCTAGCATTGGAGTCTTGTAAGTGCTGATCTCTGAAGTCTCCAATTCTGGATCTTCCTGGATACTGAATAATTTGGTACTTGGATTCATTGATCTCTGGGATGTTGTTGCCTTGGGATGGCATTTGGTGGGCCACTGTGAGAAGCAGGAAGGTGGACCAGATAGGCCCTTGGTATGATCCAGCAGGGCTGGATCTTACATTCTAATGGAGAACAGCAAGGAACCAGCCTCTGCCAAACCCAATCTCTTCCTCCAAGTATGGAGGCAGAATCTGGATGGGGTAGTCTAGATTTGGAAGTATTTGAGACATTATTCCTCTTCTGGAACTTGTGGGGTAAGTTTATGTGAAACTGTCTTAGGTTATAGATTACTGAGCTACCTTACCTCACAAGTTTCCACCTGGATGATAGAACAGTCACTAAACTCCTCTGGAAATGTTCTTATGCTAATCACCTAGCAGCCTGCTTTCTTGCTGATTTCTCATTTGTTTGGGTCACCATAATCAGCAGCCTGTTATTAACAAGAAAATGAAATAGAGATTCTTCTCATTGGCTGTGCTGCATATGAGGTCTGACTCTATAATAGAACACTTTCTTGCCATAAAAGGAAGCAGTACTGGTATGCATTTAGAAAAGGATTTTTGTGTCTGAAAGAATGTTCCCCTAACTCTTGAAACTTTTGCAGCTCTTAAATATTTTCTTGCCTTAGCGTATAGTATTTAACATCTGAAGTGGAGACACAATACTCTTTAAGAATGCTATTTCATGTTTCTTTTCTTATATGCTTGGATTTATGTTCCATCTTTTCCTAAATAAATCTTTTATTTAACATTTTATCCCCCCTCGGGAGTACTCAGAAGCGCTGACATGTACAAAAGGCTCCTGCCACTTGGAAACACGCTACTTTTGATTTGATACAGTGAAGGTTTAAATGGTAGGTTGGGAAAGCTACCTAGTGTAACAAAAGAAGGGTATGCCGTGCATTGCTGACTGGTACTGATTACTTGTTCACAGCTGATAGTTATGAATTACTGCATTTACTCTAATGTGCCATTGAATCTAATGCGCACCCCAATTTTGGAGAACAAAACCAGATGAAAAAAGTGTGCATTAGATTCAAGCAAATATGGTATTAAAATTATTATGGGCTAGAGGCTTGAAATTTCTTATGTGGGGTGTTTTTTTTTAATAATGCCTTTCCACAGCAATGTCTTTCCATTGCACAACTGAGCAACAAATAGCACGTTCTATTTAAGCGGAATTGGAACTGAATTTGGCTCATAGCACAATCCTAACCATGTCTACTCAAAAGTAAGCCCCATTGTGTTCAGTGGGTTTACTCCCAGGAAAATGCCTTTAGGATTGCAGCACAAGCTTATATTCTTTTCCCTCTCAGACAGTCTCAGAACACATCTACTAAAATTGACTGTTGGAGAGTTAGAAAAGGAGAAAAAGGAAATATAGTATTAATTAATCTGTGGATCTCCATGCCACAGGGTGTAATTATGATTTCTGGCCTTGGTACATTTTAGTGGGAATTGGACAGATTTATGGAGGAAAAGTCAATCACTGGTTAAATGCAATATATAAACTTTCTATTTTTTGAAGTAGGCTATCTCAGAATGCCAGGTGCAAGGGAATGGCAACAGGATACAGTGATCGTTTGTCATGGGTGGCTCCGTGAGGGCATCTGGTGGGCCACTGTGTGGAGCTCTTCTTATGTTCTTTTTTGAGGCTGCCTTGTCCTGAGGCAGCTCTTTGCTCCATGCGTTTCCAGCCTAGTCTTTACAAATCAGCAGCAGTTCTCCATGGTTTCTTTCCCAGCCACACCTGAAGGTAATGGGTTGAACATAGGACATGTGGCACACAAATCAGATGGCTCAGCCCCATCCTCTGTTGAAGCATGGAGAATGCCGTGTAGATCATTTCTATGTTAGAGGTGGTTCTCTGCATGTACAAGATAGACGATCCAATCGTGTCTCGGGCTTATCTTTTCCACCACCATGTGCGCTGGGCTGGGCTGAAATAAAGATGAAAGGATTCCAGCAGCATAATTTTCTGCAAAGTCCTGGCCCTCTTCCCTCCCGCCTTCCCCTTAGTTTCTCTGACTTTCCCTTCCTTGATTCCTCTTTTTTCAGATGTTGAAATAGAAAATGTAACTTGAAACTTTTTTTTTGCTTTGAGAGATCAAGAGTCCTTCTTAAGCTTCTTATTGGATCAGCAGTTAGAAACTTATCATGGGGCTTGAACTCTTTCTCTCGGTTTAATGGAAGTTGCGCCGCGTCGGAGCAAACATCACAACTCTGTGTCCTCCAGGGATGGCTGGCCGCTTTCCGCATACAAGCAGAACTAAATATGGGACTTTGATGTACTTTTTTATATATATTTCCTTCCTAACACTTTCAACCTGTTGTGCGGGTGTTGGTTTCAGTCCAAACCAGGCTTAGCCTTGATCATTTTTGCCCATGTTATGTGTGCTTTAGAAGCTGTTTGAGCAGAGGAACCATCAACAAAACAATCTTTCTCTGTGTTGGTGGTCTTCATATTGTGGGGGTTCTTCAGTTAGAAGACCAACCTTCTCTGCAAGTCTAGGTCATCCAGAGAGCCACCAGACGCAGGCTGCAGATTTGGGGGTCAGGTGATTAATTTGGGATCATGTGTCCCAGCTTCAGAGGGTCCTGGATGAAGCTGATTATCTGGATCCCTTCCAATCTGGTTTCAGGCCGGGGTTTGGGACAGAGACTGCCTTGGTCACCTTGGTGGATGACCTGCGCTGGGGAATGGACAGGGGAAGTGCGTCCCTGTTGGTCCTGCTGGACCTCTCGGTGGCCTTCGAAACCATCGACCATGGTGTCCTTCTGGGTCGGTTGGCCGGGTTGGGGATCGGAGGCACTGTTTCGCAGTGGTTCCGCTCCTTCCTGGCTGACCGGTCCCAGAAGGTGGTGCTGGGGGATGCTTGCTCGGCACCCTAGCCTCTTCGGTGCGGGGTGCTGCAAGGTTCCATTCTATCCCCCATGCTATTTAACATCTACATGAATAGGTCATCCGGAGGTTTGGAGTGAAGTGTCATCAGTATGCTGATGACACCCAGCTCTATCTCTCCTTTCCTCCTGAGTCCGAGGAGGCAGTTGAAGTCCTAAATTGTTGTCTGGAGGCAGTGGGGGACTGGATGAGGGTGAACAAGCTGAGATTAAATCCTGATAAGACAGAGGTTCTCCTGGTCCGGAAGCCCTCAACTCGGGTATTGGAATATCATCCTGTTCTGGAGGGGGTTGCACTCCCTCTGAAGGAGCAGGTTCGCAGCTTGGGGGTTCTCCTGGATTCGCAGCTGCTCCTGGAGTCCCAGGTGGCGGCTGTGGCCAGGGGAGCCTTTGCTCAGCTTCGGCTGATCTGCCAGCTGCAACCATACCTGAGTCGCTCAGATCTGGCCACGGTGACCCATGCCCTAGTGACATCGAGACTAGACTATTGTAACGCACTCTATGTGGGGCTGCCTCTGAAGACGGTCCGGAAACTTCAACTAGTCCAGAATGCGGTGGCTTGTGTGGTTGCTGGGGCTCGTCGGTTCGACTCTGTCGGGCCACTGCTTCAGTGACTACACTGGCTGCCCATTTGTTTCCGGGCTGCATTCAAAGTGCTGGTCCTGACCTTTAAAGCCCTAAACGGCTTGGGTCCAGGGTACCTGAGGGACCGCCTTCTTCTTTACAATCCGACCCGTCACCTAAGGTCATCTGAAGGGGCCCTACTGACTGTGCCACCACTAAAAGACGTGAGAGGTGTGGCGGCCAGAGATAGGGCCTTCTCTGTGGTGGCACCCCGGCTCTGGAACTCCCTCCCCTTAGAACTGAGGAGAGCTCCCTCTATACAGAGCTTCAGGCGGAGCCTTAAGACCTTTTATTTTAAAAAAGCATTTTAAATGGGGCATAGGTAGGGGGCAGTTTTATTGTTTTATCATTTTATTGTTCTGTTTTTAACTGTTTTTAGTCTGTTTTTATTGTTGAGCCTTTTAAATTTAATTGTATTTTAATTGTTTTTAATTATGTTTTAATTTATATTTATAATTCGATTTTAATGGTGTTTTATCCTGTTGTTAGCCGCCTTGGGCTCCCTCTTATAGGAGAGGAAAGGTGGGATATAAATATTTAAAATAAATAAATAAAATAAATGCCATTGCATGCTCACTAATTTGCTGCTATGTATTGATGCTGCCAGTGTGGTGAGGATAGAGACCACTCTAGTGCAACATTTTCCTTCACTTCCTGTTCTGTTCCCTTTTACTCCTCTGTGGAAGGAAGAAATGTTTTATTTTTCACATTTTTATAGCACCCTTCCTCCAAGGAGCTCCGGGTGGTGTGCATAGTTCTTCTCCTTTTTTGTCTTCACTACAACCTTCTGAGGTAGGTTAAGCTGTGAGAAAGAGTGAATTGTCCCAAGGTTACCCAGGGAGTTTCATGGCTAAGCTGGGACTTGAACCTAGATCAGGGGTATGTATAGCCTGGCCTGGGGGCCAGATGAGGCAAGACCCCTATGGCAAGACCCCTCCATCTGGCCTGCAGGTAAGCCTTGTAATGTATCTAATACACTCTTACATTTAAATTCATGTAAATTTATTAAAATTTGAAATGTAAATCCTTTTTTTGATCCCCGACACAGTATCAGAGAGATGATGTAGCTCTCCTGCCAAAATGTGTTGATATCCTTGACCTAAATCTATCAGGTCTAAGGGCGCAATCCAGAGTAACTACGGGGAGTCCTTGCTCCGGTGTAAGAACAATTTGCTGTGGATTGCAATATGAATTTCCCGTAAGTTTTCACTAGGTGGTGCAGTAACTACGGGTACACGTAATGTCTCTTACGTGCTCCCATAGTTACTCTGGATTGTAGGACTTGTCCAATTTCCAAAGCACTTTCACTATCTTGCCTCTATTTGTTGTCTGAGCAGAAAGCCTTGTTACTTCTGCTACTGTGATGTCAGGTCAGGGGATGAGCAGGACAAGCCTCTGCTCCCTGAAAGGAGGTTTGTTCACTACTACCAATTTCCCTTAAAATGGTGGGAAAGAAGCTTCTTGTCAATGAGTCAGACCATCTAGCTCACCACTGTTGACACTGATAGGCAGTGACTTTCCTTTATGTCAAGAGAAGGTTCCTTCTTCCCCGCTCCTCCTGTCGACATCAAATCATGAGCATGAAATCCTCTCTCTGCAAAGCATACCAATTCAAACTGCATGGTGGTATTTTAAAAAAAATATGAATCTGTTTTCAGTTTATGTGGTCCTGACAAGACTGGGCAATGCCTTGCATGAATGGAATGTGTTTCCTAGAACACTTCCCAGAATCCTTACTAATATCCGGTTGTTCCATCATAAATATGCCTAGCCTGTTGAACCTGGATTCACTGCAGGCTGAGGATGCAATCCTAACTAATTTAGGCTGGCACAACTCACCGGTCTCATTTCTGTGGAGGAGTGGGGTGGCTGGCACATACATGTCTATGCATTGGCCCCCCTAAGAGTTGGACAGAAGTGCCTTACAGCACTTTTGCAACACCTCCAGGTCACCAAGCTATGATTTTCCCTTTGGTAATATGTGGTTGTGAGAGCTGGGCCATAAGGAAGGCTGACTGCTGAAGAATAGATGCCTGTGAATTATGGTGCTGGAGAAGACTCTTGAGAGTTCCTTGGACTGCAAGGAGATCAAACCAGTCAATCCTTCAGAAAACCAACCCTGACTGTTGGCTGGAAGGACAAATAGTGAAGTTGAAGCTCAAATATTTAGGCCACATCATGAGAAGGGAGGACTCCAGAAAAGAGCCTGATGCTGGGGAAAACTGATGGCACAAGAAAAGGGAATGGTTAGTGTCACTGAGGTGGTTAGTGTCACTGAGGCATTGAGCATGACATTGGACAAACTTCAGAAGCAAAGAGAGGATAGGTTGGCCTGGCTTGCTTTAGTCCATGGAATCACAAAGAATCTGACACAACTGAACAATTTAACAACAGGCCACAATGGGACTTATGCTGGCTTAACTGGGGTTATGATTGCAACATGAGAATGCAATCCTAACAAATTTCCAGCGATGACCTAACCTCAATGCAGCCCCAGGATATAATAGCAAACATGCCTTTATCTTGAGGTAGCCCCTTTGACTATCTCCTCACTGCAAGATGTCGTGCACGTCACATTGGTATAGCTATGTCAGTCCTGGAAAATTGGTTAGGATTGCATTCAGTCTGGAAGAAAAAGATTCAACTCCCAAGGGCTGGGGGCCAAAACACAGTCTGGTCAAAATGTCCAGAGGTACAGCTGTACCTCTTACAGCTGTAAGTCTGGCTGCAAAAACAACAAGGGATCATGTGAGGTCTCAAATACAAAAATAGTGTATTAGTAGTAACTACTTGTATTCTTGTCAAAGCCTTTGGAGGTGTCTCCCCCAAATCCAGAGTAACTATGGTAGCATGTAAGAGACTTTATGTGCACCCATAGTTACTGCATCACCTAGTGAAAACCTTTGGGAAATTCATATTGGAATCCAGAGTAAGTTGTTCTTACACTGAAGCAAGGACTCCCCATAGTTACTCTGGATTTTGCCCATAGTCTGCTTATCAGGTATCACTGTGAAATGGGTTGGAGTCCACCAAAGTTGATGGTGTTACCCATTTTGCTAGTTTTTGTTGTTACTACCCCAGATGATTGTTATGTAGATACATTAGATAAGGGAGCTCTCTGGAGGAAAGGGAGAATAAAAAAATAAGCTGTCATGTTTGTTTCTATCCATAACTGTTGGATTGTAGAAAACATTTATCCCCCCATCTGTGCAGAACAGAATTTTAATATAGTGATCTTATTTTTCTGAGGCCCAATCTACACAGGAAGCCAATTCTTCCTATGCAGGAGGAGGGAGAATTCCAGATGGTCCCACTTCACACTACAGCTGAAGAATGCTCCCTATCCAAAAACATACCCTGCATGTCACAATCCCACAAATCAAAGAGGGGTTTGCCGTAAACTTCGCGGTTGGCATCAATGCAAATCCAGGTTAGAAGTAATTAGGGTTTCTCCTGACGAATGCTAATAGCAATGGCTGGGAAACATAGCTGTACATCCATATGCAACATTAGTCCTGTCTGGGTGATGAGGATTCTTGCCACATCTCCCGTCAGTGGCGGCCTTAAACTGCACTCGTCAGCTTTAAAGGCTGTCTTATCTAATTAGTGCATTAGGAGTGGATGGGCTGCCACTTGCAAGTTCAGAGCTTCTGCTAATTATGTGTTGAATGTAATTTTAGTTAATGTATTAAAGCTTTGTCCCAGGGCTGTTCTCATTAAGGGAAATCCGAGCTACTGCTTTTGAGAGTGGAAAGGCAAGGGTTCTCTGGCAGAAAGCAGGCAAAGTAGCTGGAATGAGCCAATAAAAACTGCTACCTAGGTTTGGATATTAAGAAAGGAGGAAAGGTTCACCAGTTTAGGTCAAAGGTTGTGTCTGTTTCAGTATTTTGTTTCCACCAAGGATCAGCCAGGTGCCTCTAGGCCCCACAATCAGTGAGTGAATGTAGCATCCCTCCCACTATTCATTCCAGGCACCTGGTATTCACAGGTAGACTGTTTTAGAACAGGGATGTTTCATTTAGTCTTTGTGATAGAAAGCAGTTGACAGTCGGAAGCTGCAATCCCTTCCACATTTACCTGGAGGTAAATCCCATTGACTATAATGGCAGTTATTTCTGAGTAAACATGCATAGGATTGCATTCTCTCTGAATTTGTAGAAACCTTTTGTAAGGCCTGATCCAGAAAGTGAGGAGGGCCACTTAATCAACTCTGAGGAGGGTCAGAGTTATTGAACTCTGGAGAGGATTTCAAGGCTCTTGTCTCTGGTACCTGCTAAAAGAATCCCTACTAGTGTTGGGTCAAAGAGCTGAGGAGCTTGATTCAGGTACATTTGGTAGGCAAACTAGTTAGGGAACCAGCTAAATTAAAGCCAGTTCTTTGAATTGAATTTGGAAAGAAAATAAAAGTCGGAGTATGATGTATGATGACAGCAAGATACAATGTTGCAGAAAAGGACTAGCAGCACAATCCTAACCATGTCTACTCAAAAGTAAGTCCCATTGTATTCAATTAGTCTTACTCCCAGGATAGTGTCTTTAGGATTGCAGCCTATGATCCATATGTAGGCAGTGGTATAGCTAAGCAGGCTTGGGGGTACATTACAATGGGTACCACACCTTGGGGGGAGACTTAGAGGCCACTGAAAGGCACCTGAGGTTGCTGAAGGCCTATTCTAAACTCTGTGTCTTGGCAGAGCTGTGAACCCCTGAGCTGGAGTAACACATGTGTTAAGTACCAGAGCACAAAAATGCATCTGTCTTTCTCTGGTTCATCTTTTGTGGTGGTTCACCACCCTGAGTGCGCTGGAGGCAGACTGTCAGTCAGGAAGTATAAGAGGGAAGTCAAGAATGCATTTTTGGTTTGCCACACATAGGAGACACAGCAGACAGCTCTTTTGCTTTTGAGATGATGACAGCACACAAGCGTCTGCTGGATGTAAGCAAAAGGGCACTCCTGCCCTTTGGGCTCATGCAAAAGGGTACTTCCCAGGCTTGCATTTTGGAGAACTGTGGATTTGTCACCTACTTCTTGGTTCTGATAAGAGGTAAAATGCTACTTCTAGGCAAATGAATAACTTGAAGGTGTGTTTTTTTCACTGTTGTCCACCCAAGTCCCACGACCTGATTTGTCCAGTACTAGTGCATACATTCTGGGTTTACCCCTTCATTTCTGGATCTGGACATCAAGAGAACAGGTTGTCCTAACTCTGAACTCTGTTCTAGTCAAGAGGACTAATACTTTAAACACACTGCCTGCCATGTTGTCTCTGTCTAATCTCCAGAACTGTTTTATGGATAGGTCTTGCGCAGCATTTGGGACTGCTCTCAGGCCTCCAGCCAGAGTTGGCATGCATCCCTGAAAACCGGGACATTCCTGGTTTTCAGGGATTGCGTTCACATACTGGCAAGGTTGACAGGGGGTTCTGACCTGGTTTTGTGGAGAGAATTATGGCAACCCTAGCTCTGGCGCAAGGGCTGTGGGTGGCACAAGCGATTAATGTGCTGTGCCTGTTAATCAGCAGGCCAGGGTTCGAGACCCGGGTGAGCTCCTGTCTTTAGCCTAGCTCTGCGACACCAGCTGGATCCAATCGTATTGGCTCTGCCTTTCCATTGGACTAATTCAGTGGCGTGGAGAGGGGGGATTTGCTGCTTGGGTAACAGCCTATCCTCCATAACAATCCAACCCAGGCTTTCGTGCTTCGCATGCAGCGTATGCAGTGCAGAGCACAATACCATAGTTTTTCAAGACTGACGGAGGCCTGCTTTAGCTCTTGCACGCTCTTAAGCAGTACTTCAGGGAAACGAGGGATACTCTTTCAGAGCAGTCCTAAGTTTTCTGCAATGTGCTGTTCCATGTGGCTAAGTATCCTGGGGGTGGTGTGATCTGGCGGATGGGAAGCATTGGAGACTTGTGCCCATACCAGCATAGGGGACAGCTCCAGAACTGTTGATGCTTGCATAAGTTCAGAAAGAGAAATCTAACCTTGATCTTTGTGTAAAAGGTGATGCTGGTTGGTTGTGGATGGACCTGTTACCTTGAAATGGTCTGGAGGGGATTTAAAGACTGAATGCATGTTTATATTGAAGATGACAAAAATTATTCCTAAAAATCATTCCAATCATTAGTGTTTGTGGATGCCAGAAAGACCCATCTGCCATTCTGGAACCCACTTAATTGTTTTTCTGTGCGGAGTGGGTGGCTGCTTTGCTCCTGAATGGGACTCCCTCAATCTCTTTGGCTGTTTCCCTAAAAAAAAAATCCACATGTCTAGGTTTGCAAACAGCGCTGGCATGCTCCTAACACCTGCCAGATTTGCGTATCATCCTCTCTTGGCATGAACATGCAGTGTGGAGTTGGCACAGGAACTGTGGAGAGGCAGAGTTTGTGTTTTGATTGTAAGCCAGAACCAGATACTGAAATAGGCAGTGGGCTCGGATCCAGTAATTGTTGGCCTTTGATCAATGAAAACTGTCGTTAGGCCAGTAAATTGTGTGGTATGCAGGCTTTAGTTCTATATATCATCTTTGGGCTTGTGTCACCCTGACTCCAGGACGAGAACATTATCAACATATCATCAAGTCTGCCAGGAGGTCTTTTATTACATTTTGCCCCTTTGATTTACATCCGTTCTCTTCTTAAATTTCACACAGGTCAGATTCAACAGCTTGCTGGAGCAGCGTTCCTGGGGGGACAAGGTGGAGGAAAGGAAAGAGGACTGGATCTTTTTCTTTCAGGCTGAAATAGATTCTGTCAAGATCTCTCAGAGAGAGGAGAAGTAGGAGAGAGGAGACTTAATTTAGTGCCATGAGGCCTTGCTGTGTCACACTTAACTCAAACCTTATGTATGCAGTGAACCAGACTGAGTAAACATGCCTAAACAGTGTTGTTATTTAAGCTGAACTAGATAAGCTTTGCAAGAGGGAAGCTGTAAGACCTTATTTAATAGTAAACCATGTGGAGAGATCCTGCCTCTTGAGACTAAAGGTTCACAGTCTATTCCTTAGAGAACAAGGACTGGAAGGTGCTTGCAGTAGTTTTGTAAGAGTCAATCCTACAACAATTCTAGTACATTGGGTAGAGAGGCACCTTTTAAAGAGGTGATTCTCTTATATTCAGTGGGGGAAATGAAGTCCATTTATCATAGCAGAGCATCTGCCACTTTTACTGGTCTCTTCCTTATGTCCGTTTTACAGTGACTGATAGAAAAGAATTTTCTTGTTTCTTTTGCTAGTTTAAGTTTTGCTTAAACTGTTTCAATAAAACTTTGGGTACAAAGGATACCAGGTGTTTAGTATTTTCTTTTCCAGCTTCTAGTTTGGATATTTTCCTATCAAACAGAAGGGAGGGGGCTATTTCTAGCAGCTGTGCTTAGTTTTGCAGACTATGCATATTTCTGTGGTTTAAACTAAGGAAAGAGACAAATACCATTGTCATAGGGCTCACCCTCTCTCCCTTTCCCTGTATTGTTGCATTAAATCTAATCATGTGTTAATTTTTCCCATTCTCATGCCATATTATTGACTGCTATTTGATTGGATGGTGCAGTGCATTAATGTTATAGATGTAGTGCATTAATGTTATTCCATGTTATCCATTGCACAAGACATGGAGAACGGGAGAACTTGTTGTATTTATGCTATGTAGCTGTTATTCACTGTGTGGCTGGAAAGAAAGGAGAATTCTTGATTTATGATTTCTTTAGTTTGCTCTAATCCTAATCTCTGTCCTGCATTTCTCTCTCCCTAAATTCCAGAGTAGCAAATAAGAATTTCGCAATTGAATCCCACAGTTGAAGTTTCCAAAGTTTGCCAGAGCATCATATTTTTCTTACACTCTTTCTTAAACCTCTTTGTTCTGGTAATGCATGTGTGTGCATTGATAAAACACTGCAGAAAAATACCGTAATAGTGATGTGATGTATGTATGATGTAAGAGTAGCTTAGGGTTCTGTTTACTTGATGAATGCATTTATTTCTGCACATTGCTCAAAACATCAGTAGAAAAAGGTCTTGCTAGAATATAGTGTAGTATATTTGTGTAGTCTACTCATCTGCACTCTGGAGATGGAGAGAGGATGGTGAAAAGATTCAAAATACAAGAAAGAACTTAGACCTGAAGCAAACTACACATGCCCTTTATGTTACTTGACAGAGCAAAAAAAGGGGTTAATCTGGGAAATAATTCAGAGGAGAATTTGGGAAGTTGTTGAAAGTCTAGTGGCAGTGCCATATTGTCCGCCAGTATGTCTAATTCCTCCCTAAGACTGTTTGTACTCTTTGAAGTGATGGAACCCTGTCCTTAAGTGCTTTGCCTGAGAATTGCAGGCAGTTTGCCACGTCAATACAAAAGTTGCTGGTCAATGCAAACATTTTTAAAAAACTCCACACTCTCCAAAGTTGGCTTCTGTGGAGATCCCTCACTTGCCAAATCCCATGTTTTAAATAAAAGCTTATATTGGAGTTACATGACCGCTGAAAGTGTTTCAAGCCAGTAAACCACTCAATCCATTCAGAGCTATGTGCAGATGAAAACAGATCAGCCCATTTCAGATGGTTTTTCCCATCATATTTCTATTTAGAGGCTTTTTCTCTAGTGTGATTTGTTTCCTGCTTGAGTATAGCATCCGGCAGACCTATTCAAGTGTGTAGAGTGAAGAATCATTTTTGTTAGTCTAGAAACACTGCTTGATAACTTTTTAGATAGATAGTTTAGAGATAACGTATTGTTTACCAGGTGTCCACCTCACCCACAAAAAGTAGCACCTTTAATCCTCCAAAGGCCTTTGGTGCATTTAATCCTCCAAATATAACCAGATTAGCCTTATGGTCATGTCCAGAGGCCATACTGAGGGCTGGGGAGACAGTATGTGGCCTTCAGAATGACTTCTAAGGTCTTGGGGAAACACTGGTGCAGATCTGAACAACCCTGGGTAACACTGGACTGTGTGGATGGGTGAATTAGGATTTGGCCTAAGTGCCAGAGGCCAGTCCCATCCTCTTCTTGGGCCCAGTCAACTCACCAGCCTGCTGTCCTCTGTCCCCAAATGCTCCAGTTCTGCCCGCCTTCCTTCCCCAATCCCCTGCACTGACCCCTCCCAGGGCAGCAGGAACTTAACTTTTATTGGCTGGTGTCTAGGTAAAGTGAGGCCAACATGTCCTCAAAACATACTACCCAAATCATCACAGACACACCTTACGGCACATAGGACTTGTGCTGGCCCATGTACTTCTCAGGTTTGTGCTTGGGGTGACACTCCAAGGAGGGGGAAGCATCTGTGCATTTATAACAGCTAAAGAACCAGCTTTCTTGAACACTTTCTTTCACTAAGGCAAAATGCTAATGATTTGGGCAGCTAGAGGTAAATTTTAATGAGAGCTGGTTGTTGCGCTTCATCGAAAGCCTTGTGTCATTTCCTCATTGGTATAATTATTGTATAATCATTACTGTTATTGTTATTTCTGTCAAAATAATTGATCTCTCAACATAATTAAAACTGACAAATTTCCTCGTCTTCCCTTTCGGTCCTGAGTGTATAATGTGTTCCCAACACAGGGCTGGGGGAAAAAACAGTTGACATCCTCTGAAATCTTGTTGGAGAGAAAAGTGACCTGAGTGTTGTCCGAACTGTTGAGCACTTAATGGCATTCATTAGCCTATTATGCAGCAAACCAAAGTGCCCTTGTACCTTTGATCAGTCAAGCGGGCCTTCCGGTTAGACTTTTGGAGTTGAAAACATGTTCTTTCATCATGCATGCTTTGCTCTGGCTTCTCTGTTGATGAGAAACACAAATGCCCATCCCTGACAAGAGACATGGTGGTGTTTGATTCAGGGCAATTATGCTGAATCCACAACCCTGTTTTCTTTTGTGAATAAAAATGCAATGTCTCTATTCCATCTGAACAGTGGGGCTTGCTTTTTGTCAACCACATAGAATCATAGAATCATAGAGTTGGAAGGGACCTAGTAGGTCATCTAGTCCAACCCCCTGCCTGCAGCAGGAAATCCCCCTAGAGAATCCCCGACAGGTGCTTGTCGAGCCTCTGCTTGAAGATCCCCAGTGAGGGAGAGTCCACCACCTCCCTTGGCAATCTGTTCCACTGCCGAACCGCCCTCACCGTCAGGAATTTTTTCCGGATATCCAACCGGAATCTCCTCTCCTGGCAACACCTATATGAAAATATTCTTCTTCCCTTGCAGTGGTGTGATCCTGAGGTTCACTTTGCTTCTCTAACCCTTCCTCACAAAAACTTACTTAGGCTGCAATCCTAAGCTTAAATTAGGCCCACCTAAGCTCCGACATAAGCCCTGTATTGACCTGGGGGTATCACCAAAGTGCTGTAAAACATTTCTGCGCTACTGGGGGGGAGGAGGGTTAAGGCAATTGCACAAAACATGCAGTTGCCTCTCTACGTCACTACGGGAATGGGAAGACCCGGCCTAAATTAGGATTGCACTGTTAGGGAGTTTGAGAATGACTGCTCTAGCCCAGGGGTCCTCAACCTTTGGCCCAGTTCCATGGAAACATTTTTTCCATGGACTGGCAGGGGTTGTGCATGAACAGTTCACTACAGACAGGAGCAAGCTGCACAAGCACAGCCGCATACCCACACACTCAGTTTGCTCCAGGTAGGAGTGAACTAAGGATAGTCAGATCATTCCTGCCTGGAGTGATCTGAGCATGCGCAGTCTGGGTGTGGGCTGTGCATGCCCAGTTTTTTCCTGGTTTGAAGTGAGCTCTGCAGGGCCCTAGGTTCCTGCTGTGGCTTGGCCAGGAAGGTGCTGCGGAATGCCTGTGGGCCATGGACCAAGGGGTTGAGGACCATCTAGAGCATTCTTTTCTCCACAGCGGTCCACTGTCTGCCAATAGGAAGACCACAAATAGGAGAGAGAGTCCTCCTCACTTTGGTGTTCTGCAACTGGTATTCAAAATCATCTTTCTTACTTCCTCTTTTACCGCTTTGGGTGTCAAGGGAGATGTACAGTATTGAGAATACCAGTGTAATACTGACAGCAACGCTTTTTGAGTTTTCAGATGCCTGAGTATGATTAATCATCCTTGTTTGATATATTTGAATGCTGGCCTGTGTAATTTTTCCATCTGCAGTTGTTTGTTCATTTGGCAGATTTGATAAGGAAACAAACACACAAAAGCAAGAGGACAGGATAGATTTATCATCTATTATTCTGCAAAAAGAGAGACAAGAGGAGAGGAGAAAACTTCTTTTTTTATCTTTTCCCTCTTTTTGGGGAAGAGTTGTCGCTTAGAGAGTGTTTTGCCCACAGATTCCACCCCGGCATCTTCAGGTGGAGCTAAGAAAGCCCCTTTTCTAAAACCTTGGGAAGTCTGTACCAGGCAACACTGAGCTACTTGGATGAATCAAGGACCCGACTCCAGACAAGGCAGTTTTATATGTTCATGGCTCAGCAGATGTTAAGCCTGCTGGCCTCACCGTTGTGTCTGTCAGCCCTCCCCCATACCACCACATATTCAATGTCTTTGTAGGGAATTTCTGTATATACATTCTCCATGGGAATTCTGATTGTACTGGGTTCTAAGTAATGTGGCTCATCTAGGTGTGTGCAGATTTATCTTAGCAGACTTCTGTCTGGACATTTAGAGGGCAGATGGCCATTCTGCCTATCAGGTCAACCGAGATGCCAATCTGTTTCCCTTTTCAATTGATTGAAGAAGGGAGAGCAGAAGAGTATGGGATGAATAGAATTGGTAGTTTTTCCCTTTCGTATAACACCAGAACCAGAGGGCATCCACTAAAATAAATGTTGGGGGAGTTTGAACAGATAAAATGATGTTTTTCTTTACCTGGAGTTAGATTAATCTTTGGCACTCACAACAGGATATGGTGACAGTGTCTGGCCTAGACGTCTTTAAAAGAGGAGTGGACAGATTCATAGATGAAAATTCCAACACAGGTTACATGACATGGTGGGTATGTGCAACCTTGTGAATGGAGAAGTAGGCTATCTTGCAGTGCCGAGTGCAAGGGAGGAGCCCCAGGATGCAGAAATCTTGTTGTCTTGTGTGTTTCTGAGATACAAGAAGGACTAGGACTAGTTGGGCCTTTGACCTGATCAAGTGGAGTTCTTCTTATGTTCTTAGAGAATAGGAAAAAATGTTAAACCTTTCCCAGCTTTCTACTTCTTTCTCCTCATAGTTTCACTCTTCATTTTTAAATCCAAGGAGGTGGATCAATGGAGGCAGTGGCTGGTGTGCAAACTGGTAAGGAAAGGCAGCATTTGGCATGCTGCTTTGGATGCCAAGAGGTCATTGGTGGTACAGAATAAGGTGTGAATAAAGCTTTTGTTTTTCCTGCATAAAAGGTAAAGTGTCACCCGCAGGCTATACTGCTAGTTGTGACCAACTGTATGGTGCAGTGCTCATCCCTGTTTCTAGAGCCATAGAGCCAGTGTTATCCGACATGTGGCCTGCATGCACACAAACACTGTTACCCTCCCACTGAAGTGGTATCTATTTATCTTCTTCGATTTTGCATGCTTTTGAACTGCTAGGTTGGTAGGAGCTGGGCTAAGGACAGGAGTTCCTCCCCCAACAGGTCTTGAACCCTGGCCTGTTGGTTAACAGTCACGGTGTCATAACCACTTGCACCACCACAGCCTTCTTTCTTTCACCACATTCCCTTCACCAAAAAGACCACATATTTTGGGGTTTTCTTTTAAAACAGTGCAGGATCAAGCTTTGCAGATCACAGCAAAGTTTACTATGTGGAGGAGACAGAAAAGAACCTTCATCAGTTTGTAACAGGAAGGGAGAATCAGCACTGTCCCTTAGTCTGACAATAAAGGGCTTTACAGTGGTATCCCTGTTTTCATCTCTGAAATATCGGAAGGAATGTTTTTGGCTTTGTGTTGTGAGAGTCCTTTTCTCCCTTCCTCCCCCGTTGGCACAGTTTGATTGATCCTTTCCCCCTCACCCAATTCCTTGTCCAATTCCATACATTGCTGGCTGCATATGGAACCCCCTGCTTAGCTTTAGCTGGGAGAAAATCGACTGCTCGCAATTTTGCTCTGACAGCTTGTACAAGAGCAAACATTTCCGAAGAGCTGAAAGTCTAGGAATTCAATCAGCAGAAAAACCCTACTGTGTTCCTCGGCTTTGCTTAGTGCTACAGCTCCCTGCTGGGCAGAAAAGCAATCCAGTTACAATAAATCCTTAAAGAGTGGAGTCATTTGGGTAAAAGGAAAAACAAAAGCTGGTTTATACAAACTGATTGAAGTCAGACTTTTTTCCCCTCCTTTTTTTGACTTCCCATTGAAAAAGGGAGTCAAGGCACCCGACTTCCTTGGTAATTTAAAGAGGAGATTGGCTCCTTTCATCTTCCTCGAAAGGGCGGAGTTCTTAATGTTGTGTTTGTTCAAGAATGTAAAAGACTTTTCAAGTGAAGTTAAAATGTTGCCACTTTGATGTCAGGAGTGTTTGGTGCTCCATTTAGTGATGGCTTTTGGAGAAGAGCATTTGCAACTCAACTTCATGAAATTGCTCTGCAGTCCCAAACTTTCTTTGCGGTTTCTTTTACATGAAAAAATTCAAGGGGTGTTCTTAGGTCTTGCACACTTTCAGTGAGCACACTTGCAGTAAAGAGCAGTGCACACGCTTCAGCCTGTAAGCACCTTAATAGAGGCTTAGTTACTTCTGCACCTTTCCTTGGTGCTACCTTGAAGTAAACTAGGTCCCAACCAAGCAACTCTCATGTGCTTTGTTCTTACCTTTCAATGTGTCTGGTGGTTCATGACCCATGTTTTGGGGATACCCTGATTACCATATTTACTCGAATATAATGTGCCATTGAATATAATGCGCACCCTATTACTTATATTCAAAATACTGTATTTACTCAATTCTAAATAATATCAAATCTAATGCTCACCCTTATTTTGGAGACTGAATTTGGCTGAAAAAGGTGAGTGTTATATTTGAATAAGAATAGTATTTTTAGGCCTGTAAGTAAGAAGGCTGACATCCAAACCAGATTCAGTTCTATAATACAGGCATGCATGGCTTAACAACCTTCCACTTAGTGAAGGATCATATATATCAGTGGTCCTTAACCTTTTTGGCCCCAGAGACTGGTTCTGTGGAAAAGAAATTTTCCAGGAATCAGCCCAAGGATGGGGGGAGAGTTCTGCCTCTGGTGACCTGGAAGAAGGGCTTTCACACCTAGAGCATAGCACAGCTGCCTCTAGCTATAAGTCTCATTATAATAAATTGAGCTATTGCTAGGCTACTGTGGATAGGATTGCAGGTGAGAACCCAATGTCTCTATGCTTGTCTATTCAGAGCAGGGATTTTCAACCTTTTTCTATGCAGGATGCAATGCAATGCAGGATGCCTTTTTCAATGGAGGATGCACTGAAAATGCACAAAGCCATCCTAGTCACTCTTATTGGAGAGTAAGACTCATTGACTATAATTGGACTTATTTCTCAGGAGACAGAAATTGGATTGGTCTTGGAGGCTATAATCCTGTTCAGATTTTCCTGGGAGTAAGCTCTACTGACTACAGTGGGACTTATTACTGAGTAGACAGGCATAGGATTGGTCTCTGAGGCTGCAATCCTCCGACAGAGTCCTCCTACTGTGAGGAGGGGAAGATGCACTTAGAGGAGTCCTCTCACACACCTGTCAGGCAGCCAACCACCAAGGACCTCCAGTGGTCCCCAGACTGGGGGTTGAGAAACCATATTATATATGATGGCAATCAAAGCACAACAAAGAGGCAACTAAGGGGGCAATCAGATCTCCCACAGCCTGCAGCAGACTGTTTATAAAACAGAGGCACTTAATACAAAGTAAAGTCAATCTAGTAGCCTGTAGCATGAATGTCTGGCAGGGGAGTGTCTGTTTACACACAAAAGGAACTAGATTTGGCTGAAAATTTGCTTAACAACCTAATCATATAACCGGGATTGAAAAATGTACCTCCATCATTAAATATCCTAGACATGAAGAATATCCCCTCCCCTAAGGAGTTAGGAACTTAGGAAACGCCTGCCCTATCCATCTTGGAATATGCCACTGCTGCTCAGCCTCAGCAACTCATCTCTTGAATATGAAGACCAAGGTCTATCATTGCTATTTCACCATGTTAGTTTATGGAACCTCCTTGTCTAGAGGTGGTGTTCTGCCGGATTCTAATTGTGAAGTGAGAGAAGAGTATGCCATCATCTCTTGCTTGTAGGCTTCCCAGAGGCTATGGGTGCAGGTGGTAGAAAACGATAATGAAATCAAAACACATTATCACCTTCTGTTTTTTAACATTGGTAAAGACTGAAATCTGCAACAAAATAAATCTATTTTCTCCCACCTCTAGCTATAGGAAACAGGATGCTGGAGTAGGCAAGCCTTTGACCTGATCCTACACAGCTCTTCTTACCTGGAAGAAGTTAGCAGGAATGCATGCAAACTGAGCAGTCTTTGCTTTGCCTCACCCAGCCCACCCAGCTGGTGTCAGTTTCTTGTCTTGCCCACCTTGACATGACTGTGACACCACACTGTTGCATCCAGCCTTTGTGTGCCCTTACACCACTGAAATAAATGACAGACATTTCTTGCATGGAACACTCACTAAGGATTTCATGCATTTAACTCCCTTAAATATGAAGCTACTGCATGACATTTTTGAAGATTCTAAAACTTCAAGTAGCTTTCAGAACTAGAAAGAAAGCTCATGTTACAGGGTTTTGTTTTAAGCCAATACATTTTAAGGAACAGTATTTGTATGTAGGGAAAATGTGTGCAAGTTTTGGAATTAGCTATGACCTCTGAAGCAAAGTTGCTGTTAAGAGTCTTACCCAAGTTTTTACTTCCTAACATTTTTTAATGCTATAGAAGCCAAGAACAAGTTCCTTAAGTTCTTTCCAGAATTATAACAATAATAATAAAAATCCCAAGTGTTTGGGTTATGAATGTTTGGACAAAACTCTGAACATGGAACACAACAAAATCTGAGACTTTATGCGTTTGGTGAGTTTCTATTACGAGTCCAAGTTTTGAATCCCTTACTTGGGCACAAAATCCCTTCTGCCTCAACATGTTATTCATATGGGATTTAATTTTATGTGGGTCTTAAATGCAAAGTTTGTGCCATGTTGCTATGTTTTTAAAAAATCAAGCATTGGAAGGGCAGACATTTAATGTTTGGTTTTAGCTTTTCACTAGAAGCTTTTCAGCTCCTATGTATATTACTGTAAGTTTGATCAACCCATCACAGTTCTTCCCTCCTGCGTCCCAACCCCCTCCTCTCCCCTCTGCCTTTGGCATTGTGGCAGAAATGATTACTTTAGCCTATATAACCCAGCTGGAGTCTGGAGCCAATCCATAGGGGTCACTTTTATATGCTGTATATTTAGTTTGTTTTCATGTAGGGTGGTGTCTTTCCGTTAATGTTGGCTGAAAAGCAGTGTCCAAGGGCTAAAATGTCTATTAAAAAATTTAAAAATAACATATTTTCAAAACAGGCCTTGACTAAGGTTTCTAGTTGTGGAGAAGCATTAAACTACCTGAGCAATTTGCACATTAATGCAGTGTATGTTGGGAAACAGCATAGATGAGACAAGCAAAGGGAGTGAGGAAGAGCCGTTTTACAGTTCTTGAAATGGGTTTAAATAACCTGGTAAAAGTCTCAGTTTTCTCATGCTTGCTTCAAATCTGAGGAACATCATGATTTTAGGGCTTTGATTGCATTCTTTTTCTGGAGAGGAACAGAATTAGGTTTATCTGACCTTGTGATATTTTCCACATAAAGAGCAATCTAACCCACTTTCCAGCACATGTAAAGTTAATACAACTCAAAGGAAAGGGAACAAGCATTGTGTTACCATGATGAAGCCTCCATAACTATCCCCAAATTGCAGGATGGAGCACATGCTCAACTGGCACAGCTATGAAAGTGCTTGAAAGTTGGTTAGGATTACGCCCATAACCAACGTTTTTAGTCCAGAAACAAATTGGTAGCTAATGCAGTTCTTTCAAACTGTGTTATGTGATCTGGATGATGTGATCAAGCAGCCCTGGTTAAAAAGCTGGCTGCATCCTTTTGCATTTGCTGGAATTTTGAAGAGGCAGCCACATATGAAGTTCATTGCAGTATGGTAGCCTTGAGGGAGCAGAGTGGATGCCTCAGCTAGGTCAGACCACTCCAAAATAGTTGGCAGCTGGTGAATCAGTAGAAGCCGCTAAAAGGCATCCCCTGTCATTTGGGTTCCTGAGCTTCTAAGAGTGGCCTTGGCTCAAGAAGCACCCTAACTGGGAATCTGCTGTTTAAGGCTTGTGCAAGTAGATCATGGATCAATAGCAAATCCATCACACAACATTTTTTGCTTTGCCTAGATTCCATTTCAGCTCCTCTCCCCAGTGCCACACACCTAGCAGGATTCTAGATCTCCAACAGCTGCCTAGGATCAGATGAAAAAGTGAAACAGAACTAGGAGTCAACAGTAACCTTGACTCTGTAGCCCATAATTCCTGTTGATTTATTTCAGCAGTTCTGTATAGGATACTATGGTATTTGCATCCTAGATAATTGTGTCCTGGTCAAATACAACCCAGTCATTTGTGTTCCTTTGCATTTCACATATTTTTTGGGATAGGTGGGGGAGTCCTGGTCTGGTTATTTGGATCCCACTATAACTGGGCAACAAGCACAATAAAAATAGGCAACAAATCCAGCATTATATATCCGAAGCCTCTTATTCCAGACCTAATCCTTCTTTTTCATTTTTAAAACAAAAAGTCCATCTTTGTATCAATATACATTCAGTATAGCAGGACACGAATGTCCAAGATATAAAAAGAATGGATGCAAATATCCAATACTGGGACACACTGGTTCATGACAGAATCATAGAGTTGGAAGGTTCCCGGTGGATCATCTATTCCATCTGCCTGTAGCAGGAAATCCTCAGCTTGTAGGGACCCGGGTCTCGAACCCTGGCCTGGTTAACAGGCACAGTGTCTTAACCACTTGCTCCACCAGAGGATGTATGCAGTGGTCCAGTCACTTCTGGGTAGATCGTAAGAAAAAAGAAGCCCAAATATGCCATTCTTCGTTCCAAGCTTTTACATCCTTTGTTTCCAGCTGGTCACAGAGACTCACTCTGGGATTTTTTTCCACTGCCTGTTGCCCTAGCAGGCTCTGTGTCCCAATTTTCTGGTGGAAGCAGCTGCCTGGCATGAGTTTCTGAGAAGATTGGCTGGAAAGGCAGTAGATTACAGCGCAGAATAGATGTGGATGACTTTTTCCTTATATAGTACTGGATCTGGCCTCCAGGTAGCAGTTTGGAGTCTCCCATTATAAATGTTGAATAGCAATGGGAGTCTTGTGGGCTATCATCCCCCACCCCCACAATTAAAATCCAAGAGGCTGAGCAAAAGTCCCTTAGGTTAACTGATTTTAAGAAATGAATGGAGCAACCAATATACATCTACTCTCTGCACCCCCAGAAGGGCATCATGGCTGATGGTATCAAAAGCATAATGGATTATTAGAGGCTTTGTGCTCATGCAGAGGTGGCTGTGTAACTAGTTTTTCCCCCTCTCTTCTCTTTTCTTCTGTTCTCCCCCCAACACTTATTTGTCTTTCATATCCTTCCAAAAGTAGGACAGACGCCAAGTCTGCAGAATGCTGCTGATCGAGGTGGTGCGAGATGCAGAACCCTACTGTTTCCAACTCTGTGATCAGAGAAGTCTTGATCTTCCAGCCCTGATGCAGGCAAACCTCCCACTGATTTCAAGGGGAGAGCGGCCAGCATCAGGACAGGAAGAAAGGGACTACAAGTTGTGCCTGATACCCCCCTACTGGGGAACTGAGGCAATCTTTTTTTTCCTTTTCTTTTCCTCATGCCTTAAAGCTCCACCAAGAACTCTTGGTGAGTTGCAGGGCCATTTTGGCCAGCAGGAAAAGGATGAAGCAGCTATGCATTAAAAAGTTTTGGGATACTTTGTGAGGGTTAAGGTCCCGCAAATCAGAACTGAGAGCCAGCTATTCTTTGTTCGACTGATGGTTTAGCTAACCTTGACAGCCGGCTATTATTACTCCCCTCACTCTGCCTCTTCTCAAAGTCCTCTGGCAGATAATCTTCCTCAAAAGAGTGGGTTCAGCATCATACTCGATGCTCACTTGAGAGGCCTTCAGAAGCAGTTGGAATCTTTCTCATTATGGTAGGCCCTTGATATATGTGGGGGATCTATTCCTGGATTCCCATGGATACAAATTAGATGGAAAATGAAATCTGCTGCTTCCCTGTGCCTTAGAACACCTCCCAAATGTAACCAGAGAAACCGATTCTGGTTGTGTCCGGGAGGTCTCTGAGGCCCTCCAACCGTAGGCTCAGCATCCACGGATATTCAAATCTGCAGATGTTGAGCCTGCAGATAAGGAGGGCCCACCATGCTTTGAATCATAGAATGGGTTGGAAGATCATGGGAGGGCATTTAATCCAACCCAACATCACTGAAAGACACTGAGCTCCAAATTAAAAACACTGAATAATTTTCTTAGTATTGGCAACTTATCTGGGTAAAAAAGCACTCCAAATTTATAAGTGATATTCTATTTTGTTATATAAAGTTCCACTTTATGAGTCTATCCTCCGTGTCCACAGATTCAGGACCTGCAGGTTCAAGTCCCTGTGTGTTATGAACTGTAGTGGAGAGCCAAAACTGAGCTCCCAGACATGATTGGTGTCCACAATTTTTCTAGAGGTGCCAGAAAGGCACTTCAGTTTTTTATGCACACAACCTCTTCAGGCTCAGAACATCTCTGTAATGTCCAGCGCTTCTATGGGCCAGAACATTGATTTACTTTCACATGAGTTTCAGTACTTACAGGGAATCTGGAAATACATTTTTGGCAAACATGAAGCTTCAACTGTATATTTAGTGTGGATAAGCTTATCAAATTATTTTTGGTGGGTTTTTTCTTCTCCTCCTCCTCCTTTGGTGAATTGTCCTTGTGGCTTTTAAATCACTGGAGGACAGAGTAATCACAGAGTAAACCAAAACAACATACAGTCATGGGTTGGGCAGTGGTCTTTTGAGATGAAAAATGGGATACTGCAAACATATCATATTTCATTTGTGTAGTGGTGGAATCGCCATTTTGTACTGCAGAGTGAGCCCCATCTCACCTGTTCATCAACACATGTGGAAAAATTCTGGATTGCATGAGCATTATTTTGTACACACAGCACAAGTCAAACATCCTTCCCCCGTTGTGGATCCCTTTTTCTTGATTATTTCTGATCTTATCCTCTTTAAGATGCCAAAAACATACACCAATGATTTTCAGGTGAACTGATTATTTTCTTTCACAGTGATTCTAGAAAGGGTCATTTACCCTTTGTATTCCACATACTCCCCTTTTATTTCCCCCACTTTAGTGTTTCCTGAACTAAAAGAATTCTTGGAATATATTAGTTATAATGAGTTATGTGGGCATGAAAAAATTCTTTGAATCTTCATAGCATTAACATCTGGTAGCTTTTAAGAGAACAGAGAGTCAGACAAAAGGGTTATTGGGGGTTGGGGAAAGCTGAGTGGGGAGAAGGAGCAAAGATATTAAATTCTGTTGTAGGAAGCCATGGTTTCAAAGTCTGGGGGTGGGGAGCTGGAATCTACAAAACTTCCCTGCTTTGATGTGGCTCCTTTTAAGGAAACACACATAGCAGATCAGTCCCTCTGTTGAAAAGGAGGGAGGGTTCTGCTTGTTTTTAAAGTGTTGGCTTGAAGAAACCATAAACTATCCTTGCCTGCAATCCTATGTCCTGTTGAACCGAGCAGGACTGAATTATGTGTAAACATGAATAGGGCTATGCTATTAACCATGTTTCCTGATGTGCTGCTACGGCCAAAGAAGTGGTGTAGTAGTAGTTGTAGACATAAGAGTTGCCTATGTGGAACTCTCAGCTGTGGAAAAGGTTTGTTTCAGGGCATGAATGCATCAAGGACCATTGCTAAGGTGTAGCCAACTGTGGCATTTGCCCTGGGCACCCCTGAAGGAGGGTGTTGGGTGTGGACTTACCTGGGCAGCAAGCAGTGATGGAAGTGAGCTGTGCCCATCTGCAGCTCTCCAGCTGCCTTTCCACAGGTGGACACATCCCTCCTCCCAAAGGTCTGTTTAGCTCCAGAATAGAGCTGGATAAAGCATGCTGGTGTGGGAGCAGCGTGGTGACACGGGGTCACATTGCTCAGGATGACCATATAGAATGGAGGACAGAGTGCCTCTATATTTAACCACTGCATAAAAGAGGGAATTGAGGCAAATTTAGCTTGCAGAGTTCATAGAAGGATTTAAAAAGCAGCAACTGTCTAAATTTCCCCTTCCATGCAACGGTTATAGGGAGAGTCACCCTATCCTTCATTCTATATGGTTGCCTTGACATTACTTCCTCACCATGTCACCCACCCCAGCTCCGTTAGGGATGTGTCTCTTTTTTGACCTACTTTCAGATAACTTTCTTCAGGTATGCATTCAGTGATTATTTTTCATTGCTTTTCAACAAATGCATGTTTTGTGACAAGTTTGTTGGATTGGTTTGTGAAAAAGTGAGTACTATTAATATCTGTATTCTGGTTTTGTACTGCCCTGAATTCACATTTTTTAGATAAAAAAGGAGGATAAAAATGAAATAAATGCTGCTACTATTGTTTGTTAATGTCTGTTAATTAATCCCAGTCTAAATGAAGAGATTTTTTCCTTGTGTTCTTCTCCGTTAACACTGCTGTAAAAAAAAACCAGTTAAAATGATGGTTGTTGTGTTTCTTTATTGGGGTAGCTGCATCAGGTCCAAAGAGAGCCCGTGGCTATCTCCATAAACCCGAGCGGCAGAATCTGGAATCCAAGCATTTTGCTTTTCAAGACAGCTCCGGTAGCTTTGTCTTCTCCATCCTTTTAGTCTCAGCTTTCTCTCCCACTGGCTCATGGCAGCTGGCTCGCATATTTCTGAACGTGGGAGGGGAGGGGTGAAAAATACCCAGAGTCTTTTCAAGTTATTGATATCTGTGCTCATGCTGGGCCAATCTTTGGCAGGATGGAAGAACAAATGCTGGTGACGTTGGAGTATGTGTGTTTGTGTGTATTTCTTCCCCACTCCAGAACTTCTGACCCACTCAAATCTTTGCCTGCTACGGAAAGATGTTAACATACCTGGTTTGTTGGTTTGTTGGTGGGAGAAGGGGATTGCAGCCTGTGGAATTCAAACCATCTGTTCTTCCCGCACCTCTTGCTGACAGATTTATGGAGTGCTCTTTCTCTCTGTGCGAAAGGGGGGTTGCACACCTGTGTTTCTTTGAAGGGGATAATCCTATCTAGTGCTTGCAGGTTGCATGCCTGCTCACAGGTGCCAAGTGATCAAGTATAATTTGTAGCCTACCAATGGCCCAACATGAAAATAAGATGGCACCTGTCAGGAGCAACAGGGTTTCCATAACCATAACCATTGCCCACTCAAAGGGACAGAAGCATTATATCCATCTAGGCAGATGTGTTCCTATGTCAGGCCTGTCTTTAGTATCCCAACCAAAAGCTTTTTTATGCTCTCCCAGCACTGCCCTTTCAACAGTGCCACTTCTGCCAAGGCTTTGGGATGGGGCGATGGAAGGCGGATTTAGAAGACAAGAAACATTAAGGAGAATGTGCAGACTAAGAGAGATGAGAAATACTGCCAAGGTGCTGAGAGGAGAGCCCAATTATCTCATGGGTTGCTTTTTTAGCTGTGCCATTGTTGCCAACATATCACTTTATAGGTGTTATCTCTCAGCTGTACAGTATAATGATGCTGCAGTGGATGTGAAGCTGCTGAAAGGGAGGGCTGCATGATATGTGGGCTCTCTCTCAGCTTGATAATCAGGTCTCATCCATATCTGGGAAATATGATAAAGATTTGCACATTTTCTCTTCAGTCATATGTAGCTAATGAGTTTCTATGTGAGAACAAAGTGCCTTTCTGGCCATCATCTGGTGAATGATGTCAAGTCCTCCTTAATGACATCACTTCCAGCCTCAGCAGGCATAACAAGTGCTGTTTGGCCAGCTATGTGAAAAGAGTTTGAAACCTTAGTCCAGTCACATTTGTCACTGAAATGTGATCCCTTGCCTCTAATAGGAAGTGGTGCAGCCTCCTGTGCCACTGCTGCAGATGCAGACCAGATCTAACTTATGACTCTGTGCCAAAAACTTTACCCAGCTAGGATGGGGCAAAAGCAATGACAGGTGTGGATTTGGTTTCAGAATGATTTGTACATTTTATGTTAGATGGTTTGCAAATTATTATTATTTACAAATTATTGTTTGCACATTATTTGGGTTGCAGATGATGATGGTGTACTATTTCACAGTTGCCAGGTGTTGACTGGAATTGGCTATATTGTGATTTGGTTCCTATCCAAGGAACTAGAATCAAAAAGGTATCATCTCAATATGTGTGAAGTTCCCAAGAGCAGTGCTTTTTATAACTGGACAGTCGTGAACTTCTGGAGGCCCATTAAGTTAAGATGTGCCTAAAGATTTGATGGAATAACTCCAAGAGCACCTATTATTATTGAAATAACAGTGGCCTTCCTTTCCCAGAGTCACTGAATTTCTATTTCTAAGTCCTTATACCGTGAGATTTTCTCATGTTCTTTCTCTTGACTTGGACAACCTCTGGGTATTGCAATGTCAATGATCCAGTCTGTTTTTCCTCGACCACGGTGGTGTATTATGTTCCAAGTGGTGGTAGGTTTGAACACGGAAGTCCAACAGGATTTTGGCCTGCTCATTCTGGACTATCTTTTCTGGTTTGTGGTCCCACCAGTTCTTTGTTGTAAGTAGGTTGTACTTTTTGCACAGATTCCAATGTATCATGACAGCCACTTTATGTATTTCCAGATAGTCTGGGCAATCTTTCTGCAGCCAGATATTATGTGTTTCACTGTTTCTTCGGCCTTTTTAGAGTGCCCAAATCTAAAGGATGCCAAGGGTCATTCCCATCATGACAAACCATAGTGGCTTGTTATCAGTGACTAATGTATAGTGTCAAATTTGTAGCTTTAAATATGGGCCCTGACTCAAAGTGAGTTGTGATGGGCACTTTGTTCTCCCACATGGATAGTGCCATTCATGCACACACTGCACAGGCACCAGCTATCGTACTCATGCCATAAGACATGTTACAACTGCTTGGAGGTGGGAGGCATCAGTGGCCACATGGCAGGAGTAGCTGCATCCATGGATGGTAAGATAGTGACACTATACTGGGCAGCAGGGAAGGCAGGGAAAGGTGGAGAGGGAATGAAACTGGTCAGGGGAGGGCAGAATAGAAGCCAGATAGACTCAAGACGGGAGACAGAAATGGTGGCAGAGGCTGCAGCTGGATTATATCCTCCTAAGACTCGGAGCCCAATCTGTGCCAGCAATCCCAGTAGACCCACTGGGACTTCGGGGGGGGGGGGGGTGTGAGCCTCATTAGTCCTAGCAGATCATAGCATCATATTTTCATCATGGATTGGGACCATTAAATATTTTCTAAAAAGAGATTTAATTTTTGTTTTCCCCACTGAAGCATTAGTAGCACTACCAACATGTGGGGCCACACAGCTCCTTCTTGCATTAATCAGTAAATATTTTTCCTTATGGTTCTTAAATGAACATTCCTTTTTGAAGTCTGAACTGCCCACACAGCCCTATTAAGTAAATGTCTGTCTATCGGAGATAATGCCTGTCACGCTCGGACTGGCATGAAGGACTGGCATATTTAATTGACAGCTGATGAGTTTTCACTGCCTTGCTATAGTGCTGAAATGTGCAAAGGTTGCCATTGTCCATTTTAGCAATAGGGTATTTTGTTAATGGGCTGTTCATGTGTATATTGCAGCTATTGTCACTATCAACCCCTATCCCTCCCCCGCCCAAAAGAAAACAAAACAAAAACCCACAGATCTTTGGAAGTGGCATTAAATATAAATAAATGGTTTAAGGAGGGAAGAGTTTAATTGCCTAAATTTGTTGACTGTTTGCTTTGTTGCTTGACATGCTTTATCCCTCCATTCCCCATGCCTATGTCATTAATATAGTTCTTGCCTAATTATGAGTATGTGGGTTGTTCACCATTTTTTAATAGTGTCTTGCAGAAGGTACACTGAAGGGCAAGTTTATTTAACACAGTTACTCACAGTTGGCTGTGGCCCTAAAAATCCACAAATACAATGACTACAGTGGTGGTGGTGGTGGTGGTGGTGGTAGTGGTAGTAGTAGCCGTCCTCAGATCTAGACCAAACCCAAAAACAAATTCTTCTAGACTGCATTTCCAGCAGATGCCTGTTGGATCTCTGAGTTGGCAGTATGGTGAAACAAGGAATTTTTTTTATTATATTGGTCTGGTCACAAAGGACCCCTAAAGAACATGTGGAGTACCTCGAAGAAAACTATCCTTTAGGGCACAATCCAGAAGTGCACTTGGGTTACCCTGTCTGTCACTGGGCTGATCCAACTGCAAGATGGGCCACCCTCAGTTATTCTGGAAAAGACTTGGAGCATCCTAAGGCAACATAGGCTGTCCCAAGACAGGTGACCTGGGCTGCCCTAGCTGGGGCAGCCTAAGCAGTTCAGGAGAGACATATTGAGGGCATGTTTAGCATTGCCTAGGACAGAACAGTTACGCTGTATCCAGAGTCTGTTTCCAGGGCAGAAATGTCCTCTTCCAGCTCCTCAGAGTTATACCACCTCAGGAGCAGGTATAGTAGTCAGTAGACCCACAGGGGTCCATGGTAAGGCAGAGTAAGAATGGCAGCGTTGACCAAAAATCTGAGTTCTTGGCTAACCTATCTGCAACCCCTGCCTCTCCACTTTAGGATATGGCACAACTAGGGTAGACCACTAACCTGGGGATACAGCAGGCCAATCCAAGAAGCCCCTTGTATTCACTGGAGACTGTACTGCCATTCTCATCAGGGACTCCTTATAAGGCAGGCACCACAGCTGTTCCTTATTCAGTGTGATCTGAGGGAGATCTCCTCAGGAGCAAGCCCTCACCAGGTATCACTGACTTGGTGCCTACTTAACATGCTCTGGAGCAGTTAGGGCAGCCCAGGCTTCCTGACTTTCTGGATGCAGCATAACCTTCTGCTTTGGATTCAGAAAAATTGGGGCAGCCTAGCTAGAGCACTCCTCACTACCCTAGCTCTGGATTGTACCCTAAGTTAGTTAGCTAGTTTGCATGATTGGGGAATTCCACCCAGCAGTGAGACCAGGAATGTGACACAACAAAGAGTGGTAGGAGGCTTCAAAATATTACTTTCCACAGTCGAGAAAGCCCTCTTATACACCCTGTTCCTCTTGTTGAGGTTTCTCACATCACATCTGGCCTCTTAACTCAGAAGTAACCATAAATGACATCTGCAATAATGTCATCACCGTTACTTCCAGTGGTACTCCGAATAGGTGTACCATGTGAAGTGGTACCATGGTACAGTTAGGAAACACTGGTTTAGTCTGTATGTGTGTAGGGGGGGAATGACGACAAGTCATCAGTAATGTATGGGATCACCCTTTGGAGTCTCCCATTAAATAGTGGCTTTCAGGGACCGGATAACCTGCAAGGTTCTAGTCTTCATGTAAGATTTAACTGATTATGACACCCTTATAGCATTCAGAAGGGTGATGAAAGACTTTTGATGTCTTCTTTGACCAAGAAAATTGATAGGTTTGTTAGATTATCAACACAGAGAGGCACATGTCAAGCAATGGGAAAACAAAGTAAAATCGGGCTTGGGGCTGTTTTTCAGTAAGTTTTGTTGGGGGAAAAAGAACTATGGTTTTCAACGCTGTGTAAGAAAACACTATTCCATTATAGATTCCATCTGAGATTTTTCATAAAATTGACTGATATAATACAACACTAAATATTAAGCCGCCTTGTAGAGGTAATCTTTTTCTTGTAAGTCTCTTTGTTTTGTTCTCCTATGCATTACAAGCATGTGTTTGAAAATTACTATATCAAATAAATATGTGGAACTAAACTGATTTGCAAAGATGCTGTGCATGTTTTCATTGACAAAATAGACTGCTTTGTGCATAATTGTTTTAAAGAATTGCAGTGACTATTGAACAAGTCCGTTCTGAGGCCTCGGAAAGGTGTTTCTTGTGCAGATGGATAAGATCCATGATCTTATCTGAAATCAGTTTGTGAAACTGCAGAGTGTTATCCAGTATCTTAACAATCTTTGGGCATATATTGGAGCTTCCACTATGCACTTGGATGACATTTTTGCATGTCTTTTTAGATATAGTGTTGGTATAAATAACGTTTATTAGAGTGTTACTCTTTTTCATATTGTAAACATATCATTAACCTCCCCTTGTTTCATTGTTATAGGATCCAACTGGCGAAGGTTACAGGGAGGCAACTGAGAACGAGCATTTTCATCTGGAAGGTACCCTTAAAACAACAAAAACTATTTTTTAAAAGAACTAGGCTTATTTATGCATAACTAGCAAAAAGTGTACCCGCATTGTGGGAGTAAAAGTCCCCTGTACACCATTCCCCCCCCCCACTGCACATCAATCCCTCACGCACATTAACCCCCCCCCCCATTGCAACATCCCCCATGTTCATCCACCCCATGCACATCATCCCTTCTATGTATAGCAGGGCGTTGATGAGTCAGTCAGTCAGTGACTTTTCTCTTTTATATATATATAGATTACAAACTGTGTGTGCATGTGTAGAGCAAAACCCTCTGGAAGGTCTCTTTGTCAGCTAGCAAAATACATTTGTGTGATGTACTTAGAAGTCGGGTCCTTAAGAGTTCTAGGTCCTGGAGATTTAGTTGTCAATTTAACTGGTATAACTTGCAGTCTTTACTCAGAGATAAGTCCTACTATGTTTAATGGGGCTTATCCCTGGGAAAGGTTGTATAATATTGTAGTCTAAGGAAAGTTAGTTTTGTTCATATAAGTGTAAGAGCTGTGCAGCCAGGACAACAATTGCCTTATGAATTGAAAGATCTGGACTAATGGGGGGTTCTATGAAAATAATATTTGTAAAATATATAATACATAGAATTAATATTTATAAAAATATTTGATAAAAAGGGATTTATGATTAGTTTTGATCAGTTTATCTATGTAAACCATCATAAGTCTAAAGACTTAAGTCTTTAAAAAGGCAGTATATAAATAATGTTGTTGTTGATGTGTGGCTTCCAGGTAAGTTTTTGCTGATCTTTTTGGTATGGGGTGGATACCCTGGAACTGATGCTCCATAGATACTGAGGGCCTACTGCTGGTACAACCTATATATAATCAGAGAACTAAATTCCAGTATAGCAGAAATGTCTGAGGTGTCTATCTTTACACATATCTCAATCACTGCAGTGCCGTTAGCAGTGCCTTCAGCATTACAGAAGCCTGCCATAAAGCCCACTTAAGGCTAAGCTAATATTCAGCATATGATAGTCTCCAGCTAGCCAGCAGCAATTCCTGTCTATAGGAGGTAAACTGCTCTTTCTTGGCATTTTCTGTACCCAACCCTCTGTTGGTCGTTCTTAAATTCTAGGAGTAATGAGGAGCATTGGAAAGCATTTTTATGTTGGCAGAAGCATCTAGATTTTCCATGCAGTGACTTATGTTCTAGACTTTTCTAAATGAGTATCTTGTGCTTTGATGAACCCTTCCCCAGCCCCCATCAGTCATGTCTTTATGTTCCAGCAAGAAATCATTATCCTCTCCACCATCATCTTGATGCAGTCGCTTAACACAACGGAACCAAGTTAACAAAAAGTCCTTTCAGAAGTTAATTTTATTCATATCAAATCTTGAGAGTCTTCTTTTATTATTTCACTTTGCAGAAGTCATGCCCTGCTATGGCTAGATCAGAAGCCATGCTCCATTAACTAATGAGTACTTCAGGCACACTACGTTGTCAATGCAAGATTAGAATGTCCATTGTATCACATGTGGTTTGTTTGCTAGTGAGTGGCAAACCTGATGGATATATTTCCCCACCTGTGTCCAGTAAAATGTAGCTGATCCTGTCCTGGACCATTTTATCATCTTTTGCAAAAAGTTGTGGCAGTGTAAATGGGAAGGAGGAGGGTTCTTGCTCAAGATTGTTGGTAGTTTTTGCTATCTAGTGTGATCATTGATAGGCCATTAACAAAAATGTTATACAGACCCTCTCTTTTTTGCCTTGATTCTGTGGATTTGAGTATCTATGGATGTTGAGCCTGTGTTGGGTGGCCTCTTTCTCCTTAAGGGGTCAGGGAAAGAGATTCCTTGGTTGGGGCATTGCAACATTCCTGCTTGGGAACTTCTACTTTTGGCTATCTAGCATGGTTTTGATTAGAAAGTATGAACTAGCAGGTAGTCCATTGTAGCATGCATGGAAGAGCATTGTGGTACTGAAGGATAAAATGCAAATTCGTCTTGAATGGTGCCCTCTTCCTTCCCATTTCTTACATCTTTAAGATGCACAGTTATAGCTGTTCAGTACTGTAGGTCTCCTAGGAGTTTGGATCAGCTGGGACTTGTACTCTTGGTCTGTGCTTGATGGCCTTTGAGAGGAGCCATTTCAAGTCACTATGAGCACAATCCTAACCATATCTATTCAGAAGTAAGCCCCATTGTGTTCAATGGGTCTTACTCCCAGGAAAGTGTCTGTAGGATTGCAGCCTGTGTGAAGGAAATAGGAACATGGCACAATCACCAAGGTATGTTGTTGATTCCACTTCATTTGATATGGTTATAAATGCTTCCAGGCCCTTTTATCTAGGCAACAGCTAAGAACTGGTCTTGGTCATTTGTCTCCCTCCTTGTTTTAGGGGTGCTCAAAAGTTTGGGAAAGCTTTACTTTCCCCCCTAGGCTTTGTGGGAGAGGAGCTTTGATAGAGACACAATCCCTAGAATAACATGTCTGGGGAAATGGGGAGCTATTTTCAACTTCTGCGGGGGTCATGCCATGTTCTGAGGGTGTGGAGAGCCCTGCAGGTTGCTGGCAGTGCTCCCTGTAGCTGGAAACAAATTAAAGTTCCAGCCACGATCAAAGTGGAAGTGGACTTCTGTGGGTTGTGATGACATTGATCTGGTCAGTGTAACATAATTACGTTAATATAGTCAATTCCATAAAACAATAAAAGAAATAGCAGTCTATGGATTTGTTCCTTTCTAGGAGCCAAGACCTATCATTGCACTGACATGCATAGATTTGAATGGAGAATATGTCATTGTTTTGCAGCAGAAATAGGCCTGAGAATACAAAGTGCCAATTATAGAAATAATTGAAATACTTGTTTTTGTTTTCTACATTGTCAGTTTCATTACCACAACCCCTCATTATTAACAAGCCATCTGAGCAGCAAAGATAAAAAGAACTGTCAGATCGGTCCAAAAGAAGATGCTGGATTTAACTTCTGGGTTGTTATGTAAAGCTTGATCAAATCCTTTTCGTCTTAACAGACTTAACTGGTCAACAGCAAAAGGCTCTGGATTCTGGGATTAAGATTGTATTTGGTAAGAGGACTGCTGCATTAGTGCTTTCTTTTGAACTGTAGAAAGAACAAAGTAAACATCAAAAGCCCTAAGCCATGAGAGCGGCTTGTTGACTCAGTGTTGATGCTTGACAAGAGGACGCTATTGGGGCTACTCTGTTTACTGAGCGGCAGGCAAAAAGGAACTGTTTGACCAGCATTTCAGCCTGTACCTGCCTTTGATTCTGCTTCACAAATCACTCTAAATTTGGGACAATTGGATTTTTCTCCCACATGATTACACTGGACATGCTGAAGTTAAGCAAATGAACCTTGGAGATCAATTTAGTTGCTGGTGGATACCATTAGACCAGTTCACTTCTTATCAAATTCTTTTCTACTTGGAATTGAAAGTCATGAATATCAAGTGCATAGCAGCTGCTAGCAATATGCATGTCCAGTTTATACTGGGCTAACCTTCCAGCACACTAAAAGAATGATTCCATAACTGCAGCCACAGATAAAAAATTTTAAAATATCTCAAAGTCCTTCTGTATTGGGTAGTGAAAATAGTGTGTTTCAGTGTACCTCAAGTAACCTAACAGGTATACATCAACAGTGCGTGTAAAAAATCACCATGTGAACTACAGATGTATGTCGCTTAACTTAATGACAGGCTGCATATATGATGGTCGCCAAGGCACTACAAAAAGAGTCTTAATGGGGCAGCAAGGACCCCCTGCAGAAGAATGTTTCTTCACAAAATAAAGGGCTCTTGATTCAAAGAAGAGGCAATCTAATCTCCAGCCTAGCTGCACTATCCTGTGCAGCCATCTAGTTTCTGGCAGGGAGTTACATAAACAAAGGCACTATATTACGCTGAATATTTGCTTAATGACCTAGTACACAATCCTAACCTCGGCCAGCATAACTCATCTGTCTCCCTGTTCTCATTGTGATGTGGGGAGGCTGGTGCATGTCTGTGTACTTGCCTATCTCCCCTAGGAGTAGCACAGAAGTGCCTTATGGCACTTTTGTGACACCCCCAGGCCAGCCCAGAACTTGTAATGGGATTTATGCCATTCTAACGGGGAGTTAGGATTGCAGCTCTAATCGCATAACTGGGGAAGGGAGAACTTATCCCTGTTGTTAAGTGACACACACACCTGTATATTCATAGCCTCTGGAATTCCAGAGATGGAGTGCTAGCACTCACAAGACCCTGCTGTTAAGAGTATCTGATGCTGTTACCTTAGAGGAGTTAAGGTTTATTTGTGCCTGTATGGATGACCATTTAGGAACCTCAATTAAATCGAACTGAGCTGCATGGCAAAAGATAATTTGGATCTAAATGTAATAAATGAGTAGATAACTGTACACAGGAACAGTACCAACTTTACATTAATTTCTTATATGTTGAATTCATCTTGTGAGTAAGGCTAGTACAGTGATTTGCAAACTTACCTTAGTCATGACACCCTTCATCCATGGCACCCTGTTGTGTGGTATTGCCACACTGCACTCCTCCAAATCTTATGTATCTCACTTGAATAGCATGAAAACGTGCATAATCCTGGCCAGGGAAAATTGCAGTACCCAGGAGAGTTGGAAGGAAGGGGCTGCAGAGAATCCTGTGGTGCTGTGACCTAGTCTGTGGTAGTGCATTGTGTGCTGTGGTAGTGCATTATGTGGATTTTATGGAATGTTGTGGAGCAGAGAAGTAGCTGGTTCTGTTGATCTTTACTTATGCACATCCAAAATTCTTTTGTATAACCTTGGAATAGACATGGGTATCTTTTTCCACCATCAGCACTGGTTTCTGAAACATTTGCTGAACAACAACATGGAAATTGCTCTGAAGCATGGCTGTCTTGTCACCCATGTTGCTCCGGGTAGAAACAGTCCCCTCCCACCCTTGATCCTGCAAGTCTCCTACAGAAATCCACACTTGACTGATGCAGCCCACAGAGATTGGGCTTGGGCGCCAGACAAAAGCAAGCCACATTTCCTGGGTACCTTGGGAGTCAGATAAAAAAGCAGGGGTTTGGCATTTGGGGGTCTGACTTCCCTAAACTTGAGATGCCTTTTTATATGGTCAATTACATGCCAAAAGAGCCAAGCGCCTCCTGATCTGGAGGATGATAAGTTGGTTAATGGGAAATGGGAAAGGGACCAGTAAGCATAAAGTAAGAGGAAAATGGAATTTAGTGCCAAGCACAAGCTGTTTTATTTGGCAGGCAGTATCAAAATCACCAAAGAACACGAAACTGGTAGGGCTTAGCAGACATTTTCCTGTGGTCATATAAAGATCCAGGAAATTGTAAGAAACAGGTGGGTTGTTCACCCTGCGCAAGGGGAAAGTCTTACGTTGTATGGCAATTTAAGGGGTGGCGGGGGAAGAAGGTAAACTTCTTTTTGTGACTTGAACAGTTCCCTTTTCAAGGGTTGGCAATTAAAACAAATGTTTCTGTTTTAGAACGGCAAGTCTTGCTCGATTTTGAAATTTCAGGTTGAACGATAACTCTTCCAATATAGGCTTGGATCAGGCATCATGCCAGACCTCATGATTCAAGGAACTTAGCTGTGGTTTGGCATGGTGACTGATACTATTTATTTGTAAAATTTCTAGTCTCCCTTCCCCATAAAATCACCTCTAGGCAGCTTTTAATAGTAAAACACTCTGGTTGTATCTATGTGCATTTGAGATGAGATCCCACTGTGTGTTGGAGCATGTGCTTTGAGTGAAGAGATCTAGGTCAGTCCCTGGTATTTCTAGACAGAGTTAGGAAGGACTCTGTCTAAAATTCTGGAGAGCTGCTTCCTTTCATGATACTTCAGTGTAGATGAGCTTAATGTACCAATGGTTTGACTCAGGATAAGGAGGCTTCCTTTGTATTCAAAGACAGTTATGACTAACTTGTCTTATGAACTTTGGTGGCTTTTCATCTTGACTAAATTTCTTCAGGCACAACTTCCTATTTCAATGTTTCCCAAACTTACAAGGATCGTGGAACCCCACAGCTTCTTCTTCCCAGCTCAGCCAGGCCTAGTCATCTTGGATCTCATGAAATCTTGCATGATCCAAGATGGTGGCAACCAACTCCCTTGGAATTTCATGCAATCCAAAATTGTGACACCTGAAAGAACAGGAACTCACTGGGTGCATCCTGCAGTCCCATCTAAATGTACTGTAACACCCTGAGGTGTCATGACTCACACTTTGGGAAATACTATTCTATAGGAACTAAAACAGAATTTCCACATTTTTGAGTTGTGACGTGCTGATGAATTGTGAACTGATTTTTGGTTGCCACAGGATGAAAGAAAGAGCAGATAAGTCACTGCCTAAAGCCCAAAGCAATTAAAACATCAGATACTATAGCTTCTGTTTACATTGCAAAGAGCTCAGTTCCTTTTGCTTCCAAGATAGCTGTTAATTGACATATAAGGAGCTGAATTCATGCAGTTTGTAAGCTTGTGGAAATAAAGGGAGATAAATGAGGGGTTTTTCTGGATACTGCTGGTATTGCTACTATTACCACCAAATAAATAAATAAATTAAATAAATTTCTGGATCTTCTTTAATGTAAAGTCTGTCCCTTCCTAAATGTTCCTCTGGACTCTACTATATTGATTGTCAAGATGAGATCTGGTGAAATACAAGTTGGCAATGCCCAAATCTTGAGTAATGTGGGTGCAGCCATTTTGGATCTTGTGAAATCTTGTGAGATATGGGGGCTGCAATATTGAATCTTACAAAATTTCATCACCTAGGACTAGGTGATGTGATTATACCCCACATCAGCATGGCATTCCCCCTGCTGTGCTGTCAGCCCCTCAGAAATTGCTCTATTGTATGGGGTCAAGAATGGGAGGAAGGACCAATTTTTCCTCTGGTAAGTGGTGCTCTTCTCCTTAAAAGATATGGTAGAAAACCAATACTTTGCGTGGGTATGTATGTCCCTTGTCCCATTTTAGCTACGCTACTACTGAAATCTACAGGAAGGACACACAAGGACGATGATGGTACTTTTCAAATTTGGTCACTGTGTGGAGGGGCAATGGCATTCTAAGGCTGTGTGTGTGTGTGTGTGTGTGTGTGTGTGTGTGTGTGTGTGTGATTAACAATCCATTCCATTTTCATATGATTCAGACACAAGCATCCCAGATAACTACGGTAGAATTACTTGCAAGGGAACAGAATTTTAGGAGCTGTCTTTTCATAAAGTTTGTAAAGCTGGTTAAGTTTTGGAAGCCCTAGGGGCCAAATATTTTCAGACATAGGCATGCCTTTGTCTTGGTGAATCTGTAGCAAACACACGACTACAGATATAGAGCAGCAATTGCAAGAAAAGGGGGGAACCTGGGAAAAAAAGATATTGCTTTGACCAGCTTGCTGTCCCAGATTGAAAGTACATCACAGTCAGGGGGCCTATTGTTTGCTTCAACTCCACTTCTGCTTGGAGTAGCTACAGAAACCTAAAGTTTTACCCCAGCCAGCAGAACAAGTGGCCTTTGTTACCTAGACAGATTACAAGCTTTTTCCCCCCCTTCTCTTTCTCCTAAAGTCTGCTCTTCATAAAAGCTCAGCGTGAACAGTGGAATTTCTGACTTGCTTCAGATACTGAGGCAACTTTTATAGTTTTCAAGTAGCTTCAGGGTTATATTTTAAAAGTTGAATTTCATCACATGTTTTAAGTTTGCTGAGGAAGGGAAAAAAGATGTATTTTTAGTGGGAAAAGTCCCCCCTCTTCACATTTCTCCCCAACAGATGTTTCATCTCAATCATATCCAAACCTCAAAGCTCTTGCACCAGTCAACCTTATATTCCTGTAGAGCGAGAAAGAGGGAGAAAATACCATTTATTTAGAAGAGAGCTGGTTTCCCCCCATGTTTCTGTCCCCCTCATCCCAATCCGCTTTTATAGAACCATAATTAGTTTCTTAGCTAAAAACAAATAATAAATGTGAAGTTATGGGGCTGTTGGAATTAACCTGAAGCAGCTGTTTCCCTTTGAAGACAGCCTGTAAACCAGCTATTTGGTAGATGGCAACTTTCTTCCTTGGAAGGGAGGAGAAGAGGCAGGAAAGCAGTAAAATAAAAATAAAACATTGAAGTGATCAGTTTTTTCTTGCTCTGAAAGTAATATTAAATAATATTTAATAATATATTAAATAATGCAACTAGTGTCATAACCCACTAAGAAAATGTGGTCCAAATGGCATAGCATCCTCCTGACACAGGCTTTGCCTTCCAAAAACAAGTATGGAATCATGCTTCAATGTTTTTTTCTTTGATAGACAGAAGAGGGGAAAATATGTTGCTTCTTCACAGAGCTCAGGACAATGCACAGGAGAAACATCCTTATTATCCTCAATAAACAAGCTCCATGCTGGGAAGAGGATTTAGGATGGTCCTTCCCTCGCCAAGACTCTAGCAACAGAATCACATCAGGGCAGATTTGGTTGCACACATTAGTACTGCCCTCTCTTAATTTATCTACTAGCAATGGACTAAATCCATTCATGGCATTCATGTTTGTTGCAAAAAAATAATGCTGCTGGTTTCTAATCAATCAGTACTATGTAGACCACACTATGAGGTTCTCAGAATCTAGTGGTGTAGTGCTTGCTGGACTGTACCATTTCATTATATTCAGAAGGTGGGCAGTGCTGGCATTCAATTGTTATGGGTCTCAAGGCAAAACTGGGCCCCTCGCCACCACCAACCTATTGGTGCACTGGGTATTTACTTATCCCCCACCACCCTAATGGTACATTGGGCATTTACCAGTACTTAGCCCCCACTTTGAAGTACATGTGTCAGTCAAGGTGAATAGACCCTGCTATGGGTGAAGTCTTTGGCAACTCAGTAGGTTTGCTTGAACGCCCTGAATAATCAGCTCCCTGCACATCAACTGGCATGTCAGGTAGGTGGCGATGCTAGATCTAATTGTTGATGTGCTTATGCACTTGTTTTTTAAAGGACAGCAGTGAGATCCAGTTTCCTGTTTTAGTTGAGAGCTTATACAGCTGGAATAGTAGAGGCTCCAAACCTGCCACAGCAGATATTCTTTTTTCAGTTGCATACTGGATTCATAACAACGAGGAGAACGTTTGCGATTGGTCTTGGAAGCTTTGTTTCTTGACGATTAGCGATGTGAGGGTCATTGTGACAGCTTCCCCCATGGGAAGCAATTTTGATGAAAAGGTTGATAGGATTATTCCCTCGTCCTGGAATCTTCAGAGCTCTTATCACTGCCAATGTGGCAGAAACCCAGCGCTCTCCTTGAACATCTGAGTTAGACAGGACTGGTCGGAAATCAAAGCCTGCATTATTAATGACATTACCTACGCAGTCTTCATTTGAATAGCGTCATGTAGGCTTTTCCTTAGGACTTTAAAATAAGCCCTGAAGGGACTAGGGGGGTTTGCCTTAAAGTGAAAAGGCAAAATTACTGTGGAAACATAAATATGTAAAAATTGGGTTGTGCTGCAAGAGGAATGAGTTGGTTTTATAATCATGGCTGCCAACCCAAATAAAGCACAGAGCAGCCTTGGCAAAGAAAGTAAATCAGTGTGTTATTCTGGGTTGTTCTCTCTGCAACTGGGCTCCTCTCCACCATTAGTTCAGCGGAGGACTGTACAATGCCAAGAGGTTGGCGCTCCCAGGACACATGCTTCTTGCTTAGATTGGGTGTGTTGGCCAACCAGAATTGGTATCACCTGGGAGAGGAATGAACTGGTTCTGGAAATAGACTGGGTTATCCAGGGTCAGAACCATTGATGAGCTAGTGAAGGGGTGCAGTTACCCCTTATTAAACAGATAATAAGATTTTGGCATAAAAAATGTGACCAAGCTATTTTGGATGCTGCTGAGTTATTGGCAGCTTCACAAGTACAGTTGTATCTTGTAAGACAAATGCCCTGTAAAATGAATTCTTTGCAAAATGAACTAAAATTTCTATGTAAGATTAATGTACTTTGTAAGAAGAATGCCCATGGGCTGGGTGGCTGAGGTGGGACCTCTCCTCCTATCTGCAGTACCAATGACCAGCCAACAGAGGGAGGCACAGGCAGCAGCCTTGTCAGGGTCTCCCAGCCAGCATGTCTCAGCCTCCTGCAGCCACCACCATCAGGTAGGAGGGAAACCCTTTCCCCCAAGGAAGCCCCCTCCCTGCCTGGACCCCACTACAACTTCCCCTCTCCCCCCCCCCCACCATTTTCCTTGTCTGGACCCCACTCCACCCCACTTTTACATCCAGGCAGAAATCTTTGCTGCTCCTGCTGCAAACTTGGAAAGAGTCAGGCTGGCATCCTACACACTTTCCCTTGAGTAAGCCCCAGTGGATTCAATGGGACTTGATTCTGAGTAGATAGCATAGGATCTTGCCCCTTTTGCATCAAGGCAGAACACTTTGCTGCTGCTGCTGCTGTAAACTGCCTATCTGGTTTGCATAGATAGATCTCTCACACAGAGAGATGGGTTCCTTGTTAAAGTTGCTCAAAAAGACACCAATGACTCTTTTAGTGAAAATTTGTCATCCTTGGCCATAAAGGTTTTCCTTTTCTGTTTTACTGTACAGTATATTGCAGTGTTTTTAGTAATATTTTAGTAATTGTGTTCTTTATTACATTACATTGTTTTGAATTTGATTACAGTATTTTGTCATCATTTTCACATACAGTTAATATTTTTATATGAATATTTTTGGGTTGCGGAACCAATTGTCTGTTTCCATTATTTCCTATGGGAAAATCTGCTTTGTAAGAAAAACGCTTTATAAGATAAACATGCTTCTGAAACGAATTACTGGTAAGTTTGTCTTACAAGGCACCACTGTATATGAGTTCCTAACTTGACCCTGCTCTCTTGACCCACTCCAGACCTTGAAGTGGCTGGTTCAACGCTGGAGTCAACAGTGTTGATGCTGCTTCCATCTACTGAAGCATTTATATGGTGGATTGGAGACAGGGCCATAGGTGAGTGGCATACTGCTCTTTTGTTTGAAGAAGTTCAAACAATTGAGTAAGGTTAGGAAGTACCTTTCTCTGAAATTCTGGAGAGGCACTGCTCATCATGTCAACATAATGGCTCTAGATGGATTGGTGGTCTGATTCAATTGTTGGTTCATATCAGCTCGGAAACAGAGCTCCTATTTGGTGTATGTTAAGTCCCATGTTCAGTCTCAGACTTAGCGTGCAATTCTACAGTTGGCTGTAGGATTGCAATCCTACCTAGGCTGGCCAACTCATCGGTTTTCTCATTCCCGTGGTGATATAGGGAGACAAGTGCATGTATGTGCACTGGCCTAACCCTTCCCCCAGAATGGCGCAGAAGTGTCTTACTGCACTTACACCCCCAGGTCAGCACAGGACCTATGCCAGGGCCTAGGCAAGCCTAGCTGCAGTAGGGCTGGCGAAAAACCCTTGTCTGAAACTGTGGAGAGCCATTCCCAACTGGAATAGTTTTGAACTACAGGACCTGTAATGACTTGGTTCAAGGTGGCTTCCTATGCAAATCCTGAGATTGAAACGTCAGTGGTGAGCAATGAATGTTGTGGAACTTCAGTGAAATTCAATCTGCAATGTAAAAAAGAACCTCATTCAGTGCATAGCAATTGAACATTTCATCGTTAGCTCATTCGAGTCTGGACTTGCTAATTTTGGAGAGAGGTTTGTGGGGAGGGGTAGCGGAGGAAAACTATCTCCTTTGATCTCTGCAGAGATGGGAAAGGCCTGTTCTGTTGAGGCTTCTGGCTAACACAACAAACAGTGTTTAAAATTTAACTTTACTTAATTAATTAGTAATTCTGTTTAATGCTGTCTGATCTTCATCCAAAAGGTATTCCGAAGCTAGAAAAAAGTGAACATCAAAGTAGGTTGGGTGAGGATGGTCAAGTAAAGGCATTTAATCCGGCAGTTGCTGTTGATGAAACATAACCAGTCAGGGAACTAATTGGAAAGAGAAAAGATTGTCTGGTATAAATGCATCAAACAGCTCTGTGCAAGGAATTGAAGTTTGGTGTCTGAGCTCATACTGAAGTGATATAATTGCTAACTAATAGCAATTTAGAACTGCCATATGTTTTGGCAACTACTGTTGCAATGTGCTTTTCTTTTTTTAATAAATTAAAAAGGATATACAGCCTTCCACCTTATAAGGATAATTTATTCCTGGGGGGAAAAAATCCTTGTAGGGTGAATTCTCAGAACTCAAAATGTAATTACCAAAATGTAATTACCATTGGGAAAATTTTTCCTGAGCCCTGAACTTGGCACTCATTTATGCCAAAGTAACACCAGATCTCATTAAAATGTGTGCAGATACTTCAATAGTTAACACTAGTTATCATAACAAAAACTTGGAAGACATTTTCCCATCATTAATTGCTGTATCAGTTCTTATAATGCTCTTTTGTATCTGTTATAAACTGTAGCCTTGAGACTGTGGCTGCAATCCTAAAGACTCTTTCCTGGGAGTAAGACCCATTGAACACAATGGGGCTTACTTTTGAGTAGACACAGTTAGGATTGTGCTCTATGTTCACAAACAAAACATATATATGAGCTCACAGCCCAATCCCATCTGGCATTGGTTTTGAGCAGGCTGAGTTTGGTCTGTCCTCTGTACTGCACTTCTGCCTAAAAACACCCTCTCCCCACTTCTTTTCTACCCTTTCCATTCCCCTGTTTAGCTTGGTTGGCACTATCTTCACTATAGCCAGCAGTTGCAATATCAGATCCATAACTTCCTATTCCTAAGTCATCACAAGCATGCTTTACAGCTTTTTTGTGACACCTAGCCCTGGTATATTGATTGCGCTAGCCCCAAATAGGATTGTACTGTCAATGTTTATGCAATTTAACTTTTAATACACAAGATTATGATTTATTATATTAGCAAATGATGAGTAATGTGAGAAAATTTAATGCAACATATATCAATTATGCAACTGCAAAGATGACTACATGTAGCTCTTGTCTTATGGCACTGAGCTGCTTATGAGTTGCTTGCGCTGCCCTGAAAGAGAAGAGTATCTCACTTACATCCGCAACCCGATTCAACATTCTTACAATGTTCCCTGGCTCACCTAGCCTTTGTAAAGGATGCTGTTGTGTTTCAACCATATGCTTTCTTCCTCCTTTCCGCAACTGTCACAGGAGGGGGACTTTGGGGTAGTGCTAGATAAGCGTCTTGGGGAAATCTATTTCAGTCCATGCAGCTCTTCACTTAGCAGGAGGTGACGATACATTTTTATTCATGTCTCACAGTGAAAAACTTGAAAGTGAAATTTGAATTTGAAGATAATTGCCTGCTTAGAGGACTCCTTAATTTGGACTTGCAAAACCAGTTGTTTCTTATGATCAGTGCTCTGTGGGTCACTTGGGAATTGTTGGCTGTATTTGTCCTGAAAGCTCAGAGATTGCTGAAGAAACTGTAGCCCTTAAGAAGTATCAAGCTTGTGCTCTGTATTGGGTTGGCACAAGACCTCCTGTGCAGGAGCAGCACACCAAATACTCCCCTCTGACCAATCGGCATCCCAGCTGTTGCCTCCATTGCATCTCCTTCAGATTCACAAAGGAAAAGAGTGCATAATTGGGACTTGAGAGTTAGAGATGCTCTTCCCCATATGTGTTCTCTTCCCAGCTTCATTTTTCCTAAGGCATGGGAAGGGAAGAGGTGATAAGGCTAGTGGATGGATGGTGCCTCATGTCTCCTAAGATCTGCCCTCTCTGATAAGCCATCCCTGAATTTTTGCAGAAAAGATACAGGAACCTTTTTTGAATCTTTGCTCTTGCGTCCTGTTGATTGCATCACAGCAAGAGCAATGGTCTGGAGGTTGAGCTGTCGCCTTGCCTGAAAAAAAGCTAAGCAGGATCAACTTGGGTATCATCTTGGATGGGAGACTGGCTAGAGACAAAGGGATGTGGACCATCCTGAAATGGAGAACATCCTGAAAACCAACATGAAGCATGTTTTGACGCTGCCCAGGGAAGCTTGGAAGGTGCAAGAGCTGTGCAGCCTGGATGGTTGTACCATGAAGGGAAACTTCTGGAACAATGGAAGATCCTTTGAATTTCTCTCATAGGAAGAAAAGCCCCATTTGAAAAAATACAGTTTATGATCAATTTATCTATGTAGTCTGCCTTGATTCTACATGACTCAAGTCTATGAGTTTTCAAGAAAGGCAGTATACAAACATTGTAATAAATAAAATCTTGGTCAATTCTTGATTTATATTTATATTCTTGATTTATATCTCCATGGACTCAGGTACTTTCTGATAAATTGAGGCAAACTTGGTGAATATCAAACACGTCTGAGCCAATTTCATGCCTTTTAACAGTGTTCTTATTAGTTTATCTTCATTTTCATCTACCACTATCTCTAGGCCTTGGGGCAGTTTTTGTGTTACCCTTAGTAACTAAGGGCAGAATCCTTAGCAGATAACTAATCTCTTAAAAGCCCATTAAAATTACCCAACTCTTCCAAGTTTTCATAAACCAGTTCAAACAAGGTATTATTAAAGTACTTCTGGAAAAATTATCAGGTTCAGACTTGGAAGGCAAGGGACTTCCACATTTGCTGGGTGGCCATCAAGGAAACTGTCTGAACATTCCTTTTCAGTTCAGACCTGGCACCTGAATTATATTGTCAGCAAATTGCTCTTGGCTGATCTGATAAACTATGATCAAGCAGAAAGTAATCTTAAAGGCATTTTAGGAATGAGTTTTTAGGACTTTCTGGGTTGAAATGTTATTGTTTCTTTTGCTCCTGTGTGGAACAGCAACTCATGCCAGGCGCAAGGAGTTTGTTCAGTTTTTAGTGATAAACTTGCAGTGCACCCTAGGTTTTGTAGTACTGAGATGTGGTCTTCAGGTGGTTTGATTGAGAAAATAATCTTGGTTTGGCTGAGAACTGTTAAAAATACTATGAGAATGCAGGTGTTCTAGTGGAAGAAATATCACACAAGTGCATATTTGTTTAAGGGAGTACAACTCATGAGTGCATTTGTAGAAATCATGGTGTATTTTTGGAACATCCCTCCCACCCCTCTTTCTTGACCCTTATTAGTCAAAGAGGCACCTTTTAAAGTGGTGGTTCTCTTATTTAGAAGAGTGTCCCTATAAATTCCAACTTAGAAACTTTTTAGTGGCTTTTCTGAAGTCTGTCATGCATCTTTTTTAAGAATGTGAGGAATGGGAAACATTTTTTAATCTCTTTTGCCACATTAACCACTTTGTGACCTGATTTTTGTCAAAAAAGCTATATATAAATATCTATTAAAATACATTTCTCTGTCAGGCTTCAGAAGTGTCAAGAGCACAATCTTCAACCCAACTTCCATTTCCCACCTCCTAAATAGAGTGACAGAAATTCTGCCAATCTTTTTTCCCCATTACCCCAGCCTTGGGCATGCAAGTTTTAAAGAATGGTTAGAAGTGTTTCCTTATTTGAATGGGTGGGACTCCATAATAGAGTACAAAATGTAGAATGACAGCCACGGATCCAGCACTCTTCCACATATGCTTTTTGTTCTCCCTTATTCTTTCTCAAAAATAGATGTTATTAATTAACTGTCCTCTGCAAAAGACATCTGTAAGTGTACTTGTGCCAATTTGCTCTCTTTAATGTAGGACTAGTATTTCACAATGTTTGAAATGTAATATTTTTCTCCCCTTTGTTGTATTTCCAGTTTCAAACAGAAAAAGGAACAGTTTAGTGTGTTGTTCAAGGCAAATACTTTCCAATTAATAGCAGTGAGACAGAGAAAAAGGGAACACTGAAGAAACAAATGTAATATTTTTTCAATGATGCAATTATGGGTTGACTGAAAATGAGGGCCTTGCAGACAATAGATGTACTTATCCTTTCAGATGTGCTTTTAGAGATACTTATCATTGTGGGGTGGTAATCTTAACCCAATAAAGAATGTTTGAAGTGTTCCTAACAGACAGGGATGGGCAAAGGTTTTGGCAGGAGGGCCACATCATCTCAATGACACTGTGTCAAGGGCTTTGGAAAAATAATTTACATTTCAAATTTAAATAAATTGACAAAAATGAATACATTAGAGACATAACTTATATGAATGAATTATTTTTACTGAGTTTACTTATACATATGAGAACTATACTCAGTCATGTAGAACCACATGAGAACTGTTTGCCACACTCTTCTTTGATAGTGAAACCATACAGACCAGGCCAGAAACACAAAAAGACATAAGATGTTCAGAGGCAATGAGGGAGTTAAAATAATGCCTGTGGGTTCCCCTAGTCACCAAAGGGGCAGAAGCTCATTGGAGTTTAGGGCTTCCTGCATGCTGAATTGGGAGTGCCTTAGGGGTGCAAAGGGCCACGGACCAGGTTTGCCCACCACTGGGCTAGAGAGTGGAAGACTGATCTGTGCTAAGGGAACACCTCATCTCCCTACTTTTTAAAATCCAAAAAACCTTTGGGAACTGCAAGGCTAGTTGTCTCTTTAGCCAAATGACAAAGGATAAAAGGAGGAAGAGAATAATGTTCCCCAACCTTGAAGACTTGGAAGGAAGCACTGCATTTAAATAAACAATGTGATACAGCAAACCACAACCATACAGTTAAGAACGAAGCATTTTAAAGGCAGCTTTTGATATGGCATGGTGGTCTGCTGTTCAAAGGAGAGTGAGAAGGGGGGAAGCAAAAAATTCCACTGGGTCTATCCAAGCTCTTGGGCCTGCCTTACGTAACTCTTTTGGATCCTGTTTGTAGTTGTTCTCAGGAGAGGCCAACTCTGGCTTTTTACAACTGCAAGTCTGAAGGTTTAATGCACACAAAATGCACCTCTTTGAAAACGGTTTGACATCTGAAGAGGAAGCAAGTGCATATTTTTACAGAAATGATACTGTCAACGGACCTATTTCTAATGGCACAGTCACTGGAAACATGAGTCTCTTAATGCTTCCCTCTTATTTAAGATAGCAGTCTAGCCTGGACAGGTTTAATATTGTTGGCAAGGCTCTTGGTGGAAGTCCACATTGTGTATATTTGAACTCTGGCATGGAGCAAAACGGTGTTTCTTGCTTTTCCAGAACTGCCTTTGCTCTCCTAGACAAGCTTTCATGTTGTATTGATAGAAGCCTGTTTTATTTCTTTCTCCTTTGTGAATGAATATAATTTTTTCAAGTGGCATGGCCTCTACCCACTTCTGCTGGGTATGAACTTTCTGCTCAGAGGCAAGTAGCAAGTTTCTTCAGCACATGTGCCTAGGCTAGGCTTTAGATGCACAGATGCTGAAATAGAATGAGCTTGCCTTAAGCCAGGAAAGATCACTGTTTTCTCCAATGACTGAACATTGGTTATGGCTACAATCCTAACCACACTTTCTTGGGAGTAAAAACTACTGAACACAATGGTATTTCCAAGTAGACATGCTTAGGATTGCATTGTAAGGGCATAAGGGAATAAGACCCATTGTAAGGGAATAAGACCCATTGAACACAGTGGAGCTTACTTTTGAGTAGACATGGTTAGGATTGTGCTCTAAAATTGTCTGCAATCCTGTGTATACATACACAGTGGTGTCACTAAGTTGTGCATCAGAAGGCATGGTTATGGGCTGACTGATGCCCCAGGCATTGAGTGTGGTGGTACACCATTGCCCTACCTCACTGGTATTTAAATAAGGTTTGTTTCATTGTATTCTGCATGAAGTCACATATTGAATAATAACATGTTGATATTATTGAAATGTAGTTTTTCCAAGGGAAACTTCAAATTTTATTTTATGAATATCTATAAATGAAATTATACACAGAGGAGGTATAAAATTGTAGTGCACAAATTCTGTGTGTATGTATGTACACACACACACACACACACACACACACACACACACACACACACAGTAAATACACATGAGAGATTTGGAAGAAATGAGTCCACTTGCGACCAAGTCTTGGGGAAAATAAATGGTTAATATTTCCCTGCATGCAGTATTAAAATTTTTCTAAGGCATTTATATTTCAAGTTTCTCCTTTCCCTGCCCTTCCTCCATATATTCTGAACTCTTACATTTGAGGGGGTCTAATTTGTCACAGAACAGCTTTTACCTGTTAGAAAATTTTGCTTTAATGTATAATTTATGTCTTTGAATATGCAGAAAGATTAAACTATAATGTTTAAAACCAAGAGCATTTATTCTCTGTTGGCCAGGTTCTCAGGTAGACCACCTTCTTCCTGAACACTGAATTTCAGTTTAAAGATTGACAAAATAGAAAAGCATGGACATGATCCTATTTTGAAAAGGGACTCGAATTTTGTGAAAGAAAAAAGTGTCTGGACAAGGCAAAATCTAGCTTGATAGAATATCCCTTGCAGGTTTGTGTTCTTGAACTTTTAACTAGGGATACAGGTTTAGGAGCTCTTGTTGGGCTTGTGGGCTCCATCCCTTTCTCCTTTCTCCTGGCCAAAATTATCATCTTCAATTTAGTTCACCATGGATCAGTTTTCCATCTGTATTAGGTATCACAATCCTAATCTGCACAGGTACAGCTGGGCCTAATGGCCTATGCCATATCCAGCAACAGTTAGAAACAGTGGGGGGCTCTCCTGGTGGTAAGGGGATTTTTTTCTGACCCACCCTCATATTGAACCCGTGCCTGCCCATTGTGGCTACTCAAATCTTCACCATCTAATCTGCTGGAACAAGTTAAAGAAGTCCTGTGTAGGTCTTCAAGTTTCAAAAGGGAGGATAGGATATGGCTAACTCCTCTGCTATAATTTGTTTTCACAACTAGCTTTTTGGTGTATCAGGTGATTAAAAATATCCTGTTTTAGAACTTGCTTCTGAATGTACTTTTTCTTTCTCTTTTTTTCCCTCCCAGTGGCTTTGCCTCCAGAGAAGACAGATGGAGTTTGCAGTGGTGATGAAAAGAAAGCAGAAAAGGAAAGTGATACCCATACAAGTGCCAAGAAGCAACTGAAATTTGAGGTAAGGGCTGCTTCCCCCCCCCCCCCCAAAGGACTGTATAGCACTGTCAGTCCCTAACACAAAGGTGATTCATTTTCAAGGATGAAGACAGAAATGAGGATGGTGGCAGCAAAGGGCAGGGCTTTCTCAGTTGTGGCACCTTGATTGTGGAACATTTGCCCCTGGCAATTCACTCAGGGTGCACTCATAACCAATTTAGGCCAGCACAGTTCACCCGCTCCCCATTCTTGTGCTGGAGTGTGGAGGCCAACACAGCCTCATGCTGCGATCCTGAAGTGCACTTAGGCTAGCTTATCACTGGGCTTGCCCAGTTCCAGGATGGACCAGCCCACTTACACCTAAAAGACTTGGGCTGGTGTAAGTCAACATAGACTGCCTCAAGACAGAAGGACCTGGGCTGCCCTAGCTGTGTCAGCCTAGGTGATTCAGGAGAGGCATGATGAAGGCAAGTTCAGCATTGCTTAGGACAGTTCAGTTAGGCTGTATCCAGAGCCTATTTCCAGGGCAGACATGCCCCTTCACAGCTTCTCAGAGTTAGAACATCTAAGGAGCAGGAATAAATCTGAGTAGACCAATAGGGCTCCATGATAAGCCGGAGTAAAAAATGGAAGTGATGGCAGAAAAATTCTGAGGCCAACCCTTGCCTCTGAACCTCAGGATACAGCACAATTACAACAGCCCATCTCAGGATATAGTACAACTAAACCAGCCCAGTGAGCATGCTGGCTTTGAGCTGCTGCCTCTTCGGCATCAGTTGGGCCAGCCAGAGACTTTCTTCTCCTGTGGATTTGGCCTAACTTGTCAGCTCAGGTTATGGCCCACTTAGGCCAGCTTAGCTGGACCATTTTTCTGGCCTAAAGTCAAGATTGCAGCCTCAGTACCTTGCTTAATATCCTTTAGGTTGAGGCTGCAACCCTAACCCTCAGTTAAGCCAGGGATGTGGCCTGGAGATGTAAAAGTGTGTTGTAAGGCAATTCTCTTCCAGCTTCCTCAAACCACCAAGGGAATGGGGAGACAGGTAAGTTATGTCAGCCTAAATTGGTTAGGATTGCACCCTGAATGTCTTTAGGTCCACGTGGAGTCTATGACAACATAGACTATGCTGTTTGCTCTGTTTTTATCAATTTCATGGCATTTAGCTGCAACTGCTTTTACTGCTGGTTTAACTTGATTTTTGGCATGGAAAGCACTCCTCCCCTTGCTTAAGAGACCCACCACTTTAAAAGAAGGTTCTTTGTCCACATAACATGTTTCATCTTGTCCCTTTATTTCAAGTCTGTAGGGCTTACTGAAGGTCCTTTGGGGGGTATGATAAATGCTGATCTGGTTATCTATGATTTCCTATGAGCCCACCCCTGATCACCCTTACCCAGTTGGACCCTCCCCGATCACCCTTACCCACCCTTACCCAATTTGTTTAACTTCATTACATTCCCCAAAGTATTCACACGTCTTGCTTGATCACATGCTATTAGCAGGAAGCTTGTGGGAAGACAAGCAGGCAAGCAGCCTGGAATGGAGACTAACAACCAGCTGGAAGCAGGAGGTTAGTATTTATTCTTCGTCTCCGTTCTAGGCCGCAAGCTGCTTGCTTGCTGTCTTACTATAAAAGCTTCCTGCTAATAGCATTTGTTCCAGCAAGGCACACTACCTCTTTGGGGGAAAGTGGTGAAACTAAACTTAAGTAATGGGGCAGGGGAGCTCAGAAAAAAATTTTCTCCCCTATCCATGGTTTCTGGTATCCACTTGGGGGAGGGAAAGGAATGTATCTCCTGCAGATACCGTGGCCCTGTATTTTGGAACTGTAAGGTGAAGACTGCAAAGGACAGAATACAGAAGGCAAGCAAAGGACAGATTAGAGAAGCTCCAAGGTGTACCGGCACCCTTTCATTTTCTATCTAGGAAATGAAAGAGATGTTTATTGTATAGCTCAGGGAATTGAAATGTACATCAGTCCAACCTTGCATATTGTGACTCACTAGTCTCAAACACTTAAGTTCCTTTATGTAATATTTTTGTTTTTCTGTCATAGAGTAGTGTTTTTGTGCCTGGGCTTTGTTTTGTTTTGCTTTGTAGTCTACCATCTTTCTTTTTTCATTCATACACTTCCTAGTGGAAAAGATGCTTTTAAAAAGTCTTTCATCTCTGAGCCTCCAGAGAGATCCAACCTTGACCCAGTCCTGGTAGAAATCCGTCTGATTACTGGCAGTGAGGAAGACAAGCTTCTGGCAAAGCAAGTCTGGTTGGCCAATTTTCTTGTAGACTTTCATGCATTGTGAAACTGCCAGGTGTTGAGTGCATTACTTAGAAAGGAAGATATGTCATTGAAACTCATTGTCATGCAAGCTAGAAGGCCTCCTTAGAGAACAGAACATGCTGGAGCCATCTGAAGCTAGACATTGTCATCCCTGGATGGTCTCGTCTAACCTAGATATTAGACTAATCCAGTGTTTCTCAGTGATTGTCCTCTGCTCTACAATTTCTCATGCTCCACCGACTGGAAATAGAACTGAGAGTAACTGATTATGACATTATCATCAGTTACTTCTGGGTTTGGAGGCCAAATGTGATGCAACAAACACCAGTAAGAGGTTCAGGGTAGATGTGACAGCTTTTTGAGCATGGGAAGAACATGGTTTGGAGCTCTACCCACTGAGGTGAGCCTCCTACCACTGTTTGTTTCATCATGTTTGTGTCTCACTGCTGGGTGGTAGGTATCCAGAAGTCCTACTACCAGATGCTATCTCAAGTACCACTTGTTGAGAAAACCTATACCACTTGTTGAGAAACACTGGAGGATACAATGATCTAGTCTAGACAATAGAGTGAATCCTCCTTATCTGCAGGCTTGGCATCCATGGATTTGAATATCAGTGAATGCTGGGCCTCAGTTGACCACCCAGAAACAACTGGAAGTAGTTTGGAAAAAGTACTGGCAATGCCTTCAGTTGCGTCGGAGGCACTTCTGGTTTGCCAGCATCCCTTCCCCATGGATTTAATTATCTGTGGAATTTGGTGTCCCCAGGGGCTCCTGGAACAAATCCCATATGGATGCCAAGGGCCTAATTCTTGCCTAGTGATGAGTTGAAAGATTGTATGGTGAATTTGATGGTTGTTTGTCCTTATGTTTTTTCTCACCTTCTACCTCAGATGTCCACTTACAGTTTGGTGATTTCTACTTGTTATAGTTTTTGTAACAGTTGTAATATTTAGAATCAATTCATGTGGGATCAGACCATGTTTCTATCAGATTGGCTAATATTGTGAAGGGTATCCAGACACATAAATGTATGTCTCCCTTGAAGTACTATTCTTTTACTTCCTGAACAATTTTTTGATGTAGGCAAAGTTCTTCCTGGTAACAAGTTGTTTTGGATCATAGATGTCTTACAGGAAGAAAAAAGCCTCAGAACATTTTTGTGAACCAAAACCCCATGCAAAAGTTTCACATCATTTAGTCTGAAGAATTCAAGTGGCAGTGATCCACCTTGACTACCACATCTCATATCTTTGTAGTAGGTGTAATGTTTAGACTGGGTCTGGAATTGCCCATTTGTTAAAAAATGCAATTATGTTATTTAATGGCACTTTGGATGTTCTCCAGTTAAATTTTTTTGGGAAATGATCAGATTTTTCCCTGAAAACCATTTAGCAAACATTCAAGTTTAAAACAAAAATTAGTGTCATTATTTATCCTGGCAGGCAGAGTAGCTTTTTTTAGTGCCATTTCCCCTCACCTGCTGCTTCTTCTTTGTTCCTTAGTTGACAGGGTAGTAGTCACTTAGATACACAGTGGTGCCTCACATAAAGAGCTTAATTCGTTCCGGAGGCATGCTCTTTAAGTGAAACACTCTTTAAGGGAAGCAGATTTTCCCATATTAACTGGATGTAAAAATGATGACAAAACACTGGAATTGAATTCAAAACATGCATTCAATGTGCATGATCCTATGAAGTCTATTTAGGCTGCAATCCTAAAGACACTTTCCTGGAGTAAGCCCCATTTAACACAATGGGGCTTACTTCTGAGTAGACATGGTTAGGAGGCTGCAATCAAAGACACTTTCCTGGGAGGCTTACCTGGGCTGCTGCTGGAGGTTCAAGGTGGCCGGTGGGGGCAGTTAGAGGCAGCAGCACTGGCCGGCAGCCCTTTTAAAGATCCTCCGCATGGAGTGTCAGGGCTGCATAGCACGCATGCCTATAGCGCACTTGCTTGTTTAGTGAAGCGGAACTTGTTGTGTGAAGCAAGATTTCTTGGAAATTTATACTTGTTATGTGAAACAGTTGTTATGTGAGGCGCTTGTTATGAGTGGTACCACTGTACAGTAATTCTGTGATGTCATTGCTAAAGCCAATGGAGGTCAGTGTAAAAGGTTAAAGAAACATTTTTCATAAGGACTGCTGAAAAACCATCAATATGGGTGGGTGTTTCTTGGAAGTGCTACAGCTAAAAAGTTCCTGCTACTTTGTACTTGCTTTCAAGCTTGTACCATGCAAGCTTTAGTCCCCCTGATATTGACTGGAACATGAGAATGGTACCTTGGTTGCCACAGTGTTTAGGACTTTAAAAGTAATAACTAGCAGTTTGAATGGAGTCTGGAGCAGCCAGTGGAGATTGAATTGATTTAACAGTTCTCAATTATTTTGGCAAGCTTCAAATGCAGAAGTAATTGGCGATTGCATCATCATGGCAATGCCAATTACTCTCAGGTCGGCCCAGCCAGGTCTCACAAGGGTCATGCAGTTCCTTCCCAGCTGCTGAAACTTGGGCTGCTCTGCTCTAGTCCAATATCTAGCTACTTACAGTGACCAAACAGATGCCTCTGGGAAGTCCATGAAATGGCATGACAAGAATAGGCCTCTCTTGGTATTGCTAGCAGCATCCAAGAGTAAATGGGATTGTCCAAGAAACCAGCTTGAGATGAAGACACAGGACAGAGAGTGATTGAGGACGATTCTCAGTGGTCTATACCCCAGATAAGGGGATACAGGCGGAGAGAGAGATTGAGGGTGCAATCCTAACCAATTTAGGCTGGCATACCTCACATGGCATAAATTCCTGTGGTGCTGTGGGGAGGCCGGCGATTGCTTGTGCACTGGCTAACACCTCCCCCCTCCATCAGGCAGAGCATGCATAGGTTCCATGAGCCTTGGCATATAGTCATGCTGGCCACTTGACCATGGAAGTGTCTTTAGACAACCCTGACTCTGGCTTCGAATTGGGGGTGAACGCTGCATCCACAGCTGTGGCTGGTGCCTGTATAGGCAGCAGGGCAACCTGCAGAGAATCACAGCTGGCAGAGCAACCTGCCAGGGACCCTTTACAGTTTTCCTGGAGAACAGCAATTGATTGGCTATCCTCCTGCATGAATTTCCTAATAATCAGAGCCAGCCGCCATCACCACATCCCTGGCAGAAAATATCATGTATGACAGATGTGTTGTTTCTTTGGTCTATTGTTAGATTAGATAGCAAAGGATAGGGAAAGCTCTTCATATGTGGCAAAGGACTCTATACTGATCTACGGATTCGCATCCGTAGACACTCACACACATGCATGCCACGTACTTCAAATCAAAGCTTCTGAACCATGTAAGCTGGGGGCTGAGAAAATGGTAAATGATTTCGTTTTATGGCCAGTACAAAAGAATCAGAAATGCGACTGTCAAGACAGAGAGGTCTAAATCGGAGGAGGTGGATGTGCCTTGGCTTTTAAAGGTGCTGGGAATGTTTGTGTAATACGAAACTCTGTTTCCACTGTCGAGAGAGGGGATACTTTGACTGCTTTCAGCCAAGGCTTGTTGCAATGAAGAGAAGGCAGCCTTTGAACTCAGCAGGGGATGGGGGAGTTTACCCTTCACCGCTGTAGGGAATTGGTTTCAAGTCAGCAGATCAAGCAGGTATTTTGGAGCTGCCATCATGCCGAAGCTATTTAGAGCTGTTTATTTTACTTGCGTGCAACAACATTTCCTTTAATTGCCCTTATGGCTTATGTTGTGACTTTTGGGGGTCTCGAGAGAAGGAGGACAAGTAGCTAGCAAGGAGGAAAAAGAAAAATCAAGTACGGCAGTTGGCACAAGTGATTCCTTATGGAAGGCTGGTATGACATAGCTGCTAAATGGACTTTTTCCCCAATAAGGCTATCAAATCTCTTTTTAAAGGCAGCCACATGCTTTCACCACATCCTGTGTCAAGGAGTTCCTCAGACTAATTACACACTGGGTAAAGAAATATTTTCTTTTGTTGTATCGCAAGACTCAGTTTTAATAGATGCCCCTAGTTCTGGTGTTGTGTTACTCGATGAGAGAGAACATGATTCACATACAAAGGTTCCTGAGTCATCTCTAGGGTCCAAATGTAGTATGGGGAAAAATAACCTGTCTATGCTATGGAGCGATTGCTGAGATTAATACAATAATGTCTAAGAAGTATATAAAACATATACTATATAAGATTTTTTTTTTCATAACACCATGTTAGACATTATTATCAACAGTACTAAACAGCAAAATATTATGCTGGTTTTCATAATATGCTGGTTCTGTCCTGGTTTTTGTAATATCATCACAGGTCGGACCCTTCCTAAGTGTTTCGGACTGTGTGATATAGTGGTGTATAATGCATGCAGAGCCTTATTATTATTATTATTATTATTATTATTATTATTATTATTATTATTATTATTATTATTATTATTATTAATAATAATAATAATAATAATAATAATAATAATAATAATAACTTTATATGTATCTCACCTTATTCTCATGGACTCAAGGCAGCTCACAAGCAGAAGAATACAATGTTAAAAAACGATTAAACATATAAAAAATGATTAAAATAGCAGCTCAATCCTAATTTGCACTGGAACAGGGGGGCCAATGGGCCTGCACTGTATCCAGTGCAAGTTTGGGGATGCCTGCAGGCCAGCCTGGTATAAGGGGAAAGAATCTTCCTTGCACCACAGCAGCCCCAGAGGGACTACTCAGATCCTTGCCACCTTAAGAGTGACGCAAATCCAAACAGCCTGGAAGTGTCCTGGGTTGTCCAGGAACAGGGCTAGGATGTGACACAAGTTTGATTCAGCCCCCCCCCCCCCACTGCCTACACTCCCCATGCCCCACCATCACCATGCTCCCCAGACCTGCAAACTCACTGGGCCTAGGTCCTCTGTTGGAATGGGGTGGCCAGTGCACATCCTTATGTCCATCTCTAAAGTTTGTGCAAAAGTGCTTTATGGCATTTTCACTATGTCAGTGGGCTGGCTGAAGAGCTTTGTGTTGGCCCAAGGACACCTTTAGATTGTACCCTAAAACCATACACTATCTATTTGACTGGATTTAGCATATCAAACATTCATGTAAAATATTCTTTTTAAAAATCCAATTATCAAAATGCAAAAATATCAACAGTCAATTTTGCAGTGCTTTTTGTTTTCTGTTCCTTTGTTTTCTGTTCAACAGTCAATTTTGCAGTGCTCTTTGTGTTCTATTAGTGCCTTTGGCTTTAATGCCTCACGATTTCATCCTTTGGACATCTCTGCCCTAGCAACATCCTGAAGATTTCAACATAAATTACACCTGCCAGAATTTAATAAAATAACTCAACTGTGGAAGATTTTTCCCCTCCCTTATTAAATCCAAATGGGGCTCTGTTTCAGCAGGTATAATGTCTTAATGAGTTATTAGAGATAGCTGGAATTAATACTGCATTTAACAATCTGTGCTATGGAAGAATTTTTCGGGTAGGAGTTTATGGCATGTGTCAATTTTGTATGAATGATCACTTCTGTTTAAGTTTTATCCTACCTCATACTGTGAGTGTCTCACTTTTTCTCCTTGAATTAAACCAAAGATTTTTTTGTGTATCCTCTGTTGTGCCCACCTTTTCTTTCACCTGCAAATTAAAGGTTTTCGAACATTATATTCTTAAGCATTTTAGAAAGTTTCTTTTACATGGTTTCTTCTTCTTGCTCAGTGAAATTGAAAAAAAAATTGTTTCAAATTTTTTGAGAATGTGAGCCCAAGGGAATTAGACAAATAAGTAGCTGAATGGCTTCCTTCTCCTACCCAGGAGAATAGGTGGAAAATTGGCTTCAAATTTCATTATCATCAGGATTGCCAACTGAGACAAAAAAAAACACATACAATTCAAGCCCTGATCTAGTTATTATTCCTTACTTTTTGGGCCAGATACCTAAGTAAATGCTTTGGGCCAAATACCCAAATAAAAGCCAGGTGGCAGTAGCTGGATATCGGGAGAGGTGTGACATCCAGTTATGGCCATATTGGGACTCATAAGCTCCTACTCCTGAGCTCCAACTCCCCTTCCACTCCCTATCTCTGGGTGCAGGGGTTGGTGCCACTGGTCTGCAGCCACCTAAGTTAGGCTACCTGACCACAGGCAGATGCTTTAGTCCTCCTGCTCTGTCCAAGCCCCAGCCACTTGCTGCCCAGAAGGTGGGTATCTCCCTTGGCTTTGAAGTGATGACTGGGGCGGGGGATGCCTACCCCTCTCTGCCCAACTACAAGTTACTCACTGCTTGGCCAGTGCACACTATCTTTAAGCCATGGCTCAGAGACAATAGCAGGCTCCCCTTAGCCAGCTCAGGCAGCTTCCTGAAAGGTAGGGAACTACCACCAGCGCAGAAGCCAGGCGAGTGGTAGGGATGCAGGATTTGCAGGCTGTCCCCACCGAAGGGGCCAGGGGAGGCTTCGGACCCAGCCCAGCCCCAACATGATCGTAGCAGGAGGTTGCACTTCCTCCAAAATCCAGCTACTTCTGACCTGCCAGCAATGGAAGTCTGGGGGCTCAGTCTAATGAACAATCAAATCCAATGTGTACTCCATTTTAAAAGGCTGCACACTGGAATCACCAGTAAACATTTTTCCTGTCAAGCCTTTTAAAAAGGAACACATATTAGATTCAACTGCGCATTACACTAGCATAAATACGGTATATATACAGTACCTCAAATAATTAAATATATTTCCTGTTTCCATGTGCTCCACTTCTGTTCCTCTGTTTTCTTGTACTGATTTTCTAAATGAGTGGGCGCCAAACTGTGGCCTGCCGGCTGAATCCAGCACCTGCCAGAATCTGTCCTCTGGATGAAGAGCTTACTCTTTGGCCAGAACGCTTCCTCTTCACAACACAGATAACCTCCCCAAATACTGCATCAGCCATTCACTCTTGTATTACTTAGTCACCTACTTAGTCACCTAAGTAGGATTTGCACCGGCTGGCATGATTTGGGAGGTCAATCTATGGCATGAAGAGGAGGCCCTCTCATCAAATGGCAAGCTCCATTCAAGCTGGAGGAAGAAATTTTCCAGATCTGGCCATCTCCAGTTTGGAGACAGCTGTTCTAGATTTTATGCCTATACTTATTGTGTAATCTATAAATATATATACTAACTAGTGGAATGTACCCACACTGTGGGAGTAGAATACTCCCACCCAGTGTGCCATTGTCCCCCAATGCGCATCCTCCATTCCAGTGCATCAGGAACCAGGCACCAAATTGGCTGGGTGGTGATCAGTCAGTCTTCAATGTTAAGTACAGTGGTACCTTGTAAGAGAAATAACTTATAAGAAGAATGTTTTGTAAGACAAAACTAAAATTACTAAGGAATTCTGCCTTGCAAGACAAACAGTGCTTTGTAAGACAAACAGTTTTACAACAAAAACAGAGTTTTGAATTTGATTACAGTGTTTTGTCATCATTTTTACATACAGTTAATATTTTTATATGAATATTTTTGGGTTGTGGAACCAATCAACTAAGTTCCCATTATTTCCTATGGGAAAATATGCTTTGTATAAAGAACACTTTGTAAGACAAACATGCTTCTGGAATGAATTGTTGGTTTTACAAGGTACCACTGTAAAGGACAAAAACATGTTGCACCCCTTTTCACCCCCTTAAGGGTTAAATTTCTCAGCATCGGTTCTTAGTGGGCATTCATGTCACATAAGGAAAACCCTCCCAAAATTTCATTCTCAGTACAGGGGTTGGGGCAGAGCATCCATCAGTCAGGAATTATTTAATGTAAAGTATAGGGAGAAAAACATGTTGCACCCCTTTTCACCACCTTCTGCTTGGAATTTCCTAAAACTGGTTCTTCGTGGGTGTCTCCATCACGGAACGAACTCCCTTCCCAAATTTCACACTTCTTGGCCCAGCGGTTTTGGGTGGGTGTTGATGAGTCAGTCACTCAGTTAGTGAGTCAGTCAGTGACTTTTCAGTATTATATTTAGGGTGAACCAAAAGTATGTGGACAGTAGGTGGAATCAATCCACCACTGTGCCACCTAAGCCTATGCAAGCAAAGGAAATTGAACATAGCTTTTTAAAAAGCTGTTATTCATTTAATATTTCTTAAAGGAGAAAGTGATTTTCTTACGATAGATATTCTGCTTTAGGTAATCTGTTATTCTTTTATGTCCTGCAGGAATTACAGTGTGATGTATCAGTTGAGGAAGACAACAGACAAGAATGGACCTTTACCCTTTATGACTTTGACAACAATGGCAGAGTCACTCGTGAGGTGAGCAAAGTATATCTGCCTGATTCACGTGGAGTGGAATGCGAATGAATGAATGAATTCATGTGCAGTGGTTGTTTTTAAAAAAAGAACTGAAATCTTTATTCTTTGTTAAGGTGAAGCCACTGATTGGCTGGGGCGGCATGGCAGGTTCAGATCCTCAAGAAATTGAGGCAGAAAGGAGACTTGGAAGAAATGTTGTAGCACTTGCAGTCAAGAGAAGGCTTTATTATTGGGTAGAGATAGCAGCAAGTTCCTGAGGGTCCTGGAGCAAAGTTGGCTCCTGCTCACTACCTGGTGCGCTGCCACTATAATCAGTAATGAGGGCCTAGGTAATCCCTGTGATGAATGCAAGCCCTTAACACAGTGATTTTCAACCAGTGTGCCATGGATAGTCCTCAGGTATGCCATGGGAATTTGGGGATTGACATTCATTAATATGAAAATTGGGGGATTTGAACAGTCTGGTGTGCCTTGTCAATGGTAAAAACTATTGATGGTGTGCCTTGACAATTTCAGTGCCTTGTTAAGTGTGCCTTGAAATGAAAAAGGTTGAAAATCACTGCCTTAACAAGTTTACTTAAAAGTAAAAGTACTTAAAACTTAAAAGTTGCCTTAAAAGTACTGGCCAACTTTTGAAGCAACCTCTGCTATTATGAAAGGGGAAAGAGTGGAGTGCTTGAGAGAAAGACGCAAACATTTGGGCAGCTGAAGCAAGTATTTAAAAAGAATGTCCTGAAAATTCGGTAGATGGTGCCGAAGCATAGCAACATGGTAAATTTGGTAGGTATCGTAACATTGTGAATTTGACAGGTGCCATAATGTGCCATCTAAACATCCTTCTGCCATTGAAGCCATTTGAGGCAGTGACAGCAACACAGAGGTGCTCACTGAGCTGGCAAGGCTCTACGGGCGCAATCCAGAGTAACTATGTGGAGTCTTTGCTCCGGTGTAAGAACAATTTGCTCTGAATTGCAATATGAATTTCCCATAGGTTTTCACTAGGTAGTGCAGTAACTACGGGTACATGTAATGTCTCTTACGTGCTCCCATAGTTACTCTGGATTGTAGGGTACTTCTCATAGATTTGAACTGAGCAGCCCATTCATTTGCTTTCCATAAAATTATGACAGGAAGGTTTCTGGAAGTTATCTGCCAAAATCAGTGCCGTTTATGAAAATTTCTATTTCACAAGATCTAATTTACCAAGAGACCTGATTCAACTTAACGTGTGTCATATTTGATTGCATTTGGCAATGACAATGAAAGTTGGCTGTATGTTTTTAAGATGATCTGTGATGGCATATTCACACATCCGGTCATCATGGGATGCTGCATTCTTCAAGGGGCGACTGTATGCATGTGGGAACCAGCATTTCATTTCACTGTTTCTGGAATTTATGTACTTTTGAATTTTATATGAGCCAGTTCCTGTTTAATGTCAAGGATTAGCTGTTAAAAAACAAAGACTTTTTTTTTAAAAAAAGAAAAACCTGCTTGTTTTGAAGGGATAAAAGTCTAAAACAAATGATTCTCTAAACAGAGTGTCAAAACAAATCCTTGAAAATATATGTTCCTTTTGGCTCCTCTCTTGCATTTATAGCTGAGCTAACCAAATTGTAAGGGTGCTCTTTGAAATGTTTTCCAATGGGATTTGGTATGTCAATCAAACATATTTATGGGTACAGAGCATGGTCTGCACCACTGTATTTGTCAAATTTGATTTGGCCATCAAGCAACAAATTTATTTTACAATGCAACAAAATATAACTGGTGTATTTCAGCCCCCACCGCCCCCCAAGTGCTGGGTATTTGATATATCTACTGTAAAATTCTCCCTACCTTTTATCCCAAATTTTAAACATTGTTCTTGTTTTTTGAGATGGAACTGATGTATTAAAGATTTCCCTTTTTCAATTTTTAAGTTTTGAATTTTATACAGAGTGATGTGATGCAGTTTTCAGTTCCATCGAGTTCTTTCTTCCCTCATTATTTTGATCTTTACACATCTGTCTTTAAATAAACACTGCAAAAGAGTCTACTGGATGTGACTGTTGGGATGATTCTGTAGAGACTGTTTTTGTGTGGTGTTTCTCTAGTGCATATGGCTCTTTGCAAGCCCACTTTAAATCAGTATAATGACTTTAGGACATGCTGTGAGGCATTCTGGATCACAGTACATCTTTCTTAGTTTTAGAGCAGTGGTTCTCCAGCTTTCAGCACTGGATCCCCCCCCCCCTTTTAGAATGATCTGTCATGGTCCATGGAAATGATATCAAGACTGGACTGGAAGTGACATCATTCAGTAGGAAAAATTTTAACAGTCCTAGGCTTCAGTCCTACCCACACTTACCAAGGAGTAACCCCCAAATCCAGAGTAACTACGGGAGCACGTAAGAAACTAAACCCATTGTTACTGCACCACCTAGTGAAAACCTAAAGGGAATTCATATTGGAATCCAGAGTAAGTTGTTCTTACACCGGAGCAAGGACTCCCCATAGATTCTCTGGATTTTGCCCTAAGTCTCAATTACTATCATTGCAAACATTACAATGTAACATTTCCCTCCTTGCTCCTGGAATTCTGAGGTGGCCTACTTCTAAAATTAAGATGTTGTACATATCCATCATAACTTGTAAACTGTGGTAGACTTTTCCTGTAGGTCCTTTTAAGGGCATCTAGGTCAGATCCATCGCATCCTGTGTCACGGAGTTCCATAGACAATTTTCTTTTCTCAGTTCTAATTCTCAAAACAATAAATTTTAGTGAATGCCCCATGGTTGTTGTATTGTATGAGAGGGAAAAGAACATCCCTGTATCTATCTATCCCCTGTATAATTTTGGAGGTCTTAATCTTTGGTCACGGCTTCCTCTTAGGCAGGGGTTCTCAAACTGGGGGTTGTGACCCTTTTGGGGGGTCGCACAGCACTTTCAGTGGGGTCGCCTAAGCAGGCTGGACTTGTCAGCAATGTTTCCCCCTTGCTCATGCTGCTCTGAGCATTCCTGGGCATAAACTATGGAGGCTGGAGCTGTTCAGCCTCCGGCCTCCAGGGGGAGCTCCAGCCTCCCTAGTTTATGCTCTGAGGGATGCCCAGAGCGGCACCTGCAGCATGGCCAGAGCAAGATGGAGGGGAGGGGGTAGCCGGTGAACACACTGGGGCACATGGAGGCTTGCTGGCTCTCCCCCTCCGACCGCGCAGCCTCGCCGGCAGCAGCAACCAGCAGAGACACACAGATGCCCAGGCTGCACTGGCTGACAGAGCCAGCAACCTCCCTGTGCCTCCCTCCCTCTCCAGCCACCCCACACTGTCCAGAAGAGGTGAGGGTGCTTTTTGTATGCAAGCTACACCCAGGAAAGTGTGGCTGGATCTGCTGCCTGAGATCTTTATGCATGTCTATTCAGAAGTAATTCCCATTGAGTTCAGTGGGGTTTACTCCCAGGAAAGTGTGCATAGCACTGCAGCAGTAGAGCCCAATCCTATGCATGCCTACTCAGAAGTAACTCCCATTGAGTTCAGTGGGACTGCCTCCAAGGAAAGTGCATAAGATTGCAGCCTCTGGGCCCAATCCTATCCATGCCTATTCTGAAATAAATCCCATTATTATAGTCAATGGGGCCTTTACTCCCATGTAAATGTGGATAGGATTTATTTAGGGCCCAATCCTATGCATGCCTACTCAGAAGTTTTTTGTTTTCAATGTGTGCATAGAATTGCAGTCTTGCATCTTTCACAATGTATAATTAAATATTGTTTTTGTGATTAATCACTATGCTTTAATTATGTTCAATTTGTAACAATGAAAATACATCCTGCATATCAGATATTTACATTACGATTCATAACAGTAGCAAAATTACAGTTATAAAGTAGGAACGAAAATAATTTTAGAGTTGGGGGTCCCCACAGCATGAGGAACTTTAAAAAGGGGGCACAGCATTAAAAAGATTGAGAACCACTGCTCTTAGGCCTTCCATCCTATACATTGTATAGGGTGGGAGGTTTTTTGCAAGAATTCTGTGGTTCCCGTGGCTGGTTTCTGAAGCTTCCCATAGTGCCACCACTCACAGTTTGGATACAGCTGAAATAATGGATTGGAAGAAGGCATATGGAATACAAGTTCTCTTCATGGCAAAATGGCGTCTGTTAAAACGACCCCCAAATTCTTCAAAACGGAGCATGCATGATTTTTTTTTTACTACTGCGCTCTCTTTTTTTAATAATAGCAAATAGCATATCTCCATGAAAGTGTTCAGATTTCATTTCAGAAGGCTTGTTCTTTGGAAATTGACTATCTCTTTTTAGGAGAGTCTTCTAAACTTAAATGTGTCTTTGATTGTTTTCTTGAGATTTCTCCTTTTTTCCTTCGGAGTTTTTCTTTTTTCCACGGTTCGAGTTCAGATGTAGACATGCTTCTTTTGAAATGATAAGTGGCGTGTACTCGGGAGCATAATTAGTGTGATGGCAAATTATAAAATTAGCATCCGATTATTGTACATGAAACAGTGTCATTAATGCCCGGGGTGGAAAAAGGCCATTTGTGGTCCTTTTGGAATGTGGGGAGATAACTTTGGTGTGGATGTTACAAAACTGGGCTAATATTATTTCCCAGCATTCCCTGTGCCATTAAAAGAGGAACTCTATATATTATGAGGCTGGTGAAGAACTTGACAACTGTCCTTTAATTAACTCTACATGGATATTATTAACGGGCCTGAAGACTTGGAAGGGAGCTAATGTGCGGTCATTTGTTCCACACCAGAACTTTGCTTGCTATATATGGTCCACTGGCTGCTTTTGAAAATTTCCTTCCTTCCTTATAATGTGCCCATTTCTGCCCATGGTTGTGGGAAAATTTGAATCTATTTTAAAAAATGGGCTTCTTGTGAGAAGGCAGATGTCCTTCTTGGAATTAGTTTGTGGACTTGCCTTATTAATGAAACCACTTTCAGGGCAGATTTGGAGTAGATTCCTAAAGCCTAAGGCAGAGATCTTTCTGAACCATGTTACTTGAAATTCTTCCATTGGAGATGTAAAGGTCTCTGTCAGGGTACTGAGATTCAAGGAAAAATGTCTCTGCCCAGAAGCAAAAGAAATGAAAAGTAGAATAAAGCAGATCAAAATCACAGTTGTTCCTGGGGAACTATCTTGCCACAGATACATTGATTAAGGCTGCAATCCTAACAATGTCTACTCAGAGGTAAGTATTGTGCTCAATAGATCTTACTCCCAGGAAAGTGTATGTTGGATTGCAGCCTATGACTTCAAATACACGCAGTTCAGTGCTGAAAAAAGTTTATTTAGAAGTGTAAAGGGAAAGGTGTCCCCTGCAGGTTGCCCTGCTAGTCGTGCTAGGGTGTGGTGATCATCCCGTTTCTAGGAGCATAGTCAGTATTGTCTGAAGATGCCTCTGTGGATATGCCCATGTGCGCACAGGATACTGTTTCCTTCCCACCAAGGTGGTATCTATATATCTACTTGCATTTCAAACTGGTAGATTGGCAGGAGCTGGGCTAAGGACAAGAGCTCATTTCGTCTTGCAGTACTTGGATCTCAAACTGCTGTCCTGCTGATCTTCAGATGGGCAGGCACAGCCCATCTAAGCCAACTGCAGCCCTAAATATTCACTTAGAAATACTTCTTAACTATTTCAGTTTCAGTTGTGCCTGAGAGCAAGGCACAACCAGAAGAGCTGTTCATGACTAGCAGGGCCACTTGTGACGGGATACGTCACCTTTACTTACTTCTGGGTAAATATAGAGAAGTTTGCAACCATAATTTTTTCAAGTAGCTTTTTCTCTCAGTCACAAGTGCACTAGGGTGTCCAAGGTTCCTTGAGCCTGGGTCTAAAAATTACATCAGTGTTACCTAATTATTATATGTGTTGCAAGATTAGGAAAATCCTTGTAAATATGGTGCAGATGGGTCACATAGCGAGTTTCTCCATAAAATATAATGAGGTGAAAAATGCACAGCAGTTAATAACATACTCACCTTGAAAAGTAGACGCTGTAGCATTCATTCTCACGGATTAATTATGAACAAAGTACTGCACACCACATGTTTGTAGTGGACTAGTTCTGATGAGCCTACCTGCTGCATATGGTGGGAGAGCAGATCCCTTAACACAAATGACTGCTGAATGTCCATGTGTGGCCACCTCATTTGAAAAGGACCAGCATAAGAAAATAACTATAAATTGAAATGCATACATTGACATGGACCTACATTGCCTGCATTTAAGATCCTTCCTCATTACACCAGACCTCTTATTGAGCTCTGGTATATGTTTCTTCTTCCGCCAGTGGTTTATGATGATTGCTACATAGACACTAGGAAATATTAGAATTGTATCATCAGGGTAGGAACAAAATCCTCTTTTTGCATGTAAATCACTGTGTATAGTGGTTGCAAAATATAAATAATAATTTTAGATTGTTTCATGACTAGTTGACTGTGGAGTTCACTGTACACTTAAAGAAACAACCAGCTATTTTCCAACTATTGATGTTTTTTAAAAATCTACAATGTGTCCAAGTCTGCAAAGAATATCAGTTTTATTAGCCGATCCTAAGGAAGATTTACTGTATATCAGAGCTTCAGGCCATAACACAATGACAAGGTCAAACTACAGGACAATGGTGGATTGAGTATGGTAGCAACAATGCAATTTGAGTCTCTCTAAATCTTTTTGGGCTCAGTTTTGTCTGAAGCGCATAACTTTCTGACCTGATGAGTTAGATGGTAGATGGAGACTTCAAAGAGGGATGAATTGAACATGTATTGTCACTGCTCCTGCATGAACTTCCTTATCAGCACAGTTGTGGGCTGCTCCTTGGTTGTCAAGTTTTGTTTCAAGAGATGCTGTGTTTGATAATGGAGTTTCTGATAGGTGAGGAGAGGTATTGAGATGTGTGTGAAAAGAAGAAATATGAAGAAATTCAGGCGGTTGGTCACCTGTCTCTTATCAAGCCTCTGTTCTTTCATACAGACATTCTTGATATTTTGTCAAGAGAATGGATATAAACTGTCAACAGGCTTTGGATGATACAGTGATAGTGAGAATAAAACATACACATGCACCCCTCACTTGTTATTGGGGTAAAGACCAGAGAAAGAGTTCTGGGAAATAAATGGACACTGACAAATTAGATTTTGTTGGAAGCAGTGTATATTTGGAGTCATTCTGTTAGCTTCAATTATAATTCACAGTGGAATTTAAAACCTTTTGGGCTTTTAATTAACCTGTCTTAGTAGACTGGAAGGCTTGAGGACTTATCTCTTTTAAAACCATTTGCTCTGGCTTTTAATTTCAGTGTCTTCCAGCATGTCACATAAAGAAGGGGTTATGTTAAACTACTACAGGCATAATGCTGGAGTAACTAGAGCAGAATCATATCGCTTTCCTTTAAAACCTCTCTGATTCTCTTTAGAAAATACATCAGAGAGCTCTTGTGCATGGAATGTTTGGTCCCTGTGGAATTCTGTTCTGAAGAGATGCCTCCATCTCTTATAAATGGGAAAGATGTTTTGGAATGGATGATCATCAGCATCCCAGTGATGACTCTATGAACAGAGTCTAGGAGGCAATCCTAACAAATCCTAAATCACCTGGCATATTTTCTGGTTTGCTTTCAAACCAGAAGTGGATCCGGATTCATTATCAGCAGATTTGCATATTCAAAGAGAGTTCTGGAATAATCTTCTGTGGATAAAAAAGGCAGACTGTACCATCATTATGTTACTTTCCTATTTGTTTGAGTACATGATATTTTTTTTCCAATTTAGAGGTTGATAGGCCCAATATGAATCAGATAGAAAGAAGTGAAGGGAAGACAGTATAAGTACATTCAGTACCACGCCCAGTGAGAAGGAAAGTTCTCAGTTGAGTTGTTGTTGGCTAGTTGTTCAGTTGTGTCCAACTCTTTCTGACCCCATGGACTGCAACGTGGCATGCCACCCTATCTCCCACTAACTTCTGAAGTCTGTCCAAATTCATGTTCATTGCCTTAATGACACTAACCACCTCATTTTCTGCCATTTCCTTCTCCTTTTTTGCCTTTAGTTTTTCCCCAGCAAAAGGGACTTTTCTAAGGAGTCCTCCCATCTATGGAGTATTTCTGTGGAGTCTTTCCTTCTGTGCCAGAATATTTGAGTTTCAGCTTCAGTGTCTGTCCTTCCAGTGAACAGAGTTGATTTCCTGGAGGATGGACTGATATGGCCAGATCAGGGAGAGTAGTGAGTGTTGTGAGTGAGTAATGAGTAGTGAGCCAAATGCCTTTTATTCCCAGTGAGGCCCAATCTTACTGTCTCATCTTTGATCAGAAGCAGCTGAACAACATTTATGGATTACTTCAGTATGTGACTGTCCAACTTTGCATCAAAATCAGGTCTTGGCATAGGCTGTACCTGGCATAGGGTAAACGGGTCAAATGCCCTAGGCGCTGAGTCCCACAAAACTTTAAGATTGCATGGGAAGCCTTCCAAAGCTCCTGATCCAGTCGGAAACTGTACTTATGGTTTTCTTTGGGGAAACCTCATATTGCTTCCCCAGTCAATCTCAGTGTTGTACAAATTTCTGTCATGCTTAAAAAGTATGGGGAAACGGCATTGCAGCCTGATGACTGGGTTAGCAAGCAGAATCAGTTGCTTCTGTGAAGGAAAAGAATTGTACATTTCATTGGAAGGGAGGGAAATATCTCTGTTGACTGTTGTTACGTATTTGTCTTCCTGTCTTAACTTTGTTCTTAGGATATCACCAGCTTGCTTCATACCATTTATGAAGTAGTCGATGCCTCAGTAAACCACTCACCTAGTTCCAGTAAAACCTTGCGGGTGAAGCTAACTGTGGCTCCAGATGGTAGTCAGAAGAAAAAAAGTATTCTGCTGAACCATGCTGGTAAGAATTTGGTTCTGAAACTTGTTACCGTCTGATTTTGATTACCATCTTCTTAGGCCAATGCTGTTCAGGCATTTCAGCCCCAGACCCCCTTTCAAACTTAAAAATCAGTCCAGGACTCCCTGTCAAACTTACCAGGATGCTCCTCTGTGTCTACCTAGAAGTAAGTCCCATGGTGTTCAATGAGACTTACTTCCATGAAAGCCCAGTATCAGATTCCAAAATGGTGGATCCCACCCTCTTGTGACTCCCCTGAGCTGAGATCGCAACCCCTCAATAAGATCCAAATCCCCACTTTAACACCACTCTCTTAGGTTTATCAGCCTAAGATAACCTTTAGAAGGTTTATCAGCTCATTTATCAGAAGCAAATTTTGTCATGAAATCATTAGACACAACCAATGAATGACTTGAATGTCAATAGGTGTTCAACTGACCTGCGATCCTGGGGCAGGTCTCCCATGGATTTAAGGGCCTAAGTGTATATTTTTAGGACCTTGTTATGGAGCAAAGTATGCATGGTTGTAATCACATCATTGGTTGGCATACAATAGTGGATGTGCTACCTATGTTGGAAAAACTTGTATTGGAAAATAATATCGTGAGAGGGAAATAACATATTATTTTTGTTTGGTGGGGCAGATCTCCAAAGGCACCGAACAGAGAGCAAAGCCAATGAAGAAATGAGGAGCTCTGAAAAGAAACAGCGGGCTTCCCTCAGGTAACCTCCCCCTTATATCGATCTTCTGAATTAAGGCAGCAATAAACCGGTCTTGATAAATAAGGCTTGATAGACTTTCAGTTTTGTATTCATGATAATCATGTTCAAATGCTGCAATGGTAGCCAGTAACACCTTCCCTGTGGTATACCAGATTAAATCATGGTAACTTTTATACCTTTATACCTTACCACCTCCTCCATGGAGTTTTGGGTCTACATTGTTCATGTGACAACTCCAAGGCAGGTGATGCTGGTCACCCAGGAAATTGAGTGTTGAACACAGGCATACCTTACAGAAAAGTTCTGTACCTGTCACACCACCTTGGCTTTCTTGAATTCAGTATACACTGACCACAGTTCTTCAAGGCAAGAAAGCTGTACAAAGAATGTAAACTGTGGAAACTATTACAAGAACAGTATTCTTATAAACAATTTGAAGAACATCTATGAAGTGTGCTTTAAAAAAACAAATGCTCAGAATTGCACTTTTGGAGTGGAGTTTTTAAAAAGTGTATATTTTTCTGTAGATTTCTTGCGGGTGTGATTCAGAGTGCATTAGCTTCCAGGAAAACAGAGACAGAAACAGAAGTCCCTTTTATTCACAGCTGCAAGTATAGTGGCAGCCTTGAAAAGATTAGATAAATCAGGCCTATTTGAAGTTGTATCTTCTCAAAGGAATGCGCAATATTTTGGATGCCAGTCTGGGAAAGAGGTCTTGCTTCTCTAGAAGATGAAAAAAAATTATCTTGTCATGTCATTGGCAAAGGTTCGCAGAGAGAATCATTTTGGGGAAGATCTGCCCCAGTGTAGTCTCTTTTCATCTGCCTTAGAGTTATGTGTTTTTACCCCACCCTATCCCCTGGGGATTGAGGAAGTTGCAGCACGTAAAATTATGTAGAAGGATGACTCCACCCACTTGAAATGTCCTGAATCAGATTAAAATGTCCGCCCCAATTTGTCTGGTTTTCTTGGTTTTGTTTTTTACAGACAGTTAATGAATAAGGGGAGGAGAAAAAGATATTTACAGAGCTTTAAAAAGTTTTAGGCTTTGATCAGTTCCCAATGCTGTGGAGATTGAAAACTTCTCTTTTGCTGATGCTCTTAGAATTTGGAATTCTACTGGTTCATAACGATGGTGTAACGTAACGGACAGTGGTGGGCCCAGCCTGGCCCAAGAACTGGTTCCCCAGAAGTGGGCGTGGCCCACTTCTGGCAGGGTCAGGGGCGGGGCTAGGGGGCAGGGCCAGGGAGAATTTAAAGGGGGGAATTTTTTTTAAAAAATTTAAATTTAATTTTAAAAAAATCTAAGTTTTTGTTAGTGGGACTTCCTGTCATGGGACTTACTTCAGAATAGGCATGCATAGGATAGGGTTCTCAGGCTGCAGTTCCAGCCACACTTGCCTGGGAGTAAGCCCCATTGACTGTCATGGGAATTACTTCAGAGTAGGCATGCATAGGATAGGGTTCTCAGGCTGCAGTTCTAGCCACACTTGCCTGGGAGTAAGCCCCATTGACTGTCATGGGACTTTCTTCAGAGTAGGCATGCATAGGATAGGGTTTTCAGGCTGCAGTTCTAGCCACACTTGCCTGGGAGTAAGCCCCATTGACTGTCATGGGAATTACTTCAGAGTAGGCATGCATAGGATAGGGTTTTCAGGCCACACGTGCCTGGGAGTAAGCCCCATTGACTGTCATGGGACTTTCTTCAGAGTAGGCATGCATAGGATAGGGTTTTCAGGCTGCAGTTCTAGCCACACTTGTCTGGGAGTAAGCCCCATTGACTGTCATGGGACTTACTTCAGAGTAGGCATGCTTAGGATAGGGTTCTCAGGCTGCATTTCCAGCCACACTTGCCTGGGAGTAAGCCCCACTGACTGTCATGGGGCTTACTTCAGAGTAGGAATGCTTAGGATAGGGTTCTCAGGCTGCAGTTCTAGCCACACTTGCCTGGGAGTAAGCCCCATTGACTGTCATGGGACTTACCACTGAGTAATGCATAGGATAGGGCTCTCAGGCTGCACCCTGTCCACACTTTCCTGGGAGTAAGACCCACTGACTGTAATGGGACCTACCTCTGAGTAGATCTGCCTAGCCTTGCTCCCTGGGGATGCACTCTGTCCACACTTTCCTGGGATTAAGACCCATTAAGCACAATAGGGCTTACTTTTGAGAAGACATGGTTAGGATTGTAAGCACCAGGCTGAGAAAAGAAGATCTATCCTGGAAAGAAGGGTGGAATGCTAGAGAGTTTTCTGGGAGTAAGACCCATTGAGCACAATAGGGCTTACTTTTGAGTAGACATGGTTAGGATTGTAAGCACCAGGCTGAGAAAAGAAGATCTATCCTGGAAAGAAGGGAGGAATGCTAGAGACAGTTTCCTGGGAGTAAGACCCATTGAGCACAATAGGGCTTACTTTTGAGTAGACATGGTTGTAGTCACCAGGCTAAGGAAAGAGGATCTATCGTGGAAAGGAGGCAGGCAAGAGTTAAAAAGAAAAAAGGGGCCGGGGAGGTTGTGTTCTCCTCCAAAAGAGGAAAGCTCTGTGCTGGAGCCTTTAACTGCTGCTCCAGCTGGGAACCGGTCCCCTTGTTATGGCCTCCAGCTGCTGCTCCCCTTGTTATGGCCTCCAGCTGCTGCTACCGGCTCCCCAGCAGCTGGGGATTTGGAAGATCCGTTCCCAGGGACCGGAGCGAATAGGCCTCTGCCCACCTGTGGTAACAGATAGACGTTCAGGTGCACACCAGAGATACAGCTTTAGATCCATTCTCAGCCTTGTAATCCTTGGGTGAAGTGGGATAGCAGCACTGGTTGTCTAATCAAGAGATTTTCAACCAGTGTGCACTGAGGCACAAGTGTTGTGAATGGGTAGCAATTGTGCCACGTAAGGTCATTTATGACGTATGCCCCTCACCAGCAGCATGGTGCAGCTTTCCAATTATTAAAAAATGGATTGTGTGCCTTAGCACTGTGTCAGTTGTGCCCTTAGATGAAAAAAAACTGAAAATTGCTGGTCTGATCAAACAGTGGGAAATTATAGACTCAATGTGTTTCAGGAAACTGCTGTATCACTAGTAGTGATGGCTACTGTCTTGTAAGATTTGAAAGGGGGATCAGACAAAATCATGGAGGACTGGTCTATTGATGACTTTTGGCCATGTTAGTTAAATGGAACCCAGATAGCCAGATCATCCTCTCTGAATACAGTACTAGTTGCTACAGAGCAACCCTAGTGGAAGATGGTTGGGTTCATGCTTTGCTTATGGGCTTTCCAGGTACACCTTTGGTAAAGAGGATGTTGGACTAAACTCACCCTTGGTCTGATTCCACAGGGCTCTTTTAATACTTTCAGACCTTGGCTTCTGCGGGGGTTCCATGCCCATCATGAAATCCATGGATAACCAAAATCTGTGGGTTTGGGCCCTTGCTTGAACTCCAGGTGTGACCAGAAGCATCTTCCAGTCATGCCCAGGAGGTCAGGTGGGATTCTCCACCATGTGTTTAAAACCCATGTAAGTCAAATTTGCAGGTTCCAAACCTGTGGATAAAAAGGTCCTACCAGCAAGAATGTACTGATTCTTTGCTTTGGTGCTGTATGGGAGAAAAAGGAGAGTTGCTGGGGGGAGGGGAGAGATGATGAAGAAGATAAGATCAGTTGTGCATGTTCAGAGTTTCAGAAACTACCCTTTTGTTCTTTTAGAGAAATTGTTTACACATGTAGAGATCATTTGGTTAGTCACAGTGCAATCTATTGTGTGGAATTCTTGGCCATAACATTGCTCAAACTTCTTGCTCTTTTTCTTTCTCCTTGTTTGGCTCACCAATGGCTGGTATTTCAGATATTCATTTTCAGGAAATAGTTTCGCTATAAATACATTTGAAGCACTCAACAGGAAAGAGAGCTGGACAGAGGGAGAGATAACAATTGATCCGGCTTTATTAAAACTACATCATTCTCAAGAACAGAAGTTTACTCTTTATCTCTCAGTGTTTTAACCCATGGTCCCTCCCATTTGCCAAAATCTGTGGCATTGTAGGGAGAACCACATGGTTGCTGTGTCACGGGATTGGTACATCTAGCTTGCTGGTCCCTACCCAAATGGGAGCAGATTTTCTGCCTGAGTTCTTTCAGATCTACTTCATGATGGCTTCCTTGTGTCATTTGTGGCACATGATGTTATGGGTCTTCCTGAGAGGAGGGGGTGCTCATTAAGGCAGTTTTGTGTACCCTGTTCTCATGTGGCAGCTTCTAGTCTCTATAGCAGTGGTTCCCAAACTTATTTGGCCTACCGCCCCCTTTCCAGAAAAAAATATTATTTAGCGCCCCCTGGAAATTAATTTTTTAAAAAATTTTAATAGCAATTAAACAGAAAGATATATGTATTAATATTTCCTGTGGCCATCACCACCCCCCTGGATCGCTGCAGCGCCCACCAGGGGGCGGTAGTGCCCACTTTGGGAATCACTGCTCTATAGGAAAAGGAACGGATGCACAAAGCCACCAAAGCTTCCTGAACCTAGGATCCTTTCCATGTATGCAGCAGATGGTTTTATCTTCATGTGACATTGCAGTGGGAGTCTCATTCCTAGTTGTGTTTATTCAGAGATGACCATTCAGAACTACAAAATCAGGCTCCTAATTTCATTTGCTATATCCCAGTATAACACATACTGTAATTCATTTTCTGTCCTTTCAGGTACCATCACGGTGATGCTGAGCCCGAACAGAATGGCTGCTATCGTCATTGTGTTGATGAAAACATTGAAAGGAGAAACCACTACTTGGATCTTGCAGGAATAGAAAACTATACATCAAAATTTGGGCCAGGTAAATACTACACCTGCATTTTTTCTAAAATTTGTTACATCTTATAGGATTGCACTGTGATGCTGCAATTCTGTATGCACTTACCTGGGAGTAAGTTAACCTGAATTTAATGGGATTTACTTTTTATTGACATGCATAGGGAAACCCAGATAATATTTTGGGCAGCATTCCTAATTTTCAGTTAGGCTGGCACCGGTCCTGGCACAAGTTCTCTGCGACCCCGTGGTGTCACAAAAGTGCCATAAGCAACTTCAGTGCCTCTCGTGGGGAGGGGGAGAGATATTAGGCCATTACATAGATATTCACCAGACTCCCCATACCACTATGGGTACGGGTTGATGGGTGAATTGCACAGTACTAAATTCATTAGGGTTGAATCTGTAGTACTTTTAATAACATTTTTCTGGGCCTAAGAACATAATCCTAAGCATGTATACTTAAACATAAGCCCCAGTGTGTTCTATGAGTCTTACTCCCAGGAAATTATCTTTAGGATTGCAGCATTTATGAAAAATCATTTTGGATCCAACAGAGATTTGTTAAATTTTTCTGTTCTTCCCTTCTACACCTCTATTTTGTATCCTGAAAGCATTTGTATCCTAAGCATTAACCAGCCTAAATTTTTAAAGCTAATTTTAGATTAATAGTAATTAAAATATTGAATATTAAAATATGACCAATGCATTTTGTTGTTCTTTAGGATCTCCACCAGCGGCTCAAAAACACGACCCACCCATCCGAGTTGTCAACCAAACAAGATCCCGTTCTCATGAGCCTGAAACATTTCATGCTCACCAGCGGAAGTCACCGGCTGCAGATCCTGGCCATATCAATTTAATGGAAGCTTCCTATGCAAAGCTTGCGGAGATACAGCAGAGGCTGCGGAGTCAAGATACAAACAGGCACTTTGTCAAGTCCCCCAAGGCCCAAAACAAGAGCACCGCTTCTGTGAATGCAGGAAGGGCTGTAAGGAGTAGACCCATGCAAGGGGCATCTGTACCAGTGGCTTCCCCTTCTGCCCGGGTGGGTCAAAACCTTCCTTACCTCCCCATGCAGTCTCAGCAGACTTACAAGAAACACAAGCAGAGGGCAAAAGAGACTCACCAAGTGTGTAAAACCTTCCAGGCTCCAGGGACAGTTCTGGAAAAGGAACATGTGCGAGACCTCCCCTCCGTCATCTTGTATGAAGGCCAAGTGGGACAGATGATACAGAGACACGAGCACCACCATCACCATGAGCACCACCACCACTATCACCACTTCTACCAGACATGAAACAGACCGTCCATTGGCCATTCGGGATCATCCCATATGAAGGAAACTCTGTGCTGCAGCTCCAGACAGAAGGGCATTGATCTTGAGAACATGGCGCTACTCCACTATGATATTCCACTCGCACCTATTTAAGGAATCATCAGAAACCGCTAAACAAACAAAAATAACCTAATACTATTTATATTACCAGGATCTGTATAGCTTACTTTTAATAACTTGTGGGTTGTTGTTTTTTTTAAGTTGGCTTGGACAAAGAGCACACATATGCACACATACGCATGCAAAGCGCAAACAGCCATAACTATTATTATGAGCTGTGTATGGAATGCAGGTCATTAGCGCACTTCTAGTGAGCATCCTTTCCTTCCATGGTACTGGGAGAGATGCTCTGAACAGTACAGTGAGACATTCAGCTTGTCCCACATGTGGGTGCATTGCACACCAGCCTATCATCAGGGGAGCAAATGTTCGAAAGTTCTGGACTCCAGGAATGCAAACAGCTGCTACCTCTACTATAATTCAGAACTTCTTATTGATTGTATTGTGCTTATAGGGGGAGGGGGGAGGCAGGTAGAGGGTGCGTTTGTACTCGAGTGCATTTGTGTAGCCTGTCTATGTTGTACTTCTCACCTTGCAAGCTATATCTTAACATTAATAATGAGGAAAATATTAACTATATTTGTCAAAGTTTTTGACTTGTTTTTTCTCCTTTCGAATTGTTTTGCTGGACATTTTTTCATTTGCTCTATATATTGGGTCATATTTAAGCATAATTTTTTTTCTTTTTTACTGGCTGTAGAGTGTTGGAAAATGGTAGTAGAAAGCATACTCCAGATGCCCTGCAAAATCCTAGCACAAGACTCCAAAGGCAGGGGTGGCTATACCACCTCTACAGACCCCATTTCTCAATCTTTTCCAACAAAGCTGTGCAAGTGTTCACTTTGTTGTCAGCCTTCTTCTGAAACCTCTCTCCAGGGCTAAGAAAACTGCTTTCCATTTTATGAATTGGCCCCTCTGTCCTTGTCATCCTGTGATGACACCATTCATTTGCTGCTTGTTTGTAAACCTTCAGCATGCCCCCCCCCCCCCCAGGGCCTATTGCCTGTCATCTTCATGCATGATGTTCTGAGGATCAGGATCAGCAACACTCATGCCCTTTTTAGGAATAGTAGAGGGGCCCACAGTCATGAAAAGAAATATGTCCTAGACACAGATATATTTCCATCCTTCTCACTCAGCTGGGCCATAATTAATCTTCACTGTTCATTTTTTTCCCTTTCACTTAAAAAAAATCATTTAATCCCACAGATTGTGGGCATTCTTTCTTTTTTCATTTTTTTAGAGTTGTGGGAAAAATATGTTTTCTCACTTTTTAAAATGTTGGCAAATATATATAGCTATAAAATATAAAGATATAAATATATATATAAATATATAAATATGCACAGTCTCAGGTACATCTTGTGTTTTATAAAAAATCTGTGGGTTTTTTAATACTAACATTTTAATCTTAAAAACAGTGATCCTTAGTGTATGCTATGAAACAAAAATATACTCTCATGTGCATCCCTTCCCACCTCCACCTGGGTGCCTCTGAATCTCCAGCATCTTTTGCTTCTGCTACACCTGTGGTTCTCAAAGTGAGCCATTGCTCCCTGTGGAGATGTGGCAACCACACAGGGGAGCAGCCAAATCCTCAAGGAAAATCCTTTATCCTATAGAATGCATAGGATTGTAGCCCTAATGGGGAGCTGTGGCCCCATGCCCCAATAGATCAAGAAAAAGTGTGGAAACCACTGCGCTACACATTTGCTTAAAAGATATCCAGTTTTCCTGTTTTCTTTTCTCTGCCTCATTTATCCCTATTTATATCATTAGGTTTCCATTCCATAAAAAAGAAGATAAGCAGATCAGGCAAGTCAAGTTCTAAAAAGTAGTTCACAATTGCTAACTTTGGAAAATGGTGTACTAGATCTTATTGTACAGATTGGCAGCTGGAGCACCCCAAGCCAAATCCCCCGCCCCCGGCAGCATCACCAGATCCCCACTTGGTATCCAAGCTGGAGAACCCAAAGCATCACCCCGTCCTGGCATCACCAGATCCCCCATTGGTATCCCAGAGACAAGAAAGGATACTTTAAAAAAAGTGTTTGCTGCAGGAGTAGCTCCTTAGAAAGTCAAAGAGCCCTACTAGATTAGCTGTGTAACCTAACACTCTACTTGCATCCATGGTTAACAGATGCTTTCCAAGAAATTCACAGTCAAGCCTTCCCAGAACTTAACTGGAACTTCATGGTTCCCCATGCATGATGCAAGCATAATACATGCAAATAAAAATGACTCTGTGTTATCCTTAGGAACTGTGGGGTCAAATAGCAGACTTATCATTCATTGAACACAGCAAATGCCCCAGACACTAGCCCACATGTCTCTAAAACTTGCAAGGAGCCTTACTGAGACTCTCAATGTAGCAAACTGGAAGCACAGTTAAAGATTGTGTGGAAATGTCAAAAGGTTTCCCTGGTCAGTCCTAAAATCGTGAGGCTCTGTTGTGCTGCAGTTGAGGAGGGCAGTTTCATTCAAGTGGTGCCATTGCAGACCTTTGCCCTGGAGAGCATTGAAGGCAGGTCCACCTCTGGCAGTCCAAAGCAAAACATTTTTGCAAGGTACTCCTTCCCCAGAGGCCCCTCTACTCACCAGTATAAGCACAATGGTGAGGAACCCAATAGTAACATCATCACGAACTGCTTTGGGGTGGGATTTCAGATCAAACAGATCCAGGGAGGGCTGTCAATCAGCATTGCTCCACTCACTATATTCCCTTTGCAACATCTCAGCATGAAAGATTTCATGCTGAAGCATCAGCTACAGAGTGACAATGCTCTACTGACCATCCCAGTGCAGGGCTTATCCAGGTATTGAGCCAAATTCAACCAAATTTGTCAAATCTCCTTAAGGCCAGCCCTGGAATAAGGGTGCATTATTAGGGAAGAGCAGTCCTAAAACCTCTTCTGATGTTAACCAGGAGTACTTTGCGAGGGATGAAGTGGGCCAGTACTGACCCTGTTAAAAATTACTTGCTGATCTGAATCATGTTGTTTTAAGCCAGTTGCCATAAGGGTGAAAAATATTCACAAGGGTGAAAAATATTGGAAGAGGAAAATCTGTTTGGGTATGTGTGTCTTTTGCAGAGACTACCATAAGGACATTCTTGGACTGGAGATGGGAACCACCCTGGGAGCCCCCCTTGTTTGACTACAGTTTCAGCCATTTTTTTCCAGGCAAGGATGCCAAGATTCCTTTGTTGCTTTAGGAAATTCAAAGGAAGTTCTGACCACACACGGGGAGCCCTTTTTGTTTTAACACAATTTTGCTTGTAACTTCTTTTGTGTATTTGTGATTTAATTTTTGTTGTTGCTGTTTACAGTTTTGTGAAATGTTGTTCTACTACATTTCTGTGCCCTTTCCATAAAGGGTGGGCTATTTTCCCCCCGGTTCCCATTTTGATCCATTCAAGACGGAGTGATGTTTTAGAAGAAAATGCATTATCTACATTAGTGTTAAACATGAAGCCAACACAATTCAAAAGTTTGGTCTTCTTGTGGATTGAGTTTAATTAACTCATGTCTTCAAAAGAAGAAAATCAATGAACAATAGTTTAATTATTTTTTTCCTTTTACAAACATCAGATTTATCTGAATGTATTTTCTTCCTGTCCGCATTCTGTCCTGTTCCATCTGGTGAGATGTTTCACACGTGTGTGCGATCAATGTGATAACTAGCCCATTCAGTTTATTCTTCAAATTTTTAACATTCAAAAACAGGCTGAATTTTCTGCATTAAAAAAATTGTGGAGGACGAAATTTAGAAATTGCTTAATTACCACTGGGTTGTCCTAGTCTAAGCCTATTTTGCTGCTTGTGTGTTGTTCCTTATTTTCCTCCAATGTGTATATATAACTATGGACTGCAAAAAACAAAAAAAACAAAAAAGACATTTTACGTGTCTAGTAGAAGGATAAGCTTATTTATATGATAGTGTTAAACAACGTCTAATGTATTTGAGTGATTTGTTATACTGCATGCAATCCCATGAGTGTAACACATTCCATTGGTGAAAGAGTGCCTGTTAGGTTGTGGAGATCATGATGGTCTTCTTTAGCTGAGTGTTTTCCAAGCATAATTGGGCAAAGAGAGCAAAGCAAAAGAACGAATTTCTGTGGGTCAGGGAGGGGAGATAAGGAATGTGGAAAATGCTACGAACTGGAGCAGATTGAACTGGAGCAAATACTGTTGATAGATTGGCAATAAGTTTTGGGATCTTTGTCCAACATTGGCCTCTAGCATCCTCCCTACCACTGCTGGAGTAATCCGCTTGATTAATTAGAAACATGAAACATGAAAATGTTGGCTACTAGATTTCATCTTTTTGTCCAGTTGTCTGCTATTTGTCTTTAGAAGGTGTTCATTTGACCTTCTCTCAGGTATCTTTTCAGGTATACTGTGGAAGGGGGTCATTTTAGGAGACTATTGTGTATGTGATAGGTGCTAAAGGATAGTTCCTTTACATCAAATAAATAAAATCAGTCCTGGATTGTCCTAGGAGAACACCTCTTTCAAGGCTGGTTATATGAAGGTGCATAATGTGAGTGAGGTGAAAAGCGACTCATTGAGGTTTTCCCCTAACCAAAAGTTGCCATTGTATATTGGGTTGTATCCTATATATATATCTATCTTCATCACGAAGAAATCCGATTGAAATGATGGGACAGCAATTGGCAATGTCTAAATTGTTTCATTGATTTCAGTGGTGCACAGTCAGGATTAACTTTCATAGGATTCAGCCCACTATAGCTTCATACTCAGTGAGCTGGTGCCTGGACTGCTCACACCAGAAGGTGGCTCAGATTGAATGCTCCTCCATTCACAAAGTATCCTGAACATGGGAAACTACCATATGGGGATAATGCTGTTTTCCCTAATGTCCTAGGCTTATGTGCAGAAGGATTATTTTGAATGGAGAAGTGTTTCAGCAAAGGTGGCCCTACCTGCAATCTGTACAGCCCAAGCTCAGCTTTACTACACTAGCAAGAACTGGGCCAAACTTGCCTTGGGTCAACTTTCTAGAAGGTGATCCTGCTAACTTCCTTTTATAAAAAAAGAAATTTTCGGAGTTACATGGTTTGAGTTATCTGATTGCATTGATACCTAGCAATAGTTGTTCAACAAAGATAACAGCAAATAGGTGGTGGTGAGGTCTTTGTGCAATCAGAATTTTGTCATTTGAACTTTCAAAACATACAAGGTGTGTATGAAGGAAGTGGGAATTTGGGTGGGATGGAAGCGGGTTGAGGTAACCATTTTATTTTGTCTGTTTTCCTTACTAAACATTATCTAACTTAGATTTTGTGAAATGTAAATGACTTTTTGTAACATGGCATCCCTGTGCATTTTTTTAAAGGAGAAAAAAATTTACACCAGTTATGTAGGAACATATGGTATTTAAAAACTGTCTTGCATTTTGTATTATGTACATTAAGTGTGAATAATCAATCACGTCATGTAGCACAGTTTTTATGTTCTGGGTTATTTTTCTATTCACAGAACTCTTAAGTCTCCATACCATTTTTTTAAAGTTTGCTTTTCAGTATTTTGTATAGTAAATATAGATGGTTTTGACTAAATGCTTTATTTATTTAATAGCAAAACTGTGCCAAGAAAAACCCCTGTTAATTAAAAAAATTTACTAGTTCAGATATATTTTTCCCCTTGTTTTTGTGAAGTTTGGTGTCATCATTCTCCTGTCTCTTGTTTTTGTTTATAATTTTAATTCTTTTTTAGACCTTGGAAGAAGTAATGTTGGCCACACTGAGGAAGTTGACTGTTGCGGTGGCAAACATGCCCAGGGTTTTGGCAAAGGCTTATTTTCTGTGGTGGGATTGTCAGAAAGTCATTCAATATACATGATTAACAATAAACAAGAAATGGAGGATGAGGACTAGAAATTGGGGGGGGGGGGCGTTCTTTATTCCCACATCCCATGTCTTGGCCTCATGGGCTGCAAGTATTAGATCTCCCTTCCCTAGAAAGCAATTGTTTTGTTTCCATGAAACACCTTTTCCATTACTAATTCAGTTTCTCCACAACTGCCTTGAGGGCATGACAAGTGTTTGGCGGTTTTTTTTCCTTGTTTCTTTCCCTTCACCCCCTGAAGCGATACTTTCCAAATTAGAATGAATGTTAATTAGTTCCTTCAAACACAATGCATAGAACCAACACCACAATCAGGCATGTCAGGCGCCACACTCCAAAAGGCTTGGCAGCAACCACTGGCAAGGATGTCCTAGACGCACCCTTGCCCACAAAGATTGAAGTTGGCCTGGCGGGCGCCTGTCCTGAAAATGATTTCATGGTGATTACTTTTGGTTGTTTTTTGGGTTTTTCCCTTTTTTTTAAAGGGTTGCCATATTCTGGCTCACCAAATCTGGGAGTGTTCTGTAAATTGTTTGCAAAAGGGGCAGATTGTGGAAATTAAGCTTCATTTAATTGTATGTCCATTCCAATCTTTCTCCTGCCAAAGGATCCATTGGCTTTCCTTGCTCATGTTGCATTTGTACTGTTCAATCATGCATGTGGGATAAATGTATCTTAAAATCTTTAACTCTTCAGACAAATCATGTGGCCCTAGTCATGTAACTGGGGAGGATGAGCACACTGGGAAGCCCTCCCCCTTCACCCTCCCATCGTTTAGGTGTACATTTGTCTGCTGGCCCAAATTGGTTAGGATTGCACCCTCTTGAGTGAACTTTATATCTCAGCAAGGTCTTTCCATTTATAACCTGGCACTCTAGCAACTACTCCACACTTCCTTTTATAAGGCTTCTGTTAGAATATACAGGATTACTTAGATGCATCAATCTTACCTAACTTTCCAATACCAATGCAATGGGATGTGTTGCATTCTGTAGTCATGGATCGGTGGGAACATGTTTTCCCTTACCTAGGGGTTGCATTGGAGCTGCATTGATACCGGAAAGTATATAAGATTATGCATTTTTAAAGTCAATATCCACATCACACAGACACATACCCCATAATGTGCTGCCAACTCAGATGTGAAGTGCAACTGCTGCATTGGCAGAAGCAATTTAAGAGAGCTAGCAGATTTTGGAAAGGGAGGGGGAACAAAGATGGTGGGGGGAGGGGGAGAGAGAGAGAGAGATAAACCTTATTATGTTCTTTGCCAAAGGAGAAAAGAAACGATATTGACTTAAATGTGGGAAATTTAAAAGGGGCCATATGTTCTCACTTTGTGCTTTGTTTCTAATAGATAGACAGAAATCTTTGAAGTGTGGATTGGCTCGGCAGGGAGCATGCTTCTGTAGAGAAAAGATGCTACAAGGGAAGATGTGAGGGGGCATATGAAACTCTATTAGCCATGCAACAGCAGAGAGAGAAAGGCAAATCCAATGATAATGTACATCTGTTTCAGGGAGTTTATAAGCTTTGAACATTTTTTATGTGCTGATAAGTGGATCCTTTTCTTACCATAACTTAGAACTTCAAAGCAGATTGTGTGGATAATGCAAATTGCTGAAATATGAGATTTTCCTACAAAGAGGTTTTCCAAAAAAGAGAAGCAGAGAGAGAGGGGGGAAAGAATTAAGGCTAATTGATGCCACAGTCTTTTATGTGCAGTGTAAAAACTCAACGAAAATTGATTTTTTATATATATATATATACATATATATACACACACACACGCATATGCGCACGTGTACACACACAACCTTTATATATAAGGAATGCGGGGTTGTCCTTTTGGTTTTGCAAGAGCAATGATTCCATAAGCTGAGCATTTGCCTCCCAGTATAAGTGAAGCAATAATAGTGAGCATAAATTAATATACATAGATTGGCTCTTAAAAGTATCAAAGTCTGCTGTGTCAGGGGAATGTCAAGAAGCCACAAGAGGATAGTGGCATGCAGTATCTGATGATGTTATCAACTTCAAGGGACTGCCAGTTCCGTCGTCTTTTAATCAGCTCCCTTACCACCTGCCTGCTCAACCTGTATATTAAGAGGTATTATTTATTTAGTGTCATTCATGCGAATGATGCTTTGCAGTGTGTCAAAAGACAATGCGTTACTCAGAGGAGCATGCAATATAATATTCAGCTTAAGAGAGATGTGGCTGTGTTTCAATGTATGAACACCAGCTTTGAATACAAATTCAATCCCTCCTAAGTGTCTCTGGGTAGGACTTGGAAAGTACTGTGTTTGTACACCCCAAAAGCCTGCAAGTTGGGACAAGCAATCCTACGGCTGGATGGACCAATGGCATTATGGACTGTTGCTTACTTGATTTCTATGTAAACGCTTTGTAGGCCCTCAAAGGCCTGTGTGTTGGTTCCAGGTCCTCCTGAAGATATCAAAATTCATGGAAGCTGGAGACCCCCCAAAAAATGTGGGGAAGGTGGGGTGGAGTGGAGAGGGTCATTTTGCCACAGAACACTACCTTATTTTAAGGTAGCACTGGACCCTACGGAGGTCAGGGAGCAAGCGGAGTGGGTTGCAGGCCTTCCCATTCCTCAATACATTGCTCAGATTGTAGGTGTGAGCCAGAAGTAGTTTGAGTTGTTTCCTGGAGGTGTTGTGATGCACCAGGAGGCATCTGTGATGGTTCAAATCTATGGAAGTCAAGCCTACAGATAAGGAGGGTCCACACAATGGGTATGTGTGAAAGGATGTGGAGTGAAAGAGAGAGCACCACAGAAATGTTTAGAGAGACTTAAGAGAAAGATACAGGAAGGGAAGAATGATGACTTTGATGAACCCTTCAGATGGCTGAGGACAGTGGAGGATCAAAGGTCATGCGTACTGATATACTGGACATGACAGCAGAGTTGAAAATCAATCAATCAATAAACAGTATTTTTATACAGTGGTACCTCTCATAACAAGTGCCTCACATAACAAGTGTTTCACATAACAAGTATAAATTTCCAAGAAATCTTGCTTCACATAAGTTCCGCTTCACTTAAAAAGCAAGCATGCTGTGGGCACACGAGCTATGCAGCCCTGATGCTCCGTGCAGAGGCACTTTAAAAGGGCTGCCGGCCAGCACTGCTGCCTCTAACTGCCCCCAACTTGGGGGCAGTTGCTTGGAGGTGCCAGAGACAGCTGGCCCTAACTGCCCCCAAGTGTCCCCACCGGCCATCTTGAACCTCCAGCAGCAGCCCAGGTAAGCCTCCCAGGAAAGTGTCTTTGATTGCAGCCTCCTAACCATGTCTACCCAGAAGTAAGCCCCATTGTGTTAAATGGGGCTTACTCCTAGGAAAGTGTCGCTAGGATTGGAGCCTAAGTAGACTTCATAGGATCATGCACATTGAATGCATGTTTTGAATTCAATTCCAGTATTTTGTCATCATTTTTACATCCAGTTAATATTTTTATATGCATATTTTTGGGGTTGTGGAACCAATCGTCTGAGTTTCCATTATATCCTCTGGAAAAATCTGCTTCACTTAAAGAGCATTTCACTTAAAGAGCATGCCTCTGGAACGAATTAAGCTCTTTCTGTGAGGCACCACTGTACTGATTTTCAGTGAAAAGTTGATCGTGGAAGATTTTAGTGCAAGGACAAGGAGCAAGTGCTGTGTCCAGAAATGGACAGAAAACTTATGCAGGCACGTAAGGTTTGCTGAACTGAAATAATGGGTTTTGATAGGGGTGTGGATTCATTTTATGAAAGAATGGAATCCAAGATGAATGGCTTCCATTCATAAGAAGTTGAATCTGACTGGACAGGGCCCATCTGTGTGCAGTTCTTATGTCCTGCTCCTCAGCTGTGAGCCTCGCCTTCTGCTTTGCGGAAATGGAATCTACCAAAATGAAACCTGAACATCCAGAGGAGAGGAGACCATCCCAGCTATGCACGTCTACCCCCTTCAGTAACAGATGTCAAGTTGCTTCTCGGTACATCTTGCCTAGATCATGGAGATGTTATATGAAACCAGTGTAGGAAGTTAAGCACTTCTTAGGCATTTGGAGTAAAATAAGTATATCATCAGGCTAAAGATAGGGGGATATAGAACCACACAGGCCAATTGAATTCCCAGATGCAGCTCAGTGATGGAAAATATAATGGGGCTCCTGTTCATTTTATTTGCTCTGTTCCTCACTTGGATCAAAAGACTCAATATAAGGACCAAACTCAATATAAACAATTCATCTATTGAACAATTTATCTATTGCAGGGGTGTCCAGGCAGGTGTAGCTCATCATAGAAGGGTTTAAAAAGCAGCCTCTGCCTTAATTCCCTCTTCTATGAAATGGTTATAGGTACAGGCACTCTAGCGTCCATTCTATATGGTCTCTCTGAACATAGTACAACATGAGAGGCTATGGGTCGGTGCAACCAGAAGCAAATCCATCAAAAATCAGGTTGTGACTCATTATTGGGTTATCAACCCCAGTTTGGGCACTAAGGCACTGTTGGGAATCAATGGACTTAGAATCATAGAATCCTAGAATTGGAAGGGACCCACCAGTAGTAGATCATCTAGTCCAACCCCCTGCCTGCAGCAGAAAATCCTCCTAGAGCATCCTGACAGGTGCTCATCAAGCCACCACCTCCCTTGGCAATCTGTTCCACTGCCGAACCACCCTCACTGTCAGAAGTTTTTTCCTGATATCCAACCGGAATCTCCTTTCTTGCAGTTTGTACCCATTGGTTCTAGTTCTGCTTTGGGAGGCACCTATGAACAAATGAGCCCCTTCCTCCATATGACAGCCCATCAGGTATCTGAAGAGGGCAATCATGTCTCCCTTCACCCTCATCTTCTCCAGGCTGAACATCCCAAGTTCCCCCAGCCTTTCCTTGTAGGGCTTCCCTTCCATCCCACTGACATTCATCAGCCCTTCAGAGTGTCAGGCAAGGGTCGTACCCAGGCTTAAATGAAGATTGAACCTAGGATCACTGAACTGTGGCTGTTCTGAGTTTAAACCATTTGAGATGCATTAGTCATGGATGAAGGGGAGTTTTGAGGATGCCTAGATCGGTATCCCTGCAGAAATCACTAAAACAAGGTGAAAGGACTTCAAAGTACTATTTATGTTAAAGTTCCACATAAAACTATTTCTAAGTTTTTAAAAAAACTTTATGCAAGGCTGTGATTTGGAATGTGTTGGGATAGTGGGAGGAAGGAATTCTCTTTGAAACCTGGACAGTATCCCTTTTGAATTCTGCACAGAGAAGGCCATCCAAACTTGTGTCATGAGTTATAAACACTGCTGGCTGGAGGACTGTAATTGATTTGAGTTCTGTGTTTCTAAAGCTGGCCAGACTTAGGTTGCAAAGATCAAAGCACTTGGCTCACAAAGGTCCCCTTCTCTCCCCCCTTTGCCTGCACCCCTGCCCTTCATCTCTCCGTCAGACTGTAATGCGTTGAGTGCTGCATCTGCTTCCCAGCTGTGTCCAACTTCCAGTAGGCTCCCACTTTTCATACGGAGGTGATGTGGTAACCTGAGCCAGTCCTTCTGCGGTTGGCCTGTGACACTCAGGACACAATCCTGCAAAAATGAATTGCAGCTCAGATCTACACATGCTATAGGCTTTGATCCAAATGGGCCTTGTGCCAATGCTAAGATACTCTTCTAAACTTGCATGCAGTTTGGGCCATACAGTACAAACCCAGCCTAGGCTGGTACAACTCATCTGTCTTCCTATTCCCGTGATGATGTTGGAAGGCAGGTGCATATCTGTGATGTGGCCTAACCCACCCCTAGGAGCAGCACACATATGGCACTTTGGTGATACCCCTAGGTCAGCATGGCTTAGTCCAGCCTAAGTGGAGCTTAGGATTTCAGCCCTTACTCACACACACTTCATTTTGATTGCTTGCCATTGTATCATAGTGATGTAAAGTCTTTCAATACATTTTATTTATACCTTATGCAGTAGAATCCAAACTTGTGCTGGAATGGGCAGGCTGACATGCTTGAACTGCTGCAGGCGGGGGTGGAGGCAAGCTTTAAGCCAAATGGGCCCCATGCCTAAGGGTCCCACATCTCCTTGGCACCAGGAAACATGATTTTTAGCCATGCCACTACATGGGAGGAGAACAGGCAGACACTCAGGGTGGGTGACAGTTATTGTGCCGAGAGGTCATGGGCAGTGATGGGATTCAATGAAATTAACAACCGGTTCTCTGCCCATCTAGCAGCCACTTTTAAATGGCTATTTTAAAACTTTTTATGTCCTATCTCTCGTTAACAACTGGTTCTATAGAGTAGGTGCGAACCTGCTGGAGCCCACCACTGGTCATGGGGTGGCCCGATCTTGAGTTGGCCATAACTCTCCTCATAGCAGATGCAACATTGAAGAGGACAAGTATTTTTAATCTCTCCGAGTTAACTCAGAAGCTGAGAAAACTCAATGGAGACAACCCTGCACTTCTGTGCAGTTGCCTGAAAGCACCAAGCAAGCTAACAATGGATTCTCGGAGCCAAAAGTCTACCGAGGAGTTGAACGGAGAGGGCAACGGTGACAGGAAGAGACAAACTCAGAGCAGGGACTCAAAAGGCTGAGTCATCCAGGCACATTTCCCCGCAATAAAAAGGCCCTGTGAAAAAGCTGCCACATCTGTCAGAAATATCTGAACTTTAACAACAGTATTTCCAATTGGTGACAGATTTTTTCCCCCCAAAATCTCTATGAACTCAGAGTGCAAGAAAGAGACAGAAGGGGAGAGAGGGGGAGGAGGCATTTTCTTCATGATGCTTGAAATATCTGCCAAAACCCCATCTTGTTAAAATGATCGCAGTGGCAGGAACGAGGGATGACACTCAAGACGTTGCAGTTTGACGGTTTTATGCCAAAAAGTTACAGCAAAGGGATGTAAAGAAGAAACTATATGGAAGAGAGAGATGGTTCATCAGGGGGCAAACTGAGATAATTGCCTCAGGTGGCTAGGGTGAAATTTAAATATGTTTTTATTTTATCCCAATCTTTCTCCAAGGAGCTTGGGATTCTTACAAGCCATTTGAAGGGAGCTACGTCAGAAATAGTGAATGGCCTAGAGGCACCGAGAAAGCCTCATACCTTGGTGGAGATTTTCATTGGATCTTCTGTTCCTTTTCTCACACAATGGCGCAAGTGGTTAAGATACTGTGCCTGTTAACCAGCAGGCCAGGGTTCGAGACCTGGGTTGGTCCCCACAAGACAGCTGCGGGCTGTGGGTGGTGCAAGTGCGGGCTGGAGGTGGTACAAGTGGTTAAGACACTGTGCCTGTTAACCAGTAGGCCAGGGTTCGAGACCCGGATCCCCACAAGACGGGGTGAGCTCCTGTCCTTAGCCCAGCTCTGCAGAGCAGCTGGAACCAATTGTCTTGGCTTCGCCGTTCCATTGGACTAATTCAGTGGCATGGAGAGGGGGATTTGCTGCTTGGGTGACAGCCTATCCTACATATTAATCTATCCAGGCCTTTGTGCTTTGCATACACCATTGAGCACAATACCATAGTCTTTCAAGACTGTTCAGTGCCAATGCTATTCATTCATTCATTCATTCATTCATTCATTCATTCATTCATTGAGAACCCAATGCTATCCATATCTACTCAGAAGTAAACCCCAATATATTCAATGGGGGCTGACTCTCTGGTAATTGTGGGATAGAATTCATTCATTCATTCATTGAGAGCCCAATCCTAGCCATATCTATTCAGAAGTAAATCTCATTGTAGTCAATGGGGCTTACTCCCTGGAAATTGTGGATAGAATTGCAGTTTAATTCATTCATTGACAGCCATATCCTATCCATATTTACTCAGAAGTAAATCTTATTGTAGTCAATGGGGCTTACTCCCTGGAAATTGTAGGTGGAATTGCAGTTTCATTCATTCATTCATTGAGAGTTCTATCCTATCCATATCTACTCAGAAGTAAATGTCATTGTAGTCAATGGGGCTTTCTGGTGATTGTGGATAGAATTGCAGCTTCATTCATTCATTCATTCATTCATTCATTCATTCATTCATTCATTCAAGAGATTTATACCATCATCCCATGCCAGAGCAAATTCCCAAGCCGCTTACATATCTTTTATCCTTTTGTCCTCACAACAACCCTGTGAGGTAGATTGTTCAATGAGCAGCTTGTAGAACTTTTCTCTTCCAGATGGAATCCTTCACGGTGTGTTCATCACATCTGACACCCTGCTAAATACCACTTGAAAAGAGGCAACTGGTCACACTTATGGGGGGGCTCAGATTTCATGAGTGAAACATTCTACAAAATAATAGATGGTTTTAATAATTTTGACCATGTTTTTATGCTTACCTTTTTATGGTTAGTCACTTTGGTTGGCTTGCAAGAAAAGCACGGAATGAAATTCCTAACATACCCTATGTTCAATGATGGGATTCAAAGAAATTTACAACCGATTCTATGCCCATCGGGCAGCCACATTTAAATGGCTATTTTAAAACTTTATATATATGTCCTATCCAGGGATGGGCCCAGCCCGCCCCAAGATCCGGCTCGCCGGAAGTTGGGGCGGGCCTGGGGTCAGGGGGCGGGGCAGGTGGCGGGGCAGGTGCGGGGCGGGGGCAGGCCCCAACCGCGCTGCACTGCGCATGCACCAGGCGTGGTGCATGCACAGTGCGTCCCCTGAAGCCGTGCTGAGGCGCAGCTCCAGGAGACTCAGGCGCACTGAGTCTCCTGAAGTGTGGCTTCAGGAGGCAGAGTGTGCTAGCATCCAGCTGGACTGGACGCTAGTGCACTGTGTCTCCTGAAGCCAAGCTTCTTGGCAGCCGTGGCTCTGGCCGGTTCGCCAGCGGTCGCCCCTTGGGAAGATCCGGTTCGGGCAAATAGGCCCGAACCGGCATCTGCCCACCACTGGGGATGTCTCTTGTTAACAACCGATTCTATAGAGTAGGTGCGAACCTGCTGGAGCCCACCACTGCGTACCTTAAAACTAAAACTTCTTGAGCAGTGTGATGGCTCCACAAGTGCTCTCACTATGTAACGTTTCTAATTTTCAAGACTGTGTTTCAGAGGAGGGGGCAAAGAATATTTCTGCAAATTTTCTCTGAATAGCACTGATCAATACCTGTGCAGTCACCAGGAACTCCCACAACGCCTGAGATAGTTTTACACTTTAAAACCTAGGATTTTTCATAACCCTTAGATGCCCATCCAGATCCAGAGTCCGGAAATGCAAATTTATGCAAATTGGGCTATTTTTAGATGGGCATGTGAATGAATTGGCAACATAGGCACACATACAGGTGACACAAATATAAATAAGGAAGAATTCATACAAGGAGGGACAAGTTGGAATAATTATTTTATTGGCTAGTGCAGCATTTCTCAGACTGTGTGTTGCAATCCACTTGGTGAGTCACAACTTACCCCCACATCCAGAGTAACTATGGGAGCACGTAAGAGACTTTACGTACACCCATAGTTACTGCACCACCTTGTGAAAACCTATGGGAAATTCATATTGCAATCCAGAGTAAGTTGTTCTTACACCAGAGCAAGGACCCCCATAGTTACTCTGGATTTTGCCCTTAATGTCTGGTGGATATTGGATTGGTGGGTCCAAACTGGAGCAGAAGTGGGCTCTGGAAGCAGAATAAAGCAATTTGCTTTTTACTTCTGAGTTTATGAAGGTGACTTCTGGTTGCTTCCGGAGGCCGGCATCATAGGTGGATTAAAGCATGGGGAAATTTGAGAAGCTTTGGTCTAGCAGAGGGTTCTTCCATACCTCCATGTACTGTAGTTTCAGGTATTCATGATGTGGCATGATGTGGTTCATGATGTGGTTCTTCCTCCCTCTACTTGCCCATTAAATTATTTTAAAAAGTGATGGGGTGAAAATCATCTTGCTTAAACAAGCCAGTTTTCATCCCAGTAATTTTAAAAATTGCTTTAACATACATGTTGGGTAAGTGCAGCAGTTGGGGCAACCTCCCAGACCCAAAGATCTGCCTGTGCATCCCCATTAAACAATTTAAAAAACCTTCCAGGCATGCATTCTTCATTAAGGCAGAAACAGCAGTGAGGTCTTTCTATTGACCTCATTGGTGTTCTTTTTAATCATTCCGGCTGTCTCAATAGGAGGACCTCCTTCCTGTTCCTGCTGGCAGCAAATGCAAAGTGTTTAAACAAGACTGCACACCTGGTAAGTTTTTTAAATACTCTATTTACTCAAATCGAACATGCACCTTTGAATCCGAATTTAATCTCCAGAATTATGTGTGTGTGCATAAGATTCGATGGCACATTAGATTCGAGAATATGGTATAAATATAGGTCAGTATTTTGTTTAACAGTTTATTCTGTTGTAACACAAACCCATTGTTATATAAAATAATGCAATTAGGTAAAAATCATAATAGTTAAAACCATATTATTATTGTCATAACATATTGCTGTGTGGGCTGTGGGTGGCGCAAGTGGTTAAGACACTGTGCCTGTTAACCAGCAGGCCAGGGTTTGAGACCCAGGTCGGCCCCACAAGACAGGGTGAGCTCCTGTCCTTAGCTCAGCTCTGCGACGCAGCTGGATCCAATTGTATTGGCTCTGCCTTTCCATTGGACTAATTCAGTGGCGTGGAGAGGGGGGATTTGCTGCTTGGGTAACAGCCTATCCTCCATAACAATCTAAGCCAGGCTTTCGTGCTTCGCATGCAGTGTATGCAGAGCCAAGCACGATACCATAGTCTTTCAAGACTGACGGAGGCCTGCTTTTTTATATTGCTGTATGCAGTAAAATTAAATTTTGCACCTGTTTTGTAGCTGCACATTACAATTGCTAATAAACATTTTTTAAATCTCAAGCCTTTAAAAATTGGGGTGTGCAGTAGATTTTTTGGCGTATTAGATTTGAATAAATATGGGTAGTTTTATGGGTGCAGTGGGAGCACAGGGAGTGGGGGAGGTTACCCTCTTCCTCTCCCCTGTGTGTGTATTTCATAGTTTTAAATGCTTAATTTGAGTTTAATTTGTTTTTAAAATGGTGTAATGTGGGGGGGGGGTCTGGAATGGGTCATCTATGGATACAAGAGCCTGCATGTACATACATGTTCTTGTACCAGGTCTGGGGGCCTCATTGTAACCTCTTTCTTTTTCGATGAATGTCTTCACCCTTCCTGTAGCTCTCCGCCATGGTCGATAGCATCACAAAACTGGACACCATATCAAAGGCCTTAATAGTCTAACTCTTTCCTAACTTCTTCAATGTGTTTGGATTCCCAAGATAGAAGTTGTTCCTGGCAGATGTTGCTGTGAACTTTTCCTCCCCAACCGTTTCCAGCATTGTGTTTTACATTCCTGGGATGGCTTTGAGAATGATTCCTATGGATGCTCACATGTGAAGAATGCTCTGGCGCATCTTATTCCCCTGGGTCTGATAAGAGTTAGCTCATATAATTGTCTTTGGATGACTTCTTTAGATGATGTCCAGAGAAGGATCTGATGATATGTGATGCTCTTTGGTTGTAAGGCTGCTGTCAGCCTGGCTTCTCCATGTATGGGAGGCAGCTGGATCTCCCCAAACAATATGCACTGAGCTTCCATTGCATTGGCATTCATCAGTCTTGAAAGACTATGGTATCGTGCTGGATGCCGTATGCGAAGCACAAAGGCCTGGATAAATTAATATGGAGGATAGGCTGTTACCCAAGCAGCAAATCCCCCTCTCCATGCCACTGATTTAGTCCAATGGAATGGCAGAGCCGAGACAATTGGTTCCAGCTGCGTTGCAGAGCTGGGCTAAGGACAGGAGCTCACCCTATCTTGTGGGGCCGATCCGGATCTCGAACCCTGGCCTACTGGTTAACAGACATAGTATCTTAACCACCCACCCACAGCCCGCAGCTCATCCCACTGAGCTTCCAAAACTATAAATAACTTGCAACTTCAATATGTAGGAATGGGGGAAATAGAGAGAAACTCATGCCCTGTTTTGTCTTGATTGGCCACCTTCTCTTGTGTGGCAGCCAAGGAGGGTTTCAGAAGACCTGGGAGGACCTTGGCAAGACCTGATATAGCAATTTTTCCAAAGGACATTCTGTGAAAAATGTGACAGCTTCCAGCTGTCCAGAAGGGTCAGTAAAAGAGTAGAAGGTGGTAAGCCTGTACGGTCCCCATCATTCACCTCCACTTCTGTTCCTCATCCAGTGGTAGAACTACAGTTTTTGAAATGTTTCCCAACCAATAACAAGATTTGGGTAACCACTGTTATCAGTGGAATTGTTACATGGCATTAAAAAATAACCACTACATTTCCGTACTCTGTACTGGATTATTATTCCTCTAGGGGCCTTGACTACTGTTAAAAAGGAAAAAAAATTGCATTAATCACAACAGAACAGCACATATACGGCAAAGCTCCATCATTATAGCACCTGTGCTACTGACTCTCAAACTTTGGGATTTGTGAAATATATTTCAATATATATACCTAATATATTTAGGTATAAATATATACCTAAATAAAAATAAATCTGTTTGGCAACCTTAACCCAGTTTAAGCTGGCACAAGTGCTGTGTCTTGTTGTTTTATGTGGCATCTTGTGGTCCGCTTTGCAATACAGGAAGCTGGATTAGATGGGCTTTTGGCCTTATCTAGTGGAGGTTCTTTTTATGTTCTTATGTACAGTGGGTGTCACAAAAGTTCCATAAGGCACTTCTGCACCACTCCTGGAGGAAGGGTTTAGGCCACTGCATAGTCACTGACCTTCCCACACCATTGTGAGAACGGGGAAATGGGTGAGTTGTGCTGGCCTAAACTGGTTAGGATTGCGTCCTGAGAGATGCAGCAGTTGCACTATATTATTAATTTTTTTAAAAAGAACTGATTTTTGAAAAAAAAATCTTTTTCAAAAAATTGGTAAGCAATGTGGACTGGCCAGGATTGGGGTCGCGGAAGCTTAATCCCCAAATCCAAAGTAACAATGGGAGCACGTAAGAGACTTTACGTGCACCTGTAGTTACTGCACCACCTAGTGAAAACCTAAGAGAAATTCATACTGGAATCCAGAGTAAGTTGTTCTTACACCAGAGCAAGTATTCCCCATAGTTACTCTGGATTTTGTCCTAAGTCTCAGTTTCACAGTAGATCCACCCTTCCCTTCACCTTTGCAAATGCAAGCAAAATGGACTTCGGCATGGTGGGAAAGTGGGAAGGATGTAGCTTTATGTGCTGATCCCTGAACTCTTCTGCCTGAGGCAAGCACATCAACCTTCCTCATGGTAGGGCCGGTCCTGCAGGGCGTGCTTGAAAAGAGGGCTCTGAGGCATTGGTTCTGCTGGAGATGGGGAAGATCAGCGTATGGTTTAGCTTTTGTCTGGAACGCTGAACCACGTGGCTTCCTTTTATGCCTCAAACCAGCACTCAGCTGTTTGGCGAACAATAGGAAAAAGATTTTTCACGTGTCTGCAGGAAAAGTAGGGTTTTTTTTCCTTTAAGAGGGGAAAAAAAGAGCAACTAGAAGTTCCCCTGGTCTTGGCAAATCATGAGGCGTTTTTCATTTTGTAACATCAAAGCCCGTTCCACTGCTTTGATGTCTTTGCATGCTGTTTAAGGTAAAGCATGAATGGGGAAGTGTCAATCTGCAAGGTGTCCATGTAGTTTATGCCGAACACTGAAGAGGACTTGTAGATAAAAGACGAACACGAGGGTTGATAATGAATGTCCAACAAGGAGGTGTGCATATCTAAAAGGAAGCTCTCAGCTGGAGCACAGCTCGGCAAACCTTAAAAACTCTACTTAGACCAAGTTTAAGAGATTAAAAAAGTTTTTCCACCATCAAAGTCAGTACAAAGTAAGCTAGTAGGGCCAGACAAGTTTTTGTTTTTTTCATTTATGTGTGTGTGTGTATTTAAACTTATGTGCATTATCCAGTTAGTTGTGTTTTTTGTAGGGGGGGGGAGAAAGGAGGTAGATTGGTTAGTAGTGAGCAATCAAATGTGCATGAAGAATAACTGGGGGTGGGTGGGTGGTTGTGCTGTAAACTTCAAGGCCCAATCCTATGGGCTGCAGTGCCATAGAGCACTTATGCATCAGCAGAACTGATGTGCCACTCCAGATGTGCTTGGCTTCAGTGCCTGAAGATTATCACCAAGCTCCCACTATAGAAACAGCCAGTGGCGGGTGGCAAGGCTTTCTGGGATGGGACACTGGGAAGACAGGAAGGGGAAAGAACTGGGTAGGAACAGGGAGAAGTGAGTGGAGATCATGTCCCAACCAAGCTCCTGGACTGGAAAACTTGACATGAGTCTCCTTAGTTGTGCCATATTATTTAAAGTGACCTTTGAGCTATGGGTGTATATGAAACAGGAATAAATTGTGTGTTTAGAATTGGGTCACATCCCCGATTCCCTCGTTATGTATCCACATATATTCTGAAATTCTGGTTCCGAGCATTTTGGATAAGGGAGACTCAACATGTAGTACAAAACTGCAGGTTGTGCAGTCCCATCTTTGCATTCACATTTGAGTACAGGATGCAGCCGCAGTACATACATCTCCCATTGATTTGCAAAGTATGGCTGTCTCCTTTGAAATAGTTGTTTTATCCATATGCAAAGATATGGAGATTTCGTTGATTAAAACTCACACAATTAACAAATTTAATATTTCTTTAATTGGATGGTCGCCTGAGGAATTGCGTCTTTAATTCAATTTTTATATGCCCAGAGCAGTGCATTTTTCTGCATAAAACACAATTTTCTTATTCCAGTTTGAGAATGTTGCATTGTGTAATGAATGCCTTACGCATCCCGGGAAGTTTTATGTGGTGTCCTAAGGAATTGTGGGGCTAGTCTGTGTTGACAGCACCATCCGTGATGGCTACATTCAATTAAAATGTGTGACTGCAATCCTAACCTAGGTTTAGGATGCAATCCTAACATAGGCTAGCTCAACTCATCGGTCTTCCCGTTCTCATGATGATGATGTAGGGAGGCAAGTGCATGTCTGTGCATTGGCCTAATCCTTCCCCAGGAGAGGCGCAGAAGTGTCTTACAACACTTTTATGACACCCCCTGGTCAGGATAGTGGGGTTTAGGCTGGCTTAACTGATTGCATATGTACTTTATTGTTTGTGAGAGCTATGACACTTGCTACACTGGTTTTAGCCCAGTTTAGGATTGGGCCATCTGTCTGATTTGAGGGGGGACCCCGCAGGAAAACTTGAGAGTAGGGAACAGTTCTTGCCAATCATGTCTTAAGGACTTTCCACTGTTAAGGCCAATTAAGATGCAAGTTGGCGGCCTTCGAGGACGTGTTTTTTGAACCTTAGCCAATTCTCTCATACAAGTCATTGCCAACTGAGGTTTTGCCAGTGTTTAATAACTGCAGAATAACAGGGGCTGCTCATCTTCCCTTGATAAATTTGTTCAAATGCCCAATTATTCATGCGCTTAACGTATCCTTCCCAATGTTTAACCTAAATTGTCTTATTGGAGTTCAAAGTCATTCAAAGGTGGCTAAGAGTGAAGATGAAGGTATTGCAACTCTATGGATTCCTCGCGGAGCAGCGAGATGTAACAAGAGAAGAAAAGGGCACATTTTCAAAAGTATCTTCTTGAGAACTTAAGACGCCGAGACACAAAAAAAGATGTGGAGTCTAATGCAAAGGAATATTGGTTTCATTTTTCTTTTTCTCTTTTTACTCTGGGATATGAGGCTTGTTCTATGAATAAGATACAATAGAATAAAGCAAGTAAGGATGCCTCCATCCTGCTCAGAAGGTCTATTTCTTTGAGCAACACATCTTGTATTTTATCTCTCTGCTGATCCTAGATCTAAAAAAATATGTACTATTGTAAGAATGGAAACGCGTGCACACACATTCCCCAAAGAAACACAAGAAAAGAAAGTTGTCTTTCATTAGGATTTGGGGAGAGATTTGTCTAGAAAAATGTTGAGTAATAATTTCTATTTAATTATTAAATAGAATTATTATTTAATAAAATTATTTAATATTATTTAATAAAACTAATTATTAGTATAGCACATGCATTGAATATGTTGAATTTGGGATCCATGCTGGTGTTGGTAACGGAACCATCCTGCCTACTCCAAGGACTTTAAAGTCTTTTACCCTACTCCAGCCTTTAAAGTAGGTGCCCTACTTCAAGGTTAAGGGCTTGCCAGCTTCCATCCCTGAGCCAGACAGCATCTGGAGACAGGTTCTGGTACCCAAGGATAGGTAATGGACCATTACCCCTCTTCCCTGTACTTGCCACTCCTGGCATGGGTTGCTAACAGTTAACACTGAGCACAGTCTAGTGCAGCAATATTCATTCAGTGTGCTGCAGTGGTGTCACTAGGGTTTGCATCATTTGGTGCAGGAGGCTAGCTTGTTTCCCCCATGCAGGTTATGACTAGATGTCATAACCACAAAAGATGACATATGGTCACCATGATTTATGAAGGATGGCAAAAAGGAGGCACATAGGTAGCCTCTGGAATTCATTGCCATAATGTGTGATGATCGGACTGTGGGTGGCGCAAGCAGTTAAGACACGGTGCCTGTTAACCAGCAGGCCAGGGTTCGAGACCCGGGTTGGCCCCACAAGACAGGGTGAGCTCCTGTCCTTAGCCCAGCTCTGCAACGCCAGCTGGATCCAATTTTATTGGCTCTGCCTTTCCATTGGACTAATTCAGTGGTGTGGAGAGGGGGGAATTGCTTCTTGGGTAACAGCCTATCCTCCATAACAATCTAACCCAGGCTTTCGTGCTTCGCATGCAGCGTATGCAGCGCAGAGCACGATACCATAGTCTTTCAAGACTGACGGGGGCCTCCTCCTAATGTGTGATGATGGCCACTAGCTTGGACGGCTTTAAAGGGGGATGGAAAAATTCATGGAGAACCATCCATGTACATGGCTCCTTGTTATGGTGGCTGTTTGCAAATACTCTGTCTCTGATTACCAGTTGTAGAGAGGAAATGGTGGGCAAGAGATGGACCTTCTGAGGAAGTCCACAAGCAGATGAAAACAGTGGTGGGCCACTGGGACAATAGGACACCGGACTACATTGGCTTGATCCAGTAGGACCATTCTTATTATACTGGACAAAGCACAAAGTGCCACAAAAGTAGGGGGGAAATATCGCAAGGTATCATGGGCCTTTGTAACCAAAGAAGATCCATTCCTGAACCCATGCAGATAACCAAATTTTGAGGATAATGAAATCTGCAAATGAAATCTGCATCAGATGTGACCATAAGTTGCGAGTTCCACTATTTATGGAAATCTATCTATCTGTCTCTCTGTCTGTCTGTCCGTCCGTCTGTCCGTTCTCTCTCTCTCTCTCTCTCTCTCTCTCTCTCTCTCTCTCTCTCTCTCTCTCTATCTATCTATCTATCTATCTATCTATCTATCTATCTACAGAACCTTCTGAGGCCTGCCAGTCGTGGGGTTGGACTCCACAGACACTGTAATCCATGGATGATAAAGCCATGGATAAGGAAGGCTCACTGTATGAATATACAGGACTTGTGCATGCATTCCTTATGTTCAGTCCTTTTGATGAGCAAGGAGTTCATATCAGCACATTTCCATAGGGAGCTTCACGACAGTGTTACTGAGCACTGTGGAAAGAAAAGTTTGCCATACGGGCACTTCTGCCTTGCTCTAAGCATGGTGTGGGCCTAAATAGCAAATATCTCATTTGAAATCAAGACTGCTTCCCGAATCTTTAGATCGGATCAGTTGGAGTTCTGGCAGAGGTGGAGGCTTCTATGCCAGCTCTGTACTTTAATTCTACTCTCCTTTCTGAGCTTCCTCGTATTTTTCAGTCCCCAGTAGGAAGGCATCCTCCACAAATGTCAAGCATGCTTCAGTTCGCTGCTCCGAAAGACTTTTGCCAGCCTAATTAATTACTGTAATCGTTTGATCGGCCTTCAAATTGTTGCTGAGATGTTTAAAGGGAAGGGGGGGAGGAGGGGGCAGCCACTGTGTCTCTACAAGGTTTCCAGATATTTGCTGGGAAATATAACAATGGAGCAAGATCAGCTTTCAAGCAGCAAATCTTTGGAATGTCAGGTTAGCAAACGCTTTTGACAGACAGTAGGTGGAGAGTTAGGCTTGTCTGACAAGGAGATGCGCAGGAAGTAACATCAAAATGCACCAGAGAGGCAGAAAAAGGGGAAACTAGACTTCTTCTGAGATGCTGAAAGTAGGAAAGTTTCAATTCTTCAGAGTTGGTTCTGGAAAACTATCCAGCAACAGCTAATCACAAACATTTGCTATGATTTCCTCTCCCACTGGCCCATTATTTGAGGTTCCCAAACACGCCACCCTCCCATTTCAGCTCAAAGATCATTAACAAACACACCTCATTAAATGGTTAAGAATTAATGGATTGATTTGCAGGGACTCCTCAAATTGCAATCTTGCCGGGCCAACAGCAACAGCAACCCCTGCTAAGGTTCCCAGTATAGCTTCCGCTCTGTGGTGGAGGCGTCAGACGTTCTCAATAGGATGCAGCTGTGCCAAGCTGGGCAACTGGACAGTGAAGAGCTCCAGCAAGATGCCCTGGCTTCAAGCATGTGCTTTGCAAGATCTAAGTATAAGTGAGAATAATAAACACCATCGCCTGCCCGCAGATTTGTTACCCCGTTCACAGGCAGCAAACTGGGGGTGTATGCATCTTGGCTGGAAAGGGGGCACCAAATTCCCCAAAAATTGAAGGGAGAAGATTGTTTTATTTACAGGTATCCCCCGCTTTCTGACATCACGTTTTCTGATGAACCACTCTTTCAACACCTTTCAGTTATTCCCAGAAATCATTCATTCAACACATGTTCTATTGTTTCAGTCTCTCTCTCTCTCTCTCTCTCTCTCTCTCTCTCTCTCTCTCTCTTCTTTTCTAAAGGCCAAAATTGTCATCCCTCATGTTGTAGCTCCTGGTCTAATCCCATTTCCAAAGGACTTAATGAGAATCCATTTATAGAAAGGAAGAGGGAGGAATTTGTAAGATAAAAGGGGGATTTGCAGTTTGCTAGCTAAGAAAGCATTGGAGGCAATATTTATAAACTACAAATGATTGAGTCCAACTTTTCAACAGTTTTCACATTTGGACCATATTCCAGTAACCCATCCAATAAGTGAGGCATGCCTTTATTTCCATATTTATATAACAACTTTGTAGAATTGTGCCTCATAGGCTGCAATCCAGAGTAAATATGGGAGCACGTAAGAGACATTATGTGCACCTGTAGTTACTGCACCACCTAGTGAAAACCTATGGGACATTCATATTGCAATCCAGAGTAAAGTGTTCTTACTCTGGAGCAAGGACTCCCCGAAGTTACTCTGGACTGTATCCTTAGACTCAAGGCAGTTTACATAGGACCACAAACCTCCTCCTTTTCATATTGGGTTTTTACAAGTGTTATTCTATGAGAGAAACACATAGGATCATCCAATGTTTCCCTTCATGGAGTGATTGTTATCCTAAGCATTTGTGATATTAGCTGGGTGTAGGGTGATTATACGACCAGAAATTTCCAGATTTGTCCTTTTTTTTAGCCTCCTGTCCAGGTGTCCTCCAAGAAGCCTTCATTATCCTCCATTTTGGCTTCATTTTAGAATTTTGCAATGGTGTGCAGTACCCCATCATGTTTCATATTCATATTTAAGAGAAGAATCCAATGCAAAGATTGGTTTTGAAATCGCTCCTTCCTATCAAAAGTTATGGCCAGAAAACTAAAAAAGCAGGCCTCCGTCAGTCTTGGAAGACTATGGTATCGTGCTCGGCGCTGCATACGCTGCATGTGAAGCACGAAAGCCTGGGTTAGATTGTTATGGAGGATAGGCTGTTACCCAAGCAGCAATTCCCCCCTCTCCACACCACTGAATTAGTCCAATGGAAAGGCAGAGCCGATATGATTGGATCCAGCTGGCGTTGCAGAGCTGGGCTAAGGACAGGAGCTCACCCTGTCTTGTGGAGCCGACCCGGGTCTCGAACCCTGGCCTGCTGGTTAACAAGCACAGTGTCTTAGCCACTTGCGCCACCCACAGCCCTAAACTAAAAATAAAAAATATGCATTGATCTCTATGGGAAAGTGAAAGTGCCCAACATCATGGATTTACTCATGAGTAGGCAAATGTGGCATTGTCCACCAGAAAGACCAGGCTGAGCGGAATCCAAGATCTTCTCCTGCAGTGAGTTAGAGTGGGAACAAGCTATGAGATATACTGTTCTAGACTGGGGGTGTCCATAGGGTATCCAAAGACCAGGCGTGTCCAAAGATTCTGACACTGTGCCAGGGCTGGAAAAATTATTTACATTACACATTTACATAATTATTTACACTGTCACATTTACATAATAAAAGTGTATTATAGACAGATCCAGAGGCCAAATGGGGGGTCTTGCCATGGGCCATACTGAGGCTTAGCACAGGCCACATCTGGTCCCCGGGCTTGGGTTTGGCTGGGGTTATCTACCCCTATTCTAGATAGATTGTATAATGTCTAAAAGGGGCTTCTATAAAAAAAACCTTTTCTTAAACTTCATTCCCCATGGGCAGATAGAGTGGTTGCCCAGAGACTGACATGCATACATGTCATGCATACATGTATACATGTCAAAACTTATTTCAGGAGACCTTGATGGATTCTATTAAAGACAATGATATATTAAATGTCCTTCTATTGAGTTAGTCAACTCTGCAATTTTGTTCTAGCAGGGGACTAAAGATTCAAGCTTGGGGGGCGGGTAACAATAATATCAGTCACAGAAGCAATGATGGCACTGCAATATATTTGACATCTGCCTTGCAGATATAGCTGTGCTAGTTGGCTGGCTCAGAATGTCACCTCCCATACCAACCACATCCCACACAACACATCCTTTCCAACATGATCCTGGAAGTTGAATCTCTGATTGATGCGCAACAATGGGAAAAATACAACTTTGGTGCCCTCTATGGCAGGCCAGAGGGAATGAGATCCCTGGAGAAGTGAGGGGGAAGCCGGCAGACAAACAGTGGTGGACACATCCATACATAAAAGGGTAAATAGGATGCTCTGGTGAGGGATAAAGGAATAGGCCACATCATATATCCGTGTTAGATGTGAGGTATTACAGCTATCATCGAAGCCCCAAACAACCTTTATTTCAGAGCTTGGTAGCTTGGTCGTGATGATGACTTCATCACCGATTGCTTTGGAGGGTGACATAGATCTCTGTATATTGCAGGAAGATAGTGGAGGGAACACTGACCATTGACAGATGGTGGATGGTTAGGCAAGAGAATCATGTCCTGAACCTGGATACTATAGATGTGATAGATCTATAGATACTATAGACTTCTCCTTGTTCTTCCTAAGGTTGCCATATTGCCACTTCTAGGGTTGAACCCATTCGTGCACCCACCCACATAAATACACCCTAATGTTGCTTTGCAGCAAGGCTATGGGTGCAATCCAGAATAACTATGGGCAGTCTTTCCTTCGGTGTAAGAAGAATTTACTCTGGATTGTAATATGAATTTCCCATAGGTTTTCACTAGATGATGTAGTAACTATGGGTGCACGTAATGTCTCTTACGTGCTCCCGTAATTACTCTGGATTGTAGGGTATGACAAGAACATAAGAAGAGCCTCCACTGGATCAGGCCAAAGGCTAATCTAGTCCAGCTTCCTTTATCAAACAGCGGAGCACCAGATGCCTCAGGGAGTACATATGACACCTCCATTCAGGTGCTCTCCCGTGATCCAATATGATTCATTACGCTGTTGTATGCATCTATCCATTATAACATTTTCCCCCTTTTGTCCTGATCTCAAGCCATTTAATAAAAACATTGCACTTATTTCCAGAGGACTAAGCATCAGTGATGTGGTTTATTATGAAGTGCCAAACCTTCTCATAGCCACTCAACAGCCATCCACAGACTGACCTTAGGAGATGCAGGGCTCAGATTGAGACACTTTTTGTATGGCTTCAACTCATAGCCAAGGTCTGTCGCATCCTAGAGGTATAAAAATTGATTATGGATTTTCTGTCTCTATGGTAGAATGGAAGCAATCCAAATAGGCTCTGACAAAGTACATGTGAGTAAGACCTAATGGACTTAAGCACTTTTTAATATAAAACTGATATGGGTAAGTCTTCCAGTACTGTCAAACAAAGCTGAGTCTTAAGACCTAAACCTGGGATCTTCTGCTTGCAAAACAATGGCTCTGCTAACCAGGGATGGGCAAGTCAGGCACATAATTGAATTGAGTCACATAATGAGTCTATGGCTGCAATCCTAACCACACTTTTCTGGGAGTATGCACTGTTGAAATCAATGGGACTTACTTTTGAGTAGACATGCTTAGAACTGCACTGTAAGTCCCCTGCAACTCAGTGCAAAAATCAGTAATTCTGGAATGCATTTTCTGAATTTCACAACTTGAAAAAAATCTATATCATGAGTCTTTTGATACACACATATCAAAATTATATGTATCAGACTTGAACTTGGACTCAAGTTCCCATCCCTGTTGTTAATGGGCCATAGCTCGACCCCAGCAGAACGATGTGAACGGCTGAAAATGTGCAAGGGGGCAACTGGTGGACAGCAGTCAACCTTCTGCTCACCCCTACCTAAAACTATATGTGAGGGAGAAAAACAATGCAATCCTATGTATGGAATGCCCTAAGGATGCTTCAAGCAGTTTCCACAAACGTTGTGGTTTGCAAAGCATATCCCCATGTCTGTTATGATGTTGAACCCTGCAGAAGGTGAACTTGTGCTTGACTTTTAACTCGATCCGTTACACGCTGCTTGGCGTAACTCCCCGCCACAGATGAACATCATGATACATGGAAGTCTCATCTGCTACAATCAGGTCCTGAGGCTTTGTAGCTCCAATTTCACCATTGGGTTTTGGAAACGTTCTTCTGAGCACCGCTTGGATAAAAACAACCCAATTTGGATATGGCTGCCTTTTGAACATGGGGTGCATGTGGGGGGTGGGAGGGAGATGCTGTGGCTCACATCTCTCGTTCTGTGTGAGAATGAGGAATGGCATTTTAGAAGGGGAGAAAAAAAGAATCCTTTTAAAAAAAAACAAACAGCATGCATGACATCAGAGAAAGCTTGGAACAAAAAAAGTAAAAAAAGAAGCTTTAGATGTAAGGGATTATGAAAAAGTGAATACAATTTGCAGATAAAATAGAAGTGATTGAGTTAATGAAGGATAATTTTGCCAGTTTGAAAAGTGTAATGAGTCTGAATTAATTGTTTATTTAGCTATTTAGCATAGTTTTATTTTTTGTTTTGTTTTTTAATAAAAAAAGAGGAAAATGGATCCCAACATCAAACGTGATGCCATCGGAAGCCCATATAATGAAGAAGTGATCCAGATGTTCATGAAAGCTTATAAAGCATTTAAAGGAAAAGAGAGAGCGAGAAGCGACATGAGCAACTCTAATGATAAAAAGATGCCACTTGCTGTTCTGCTCTTCTTTTAAATACATCCTTTCTGAAATAATGATTATCATTTGCACTTTCATCTTAAGTTAAATAGCATATGGCTCGGGCTGATTAAAGCCCCCTCCTGGTCTTAATCAGCATCTTCGTATCATGTTTCTAATGGAGGCAGCCGCTGCCCTGCTGATGCCGTAAGCTTTTTAACAACATCTAAGTCTGTGGATCAGGGCTGCTGGCGAGGAAGACCCTTTGAGCTTCTAGCGCAGAGAAGCGCTTGCAAAGATGTCCCTCGCAGGTGTGCAGTTTTATGGGCCACTTTGACAGGCATGGGGGCAAAAAAAACAACACACATTTGCTTAAAACTTTCCAGTTGAACAAATATCTGGCTCTACCCCCATCTTGTCATGCTGGAAGAAAAATATGTTTGGTTAGAGGGAAAACATTTATGCAGTTTTAGAGACAATGATTTGAATTTCTGGCCGACCCCAATATTTCTCCATTAGGTCAAAACAAAGACTGGCACAATTCTAATCAATATAGGCTGGCACAAATCACCTATGGGCAAAATCCACAGTAACTACAGGGAGTCCTTGCTCCGATGTAAGAACAACTCCCCTCTGAATTCCAATATGAATTTCCCATAGATTTTCACTAGGTGGTGCAGTAATTATGGGTGCACGTAAAGTCTCTTACGTGCTGCCATAGTTACTCTGGATTTGGGGGCTTGAGTGAGGAGGAGAGAGTCCTAAAATGTCTCTGCTTAATAACAAACCATGGGCTGTGAGTGGCGCAAGCGGGTAAGATGCTGTGCCTGTTAACCAGCAGGTCAGGGTTCGAGACCCGGGTCGGCCCCACAAGACAGGGTGAGCTCCTGTCCTTAGCCCAGCTCTGCGACGCCAGCTGGATCCAATCATATTGGCTCTGCCTTTCCATTGGACTAATTCAGTGGCATGTAGGGGAGGGTTTGCTGCTTGGGTAACAGCCTATCCTCCATAACAATCCAACCCAGGCTTTCGTGCTTCTCATGCAGCATATGTAGCGCCGAGCACGATACCATAGTGTTCCAAGACTGACGGAGGCCTGCAATAACAAACCTGTTTAGAGTAAGGCAGTGCAAGGGGTTGCGGCTGCACCAGGTAGCATGCATTAGGAGGCAACTATTCGGCTATTTTAAAGGCCAAAATTGCCTTCCTCCTATTGTCAAATCCCATTCCCAAAGTGGTTAATGAGAATCCATTTGCAGAAATATTTGTAAAGCAGCAGGAATTTGCAAAATAAAGGAGGCAAATGCAATTTGCTAGCCACAAAAGCACTGAAAGCAACATTTATAAATTAAAAAAATGATTGGATTCCACTTTTCAACGGTTTACACTTTCGGATGGCACTCCGGTTCCTAACCCAAACAATAAGTGGGTGATGCCTGTATAAAAGCATATAAACTTTTGCATCTTTGCAAGCTTCCACTACCCCCCACTGTCTGTCTGACTGTCTGTGAATCAGTATAGCTCCTTTTCTCATTGTAATCCTTATTTGTTTTCAATGGCAGCCACACACACACACGCACAGACACACGAACATACAACATGTGCCGTTCAGGTCTGCAGTACAAAAGGATGTGCTGGAAAAGGTGCGGCTGGTGATGAGATCCTTGAGGTATTTTGTGGCATCCAGCCAAGCAAAATGCGATTGCAACATATTTCCTTTCTCTCTTTCTCTCTCTCTCTCTCTCTCTCTCTCCCCCCCCCCTTTATATAGACATCAGAGAAGAGGCTGCAAATAGTCTGATTAACATTTGGGACTTTTTGTCCTTCCCTTCAGAGTCTTCCAGCTTTGATTTCTGGAAAGCAAAATGCCTCCAAATGTTAATCAATCTGTTTTCTGCGGCCTTCTCTCTGATGTACAAATAAAAGCATGCCAGGGACGGGCGGGGGGGGGGGGGGGGAGAATGCTTCCTTTCAAAGAACTGAGCAGCAAATGCTTTTGATGGGAGTGAATAACTGAGTTGATGCAGGACTTTCCTTGCAAAGTAGATCTACCCCATTCCCTGGTGTTACTCCTGTGACCCTCCCGTCCTTTGAAGGACTCAGCTGATGATGTCTACTATCTGCCCTTTTTATCTGTTGGAGGTTCAAAACCTCCCATGGATAACATCAATCTGAGGATTTGTGAATTGTGGCCACATTCAGTTTGACAAGCAAACCAGAAGTTGCTTTGCAGGGTATCCAGGAGACTGTCTAACATCCATGAGCCTCAAGTTGGTCTTCCTAAAAAGACATCAAGAAAGCCTCAGAAGGTCAAAGGATGACCAAACCAGATATGGCATTCCCTTATTCCATGGCATCCATGGTGAGACAAATCAGCAGATGCCAGGTATGTGGATACCAGAGCTACAGTGTACTGGCACTGCCAGTGTGTTGAACTGTGCGCTGCTTTGGGACAGGTTGTGCAGGAGACAGGAGAGCATGCTGGGGACAGGAGTAGACAGGTTGTGGTGCCTTAAAAGGGTAATGAGAAGATTTTGGTAAGAAAAGTCCATCACAAGACACAAACTGTGCAACCTTCTGGTTTTAGAAGTAGAACAAAGCTACAATCCTAACCACATTTTCCTGGGAGTAAGTTCTATTGAACACAATGGGGCTTACTTCTGAGTAGACAGTCTCCCTTCCCCAGTTTTTTGAACAACCCCTAGTAGTCCAAAGTGAACCTCTTCTTGCTATTCCTTCCTTAAAACCTTGATCCCTTGTCTCTGACCACATTTCCGGTGCTGGATTTACATATAAGCTAAACATATAGCTTAGGACCCCCACTCTCTTGGGGGCTCCCCAAAAATTTAAAATAAAAAAACGGGATACAGAAATAATTTTGTTATGTGGAAATGGCTTTAGATACTTATTAGGTCTATAAATTACCACATGGCATATATTCACACATAAAAAGCGACAATTTGTTGTTGACAAAGGACAGCTGGAAATATAAAGGGCCCCATTACTTTCAATAGCTTTGGGCCTCATCGAACCTAAATCCGGCCCTGCGCATTTCCCATGCTCTGTGTTGATGCTTCCATGGCTGAAGGAATGTGCCTCTTGCTATTTCTTTTGGTCTTCTGTAGGGGAAGATAAAATCCATTGGGGTATTCTAGCGTAAAGTTAAATGCTTAAAAAAAATCTGAAAGCTGTAATTTGAGAATAATGGTCTTTGCAGAGGGATGCTTGGATTCCAAGGAACTCACTGGGACATAAACTGTTGAAAAGGATTTTTTTCCACCCCTTTCAATTATTATTCTTTTTTATAGAGACTATAAACTATGCTGTAGGTTTATGGCGACCTGGGAGGAAGCCATGGGATGTGAGGACAGTGTCGCTACAACAGATGAGGATTGTTTTGGAGGAAGTGTGGTTTCAAATATTCATCTGGATCTTGCAGGCTTGTTGGTGGAAAACTGATCTCTCTGAAGGCTTATTTTTTCAGGCTTTTGTTGGTGGTGCTGGTGAGAAGGTAGTGGGGGAATTGCTGGCAGCCTAGCCTGGATTTATGGTCCTTAAGAAACTGTGTACGATGTGGCAGAAGAACAAAAAAGACATTTCAATGAGAGGTTTCTTTTCTTGTCTGTGGTTTTTTTTCCTTTTTAAACAAACTGATATAATTTCCAGCATTTACGATTGTTGCTTTGAAACATAAATAGACAGAACTGCTGTGGAAATAGGTCAGCTTTTCAATGGAAATAAAATACTTTGATCATTTCTGATTAGCAAGGGCGACACGAGGGTGCATGTCACCTGGTGTGGGGGTGAGCGTGTTACCCGTGGGACTGCACGTGTGCCAGTTGGCGTAGGTGCAGTTCTGGAACGCTACTGCGCATGGGCAAACTTTGCTCGTGCACAGTGGCATCGGAGTGATCCCCTGAGGGAAGAGTGACCAGTCCCCCTCAGGGGAGCGCCCAGGGAAAGCCAGGGCGCATGGGCAAACTTTGCACATGTACACTGGTTCTCTGGGTGCTCCGCTCCCAGGGAGGGAGGGAGGCTCCAAGGCGCTGGTCGCAATGCTCTTTGAGGAATGCTGAGGCTTGGGGTGATGTGCTGGGGGAGTATCAAACTCTCTGAGTGCATCACCAACCAGGGGCATGTCACTGTGGTGCACTCTGCACCAGTCGCATCAGTTTGGTGATGACCCTGCTGATCAGGAGTAGAATTGTAGCTCATGTGAATCAATGTAGATCATGTGAATCATTTGAGGCAAAGGGGCCCATATACCTCATATAGGTGTCCCCCATTTACTGACAGTTGATTTGCTGATGGGTCTGCTCTTTCAATTATACCCAAAACTCATTCATTCAACACATGCTCCACTCTTCCAACCTTGCTCTGCTGGTTTAAAGGCCAAAATTGTCTTCCCTGATATTGATTTGTATGTGACCTGGTGATCAAACTATTTTTGGAATTTCCTTATGACATGCTTCAGTAAATAACCATCATTTGAATACTTAAGATATTCATTACCCACACATGGCTTTATTCATTTTACTGTAATTTGTTGTGTAATTTGGCCGTGTGTTATTTATGCTTTTGAAAGTGATAATTATGTCTTTTTGGGTCGCCATCTTGTATTTGTAAGCTGAAAAAGACTGGGCTCCACTTTTCAATGGTTTTCACTTTTGGATCGTATCGACTCTGCCTTTCCATTGGACTAATTCAGTGGTGTGGAGAGGGGGGATTTGCTGCTTGGGTAACAGCCTATCCTCCATAACAATCCAACCCAGGCTTTCATGCTTTGCATGCAGCGTATGCAGTGTCGAGCACGATACCATAGTCTTTCAAGACTGATGGAGGTGCTCTGGTCCATAAGCCATCCAAAAAGTGGGGAATGCCTGAATGTGGGAACGCCTGAAGTGTGAGAATGCACATGAATGTGTGCGCATGTGCGTGCACACAAACACACATAGGCCTATATCCTAAAGTGAAATTAAGCTCCTTGCTCTGGAGCAGTTAAGATGACTTTCCATGAGATAACACGAAAGGGTGACATAACTGCGTGGACCCATAACTGCTATGGATTTTGCTCATAAACACACACACAAACCTCTTTGATCCAAGAGTGATGTTCTAAAGGGCAAATTCCTGGAGGACTCTATTACCATGGCAAAATTGAGATTTTTTTTTGAGATCAATATGCTAAAATAGATGTCCTCTACCTCTAGCTATGCTTTAGATACATGCAGGATCTATGATCAAGGGATATTTTCATAGAATCACATATCACATCCAGAGTTCTGCTTTTCCAGGGCCTTGCACTGTGGTCTTAATTCTTCAAACCTGGCTTTCAATAGCATCTTTTTCTGTTTGCAAACATAGGCAGATGACACTTGCCTCAGTACCGAAGTCTCGCGGAGTTCCTGACAGCTCTGACATGGTGTAACATTCCACTTGTGGCTACAGCTGTCACTCAGGCTGTTTTTATTTTTGACACTTCTCACCCTCCCCTGCTTTTAAAACCAAGAGAGTTTCTTGGGTGACAGCAGAAATCAGGCTTTCAAACAGCACTTAAGTGGCATCGGGGCGCAACCTCGAGATGTGTGAAGTGGAACATCAATGAACTGGCAATCGTACCTTCTGCAATGGAAAGGAGTGGGGAAAAAAACCCATAACACCTATCAGACTTAACACCACAATCCCATCCAAGTGCCATTAGAGTATGTGTTGCATGGAGGAGGCAGTTCTAAAGGACTACTAACGGGGCAAGAGGCACACTTTCAAGTGGGTGTTCCTCTTTTATTTGGCTCTTCACCCCAGCAGTGTCTTTAATAGTGGCTTCTGCTGGTGTTCTTTTGCATTTTAGATTGTGTTATTTATGTCTTTTATTGGCCATTTTACAGTAATTCGTTGTGTATTTTGGCTATGTGTTATTTAGGCTTATGCAAGTGATATTTATGTTTTTTGGGGTGTCCATTGGACTATTTCAGTGTTGTGGAGAGGGGGGATTTGCTGCTTGGGTAAAAGCCTATCCTCCATATCAATCTAACCCAGGCCTCCATGCTTCGCATGCAGCGTCGAACACGATACCATAGTCTTTCAAGACTGATGGATGCCAAGTTTTTTTTTAATTTGCAAGCTGAAAAAGACTGGGCTCCACCTTTCAATTTTTTTCACATTTGGATGGTGTTCTCGTTCCTAACCCACCTATTAAGTGGGGGATGCCCTGTATATGGGATCCATGAATACAGGGGCCCCTTTTAGCTGAACTGAATGTTCTGCTGAGAACATTTTCATTTAGAAGTTGAAAACTTAATGATGACACTTCATTTAATTCATGTCTCTAATTCTAGAGACATTGGGCACAATCCAGAATAACTGTAGGGAATCCTTGCTCCAGTGTAAGAACAATTTGCTCTGGATTGCAATATGAATTTCTATAGGTTTTCACCAGTGGTGCAGTAACTATGGGTGCACCTAATGTCTCTTACGTGCTCCTGTAGTTACTGTGGATTGTAGGGATTGTGGGTTAAACTTGAGTGTTATCACCCCTGTTGGAAATGTCAGCCTATATTGCACCCTTGTTTGTGCACCTACACACAAATTGCCCAAATGTCCCTTAACCAGCTTTGGTGACATTGATGGGAGGGGGAGAATTTTAACTTTTCCACATCAGTTTTTTTCCCACTAGGATCAAACTACGTTAGCTAAGGTACAGTGAAATTACAGCGGCAGGATCTAGGAGTGGACCTTAAAACATTTTGAACTGCTATTTGTATTTGTGATTAAAAATTCCCCACCTGCCCTGAGAGGGAAAAATAAATCTAGCTTGGCCTGGAACTGATTAGCTTTCTCAGTGAGCTTCTGGTCTGTTAGTTTTTCCAGGTTCAAAAGCTTGGTTCCACTGCCAGCAAACTCACGGCATTATCCCATTATCACTGGGGATCAATGTATAACTTTACCTCCAGAAATATTCTCCAAAAGTGCTGCTTTCCCATGGACACTGTCGGGCATGCTCCTAATTATGGCCGTGACTAATTTTAACAAGTTAGCTGATATTAATCCCACATCCCTACGTAATATTTTCTCCCCCGGCTGATTTAGAACTTCAGAGGCCCTTTTGACCGTAACGCTTGATGATTGTTTAAAGAACTGGCAACGGCACTTGTCTGAAATTTCACATTCTCCGGCTGAAACAGGCTCTAAGAGTTTGCAGACGAGGGATGGAGACAGCTTGATAGCTCTGGTAAAAGAAAACCAGACCCTCTCTCCACTGATCAACCTCCATCCCCTATATAATATCCAAACCTGGTATATTGATTCCCTCACCCCTCCAAAACATACTGTTTTGCAATGCCTGCTTGGCTAGAAAAAGACACATTTATCTTCTGAGCCTCTTTAAAGGTGTCGTTGTTTATTTGATCCCTTTTTAAAAGGCCTGTTCTAGGACAGAGAGATCCACTTCAGATTCCAAGCTGCAATAAAGAACTTGCCTCCCGAAGCCTCCAGGAGCCCACAGCCAGAAGGCTATGGTTCATATATTTTTCTCGACCAGTGGTGCCAAATCATCATGCCATATTACTCAGGATCGGCTTTAAGAGCTGTCGGGAACCTTTCCCAATTGGAAACATTTCCCAATTGGGAACATTTCTCCATTCTCAAAAAATGTTCCCAACTGGGACCCAGGTTCACAGCCAAGAGAAATTGATAATTTTAGAAATAAATAAAATCAATACAGTGGTACCTCTCATAACAAGCACCTCACATAACAAGTGTTTCACATAACAAGTATAAATTTCCAAGAAATATTGCTTCACATAACATGTTCTGCTTCACTTAACAAGCAAATGTGCTATGGGCGCGCGTGCTATGCAGCTATGACGCTCCGCCTGGAGGCTGTTTAAAAGGGCTGCCAGTCAGAGGCAGCTGCCCCTACCTGCCCCTTGGTGCCCCCACCGGCCATCTTGAACCTTCGGCAGCAGCCCAGTAAGCCTCCTAGGAAAGTGTCTTCTATTGCAGCTTGCTAACCATGTCTACCCAGAAGTAAGCCCCATTGTGTTAAATGGGTCTTACTCTCAGGAAAGTGTCTTTGACTGCAGATTCCTAACCATGTCTACCCAGAAGTGAGCCCCATTGTGTTAAATGGGGCTTACTCCCAGGAAAGTGTCTTTGACTGCAGATTCCAAACCATGTCTACCCAGAAGTGAGCCCCATTGTGTTAAATGGGGCTTACTCCCAGGAAAGTGTCTTTGACTGCAGATTCCAAACCATGTCTACCCAGAAGTAAGCCCCATCGTGTTAAATGGGGCTTACTCCCAGGAAAGTGTCTTTAGGATTGCAGCCTAAGTTGACTTGATAGGATCATGTACATTGAATGCATGTTTTGAATTCAATTACAGAGTTTTGTCATCATTTTTACATCCAGTTAATATATTTATATGAATATTTTGGGGGTTGTAGAACCAATTGTCGGAGTTTCCATTATTTCCTATGGGAAAATATGCTTCACTTAAAGAGCGTTTTACTGAAAGGGCATGCCTCCGGAACAAATTAAGCTCTATATGTGAGGCCAACTGTAATCAGTTTTCTATCTCCATGGCGGAATGGGAAGCAATCAAAATGCGGGCTAAAGATGTATATGTAGGGCCCAATCTGATCCAGCTCTAATGTTGGTACTGAGCTTCTGTGCTAGTGCTGGGTATTGCAAATGTGCCATAAGACATGTTTGTGACATCTGGAGAGGAGAGCATGGCGGCAGTCCTAACCACACTTTCCTGCAAGTAAGTTCTGTTAAAAACAATGGGACTGACTGTTGAGTATACTTGCTTAGGATTGGACTGTAAGGCTGCAATCCTAAACACACTTTCCTGGGAGTAAGCCCCATTGAATATAATGGACTTACTTCTGAGTAGACAGGAATAGGCTTGCGCCGTAAATGTCATAAGCAGAAAAGAGGACAAGGGCCCCCTGAAATGGAGGACACCCAAGAAAAATGCAGGACATGACAAAATAAAAGCTAAAAACACTCATGTATATTGCCTTGATGTGGTTAATTTAAGCACAGAAAGTGCAATCATATCCATGTGTACCTAAAAGTAAGCCCTACTATATTCAATGGGTCTTACTCCCAGGAAAATGTCTTTAGGATTGCGACCTAAATTACTTATTATTAAATTTAAAACAATTACATATAATTCATTAATAACAAGAACGCTGCATGCTACCTGCTCACAAAGGAAATGGAGGATAATGAAAATATTTTCCAGGACACATGGCTAAAAAGGAGGACATGTCCTGGAAAAAGGGACATATGATTACCCAGGGATGGAAACTCCAGCATGGGCCTGACACCGACTGGATTCCATGGTAGGATTGGGCTGTCTGTGGACCAAATGGGTCCAAGCACATTTTAGTATAAAACGGTAAGCCTACAAATAAATGTGGGGTGCAATCAGTGGTGGGCTCTAGCAGGTTCGCACCTACTCTATAGGACCAGTTCTTAACAAGAGATAGGACATATAAAGTTTGAAAATAGCCATTTAAAAGTGGCTGCCAGATGGGCAGAGAACCGGTTCTTAAATTTTTTGATGCCCATCACTGGGTGCAATCCTAACCTAGGCTGGCACAACTCATCAATCTTCCCTTTCCTGTGGTGGTGTAGGAAGGCAAGTGCATGTCTGTCTACTGGCCGAACCCTCCCTTGAGTGGCACAGATGTATCTTATGGCACTTTTGTGACACCCCCAGGTCAGCACAGGACTTATGCCAGGGCTTAAGCTGGCCTAGAATTGCAGACTAGGATGTGTACAAAATAAACTCTGCGCATGCCAGAGACCTTGCTATTGTTATGATTCCACTGAGCTGTAGAGCTCAGCCCTGAATTTGAAAAAAACAGGTTCTCGGGTCCAAACATAAGCACTTATTCAGCCTAGTTGACAATATTCTAACTTTCCATCATTAGTTTCTATGTGTTCTTCCTGGTTTTTTTTTTTTTGTTTTTTTGTTTATCAGACTGAGCATTATTTCAGCTCTTCAGTGTCCTTTCTTTCCCTGCCACTTCCTCTCTTTTTTCAAAAATGAGGTATTAGCCTCTCCTCGACTCCCCCTCCTCACCAGCTCCCCCTCATTTCTATATGATTTGCCCCTTATATATTTTTACAGCACCTGAGGCAGTCGCTCTGCAGGACCCCTGCTGCGTAAATCGCCCTTCACAGAGGAACATCTTCCTGTCAGCGTCTGACACAAGGTGCCAGCAGCAGCTGCCGAGACTCTTAAAAACCCCAGAGTTGGCAAATCAGCAGGTATCCGCGTGCCGTTCTGGATCCACCCCTCGAATTAGTTTCCATCGTGTATCAAAAGAGGTCTTTTTTATTTTAATAAAAAAGAAAAGCACAAAAAGAAGAGTAAAGAGACAAGGATGAGTCCTAGAAGCAGTATGTTTCAGGTTAAAAGACAAGTGTGTGGTACTTGCCTCATCTCCAAATTCATAAATAATTGGAATATTATATGAATACAATATATATATGTGTGTGTATATATAAGTGTATCCAATTATATGTGTGTATGTGTGTGTGAATTTGTGGATGAATACACACACACATAACCCACACACACAGACAGTTTTAATATTTTAAATATTTAATATTTTAAATATTTTAACATGCTATGTTACTTTACAACAGAAGTGTGGTTCATGGCCGCCATCATAGGAAGCTTTAAAAGACAAGGGTGGTGAGGCTGCAATTAGTTGTGATGGTGGCACATTAGCTCACGGTTCAGTGGGACTGTGCCACTGGATACCAAAGGCTGGCAACGGTAGGGGACACACACACACAAAACACAAACAAACACACTCTGCTGCCTTCAAACCTTCCTCATGGCATTTATGGCTGCAATCCTAATCCCAAATTAGGCCGGCATAAGCCCCAGCACAGGTTGGATGCTGGCCTGGGAGTGTCACAAAAGTTTGGCAAGACACTTCTATGACACTTCTAGGGGAGCGTTAGGTCAGTGCACAGACATGCGCTTGCTTCTCTACGTTACCACAGGAATGGGAAGACCAATGAGTTGTGCTGGCCTAGGTTAGGATTGCAATATATGTCTAATTCCGCAAATCTCAACCTTTTTCATTTCATGATTCACTTTCAAGGCACTAAAATTCATATACAGAAAGAACAAACAAAACAAATTAGTGCAAGCTTGCACAAAGGCTCAACACACTTGATCTGACTGAAAATGACAGATTCTGTCGCTCCTCAAATTTCTTAGATAATCCTATAAATAAATGAGGGAAAACCGTAACCAATATAGGCCAGTACAATTCACCTCTTTCCCCATTCCCACAGTGGTATGGGGAGGTTGGCACATATCTGTGCACTGACCTAACTGGCACTTCCCCAGGAGTGGCATAAAAATGCTGTAAGGCACATATGTGACACCCCCAGTCTAGCCCAGGACTTGTGCTGGCCTAACCAGGGGTTAAGACTGTGCAATGAGTGCCCCAAATGCTCATTGGAACCTGAGGATTATTCATGGCACATCAGTGTGCTGCAGCACAGTGGTTGAAAATGGCTGAGTTTGGTCGCCATTGGAAAATGAATGATGGATCTTCTGGATGTCTCGCATAGCAGGGTCATCTACTGAAATGGCAGGTAGGAGGTCTAGGACATGATTCTACGAGATGTGGCAATGACCACTGGTATAGATTGTTTTAGATAAGTTCATGTAGAGCCTTTGCCAGCCAAGAGAGCTGTGTGTGATCTCCAGTGCATGGACAGGTCAATCCCAGGCTAAGGTTTCAGGTGTATCAGAGGACCTGATCACTTCTGAACCTTGGAGCAGTGGTACTTCTCGGACTGTCAGGTGTGGACAATTGCAAAATGGGAGGACACGTCATGGCTTTGCCTTCGGACCCTCAGCAACCTGGTGCAGACATTGTCTCTCTAGGTTGAGATGCAGTTGGAAGGCCAGTCATAGGAACTGAACATGACTACGGAGGCATCTTTGAACAAAGCTGGATCTATGGCTTAAGAAAAAGAATGAGCACTGCTCCCCAGAGTAGGTGACAACAAACAGAGCAACCTGTGGGGTACACCTTCACCAAGGAAAGAGTATATGCCTTAATCTTCTGTTCATGGGCTTCTCATCTCATTGGCTTCTGTGGGCAAATATGGTTAGCTGGACCATTGACCTGATCCAGCAGAGCTCTTCTTTTCATAGTCAAATGTGAACAGGCACTTTTCTGCGCATGAGTACAATACAATGAGTGAATAGGCCATTTGGGTTTTTCAGCTACCAATGGAAGCAGTGGAATCTCTAGTATAGAGATTATAGACATGGAGAGCCAGGTAGCCATGTGCTCTAGAACAATGTTCCTCAACTCCATTGCACACCACTGGTGGTACACAAGGCGGTGTCCAGTGGTATGCCCAGAACTTTAATGCCTAGCAGTGAGACCAGCAAAGCCTCTTAACCGGTGATTGTTAAGTCTGGACCCCTAATTGGGAAATAACTGGCAAAGACATCGTTGTGACTTACTTCTGGTGGTGCTTCCAGTAAGTGGACCATCTGAAGTGGTAAAGTAGGCAACAGTCCAGTATTTTGATGTGAAGAGGGATGGGGATATTTTTGTTTTGTTTTCCACATTACTACGGAGGCGTCTTTGGACAGCACTGGGTTGAAACCGAGATGAGCACTGCACGCTATAGCTGGTCATGGCTAGCAGGGCAACCTGCAAGGGATACCTTTACCTTTAGTGTAAAAAATGAGTCCTGATACATGACCATGGCTGGAAGTCTCTCCTCCCCAACATCTGTTCCCAATGCTTAATAATTTGCTCTCCTCTGTGAATATAATAGGTTTCCTTTCAAAAAACCCCAAAGATGCCTTTCTGGGTATAATGAGCTTAACACCTCTAATGGCCATCTTTCTCCAAATTGCCTCAAGTTCCTCCCTCTACATGTATTAATTTTTAATTTTGTGGTGTATTTTTCCAGAGGAATTTTGTTTAATATAGTACTTTTAAAGGGCATCGTTGAAATTATAGGTCTTGTTTTTTCTTTTCCTACCCTGCTGTTGTCTGTTTCAGGCCCTGACTCCCCACCTCTCCCTGCTTACTTTGGCCAAACCACTGCCAAATTTATTGAAATGAATTGACAGCTTTACATTGAGTTCAGGAAAGAAGGTGTAAAAGGTTTGAATGGGGGAACATCAGCATGTCTGTACTGTCGAGGGACTAGGGTTGCCAACTGGTCAAAGAATATGTGTCTGCTTTGCTCTTGTGGTTTAAACAGAAATGAGGAGTTGTAACTAAGTGCAAGCTTTGCATGCAGAGGGTGGACACTTTGCACCAACATAGGGTTGCCATAATTCTCTTCCACAAAATCAGGACAGGACCTTCTGTCCCATTTGCCAGTATGTGAACACAATCCTCCAAAATCAGGAGTGTCCCTGTTTTTGGAGATATTTGGCAACCCTACATAGACAACTTCCTGAGGCAACTGCCTTACTGGGCTCTATGGGTGGACTGGCCTTGATTAGCATAGCTTATTGTCAGGGGTGGGCACTTACCGGTTTGGGCCTACTCGCCCGAACCGGATCTTCCCTTTTCCCTGCCACTGGTGGACCGCCAGCGGCAGAAAAATACAAAAAGAGGGCGGACCGGTTTGCGCCGGCCGCCATCTTTACTGTGTCTCCTCCTGCTCGAGAAGATGCACAGGGCGCGCACCGGAGTTGGCGCATGCGATGTGCGTCTCCTCCAGCTGGAGGAGATGTACAGCGCAGGCGCCGACCCCCGGGGTCGGCACGTGCGTGGTGTGTCTCCTCCCACTGGAGGAGACGTACTGCGCAGGCACCGACCCTCGGGGTTGGCGCGTGCATAGTGTGTCTCTTCCAACTAGAGGAGATGCACTGCGCATGCGCCAGCTCTCGGGGTCGGCACGTGCGTAGTGTGTCTCCTCCAACTGGAGGAGACGCACTGCGCATGTGCCAGGGGTTGGCACATGTGCCGTGTGCTGGCCCCTAGCCCCGCCCCTGACCCCGGCCCCGCCCCAACTTCCGGCGAACCGGATCTTGGGTGAGGCTGGGCCCATCACTGCTTATTGTTGATACACATGCAGCTATTTCCCCATTTTCTGAGGGTTTGTATTCTGACAGTTCCATTCTTTCAACACCTTGCAGTTTTACCCCGTGATGGGATTCAAAGAAATTAACAACCGGTTCTATGCCCATCTGGCAGCCACTTTTAAATGGCTATTTTTAAACTTTATATGTCCTCTCTCTTGTTAACAACTGGTTCTATAGAGTAGGTGCGAACCTGCTAGAGCCCACCACTGGTTATACCCAGAACTCATTCATTCAATACATGCTCCAATGTTTCAACCGCTCTTTACTGTCTATATAATTATAATCTTCCCTGATGTTGACTGCATGTGACAAGGTGATCAAACTGCTTTTGGCATTTCCTTATGACTTTCTTCTGTAAATAAAAATCATTCAAATCTATGTATAGTGGTACCTTGGTTTACCAGCATAATTGGTTTACGAGCATAGTAATGGAAAATCAGACAATTCGTTCCACAATCCCACAATAGTCATATAAAATTTTAGAATCTATATACTGTATATAAAACTGAAGTCACTGACTGACTGATTGACTCACTGACTCACTCATCCACTCACCACTCACTTATCAAAGCCAAGCCAAAACCATTTTACCTAGAAGCGTGAAATTTTGGGAGGGTATTTTTTCCATGATGGAGGCACCCAGTAAGAACCAGGTTTTGGAAATTCAAACCAAAAGGGGATGGAAAAAGTGTGGTTTCTGTGTTTGGTGTCCCACATCTGGTGCCCAATGGTGCGCTATGCCCAATACGAGTGTCTGGTAAGGATGCCTGTTGGTGCCTGGTAGGGTTGCATCGTGCCCAGTGGTGCCCTCTACCTGGTAGTTCCCAGTGATGCCTGGTGCCCAGTAGGGATGCCCAGTAGGTTTTCAGTAGGGATGCCCAGTGCCCAGTGGTGCCTACTGCCCACTGTGTGATGGTGCCATGTGCTCAGTGATGCCTCAGTGCCTGGTGTCTACTGCCAACTGGCGCCTATTTTCTGCTGCCCACTGCCCACTATTGTCTGCTGCCCACTGGTGCCTCATAGTGCTTGCTGGCATGCAGTGGTGGCCCCTTGGAGTGCTTGGTGTCTGGTGGTGCCCGCTGCCACCCGCTGGTCACCTGCCCACTGATTCCCACTGCCACCGAATGGTGCCTGGTAGGGATGCCTGTTGCTCAGTAGGGATGCCCACTGGTGCCTACTGCTGCCTGCCACTGCCTCCTGGTACCCTCTGGTGCCCGTTGTTGCCCAGTGGTGCCAATGCCTGCCAGTGCCCACCACACAGTGCCACTTCCTGGTACCCCCGGTGTCCAGAGCCCACAAATATTCTTGAAATTTTACTCCCATAGCTGTGGTTTCATTCTGCTAGTGTGTAAGATAGTCATTGCCCACACATACCTTTGTTCATTTTACTGTAATTTGTTATGCATTTTTGACTCTGTGTTAATAAATATGTGTTATTTAGGCTTTTGCAAGTGATATTTAGGCGTTTTTGGTAGACATTTTGCAATTTCAAGCTGGAAAAAATCTGGGTTCCACTTTTCAACAGTTTTCACTTTTGGACGGTGCTCCGGTCTTTGACCCATCCAATAAGTATATGCCTATATTCCTTTTTCCAAGTTGAGGGTGCAGCCTTGAATCTGGCAAGGTGGGGGCAGGATTTATTTCTTACCTTTCCATTTCACCCCTCTGTGCGTGCGTGCGTATATGTGTGTCGGTTAGATCTGTAAAATGAAATCCTGACTTTTCAAGCAGCAGTCTACCTCTTGCATCCAAAAGAAAGCAGCACAAGGGTTATTGTGTAAAAAAAAAAGCAACAGCAGAACACACAGCACAACAAAGAAGTCTGGAAACAGTCTCCCCAAGGATTCTGTTAGATTTTGAAAGAAAGTTAAATGCAGCTTCTTGATTGGAGTATTATGTCCTTTTTGCTATTACTCTGTTTTGTTTCTTTTCCAAAAACCTCCCCCCCAAACACCCTGCTTTCCATCGCCTTTGTACCTAACATACCCCCCCAAAAGGTTTGATGATACATTGTGATTTTCCTTTTCTACAGGGGCTTTATGAAGGAAGCTGGAGGCAGTTCTCATTAGTCTCACTGACATCTTTTATCACTTATCAGAGGAACAAGCAAACGGAGAGCAATTCCTTTGATCACGGCAAAAGTAGAAAGAGTATTAAAAAAACCCTATGAAGATTTGCTAAGTAGAAAGTGGGAAAGATGGTCTGTCGTGTGTTTCAAAGCAAAAAACATGATTTAAAGTTGCCGGATTTGCTTGTATGTATTAAGGAATTCTTAATGATGCTGCAACCGACGTACGTCCTTATGGTTGCTATTTCTTTCTTCTTTCTCTCCGTTCCTTTCTTCCTTTAAACAGGCAAATACACTCTCGTAGGCACGAGGGCAGGTGATATCAATGGGAACAAGGGGGGAAAGTAGCTTGAAAGACAGGCTGTCTCAAAAGGATGCGTGGATTTTGTGAGGAAAGTGGTTAAAAAAAAAAACCCCAAACCAAAAATGTGCTTGGAATGGTGGCATGTGATGGAGCTCTCCTGGGAGAACAGGGCTGAATGCTGAAAAGTTCTTGTGCTTTGAAAGAAAGTAGGGTTCTCCTGCTCCTTTGGTGGTGAATGGGTGTTAGCGATTGAACATCGGAAAAATCTTGTCGTTAGGCTTCTCTATAGCACAAGGCCCTCGACGCTCAAAGAAACCCTAAAGAAAAAGGGTCACATGTTCTTCTGTATTGTGCATAAGAAGAATGTGCCGTCTCTGGGGAGCAGACCATTTTAGGATGAGCAAAACAAGAAAGAAAGGATAGGGAGAATGTTCATAGGATGTAGCTAAGCTGCAATATCCTCCGCGCCCATAGCTTACTCATGATGGTAAAAGAGCCGTTCTTTGTAACCAGGTTGGCACCTCAAAACCTATTTTGGACACACCAGATTTTCCGCAGCATGGGGGATCATCACTCTTATGGAAGACAGAGAGAGTTTTGGGAAAGCTTTATCCTGGAGTTACAAAGAGAAATACTTTATTTGGGGAGAGATTATTGTCCAGTTCTAACAAAAGTCCTGTACTTTATCCAGCAGGGCCAATGAAGATTCTCCCCAGTACAGGACTGGGGTTGCATCTGTGACAGGACTAGACACTGTTGGTGGTTGTTTCAAGCAAAGGGACATTTGTCCAACATGGCGGGGTAAAAGTCCAGCATCCTTTATGGTGGCATGTGTGTTAATGGACCAAAGGGATTTAAGCACATTTTATATAAAACTGCATACACAACAAGAGTTGATTAACTATAGCCATGGCAATATGGCATGGGGCAGTGATGGGATTCAAAGAAATTAACAACCAGTTCTATGCCCATCTGGCAGCCACTTTTAAATGGCTATTTTAAAACTTTATATTTACTATCTCTCATTAACAACCGGTTTTAGAGAGTAGGTGTGGACCTGCTGGAGCCCACCATTGGTATTGGGCCCCAGTTGGGAGCAATTGGTCCAACTGGTGTAAAACTGACCCTATCACATACCCACATTCTCTCTCTTTCTCTCTCTCTCTCTCTCATTCACTTATTTACTCACTCAATCACACACAGGGGGACATAAGGAAGAAAAAAGTGGGACCGTAAGGCCTCATCATCAAGAACATCATCAGTGCTGACAGTTTGTCCATCTCTCAGTTTGTACTGGGAGGCTTCACCATCCTGAACCACAGTTTGTCAGTGTGGATCACGGCCGACTTATTAACCCCAGCTTAAGTGGTTATCCGGAGTTCTGTGCCCGATTCCCACTTGGCAGTGCACAGAAATGGTTCGTTTACTTTCGTTCCTCTCCTCCCCTCATTATTTGATAGTTCTTTTAAGAGTTGCAGGTTTTACTTGGCCTGCCTCTGATCAGAAGGAGATGGCAACGTAGCATCCGAGGCACGGCAGTGACTCTGCCTTTGAACTCACCAGGTCTAAAAGCCTGCAAGAATATTTTCTCTTTCAGTTTCCGAGCCTGCCTTGCTCAGCTCCCTGATAAAGGGATATGTTAAATTGTCCTTAAGGATGACTAGAAAGGTAAGCTCCTCTATCCAAAACTCACAATGGAATTGATTTTATTTTTTAATTTGAGTGCATAAAAAATTTAAATGTTATACTTTTGAAATAAAAAGTCCTTTATTCAGAATATATTTAAATCTTTGCTATTAAAAAAGAGAAGTTTTGATTTTTTAATGCACATATTTTCGGGAGTATGCCCAGAGTCATGAGTTTGCAACCGATGTGGCAGTGCCATCTAGTGGAACATCACTTCATCAACAAGACAAAATCTTGAGCCTCCAAACTTCTATGGTTGGTTATACTATTTTTCATAAATAAAATGCTAGAGACATCCTTTTTCCAGACATCTAAAAAAATGGGTTGAGTCCAATCCATGTAAGATTGGACACAAAGCTTCTGTCCTTTCTGTCTTCAGAGACAGCTTAACCCCTGGTTAGTCCCAGAATAAATCCTGTGATGACCTGGGGGTGTCATAAAAGTGACAAAAGGCACTTCTGCACCAGACCTGTGCATGGGGAGGGGGGGGATAGGCCACTATACAGACATGTACCAGCCTCCCCATTCCACTGCAGGAACAGGGAGGCAGGTGAGTTGTGCTGGCTTTAACTGGTTAGGATTGTGTCCTGTGTTTCTGAATGAATCACTGTTCTGGATTTCAAAACCATGGGTCAGTTAGAAGAAAAAAATAGGGCTTATTTGGGACTAATTATCCAAAAAGTGACAAGATAAACCACCAGCTTGCAGGTTTCATTAGATTGTTCAGCAGTGTAGAGATTTTCAACAATTTTCAACTCATGGCACACTGACCTGGTAGTAAAATAGTTGGGGCACACCATCAGTTTTTTGACCATTGACAAGGCACACCATGCTGCTGGGAGGGGCTCACAATTGTTCTACTCCTGTGAGTTTCAACCAATGTGCCGTGGCATACTGATGTGCCGTGAGTGGTCCACAGATATGCAGTGAACGTTTGGCAAATTTATTTATTTATTTATTTACTTATTAAATAAACATTTATTAATAGAATAGCCCCGAAATCCAGAGTAACTACCGGAGCTCATAAGAGACTTTACGTGCACCTGTAGTTAATGCACCACCTAGTGAAAAACTATGAGAAATTCATATTGGAATCCAGAGCAAGTTGTTCTTACGGCGGAGCAAGGACTCCCCATAGTTACTCTGGATTTTCCCTTATTGAGGAATTTAATCTCTCACCAGCAGCATTGTCAATTGTCCAAAGTTTGATGGTGTGCCTTGACAATTTTAGTATATGGTCGGTGTGCCAGGAGATGAAAAAGATTGATAATCACTACTCTACTTAAAGTCCTGCAGCACTTCTGCAGACCAGCCATGACACACCAGTATGCCATGGCACAGTGGTTGAAAGTGGTTGCAGATGATGAGCAAAAGGTGCTTTCAGTGATGGAGTGTTGTATGTTCTACAAAAGTTTGTATCTTTTAAAAACAAATTAAGGAGTTCAGAAGGGTTTTCTGCAAACGTGAGTCAGTGCTCAATCCTATCTAACTTTGAAGTTCGAATGTAGCCACAATACAGCTCCAAGTTAAAGACCAAACATTCCGTTATCTTGAAGAGACCTCCTTGACTATCCTCTCACCACAGGATCAGGGGTGGGCCTGGCCTGGCCTCGCCCACTTCTGAGGAACCGGTTGTTGGGCCAGGGGGTAGAGCCGGTGTCAGGGGGCGGGGACGGGGTCAGAGGCTGGGGGCGGGGTGAGGGACAGGCCCCAACCTGCTGCACTGTGCATGTGTCAGGCCTGGCACTACTCTACTTAAAGTCCTGCAGCACTTCTGCAGACCAGCCATGACACACCAGTGTCTGCGCTGAAGCGAGCTTCAGGAGACGCATTGCGCCTGTGTCGAGCTAGGCTTGACGCAGGTGCAGTTTAGGTGCAGGTGCAGGTGCGCCCGGTTTTCTGGCCCCCTACTAGCCACCAGATCACTGACGGGGTGGGGGGTCAGAAAGAGGAAGCGGTTCGGGTGATCCGGCCCGAACTGCCCTCTGCCCACCACTGCACAGGATGAAGCATATGCTCCGTTATCACAGCTGTGTCAGTGCTGGAAAGTTGGGTTCCCCCCCCCCCCAAGTTATTAAAGGACATGAGACAGGTTTGACACACATGCTGCTTAAACAAAAGAAGCAAACCAATGATGGGCTTCTTGCCCATGCTCCATATTCTGCAGACTTAAAGTCTGTTATAAAATTAGATGGCTGCATCAGCTTTTGTCAAATGTGTGACTGCAAGAGTGGGGGCAATAAAAAGTGATATCAACCTAAGAGACAGAAAAGAACAAGACCCAATGATACCTCCAGACAGCTACAATATGAGCACTGTAGAACTGAGAACTGAATTACCAGGGACGTTAACAGTCTGATTCAAGTGAAACTTGGGCCCTTTACAGGGTGACCACATGACCAGAGTTATCCAGATTTGTCCTCTTTTTCAGCCTCCTGTCTGGGAGTCCTCCAAAAGGGCTTCATTATCCTTCATTTTGGCTTCATTTTGGAACTTTGCAATGGTGTGCAGTACCCAATCATGTCATATGTTGTTAGATTCATATGGAAGAGCAGAATCCAATGCAAAAATCTGTTTTGAAATATCTCCTTCCTATCAAAGGTTATGGCCAAGAAAACCTGAAAAATGCAAAAATATGCATTGAGCTTTATGGGAAAGAAAAGTTCCCCATATTGCGGCTTTACTCATGAGTAGGTGAACATGCCATTGTCTGCCAGAAAGGCTAGGCTGAGAGGAAACCAAGGACATCATAATGGTCTTGATCCAATGAACAGAGCCTTCAAAATCATCTCCGAAATGACCCCTGATAATTGCATTTATCTCCATAGGAACTGAAAGGGAGCCATATTGTGCCTTTACTCATATATAGGCAAACTCACCTTCGATATTTTGGGCAGGCTGAGAGAAATCTGGTTCTGGTCCAATAAATGAAGCTCCAACCAAGCACCTCACATGGAAACCTTTCCTCCAACCTCCACTGCATTAAGCCCTTTTGAAAGTGAGACAGTCTATGCCAATAATGGTTGCTGGAAAGAAGTGATGCACAGCCTCTTTTACTCGCAAGTACGCAAGCATGCCTTGCTGGTGTGGAAGGTCAAACCAGAGAGTGCAAGGTTTCCAGAATAGTCCTGATCCTGTGCACTTGGAGCTCTGCAAATGCTCCACAGGGCAGCAGTTGAGTGTTTTCAGCATATAAGTGTTTTCAGATTTATTTGGTCATGCTCTACATTTTGCTTGGATGTCCTACATTTTATTTTTGTTATGACATATGGTCACCCTGCCTATAATCAAATACTGTATTTACTTGACTCTAATGTGCCATTGAATCTAATATGCACCTCGATTTTGGAGACAAAATTTGGCTGAAAAAGTGAGCATTAGATTTGAGTAATGAGGGTATTTAGCAGGCTTAAAATAATGAAATCCCAGTGAAATTACACGGTGGGGGGAGCATGCAATGAACTGAGGAAAAGTGCATCAAGGCTTCATTAAGATACACAAAAGTGGAATAATTATCCTCTGGTGATGCCACAGCTAACGAGCGCTGATTGCAAGGCCGAAGGGTGGAAGATCACAGGATTCCCTGTAAACAAGATGCCGTGTTGCACGGCGAGCAATTCGCCTGCATACGCTTCAGAAGCAACGCAGCAACCTTGGGGACCTCCTTTCCTTATTTTCAAGAGTGGTGTAGGAGCTATTATCCGTTTAATAGCCCAAATGATCTAATAATTGATGTGGAAATAGGCCCAAACTTAGTAGCTTGTAGTGTGAATTCCCAAGGCTGTTTTAAATAGTCTGCTCAGATTTTATTTAAATTTTCCTTTGTGTGTGTGTGTGTGTGTGTGTGCGCACATTTGTGTGCATGCAGTCTGAGGCTTGCAAAGTGTACTAGACAGATGTTAACTGTCTTCTGTTTCTTTGGAGATGAAACAGCTCCAGTTGTATGTCCTGTTAGAGATGGATGTTCCAGAGAGAGAGAGATTGTATTGAGGCTTGAGATGTCACTGAATTTTGCTATACCAATTGCTATACCAGAAAGAAGATAGCTGGAAGTGATGCAGCTTGCATGCATCTAGCACAGGGGTTCCCAACTTTTAGCACAGGGAAATGCTTTTTGGAATATGTTTATGAGACTTTGAAAAAAGGAAATCTCGGCAGAAATAATATTTATTAATTTATAAGTAACTAGCGAAAATCGTATCCGCGTTGAGGGAGTAACATTTCCCCATACGCCATCCCCCCACGGCGCATCAACACCCCATGCGCATCAGTCCCCCTTGCTCAACTCCCCTCCATGCACATCAGTCCCCCATACGCAAATTTCCCCATGCGCAACTTTCCCCCGTGCGCATCAAACCCCATACACATCAGTCCCCCATGCGCAACATTCCCCATGCGCAACATCCCCAAGCGCATCAGTCCCCCATGCACATCAGTCCCCATGCACAACTTCCCCCCATGCACAACATCCCCCATATGCAACTTCCCCCATTCGTATCAGTACCCTATGCGCATCAGTTCCCATGAGCAACTTCCCCCATGCGCATCAACCCCCCCATGCGCAACATCTCCCATGTGCAACATCCTCCCCAGTGCAACCTCTTCAACATCCCCCCTGTGCACTAGGCACCAAGCACCAAATTGGCTGGGTGTTGCTCAGTCTTCCATGTTAAGTATAGGACAAAAACATGTTGCACCCCTTTTCAGCCCCTTAAGGGTTAAATTTCTTCAACCGGTTCTTGGTGGGTGTCAGTGATGGGATTCAAAGAAATTAACAACTGGTTCTATGCCCATTGGCAGCCACTTTTAAATGGCTGTTTATAAACTTTATATGTCTTATCTCTCATTAACCGGTTCTATAGAGTAGGTGTGAACCTGCTGGAGCCCACCACTGGTGGGTATTCATGTGACAGAAGGAACTCCCTCCCTGAATTTCATGCTTCTAGGTCCAGGGGTTGGGGCGGAATGTTGATGAGTCATCAATTCTCCAATGCAAAGTATAGGGAGGAAAATGCGTTGCGCCCCTTTTCATCCTCTTCTGGATGAATTTCCAAAAACTGGTTCTTAGTGCACCCCTCGGTCATGGAAGGGACACCCACCCCAAATTTCACGCTTCTAAGGCTGGCAGTTTTGGCAGGGTGTTGATGAGTCAATGAGTCAATCAGTTAGTGAGTGAGTGACTTTTCTCTTTTATATATGTAGATAATAGACAGAAAAAAACCTCAACATCTATCTCCTTATATTTAGACAAGCTTGCAAGCTGTAGGAACTGAGCTTGTTCATAATTTTTCATAAGTGTTTATGGGCACAATCCAAAGCGCTCTTTCAGCTGATGCAAGTCCTCTGTGCTGGCCAAAGAGTGTTGTAAAGGTGCCACAAAGCATTTTCACATGACTCTTAGAGGCACATGGATGTGCACTGCATTCCCCATACTGATGCGGGCCTCAAGATGGAGTAAATTTCTGTTGGCCATATTCCACCAGTGCAGGGGTCTGTTGGGGGGCATAGGGAGACAGGGAAGAGGCAGGAGGGAAGAAGGTAGGGGGAGTGCAGGCAGTGGGTATTCCTGGGATGGGAATCTGGGTCTGGATCTGGTACCTATGCCAGATCCTAACTCCTTTTGCAGGCTGCTTGGATTTGCATCACCTCTTGCAGTTTTCTGCCAGTCCACTCAGTGTACATACTCTTGAACTGCAAGTTCTTTTAAGGTCACAACTCTGATCTGACCTTTCTTGGCCTTCCTCTCTTCCAGCTTTTCTTGTAATGATACAAAATCCTTACTGAGTTCATAAGCTAAGGAGATCATGGTTTCCAGAAGGGGTAGATGGTACCTATGAGATGGGTACTTCTCAAGTCGCAACAAAGCTTTTTCTCCAAATTCATATGCACTTCTAGAATCTTCCAGATCTTTGTGACACACAACGATGGCACAGAGCGTTGGGACCAGGAGGACAGGCCTGTGCTTGGTGAGTTTTTCCTGCAGAGCAACAGCATCCAGAAAAATATTCAAAGCTTTGGTGTACTGCCCTCCCCGTAGGCAACTATAGGCTTCTTCCAGCTCTGGCCTTACTAAGAAATTGATAAACATTCTAGATGTCCGGATGTATTCCATAGAATATAGAAGCCGTAAATAATCTTGAAATGCTAACTTTCTCTCCAGGATTATTTCTTCCGTGAAGTTTCCCGTAAGACACTTCTTGGGAAAGACAATGTCTTCCATTTCATCATAAAACTCTGTCAAAAGATTTGCATGGAGCTTCTCAAAATCTGAGTAGCGACGCTCGATCACTGATTTATTACTGTCGAAGCTGCCTGTCTGGATGATGATAATTTGGTACTTCTAAGAGAAAACATAAAAACAAAACCTTTTTAGGGAGAAACGGGCACATAATGCTCACTTGATGTGCAGACAGAAAGATGGAGAAATTGCAGCAGCACAACTCATGGGCTAGATTAGAAGAGGCATGTCTGTTTTCTTTGCTCCAAATTAGGGATGTGCAGATAGATCCTAAGAAATACCCGTTGTTACTCGACGCTAATGTGCCTTTGAATTTAGTTCACAACCTATACCTATAATCAAAATACCACATTTACTCAAATCTTATTAACCATCAAATGTGCATGGTGATTTTGGAGACAGAGGGCACAATCCAGAGTAACTACGGGGAGTCTGTGCTCTGGTATAACAACAATTTGCTCTGGATTGCAATATGAATTTCCCATAGGTTTCCCGTGGGTGGTGCAGTAACTACAGGTGCGTGCTCCCGTAGTTACTCTGGATTGTACTCTAAATTCAGCTGGAAAAAGTGAGTGTTCGATTCAAGTAAATACAGTTTGGCTACAATTCTAAAGACACTTTCCTGAAAGTAAGACCCATTCAACACAATGGGGCTTACTTTTGAGTAGACATGGTTAGGATTGTGCTCTATGTTTAAAAGAAACCTATAAAACAAAATTTTGGCCAAATTTTCCTTGAAAATCCCAGTTCTTTCTCCTTCTTAAAGGGGAATCTGGAAATCCTTGTCTAAAAAGTTGATGGCATCCATACACCAGACCTGACTGGAAAGGAGGCCAATCTGCTTGAAAGTTATTATCAATCCAAAGTAACTACAGGAGCATGTAAGAGACATTATGTGCACCTGTAGTTACTGCACCACCTAGTGAAAACCTATGGGAAATTCATATTGCAATTCAGAGCAAATTGTTCTTACACTGGAGCAAGGGCTCCCTGTAGTTACACTGGATTGCACCCTTCATCAGTTAAATCACTGAGTTAAAGACTCTTTAAAAGGAAAATCACTGACTAACTCAGTGATTTTCCATCCTTTTCAACTCATGGCACAGTGACGAAGTGCTAAAATGGGCAAGTTTTTGGACAAGGCACACATGCTGCTAATTGGGGGCTCAAACCCCCATTGGCTCTATTAATGAAAGATCCTTCTCCCAAACTTCTGCAGCATATGTGAACCGTATGGCACACTGGTTGAAAAATCACTGGACTAACTCCTTGTTAGGCCAACAGAAGTTCCTGCAGAAGTCCTGGCACAAGTTTGCAAATTACTTCCTAATCATGGTTGTAAACTGTGGGTTTAGAACTAACCATGGATAGCAAAAAAAGTCAATGAGTTCATCTCTGTCTAACCATGGTTGTAATTGATTGAGCATGAGCTAACCATGGTTAAGAATATAAGAAGAGTCTCCACTGGATCAGGCCAAAGACCCATCTAGTCCAGCTTCCTGTATCTCATGGCAGCCCACCAGATGCTTCAGGGAGCACATATAATACCTGCATCCAGGTGCCCCCCCTGCACCTGGCATTTTGAGGTTGTCCACCTCTACACACACCCCTCATTGCATCAGCTTACCACATATTTTGTGAAGGGTTTTTCAACGATTCTGGCTGATGTGATTTCAAAAAGGACTTTGACTTCCCGGCAATTGCGTTTCTCATTTCGCCAATATTCCTGAAGTTGTTTAGTTGTCATGGAAGAGTTGGGACTTGGGGAGACTTGAACACCTAAAAACAATATTATATAATATTATGCTTACATACATAAAGTGAAAAGAATGGTTCATCTGAGCCTAGAAGCGGGCTTGCCCAGCTTCCTTTGGCTGGTGTATTAATTATAGGGTATCAATTAATTTGATTGATAGCTTAAAAAAATGGAGTTGCACCTCCTAGGACATCGTCTGAGAGAATGATAGGATCTCTGTGCTCCTGGTTCAGTTGCAGCGGAGTTATGGTTTCATAGTCACTCTCTTCAGCACTTTCCAAGTCAGATGTAACAGCCGTACCTTGCTGCCGTTCACCTTTTCCTGAGTAGGACTGGCCTCCATCCATGGCAGAACTGTCAGAAAACAAAAAGGGATTCATGCACACCTCACCATAGGCAGTGACCCATGAAGATTCTTACCTTAGATAATGGTAACTTTTTCAGCATCTTTGATAAAGGTATATGCTGCAATCCTAAATTACTTTCCTGGGAGTAAGACCCATTGAACACAGTGGGGCTTACTTTTGAGTAGACATGATTAGGACTGTGCTCATGATAGAGCATCTGATCCAGCATCCTGTTTCCCCAAAATATTCATTTATTATTTTTTTTCACATTTTTGTGCTGCCCTCCCTCCCAAGGGGCTCAGGGTGGTGTACATGATGTGATCTTCCCCCTTGTGTTCTCACAACAACCCTGTGAGGTTGGGTGAAGTGGAGAGCGAATGATTGGCCCAAGATCAACCAGGAAGCTTCATGGCTGAGCAGGGATTTGAACCTGGAACTTCTAGGTCTAACTCCAGCACCACTTTTACGATACAGAAAAAGACACACACATCCTTACCCATATAGAAAATCAGCATTTTTTTTGCTAGCATGTCCTATCTACAGCTGTGTACAGGATATATGCAGTATATTTGCCAGCTGTCTTTTGAAAACTTCTGGTGGTTTGCACTGAATATTAAAGCAATGTTGAGTAAAAGCCACAAACTGAAAACCACACATTTGTAAGTCTTAAAAAGAACATTAAAGACAGACCTTCAGCCAGTAATTTTAGCTGCTATATGAAGGGGAAAAACAAATAGCATAGAATGTTTACCACTTCCCGTAAGTGATGGGGAGTTCCAGTGGCAAAATTCCCCAGGTTTTATTTCTTTGAATGAGACTTAGGTTGCCTTTGTAATGTTTTATTTGTAATATTATATTAACAAAATGCCCCAGAAATATTTTAAGATGGGTAAAAATGCTTAAAATAAGTAATAGATGTGTGTTATTTACAAACACACACAAGGGGCAAACAGGACCTTTTACAAAGCAACAAATCAGCTACTTCCCAGTGGATCCCCAGAAAGAGACCCTATACCCTATATATGGTTTCTGCCAACTCACAACTTCTTTACAGCCTATATGTCTCTTATGTCTTCTTGCACACTCATGTGTGGGAAAGTACACACACACACACAACACACAGAAACATACAAACCAGAATATTGAGAGAATAACAAACACACCTCTGTGTGTGTGTGTGTGTGTGTCAGTGATGGGATTCAAAGAAATTAACAACCAGTTCTACGCCCATCTGGCAGTCACTTTTAAATGGCTATTTTTAAACTTTATATGTCCTATCTCTTGTTAACAACCAGTTCTATAGAGTAGGTGCAAACCTGCTGGAGCCCACCACTGGGTGTGTATGTGTGTGTGTGTGTGTCTCACCTGCTCATGTTCTGTTTGATCTCTCACAGGGGGCTTCCTCTCCCTCAAGAAGCATCAAATATTTGCTATTATCAGACTATCATAAATCAAACAGAGAAGTAGGGTATCTCAAGGGGTAGCAATAGTACTGAACAATAAGCTTTGGAAGTCAAGCTGGGCTTGACCCTACCGGCCAAAATTTTTGAAAACCTTGGTATGCACAGATAAAACCATCTTGTTATATATCATTAGAAAAGCCATTTTAATACTGAATGCGATGGGTAAGATGTAAAGACAGACAAGTTAAGATGTAAGTTGTGTAAAATACAATGCAATGGGTAAGAATACAATAAAGGTAAGAGGTAAAGTACTGACCTGCAGCAGAAATTAAATGAGAGCTGTTGCATGAGAGCTTTGCATCCGGTTTCTCAAAAGGCTGAGAAAAATAAGTTTCACTTTACATGCACCATTCAACTTCCTCATTTTACTCAGAAGCGGAAGCCCGGGCTGTCTTCCTTATTCAGTTTGCAAGACTTGAACAGGTGGTACACTCAGAAAAGAAACCTGTGTTCAAGCTTCAGTAGGCATTTATTTATTTATTTATTTATTTATTCATTCATTCATTCATTCTGCATACTTAGGGTTGCCATAGTTCTCTTCCATGAAACCAGGACGGGACCCCTTGTCAAACTTGCCAGTATGTGAATGCAATTCCCCCAAACCCAGACAGTCACGGTTTTCCAGGACATATGGCAACCCTGTGCATACTATCTACAGTACTATGGAGGTATAGAATCTGCTTTTTGGAACAGAGGATGTGGAACTTTGTTGTGCATGGTCCATTAAAGCCTGAAAGTGTGCCTGCTTCATGTACCTATTGTGGGGGCTCATTCTAGCAAGTGTCCTAAATGTCTTTCACTGTTACAATATTAATTACTTGATTTCTGTTTACTCATGAGGGTGTTGGTTACTGTGTCTTCCCATTTGCTTCAGACCCTGATGACCGGTGGTGGGCCCAGCCTGGCCCAAGATCCGGTTCTCTGGAAGTGGGCGGGGCCAGGGGCGGGGCCAGGGAGGTTTTTAACTTAAAAATTAAAAAAAATTTAAAAATTACTTACTTCAGGGTAGACCTGCATAGGATGGATCTCTGAAGCTGCAGTCTTCTCCACAGTTTCCTGGGAGTAAGTCCCATTGACTACACTGGGACTTACTTCATAGTAGACCTGTTTAGGCTAGGGCTCTGAGACTGCAGTCCTCTCCACACCTGCCTGGGAGTAAGTCCCATTGACTACACTGGGACTTACTTCAGAGTAGACTGCTTAGGCTGGGGCTCTGAGACTGCAGTCCTGTATAGAGAGGAGAGACCTGCATAGGGAGAGGCAGGGAGAGCACGATGGTGGCGCTGACCCCTCTTCTGAGCCTCCCCACCAGCAGCAGAGGAAGGGAGACCGCGGTGGTGCCCCTGGCCAGCTGGGAAGAAGGGGGAGGGAGGGAGGAGGAAGGGAAGCAGCAGCTGTGCTGCCTACCGGTCCCTAGTGTTCTGCTCCTCCTTGGTCCTACCGGCTCCCCATTGGTTGCCAAAAGACAAGAACCTATTCTTGAGAGTAGGTGCGTCCCCCCTAGTGCCCACCTGTGCTGATGACACTCCAGGCTACCACTCTCCTCTACTTTTTCTTCTTTTCCTTTTTAAGTTCAGTGAGCAGGGAAGGAAGAGTGGAAATAGTTGAGGTATGGGCGGATGGCAACAAAAGTTGAGGTGGATGGAAGTGCTCTTGCCAGTCTTGGCCTCAATCCACTTTATGGTCAAACCAGGTTTAATAATGATGCAATCTCATTCCTAACATGATCCTATTGTTGGCTTCCACTGGCCGACTGGTGCTGCATCCTGGTGGTGGTGAGTGCTCCAGAGTGTTGGAAGTATGCTAGTGGGAGGGCAGAAAAGAAGTGGGGAAGAGGATGGATCCAAAGGATCCTCTTCCATTGGATCCACCTTTGATTGCAATCCTACACATTTTTTGGAGTAATTCCCACTGAACTCAGGGTAATGAGTCCAAGTCGACATTCTAGGATTGCACCAATCTTCTGACTTTGAAAAACTGAACTTTTTCTCATCTTTATTTTAAAACTGGGTAATCCTGGAGTACAAAAATCCTGAATCAAGGTCAAATGTTGCAGGAACTTTATTTATTTTGCCATCTCACTATTTTGCCACTCAAATGTTTGTGTCGGAGTATGGTGTGGGTTTGCCACTCAGCAAGGCCACAGAGACAACACACTGTGAAACTGACCCAAACGGCAAAATCAAGAGTAACTACGGGGAGACCTTGCTCCAGTGTAAGAACAACTTACTCTGGTTTCCAATATGAATTTCCCATAGGTTTTCACTAGGTGGTGCAGTAACTATGGGTGCACATAAAGTCTCTTACATGCACCCCTAGTTACTCTGGATTTGGGGGTATGCCTGCCAAGAGATATGTAACCAAGAAGGGATATTTCTAGACTATAAATCCCCAGCTACAAAGCCCCCTTGATCTTGCTAAAGTAAAAGAATTGAGAAAGAAAAGAAAAACTCAACAAAACCCTCTTTTCCCCCTTTTACTGTGCTCAGCAATTTGAAGGCTCAACGGCTCAGTAGCTGCTGATAAGCAGGTCACCCTTCAAATAAGCTGTACAGATGTGAGAGCAGCCAGTTGTTCAACTCTAAATATAATGTTCAAACTGCTTCCTGTCAAAAGCAGAGAAAGTGGCACCAGTAAACCTCCCAGTCATCAAATCCATCATGAAATCAAACTGCTTAAAGAAAATGTGGCTTGAAAAATGGGATGTCATTGAAATAGAACGAGTATCAAACTATTCTTCTCTGAGTGATTATTCCAAGTAAATGTACAATTAAAGAAAATAGCTTTGAAATTTCTAGGCATGATGAGAGGAACTAAGATACATACACTTAAAGCCAGCTTACGGAAAATTGGGCCCAATCAGGGCCAGTGCCTTAAGGTGGTAAGCCACTATGTAGCACCCACTGCTGCACCCCTCACTTTGCAGCTGATGCTTACAAAGCCACTGGGGCAAGTGGAGTGTCTCCATTGCTAGGCCCTCCCCATCTGCCCTATATAGAATTGGCCCAAAATTAGAACCCCCAGAAGCAATTGGTGGTGATGCCATCACATCATGAAGTGACATCATTGAGCAGAAAGTGACATCATTAAGGAGAAAGTGACATCGGGCAAAATCCAGAGCAGTTACAGGTCCAAGCAGTTACGTTACCCTCTAGTGTTATCTTATGGAAAGTCATCTTAACTGCTCCAGAACAAAGGGCTTAATTTGACTTTAGGATATGGGCCATCATTAAGCAGGTGATGACCAGAAATAAGCTTTTTGTTATCACATGGAAACTCTTTCACTGCAAATGACAGATGAGAAAATCTGCAAATGTTTGGAGACGTCCCAAGCTCGGAAAGCCCCATTATAACAAGGGCCAGATAAATTACTTGTGGGGGACCACATTTGGTCCATGAACCTTATGTTTGATATCATTGGTCTAAGTGATCCTAAGGATACAAAGAAAACAAAACACACACAAACTATTGTATGCTTAAAAGAACTGACTTTGTACAATGTGTTTTTATGAATAAACAACAGTGAAATACATTTAACAAAAGAAGTTGGCCATCCCGTTCTCCCCTTCCATCATCCCATCATTCTAGGGTTTTAAAAGTATCTTCTTCACTTATGTCCTCATTTTGTAAAGGGGTATTAGCTTCAACACATAAAATTGGGATTAGCAAACCATACTTGATCAAAATGTAGGCCAGAGGTATCCTAAGAAACCATCTTCAGCCAGAATCTTTTAAGAGAAATAGTGAACACAAAATAATGCTTTGTGCAAGACTGAAGTTCTTTCAAGAAGATCCATCAAGGATGCTTAGAAAGTTGCAAAGCATTTAGGGACACACATTCCCAACTCCCAAAGCCTGATCATGGCGACATGAAACAGTTGAGGTCCAGGAACAATGTACTGTAAGAGTCCAGAGTCTATTATCTTGAAATCCAAAAGCTACGATCCTATTGGCTCAATAATTAAGAGTACTGGAAACAATTGTTCTGTGTATCATGTACTGTTGAGACCTTTGTGCCATACAGTGTGAAAGGGACAAGGGTAAGATCCACTTGAGGACCTATTCTGCAACAGAACATCTGTCTGCCAACAATTCTGGTTCTTCCAGGCATGAAGTAGCCCCAGGCAAGGCAAAGGAGTTTACTGGAGACTATCAAGCGGTCAAGGTGGTGTCACCTCCCTGAAAATTTGTCATCCCCTAGTTTGATGCTTCCTATAGTTCAGAACTTCTCTTCCTGAAAACCGCCATTCAGTTATTCCGGTGGCTCAGTATGACTGTTTTGTCCTTCAAGATCTTTGATTCCCTTTTCCTGATCTGTGGGTTTTTCTGTTGCCCCACAAGTTTCCACTCCATTGCTTGGCTGTGTGCCATGTGCCGTCGTCTCTTCTGTGTACTCCTGCAGCATTGCCCCTGATCCTTCCTCCTGTGCATTGTCTTCTAGACACAATTCACAAGTGTCTTCCAACAAGACTTCATCATCCTTTTTGCCATGTATCATAGCTTTGATCTGCAGGCTGTGGTGGTCCTTGATGTCCTTGGTGTCATTTGATAAGATGTCGTGGACTATCACTGGCTCCTGGCTCTGCATGTTCCACTTGGTTCCAGAGAAATCAAGGATGTTTTCCCTTGATCTATAAGAAAACAAAATTTATCATCAGAGATAACCTGAATTTTAATGGAAAGGAATGACCATTGCTCATTACACAAACATAGAATCTTTATTTTTCCCACTTTAATATCACTTTAATCCAAAGAGCTAAGGGTGGTATACAGAGTTCCTCCCCTTTCTTTGTCTTCACAACAACCTTATGAGGTAGGTTTGGGTGAGAAATAGTGACTGGCTCAAGATCATCCCAGAAAGCTTAGTGGCTGTGCAGGGATTTGAAGCCGGATCTTTTAGATCTGACTCCCAAACTACTTCTTTCTTTCTTTCTTTCTTTCTTTCTTTCTTTCTTTCTTTCTTTCTTTCTTTCTTTCTTTCTTTCTTTCTTTCTTTCTTTCTTTCAATAGCACAATCCTAACTATGTCTACTCAGAAGTAAGCCCTTTTGTGTGCAATGGGTCTTACTGCCAGGAATGTGTCTTTAGGATTGTACCCTTTATTATGTTCTTACAGATGTAACTTGTGTAAAATGCAATCCAATGGGTAAGAGGTAAAGTACTGACCTGTAATGGACTCTCTTTTTTTAGCTGTAGATGGTTGCAGTTTTGTTCATTCCTTGGAGTTGTGATCACAGCTGCAATCCTAAAGACACTTTCCTGGGAATCATAGAATCATAGAATCATAGAATCATAGAGTTGGAAGGGACCTAGTAGGTCATCTAGTCCAACCCCCTGCCTGCAGCAGGAATTCCCCCTAGAGCATCTCCAACAGGTGCTCATCGAGCCTCTGCTTGAAGATCCCCAGTGAGGGAGAGTCCACCACCTCCCTTGGCAATCTGTTCCACTGCCGAACCGCCCTCACAGTCAGGAATTTTTTCCGGATTTCCAGCCGGAATCGCCTCTCTTGCAGTTTGTACCCATTGGTTCTAGTTCTGCTTTCAGAAGCAGCTATGAACAAATTGGCCCCTTCCTCCCTATGACAGCCCTTCAGGTATCTGAAGAGGGCAATCATGTCTCCCCTCAGCCTCCTCTTCTCCAGGCTGAACATCCCAAGTTCCCCCAACCTTTCCTCGTAGGGCTTCCCTTCCATCCCACTGATCATTCTTGTTGCTCTCCTCTGGACTTGCTCCAGTTTGGCTGCATCCTTCTTAAAGTGAGGTGCCCAGAACTGAACACAGTACTCAAGGTGAGGTCTCACCAATGCAGAATAAAGAGGAACTATAACTTCTCGTGACTTGGAAGCTACAGTCCTCTTAATGTAACCTAAAATGGAATTTGCCTTCTTTGCAGACACATCACACTGCTGACTCATGTTCAGCTTGTGATCCACGGCAACTCCAAGATCCCGCTCACATGTTGTGCTGCCAAGCCAAGTATCCCCCATTTTATACCTATGTTTTTGGTTTTTATTGCCTAAGTGCAGAACCTTGCACTTCTCCCTGTTGAAATTCATTCTGTTTGTTACAGCCCAGGATTCCAGTTTATCCAGATCCTCCTGGAGGTTTCTCCTATCTTCTGATGTGTTTGCTACTCCTCCCAGTTTGGTGTCATCTGCAAATTTGATCAGGCTCCCCCGTATCCCTTCCTCCAAGTCATTGATGAAAATGTTAAAGAGAACCGGTCCCAAGACAGAGCCTTGGGGTACCCCACTAGAAACGGACCTCCAGGTTGACACAGAACCATTTACTAAAACCCTTTGAGTGCGGCCATCGAGCCAGTTGCAGATCCACCTAACAATTGCCCTGTCTAGCCCATATTTTTCCAACTTCCTAATTAAAATGTCATGTGGGACTTTGTCAAATGCTTTGCTGAAGTCAAGATAAATGACATCCACAGCATTGCCACTGTCCAGTAAGCTCGTAACCAGATCAAAAAAGGAGATCAGATTTGTCTGGCAAGATTTATTCTTGGTAAATCCATGCTGGGTTGTTTTGATCACGGAGTACTTATCTAGATGTGCACAAATTGTGTGTTTTATGATTTGCTCTAATATCTTGCCCGGGATTGAAGTCAAACTGACTGGTCTATAATTTCCCGGGTCTTCTTTTTTCCCCTTCTTAAAAATTGGGACTACATTTGCCCTCTTCCAGTCCAGTGGCACTTCTCCACTCCTCAAGGATTTCTCAAAGATGATCGACAAAGGCTCTGCAAGGACATCTGCAAGTTCCTTAAGAACTCTAGGATGCAGCTCATCCGGTCCAAATGACTTGAATTCATTTAGGCCAGTTAAGTGGTTTCGAACCAGTTCTCTGTCAATCTTAATCTGCTGTTCTGCACCATCCATGTTTTCAGTACCTCTTTGGGGATGTAAACACATCCCCGAATCAGTCAATGATCCCGCACCCCCATTTGCACAGCCCTCCTTCTGTGAATAGACGGATGCAAAGTAGGAGTTGAGCAGCTCCGCCTTCTGCTGGTTTCCAGACACCTGTTGTCCATCCTTGTCCAAGAGCAGCCCCAGCCCCTCGTCTCTCCTCCTGTTCCTCTGGGCATATCTAAAGAAGCTCTTTTTGTTATCTTTGACTCCCCTGGCCAGCCTCAGCTCATACTGAGCTTTAGCATTCCTGACCCCCTCCCTACAGGACTGGGCTACCTGCCTGTACTCCTCTCTGGTGATCTTTCCAGTCTTCCACTCCCTATACTTCTCTTTCTTTAACTTCAGCTGATCCCCAAGTTGCCTGTGGAGCCAACCTGGTTTTTTCAGCATTTTCCCCCCTTTCTTTTTTATTGGAATTGTTTCTGACTGTGCTTGTAGAAGCTGCCTCTTAAGGAGCTCCCACCCATCTTGGGCCCCTTTCCCCATTAGATCATCAACCCATGGGATCCCACCTATGACTCCTCTAAGCCTGTTGAAATCAGCTTTCCTGAAATCCAACATATAAGTTTCACTCTGCACTCTTTTTATTTCCCACATTATTCTAAATTCCAGCAGCTCATGATCGCTTTCCCCTAAAGTTCCCACTATGTTGACCTGATCAACCAGTTCTTCACGATTTGTTAAGATCAGGTCAAGGATGGCCCCTCCCCTTGTCGTTTCCTCCACTTTCTGGACCATGAAGTTATCTTCCAGGCCCATCAGGAATCTACTGGAGCTTCCATGTTTGGCTGAGTTTGTCTCCCAGCAAATGTCTGGGTAGTTAAAGTCCCCCATTACTACTACCTCATATTTCCTTGCAATGCCTGCCAGTTGCTCCAAGAAGACATCGTCTACTCCTTCTCCTTGACCTGGCGGTCTATAGTAGACGCCCACCACAATGTTTTGTTTTTTATTTTCCCCCCTTACTTTTACCCAAACACACTCTACAGGGATATCCGGACCACTCTCCTGGATTTCAGAGCAAGTATATATGTTCTTGACATATAATGCTACTCCACCTCCCCTTTTGCCACTTCTGTTCCTCCGGAACAGCTGATAGCCTTCCAATTGTGTGTTCCAGTCATGGGAATCATCCCACCAAGTTTCAGTTATTCCTATCAAATCAAATTTCCCTTCACTTGCTAAAAGCTCCAGCTCATCTTGTTTATTTCCCAGGCTGTGTGCATTTGTGTAAATGCAACTTAAGCCCTGGAGGTTGCAACTCAATGCATTTCCCTCCTTTTTTGTAAGGCCAGGCCCCTCTAAAGATTTTTGAGTTACAGCTGTGCCCTGGCAATTTCCATCCAGAGCATTTTCCTTATTCCTAGGTTCCCTTTGGACGTAACCCACCCCCTTCTTATTTAGTTTAAAGCCCTCCTGATAAGGTTGGCCATCTCCCGTCTGAAGACACTCTTCCCCCAACCCGTAAGATGTAGTCCATCCTTTGCTAGGAGTCCTTCCTCAAGGAAGTTCATCCTGTGATCCCAGAATCCAAATCCTTCCCGATGACACCATTTTCGAAGCCAGCTATTGACCTGAAAAATCTTGCCATCTCTCTGAGGACCTTTGCCAATTACTGGGAGGATGGATGAGAATACCACCTGGGTATCCCCCAGGTCCTTAATCTTCCTCCCCAGAGCTTCATAATCCCCAACTATCTTTTGGAAAGTTTCCCGAGCTGTATCGTTTGTTCCTACGTGGATGAGTAAGAACGGGTGACGATCAGCAGGTGTGATCATCCTCGGTAGCCTCTCCGTGATATCCCGTATCCTAGCACCAGGGAGGCAGCACACCTCACGGGAAAACGGGTCTGGTCGGCAGACAGCTTCCATGCCCCTTAGGAGAGAATCTCCAATCACCACCACCCTCCTCCGTTTTCTCCTTCTGTGTCTAGCTTCCCCCACACTAACCGGTTGTGGCTGCTGTCTATGAGGGGGATCTGTAGGCATGCCAGTATGGGCAATGCCAGGATCCGGTGTAGGTGTGCTAGCAAGAGGAACTTCTGCCAGCATGGTGGAATCTGAGAGACTCTGGAAACGGTTGTATAGCTCCAGTGGTTCTCGACTGCTCCTGCCCTTTTTTCTCCTGACTGTCACGTGTCTCCACGAAGAGACATCATTGCTGGGGTCCCCACTGGTGTCATCTCTCTGGAGAAGTTCCGTGTGTGTTGTATCAAGGAACTCCTCAGATGCCTTAATTTGACGAAGGGTGGAAACTTCACCCTCCAATGCTGCCACCTTCTCCTCCAACAGTGCAACCAGTTTGCACTTGCAGCATCGATAATCCCCGGGGTCCTTGGGCAAGAAGACAAACATGGCACACGTGGTGCATGTCACGACAACTGCGCCCTTCCCTTCCATCTCCTGTCAACTTCACAAGTCCTCCTTGCTCACAGGCTCCGGTCCACAGGATCGCGCCTCAGGCCCTAATAAAGCCCTACAAAGCTCCTCCCACCAGGCAACCAGCCAATGAACACCAAGCAGCAATTAAGCACTCAGCTAAGCAGCCCCCTCCTCCACTCACCTGGGACTCTGTGTTCCTTCTCACCTCTCCTCAGAAAAGGAACAAGACCCATTTAATACAATAGGTCTTACTTCTAAGTAGAGATGGTTAGGATTGCACTGCACATCTTGCTCCAACATTCAGAATGATCTGTCCAAGTTGGTCCTGCACTACTGTACTGTCTAACAGTGATTTTCAACCCTTTTCATCACATGGCACACTGGCAAGGTGTTAAAATTGTCTAGACACGCCAACTGATTTTTTTTAAACCATTGATAAGGCACACCATGTTGTGGGACTATATTCCCAATTACCCTACTAACAGGGTAATTATGACCTGATGACCCTCCTGAAACTCCCACAGCACACCTGAGGACCATCTGCGGCACACCAGTGTGCCATGGCACATGGGTTTGAAAATCACTGTAGTATAAGAAGCCATGGAACCGGTAGAAGATCTGGTACCTTCTTTTTCTCCTACAACAGCCAATACAACAGGTGATGGTCTCTTGGCAGGCGCTCCAGCATTTAGATGACTTCATCTGCACTGACCTTTAGATATCGCTTCGAAAGACTCTTGGGAATGACAACTGAACCTAAAGCACGATCATCCTGCAATCGGATCTACCCACCACAATCCAAACCTTTTTGGCATCAAATCTGCCTTATGGCTGCTGATTCTTGATTGGTTAGCATCAAGGCTCTGTGACTCTCCGGTCACACCATCTCAAATACCCACTTGCTGCCATTGTGACAGCTTTCTGCCCATGGTTCCAAATAATTTGCATGCCATCCTTGCATTGGTGGAGCTGCACAAGCCAGAGGTACACAAGTGAAAAAGAATAAAGATTCTTAGGGTGTTGCAAAAGTGCCATAAGGCACTTCTGTGCCACTCCGTGGAGGGGTGTTAAGTCCACTGCATATATATGTGCCAGGTTCCCCATACACCACCATGGGAAAGGGGCGATGGGTGAGTTGTGGTGGCCTAAATTCAGTAGGATTGCACCCTATAGGCTGCATTCCTAAAGACACTTTCTTGGGAGTAAGACCCATTGAACATAATGCAAATGCAAAATGGGCACCAAAAAACCCCCCATAAATATCACCTGCACAAGCCTCAATAACACATCTATATATATAAAAGAGAAAAGTCACTCACTGACTCACTCACTGACTCATCACCGCCCTGCCAAAACTGGTGGGGCTAGAAGCGTGAAGTTTGGGGTGGGTGTTCCTTCTGTGATGGAGGGGTGCACTAAGAACCGGTTTTCAGAAATTCCAACCGGAAGGGGGTGAAAAGGGGCGCAACGCATTTTCCTCCCTATTGAGATTTTGCATTGAGAATTGCTGAGTCAGCAACATTCTGCCCCAACTGCTGGGCCTGAAGCATGGAATTCTGGGAGTTCCTTCTGTCACCTGAACTCCCACCAAGAACCATCTGGAGAAATTAACCCTTCAGGGGCTGAAAAGGGGGCAACGTGTTTCTGTCCTACTCTTAACATGGGAGACTGAACCACATCCAGCCAGTTTGGTGCTCAGACCCTGGTGCACTGGGGGATGTTTTTGGAGGAAGAGGTTGCGCTGGCGAGGATGCTGCACATGGAGGGAAGTTGCGCAAGGAGGGAAGTTGCGCATGGCAGGATGATGCGCATGGGGGGATGATGCGCGTGGGGGAGTTGCACATGGGGATGATGCGCATGGGGAAGTTGCGCATGGGGGGATGATGTGCATGGGGGAAGTTGAGCATGGGGGGAAGTTGCACATGTAGGAGAGTTGCGCATGGGGGGATGATGCGCCTGTAGGAAAGTTGCACATGGGGGGAAGTTGCGCATAGGGGAAGTTGCACATGGGGGAAGTTGCGCATGTAGGAAAGTTGCGCATGAGGGATGATGCGCATGGCGGGATGATGCGCATGGGGGAAGCTGCACATGGGGAAGTTGCGCATGGGGGGATAATGTGCATGTAGGAAAGTTGCGCATGGGTGGGAGTTGCGCATGGGGGGAAGTTGCGCACGGGGATGATGCACATGGGGGGATGATGCACATGGGGGATGATGCTCATGTAGGGAAGTTGCACATGGGGGAAGTTGCGCATGGGGAAAGTTGCGCATGTAGGAAAGTTGCGCATGGGGATGATGTGCATGGAGGGATGTTGCGCATGGCGGGATGATGCGCATGGCAGGACGATGCGCATGGGGGATGATGCGCATGGGGAAGTTGCACATGGAGGAAGTTGCACATGGGGGGAAGTTGCGCATGTGGGAAAGTTGTGCATGGGGGGATGATGCGCATGGGGGGATGATGCGCATGGTGGGATGATGCGCATGGGGGAAAGTTGCATGTGGGGGAAGTTGCACATGGGGGATGGTGCGCATGGGGGGAAGTTGCGCATGTAGGAAAGTTGCGCATGGGAGATGATGCGCATGGGGGAAGTTGCGCATGGGGGAAGTTGCGCATGGGGGGAAGTTGCGCATGTGGGAAAGTTGTGCATGGGGGATGATGCGCATGGGGGGAAGATGCGCATGGGGGGATGATGCGCATGGGGGAAAGTTGCACGTGGGGGAAGTTGCACATGGGGAATGGTGCGCATGGGGGGAAGTTGCGCATGTAGGAAAGTTGCGCATGTAGGAAAGTTGCGCATGTGGGAAAGTTGCGCATGTGAGATGATGCGCATGGGGGATGATGCACATGGGGGCAGTTGCGCATGGCGGGATGATGTGCATGGCAGGATGATGCGCAGGGGGAGTTGCGCATGGGGGAAGTTGCGCATGGGGGAAGTTGCGCATGGGGGGATGATGCGCATGGGGGGATGATGTGCATGGGGGAAGTTGCGCATGGGAGATGGTGCGCATGGAGGGAAGTTGCGCATGGGGGATGATGCGCATGGGAGAAGTTGCACATGGGGGATGGTGCGCATGGGGGGAAGTTGCGCATGGGGGGAAGTTGCGCATGGGAGATGATGCGCATGGGGGGACGATGCGCATGGGAGAAGTTGTGCATGGCGGGATGATGCGCATGGCGGGATGATGCGCATGGGGGAGGTTGCGCATGGGGGAAGTTGCGCATGGAGGGAAGTTGTTCCTTGGGCGAAGTTGCGCATGGCGGGATGATGCGCATGGGGAAAGTTGCACATGGGGATGGTGCGCATGGGGGAAAGTTGCGCATGGCAGTATGATGCGCATGGCAGTATGATGCGCATGGCAGGATGATGCACATGGGGGGATGATGCGCACAGGGGGAAGTTGTGCATCGGGGATGGTGCGCATGGGGGGAAGTTGCGCATGTAGGAAAATTGCGCATGTAGGAAAGTTGTGCATGGGGGGAAGTTGCGCATGGGAGATGATGCGCATGGGGGAAGTTGCGCATGGGGGGAAGTTGCGCATGGAGGGAAGTTGCACATTGGGGGAAGTTGTGCACGGGGGGAAGTTGCACGTAGGGAGAAGTTGCGCGTGGGGGATGATGCACATAGGGGAAGTTGCGTGTGGGGATGATGCGCACAGGGGAATGTTGTACATGGGGGTAGGTTGCGCATGGGTTGTTGATGCGCCGTGGAGGATGTTGTATGGGGAAGTTACTCCCGCAATGCGGGTATGCCTTTCGCTAGTATTTAATAAATGCGTTACAGTACAATGAACAAAAGCATGTGTGGGCAATAAATATCTCATGTATTTGAATGATGGTTATTTATTGAAGAAAGTCATAGTCTGCAATCCTAAACACACTTTTTCTGACCCATATAACAGAATGGGACTTACTTCTGAGTAGACATGCTGAGAATTGCACCCATGTAAACAGCAGGCAAGGCAATTTTAGCCTTTAGACCAGCAGAAAGAGGTTGAAAAAGTGAAGCATGTGTTGAATTAATGTGTTCTGGAGATAATTGCAAGGTGTTAGAAAAGCAGAACCATCAGAAAATGAACAGTCAGAAAACATGAGATGACTGTATATGTGCCCCTTAGCCCCAAATGATTGTGGGGCTAAGTGTTGAATGAATGAGTTTTGGGTATAAGTAAAAGGTGTTGAGGGGCTGGGGTGGCACAAGGGTTCAAGACCCAGCTTCCCACAAGATGGGGTGAGCCCTTGTCCTTAGCCCAGCTCCTGCCAATCTAGCAGTTCAGAAGCATGTAAATGCAAGTAAATAAATAGGTACCACCTTGGTAACAACATTCTGTGCGCCTCGGTGTATAGTCATGCCAGCCCCATGATCACAGAAGTGTCTTTGGACAATGCTGGCTTTGGAGGCTTGTAAACGGGGATGAGCACCGCATCCTATAGTCAGAAATGACGGGCAGTTAACCTACGGGGGACCTTTAAAAGTGTTGCAAGAATGGAACAGTCAGAAAGTGGGGGATGCCTGTATATTTTATTTTTGCTGTGTAGATTTGATTCTACCATGATATGTGACTGCATTTGGGAAAATATGACAGATCTGTACTTTTAACAGGTTAATATTTTATACAGTGGTACCTTGCTTAACAAGCGCCTCACTTTAACAAATGATCCACATAACAAGCAAAAATTTCTCTAGGATTCTGTCTCACATAATAAGTGTTGTTTCACTTAACAAGCACACTCATTGGCAGTTGGGGCAGACACGGTGGCCGGCAGCCCTTTTAAAAAGCGTCAGGGCTGCCTAGTGCACCTGCCCTTAGTGAAAGCAACACTTCCGTGCTGTTCCTCCTGTGGCTGGGTGTCCACTGGGCAGAGGGAGAGAAGAGCAGTGAAGAAGAGGCAAGTAGCACAGGACCAGCCAGAAGGGAGCAGGGGGGAGAGAGGCTCAAGATGCAGAGAAGGAGAAAGTGGGGAGACACTTGGAAAGTGTCTTGGATTGCAGCCTCCTAACCATGTCTACCCAGAAGTAAGTCCCATTGTGTTAAATGGGTCTTACTCCCAGGAAAGTGTCTTGGATTGCAGCCTCCTAACCATGTCTACCCAGAAGTAAGTCCCATTGTGTTAAATGGGTCTTACTCCCAGGAAGGTGTCTTGGATTGCAGCCTCCTAACCATGTCTACCCAGAAGTAAGTCCCATTGTGTTAAATGGGTCTTACTCCCAGGAAGGTGTCTTGGATTGCAGCCTCCTAACCATGTCTACCCAGAAGTAAGCCCCATTGTGTTAAATGGGTCTTACTCCCAGGAAAGTGTCTTGGATTGCAGCCTCCTAACCATGTCTACCCAGAAGTAAGTCCCATTGTGTTAAATGGGTCTTACTCCCAGGAAGTCTTGGATTGCAGCCTCCTAACCATGTCTACCCAGAAGTAAGCCCCATTGTGTTAAATCAGTCTTACTCCCAGGAAAGTGTCTTGGATTGCAGCCTCCTAACCATGTCTACCTAGAAGTAAGTCCCATTGTGTTAAATGGGTCTTACTCCCAGGAAGTCTTGAATTGCAGCCTCCTAACTATGTCTACCCAGAAGTAAGCCCCATTGTGTTAAATCAGTCTTACTCCCAGGAAAATGTCTTGCATTGTAGTCTCCTAACCATGTCTACCCAGAAGTCAGTCCCATTGTGTTAAATGGGGCTTACTTCCAGGAAAGGATTGCAGCCTAAGTAGACTTCATAGGATTATGCACATTGAATACATGTTTTGAATTCAATTCCAGTGTTTTGTCATCATTTTTACATCCAGTTAATATTTTTATATGAATATTTTTTGGGTTCTGGAACCAATCGTCTGAGTTTCCATTATTTCCTATGGGAAAATCTGCTTCACATAAAGAGCGTTTCACATAACAAGATGCTTCCGGAACGAATTAAACTTGTTATGAGAAGCACCACTGTACTTTTAATACTGATGGTCAATGGGACTTGTTAATGGGCACTCTACTCAGGTCTCACTGTAGGCAATGGAGCTTACTCACAGGTAAGTGTGGATAGGACTGCAGCCTCTGAGCCTAATCCTATTGAAGTCAATTCAGAAGTGCCATGATAGTCAAAGGGACTTACTCGCAGGTAACGGAGGTCAGGGGTGCAGCCTCCCAGGCCAATGCAAGAAGGTCTACTCGGAAGTAAGTGCCATGATGGTCAATGGGACTTACTCACAGGTAAAGGAGGCCAGGGGTGCAGCCTCCCAGGCCAATGCAAGAAGGTCTACTCAGAAGTAAGTGCCATGATGGTCAATGGGACCTACTCCCAGGTAAGTGACTCTGAGGGTCCATCCAGCCACTGAGGCTTCCAAAGACCCAGCAATGCTCTCATGCAGTCTACTGTTTTCCTTGCGCTTTAGCCAATCGGGAGCCTCGGCTGTGAGGCTCTCATCCAATCAGAGCCGCGCTCTCCTTTTTCCTCGCCACGTCTCCAATGAGAACAAGCATACAGCCACAATAGGCGGGCTTAAGCGCTGATCAGCCAATGAGACCCTCTCAATGAGCGACGCCCGCCTCCTCTTCCTCCCACAGCCAATCAACGTGGCGAGCCTGTTCGAGGGCAGCCAATAGGATGCCTCCTGCGCGTGCTCCGTGCTGATCCTTCAACCAAACTTGTCGATGGGGGGGTGCAGTCGGAGTGACAGCGGAGGAGGTGGGTCTTTGTTGAAAGGACCAATGACGGAGTAGAACTCCCGGGCTTCGCGTGTCGTGATTGGCTGCGGTGGGAGAGCGAGTCCTCCGCTCGGAACAGCCGGTTAGGTTGCGTGCTTTGAGGGCTGCCGAGAGACGGGATGAGGAGGCGGCGCGGCGGCCCCGGGAAGCCCCCGAGGGGACGGCGGGGCTGAGGACTGAGGCGCCGCGGGGGACGGGCCGCCTCGCCCGGCTTGCTGGTGGGGAGGGCCATGACCGTCGTCCCTCAGGGGCTGGGCCGGCTGCGGTGAGTAGCGGAGGAGTGAAGTGGGGGAGGGAGGCGCTGAGGGGGTTGCAGCCTCCTCTGGGGAGCGTCAGGAGCCCCTCCCCCTCTCCGTACCATCTCCCCCATGCCAGGCATGAGCCCCTCCCCATCTCTCCCTCCTCAACTCCAGAACCCTGGGCAGGAGCCCCCCTCCCCCACCCCGGGCAGGAGCCCCACCCCCCCACCTCCCCACCCCTAGAAGGAGCCCTCGCCCTTCCCCTCCCCCACCCTTGCCCTTCCCCTCCCCCACCCTTGCCCTTCCTTCACCCTCCCCCTCCCCCTCCCCCTCCCCCACCCTAGGCAGGAGCCCCTCCCCCACCTCTCCCCTCCCCCACCCCTCCGCTAGAAGGAGCCCTCCCCCACCCTTGCCCTTCCCCTTCCCCACCCTTGCCCTTCTTTCACCTTCCCCCTCCCCCTCCCCTATCCCAGGTAGGAGCCCCTTCCCCCCTGACACCCCAGGCAGGAGCCCCTATCAGTCCAGCTCTCACAGGTGCCTGTGCTTAAAAAGCCTCTTCCCCTTACTGTTCAGATTTTGTATTGGCTTTTTCAGCATATGGTGTATTGGTACCTTCCTCAGTCCTTCCAAGACAGGGTGGCAGGAACCCCATGTAAGTCGCCCTTACAATCACCTGCCTTGTTGGGACTGTAGTTAGTCTTCATTCCTTAGTGTAGGCCTTATTTTCTTGCTTGGAGGAATTGTACGCAAAGGATGAAAAGAGGGAGAGAAAAAAAATGGGGTGACTGATGGATACTGTTTCCTGAAGTTGTTCTTTTACCTTAAGAACTGATTTTGCAGCCAGTCCTATTGTTGGGATGAGTGTTAATTGTATGGCACACCTTTCCAGACCCTTGTCTCTTTTGTAAGTTGTTGCATTTAGGTGTTTTGTTGTTGCATTTAGATGTTGCATTTAGGCATACTACTTGGCATCCATCAGTCTTGAAAGACTATACTATCGTGCTCAACACTGTATGCAAAGCACAGAAGGCCTGGGTAGATTAACATGGGATAGGAGGTTACCCAAGCAGCAAATCCCCCCTCCCCACACCACTGAAGTAGTCCAATGGAACGGCAGTGCCAATACGATTGGATCCAGCTGCATCGCAGAGCTGGGCTAAGGACAGGAGCTCACCCTGCCTTGTGGGGACTAACCCGGGTCTCGAACCCTGGCCTACTGGTTATCAGGCACAGTGTCTTAACCACTTGCACCACCCACAGCCCATTGGATGACATACTATTTTGTCTGAATCAGATTCTTTTTTAAAAGCCACAGCTAGTTCTGTGCCACTGAAATCTTAGCCTGCTCGAAATAACGATACCCTTTCAGAGTTCTCCCAGTTGTCTGTGCTTGCTTCCCACACAACTCAGAGAATGTGTAAATGACCTAACTATGTAGGTAGGCCCAGTCACGTGGGTCTCCCCCCCCTTCATCCCAGAATGCTGATTCCACAGAAGGTTTCTGTATCCAACCCACATGGGTTTATCCGTCTCTGCCACAGTAGGACTTGTTCATGGGTAAGTGGCTCTCATGCAGCTTGGAAAATGTTTGAAGAGCATGTTAATTTTGCCATGGGGTGAGAGGTATAAGAAGTGTAGTTCAATGGTTAGAGCTTTGTGTGCTTATCTGGGGCCTGCGGCTTAACTTAGAATCCTAGAGTTGGAAGGGACCCAGTGGATCATCCAACCACCTGCCACAAAATCCTCATCTTGTGGGGCTCCGGGTCTTGAACTCTGGCCTGTTTGTTAACAGGCACAGTGTCTTAACCACTTGCGCCACCAGAGGGGTGGCATTTATTAGATTCAAAAAGTTGTCCTTCAGATAAATGTGTTTTGGTGTGTAGGCAGGGGTTAGCAATCTTTCAGCAGTGTCATGCAGAACCTGTTTCAGTGTTAATCTCTGTGCTGATGTGGTTCAGTGTGCCAGCATTCTGTGTGCCATCTTTATATTCGCAACCAATAGTTGAACTGACCCGTCGTTGTGGAAGTAAAATGTCAAGAATGTTCTTAGGCACTGAGCACTGCTAGGCACCACTGGAGAACAACCACCACCAGCAGGCACCAAGCACCAGTGGCACTGACTTGCCTGAGCTGCTTCTTTCCCCTCCCTACTCATTCTAGGATCTGGGTGGGCAACATGGAAGCCTCTGCGGAGCGCTCCAGCCCAGGAGATCAAAATGGGTGAAGAAGAAACTGCTGCTTCTCTGTCTCACTCCCCAGGCCTAAAGTGGGTGTCACAGTGTCTCCCCTGGTGCTTGCCAAGGTTTCCGATTGCCACTGAAAATTGGGTGGGAAGACAGCATGTACTGGGGGTTGCTGACCCCTGGAATGTGGTTTTGTAGTTACGTATATTGGTGGTGACTTCCTCTTGAAAGCCTTAAGCCTCCAGGGATTTGCTTTCATTTTTATAAGAAGCATTCTCTCTATAATAGCATTTTGACCTGAAACAAACCATGTGACTCTTTCAGATAGACTCAGTTCTTTGAACAAATTCACTTAGGTTGGAAACCTAACCTACAGTTAGGCTGGCCTAAGCCCCAGCACAAGTCCTGTGCTAATCTGGGTGTCACCAAAGTGCCATAAGAAACTTCTGCGCTATTCTGAAGAGTTAGGCCAGTGCACAGACATCCGGCTTGTCTCCCTACGTGCGAATGGGAAGCCTGATGAGTTGTGCCAGCCTAGGTTAGAATTGCACCCTTAGTCTCAAACCGCATACGAACAGCTGTATGTGCAAGGACCCTGTGGCTGAGCACTTGGTTTGCATGCATGGTAGCATTTCCATGCACGGCAGATAAATATTCCTGTTTAAAACCTTAAAGAGCAACTGCTAGATGGCCCAATGGTCTGACTAATGCAGTGTCCCATGCTCTCATACCAACAGCAGATGCAACCTACAAATTCAACTTTGCCCAAATGATGTTAACTGGGAGGAGAGTGCACAGTTTCAAGCATTAGTGAGGTGAGCAAGTGGGGTGCTTGGTCCCCTTGTGTCTTGTCCACAATTTCTACTCAGGTGCTTTTTTTTCTCCCTTGTGGGCTCTTGCTTGGCATTTTAGTCTGATGAGGGGGGTGGACATAATAAACAGTAAATGGGGCTGATTGCAGCAATGGGAATGAGTCTCCCTAGTGTGTTAAATGAGACTCAGTCCTCCACCACTTTGCTTCTTTTGCCTGAGGCAGACTAATAATTGAAGTCATAGGCCTGCCATCATCCTTTGCAGTTAAAGGCTTCCATGCTGTCAAAATTTTTTTTATTTTTTTTTTTTTGGGGGGGGGGGAGGAAGGCTACTCAAGATACTGTTGAAATTGTGGGATGAATTAGTGGTAAGTGTGCATAGAGCATCATATGAGTGTTATGCCAACACAGTACATTAGGCATATTTGCAGTATTTATGTGTGACTATATGAATCTTAGAACCAAATCCTATGCATGTCTACGCAAAATAAATCAAAATTAATAAATGGGCTTACTTCCAGGGAAGTATTGATAGGAATACAGTCTGAGGCTGCAATCCAGAAGTGCAGTTGGGCTGCCCTATCTATCATTGGGGTGGCCCAAGTCCAAGATGGGGCAGCCCAGTTATGCCAGAAAAGGCTTGGGGCAGCGTAAGGCAACATGGGCTGCCCCAAGACAGATGGACCTGGGCTGGCCTAGCTGTGCCTGGACAGTTCAGGAGAGGCATGTTGAGGGCATGTTCAGCATTGCTTAGGTCAGAGCAGTTCTGCTAGATCCAGAGCCTGTTTCCAGGGCAGAAATGCCCTCTTTCAGCTTCCCAGAGTTATACCACCTCAGGAGCAGGTATAGAAATGCGTAGACCCATAGGGGTCCATGATAAGCCAGAGTAAGAATGGCAGTGTTGACAAAAAAATCTTAGTTCTTGGCCAGCAGATCTGCAAATCCGCCTCTCAATCTCAGGATATGGAATAACTACAGAAGCCCACTAACCTGTGTATACAGCAGGCCACTCCAACAAGCCCCTTGAATCCACTGTAAATTGTACTGCAATCTCATGCTGCAACTGTTACTGGTTCTCAGTGATTTCTTATAATGCAGGCACCACAGCTGTTCCTTGTTCATTGTGATCTGAGGGTGGTCTCCTCATAAGCAAGTCTTTCCCAGGTGCCACTGACTTGGTGTCTGCTGAACCTGCCCAGACTTGCTGATTCTCTGGATCCAGCATAACTTTCTGCTGTTGATTCAGAATAGTTGAAGCAGCCCATCTAGGGCACTGCTCACTGCCCTAACTCTGGAATGAAGCCTGAGTGTCGTAACAATCCATAGATTAAGATTGTTTCTGAAGGTTTGTCCTCAACCGTACCACTTCATATGGCCTCCTATTTGAAGTACCAACAGAAGTAACGGGCATTGTCATCACTGGAATTTGGGATCTAGATGCAACACAACAAACTCCAGTAAGAGAGCAAAAAAAGCATGCTTTGGAACTCTGCCCACTAAGTCAAATCTCTTACGGCTGTTTGTTATGTCACATTCCTGGTCTTGCAATTGGTAGGCAGGTATCCAGGGATTCAACAAGTACCACCAGGCACTATCTCAAATACTGTTGGTGGTACCAATGCCGTTGGTTGAAAAAACACTGCCATAGATGGAAGTAAATTCTGTTAATCTCTTGATGAGTGAGCCACTCTCAACTCTCAGCAATTGCATTAACAACTCTTCCCATTAACATCCTCTTCCTTTTAAACTGACTCTGATGAAACCACAAGTTCTTCCTTTTTCCCCCTAGCAATTTTGGTATTCCCCACTGTAATCTACTTTTTTTTGCACTTGAGAAATATATCCTTGCCAAGACTGAATTGGAATATGGTCCTGGTGTTCATTACCATTGCGCTGTTTCTAGGCATAGTTATATAGCTTGCTATTTCATGATATCATGCTTACCATATGCATGTGTAAGGGTTTGCAGTGTCAAAAATTTGATACCTTCTTCTGTAATTTATCTATAATTAGCTTTACAGCTGTGATTGCTAGCTGCTGCCCCCCTTTTTAAACTGTGTTTTGGACTAATTAATGTGACTAACTAGAAAACTATTCTGTTTTGTGATAGTGGATTAAAAAACAGCTGTGTATTCAAGGTGTAAATAAAGCCTGGTCAAACCCATAGCATTTATCTGTGCAGTCTTATTAAATGATGTTAGCAGTCAATTTAAAAGAAACAATATCAGTCAGTTACTCTTACAACTCAGATTGAAATATCTTATGGCTACCTTAAAATGTCCTCATTCTGTTGCCAGCTGGTTGCTGTCATATGTCTATAAAAATTCTGTGAGGACATTTGTTTTCAGAATGGATTTGTTTTCCTGTATTTTACTGTTGTTGCAAAACCTTCCAACCCCTAGTGATGCTATCTTTTATTTTTGTGTTCCAGGTCATCTGTTCTGGATTTAGCTGTCTGTGACATAGCCAAAGACTCCTGAACTAATGTGGTGTCAAGTGGAATCTTCTCATTCCTTTGCAATTATGCTGGCCACTGGGCTGCCTTGAAGATACTTCTTGAACTTGTCAAAAGTTTGGGCCAAAATGAATTCAGGCTTGTGGGGTCAGGAGAAAGCCAGCTCTCCCTGCTGGGAAGAGCGTATATTTTATTTGCTTCTCCAGGAATGCAGTGTGATAGACAAACAGACACAAAAACTCTTAAAAGTACCCAAGGGTAGCATTGGCCAGTTTGTTCAAGACCGTTCTTCTGGAGGACACACTAGAAACATTCCTTCATCCAAAAGCAAAAAACTGCAAATTGGAATCAAAATTTTGGAGCAGCCCCACGCGATCCTGTTTGTGGATGAGAAAGATGTTGTAGAAATAAATGAGAAACTAGCAGAGCTGCTCTTGGCAATTACCAATTGTGAGGAGAGATACAGCATCTTCAAAAGCAAAGCCAGGCTGAGTAAGGGTCTTCACATTGAGATTGGCTCACCCGTGAGAGTCCAGCTGCGAGCAGGGGATGAGAAATACCCTGGAGTTGTTCGCTTCAGAGGACCCTTGTTGCAAGAAAGATCGCTATCTGGGATCTTTTTTGGAGTGGAATTGCTGGTAATTTTTATCTTTTTAATATACATATTTTCTTCACTTTGGGTCTGTACCCTGGTTCCCAAAATTCTGACCTTTGCAGTCCATTTCAGTGTCAGTGCTAGGTCCTAGACATAAGCTCTAGCATAAGTCTTGTGCTGACCTGGGGATGTCACAAAAGTGCCATAAGGTACTTCTGCACCACTCCTGGTGGGTGGTTGGGGGAGATTTGGCCAGTGCACAGGCATATGCTGACCTCCCCACACCACCATGGAAAAATATACCATGAAAGTTAGGCTAGCCTAATTTTTTTTTAGAATTGTGCCATATGACTTAAAAGGCAAGGAAGTATCAATTTAATTGATCATTTCCCCCCTCCTATTCTGCCTATGTTCCCACTTTGTAATGTGAAGTATTTAATTGCTGTTAAGGCCTTATTTTGATGTTTTCTACTTGTTGTACCTGTTTTTTTGTAGCTGCTTTGGGCATTTGTTTCTGCATGGGAAAGATGAGATATAAATCAAATCTCCTAAATAAATTTGGGACATGAACAGGAAGCCGGCAGTGCTAGTGTACAACTTACTGGCCATGTTGCTCCAGACCACATCCCAGAATGGCTTGCAGACAGCTTCCACAAGGCATTCTGAAGCATGGCAGGGTGTGATGCAGCCAAAGATATGGCCATGGGCTGCCACAACCCATAAGCAGCTTCTGCTTAGCAGCCAACCCAAAATTGGATTGTGACCACAGCTTGAATAATGCTGATGTATACCAAAACATATTGCAGTATCCCATGTGCAGCATTTCATATATCTGGGCCAGTTTTGGCACTTGTGTTAGCATTGGAAAAGTGGGTATAAATAAACAAATTTGTACAAGTATTATGAAAAAATCAATTTGATGCTGAAGAAGTTCCCTATTATATCTTTCAAAATCATACCTTCTTGTTCTCTGTGTGATGTATATTGAGTTTTTTCCCCCTCCACAGTTTTCGTCTCATAACAAACAGCGAAGGTATATTGGAATGAGATGTATTGGTTCTGATTAGTTTGTCTCACAGTGTTGATCTCTGAGAGTTAATCGTAAGTGTTAAGTTTGCTGGCAAAAAGCTCCATGTCATTTGGTAAATGATCCCTGTGAACTGCCAAGGTGGCTCCCCAAAGATTGCATGGATCAGGTATGACCTGTGCTGATCAGTGGGTCCAGTCACCTGAGCCAACCCATGAACTGGTAACAAGGTGTCCCTTGTTGTCCACCAGGGTTCTGTTCTAGAACCTCCTGTGGATAAACAGTGTTTAATATAAAGAAAACAATGGAAAAATAGGTTTTAATACCTACTTCCAGGTTTCTGGCTCCTCTGTTGTGCCTAACTGAATAAGGAAGTGCCTCAATATTGCAGGGGTTTGATTTTAGGACTGAAAAATGGAATGATTGCTTGCGTGACTACCTATCTACAACAGCATAAAAATAGTTTTCTAAACTGTGATTTGCAGGGGCCATTCGTGATGAGTCAGATCTGTACATAAGAACTCCATGTATAACAAGGTTGAACCTATTCTCCAGGTACAAAATGAGACTGCATATTATCCACAATAGTATCTTGTCTATTAGAGAGACTGAGAACACAGTCTTAACCATGTCTACTCAAAAGTTAGCCCCATTGTGTTCACTGGGTTTTACTTCCAAGAAAGTGTTTTTAGGATTGTAGCCTGAGTGATCGAGTGTGCACCATGGCTAGCACTGTGATTGTACAGGGATTTAACTCTTTAAGTTTAACGTTCTGGTAATCATTAATCACAGTTGTTATTTAATAAATTGTGGATTTTTTTTCCTGCCACTAATCTAGGATGAAGGTCGTGGTCAGGGCTTTACTGATGGACAGTACCAAGGCAAACAGCTCTTCAGATGTGATGAGGACTGTGGAGTATTTGTTGCACTGGACAAACTAGAGCTGGTGGAAGATGATGACAATGAACTGGAGAATGACTATTCAGCTCCAGTTGACTCAATGCAGGTAGAACTTCCTCCTTTGGAGCTCAACTCCAGGGTTTCTGTGAAGATAGGAAAGAATATAGAGTATGGGACAGTTATATTCTGTGATGTCTTACCGGGAAACGAGAGTTTAGGATACGTTGTTGGAGTGGACATGGTAAGAAATTCACCTGATTCTTATAACTTTTTGCATGTGTGTTAAATTAAAAGTACATGCAATATTGATGGGTGCCATGGGTGGAATATCTGCCAGTAATTTCATTTTAGATTAGCAATCTGTAACAGCTGCTGTTGGGTACCTTGTGCAGCACTTTGCTAGTATCAGGTTAATATATATATATAAAGTAATAGCCCCTTTCCTGATACACCTCTGGCAAGTTGGAATTTCCTACAAGGGATCAAGTGGCACAGCTTTAAAAGAAGTATTTTTTCCTTCATTGTTAGACTACAAATTATTGAGATCGTTATATTAGCATATTACCATATTATGTTGTTAATATATGGTTATATTACCATATTATATGCATGACATTTAAAAACCAACTGTGACTTGTAACTTTTGTTATGATCTTGTTAACACGGTTCTATTAAGCCTTGCTTGGAACTGGCCACAAACAAATGCTTATCCCTCCTATTGACCTGTCTGCTTAAAAACATGTTTGGGTTGGCTTGGGTTGACTTTTACAGTTCTGCTCTGAAAGTACATCTGCATGAATCTTTGCCTGCAGAAAGAAGGACTGCAGTGCAAGTGGTAGCATACCTGCTTTGCATGCAGAAGGTCTAGGTTCCCAGATAGGGCTGGGAAAGTCCTGAACCCCTGGAAGGGTCTTCCATTTAGTGTAGATAGTACTGAGCTAGATGGGCCAATATAGTGTGTCCTTATCTGTGATCTGAATATTCAAGGGTGACATGCCTCAGAAAACCTTCTGGATGTGGCTGGAAGGCACTTCCAGTTTGTCAGAAGTGTCTTCCAGTTATGCCTGGAATTGTTACGGGGTAGGGCAGGTATGGGCAGGGTGACCAGATGCCTGAACCCGAAAAAGAGCACAAGGTACCCCAAAATTCCTGACATCCAAGCAAAATTCCAGACATGTTAAAAAAATGTGACTCTGTTATTTAACAGGAATTTTTGTGTTAGCAGTTCTCAAAAGAACATCTGTAATGTACATTGTTCCTCAACTGCTTGTGTTTTGAACTGAGGAGGTTTCCTGGGGCCATGAAAAAATGAAACTATGTGAACTGTTATGCTCTTGAAATAATAATAGGTGATATTTGGAATCCACCAAATTTTTCCTAAGATGTCCTTCCCATCACGAATATCTTATTTTCAGGTCCAACCTATTATGTTTTCCCACTCAGAGTATCAATGAGTGTACTTGTTTTATCCTTGCTACTTAGTATTTGGATCCTTGCTACTTAGTAAGGAAGCAGGCAGGTTTTTCAAGCTGCCTTTTATTACTGGAGAGGCAAAATGTATGTGATATGTTTATATATACCTGTTGTGAATGGCTTCTATTGTGGATTTTCTGTGCTGCTGCTAGACTTTGCTTGGTTTTTCTTCTGCAATTTGGGAGGCAAATTTGTGTTATCAGTGTTTGGATGTCATGTATTTTTCTGCAAAATTTTGCAGAGGCAGTTTGTGCTTTAAAAATGGGAAGCAGAAGAATAACAAAAGGCCGTTGAGTTTGCCTCCTTTTCCTTGTGGTAGCTTGCACTTCCTGTCCTAGGTTGTATGAGGCCAGTACTGAACTGTGTAGGTGGCTATTTGCATGTCTTGAGATTTTCCCTTTTCTGACAGTACATAACCATTTTTTAAAACAACTTTTAGGATAATCCAATTGGAAATTGGGATGGAAGATACAATGGACAACAGCTCTGCAGTTTTGCAAGTGTTGAAAGTACACTTCTCTTGCATATCAATGATGTTATTCCAGGTATGCTCAATGTATTTGATGTTGCTTTAAGGTCTATCTCAACTTCAATCATACTCTCTAGTGCTACTTGGATCCTTTAATCTTGGTCCCAATGATATCCTCTAGAAAAAAATTGTGATTTAACTGTGTATTGTGTATTTCATTGTACAGATGGGGCCTTGATATCTGTGGGGGATTCTTCCTGGACCCCCTGTAGATGTACTGTTACAGGGTTGCTGGTGTCCTTGGCTGTTTTTTCAAATGTTGAAGGTTGAAAGGTCAGCATTGTTTAATGCTTTTTTTAATGAAGACTTCTGTACTCTGGAAGCATGGATGGAAAAAAGGAGACCATGGGATGGAAAAAAGGGTTAGAAGTAGGTGTTTCTCAGAGATTATTTTTATTTACCAATAACCTGGAGACCTCTTAATTGTAAGTCTGGCTTTGAATCTTCTAACTTTAGCAGAATGTGAGAAATGATCCAGAATGCTTTCCAGGTGGTGTGAGAGTTGCAGAATTATTTGTTTAATTAGGGCATTATGTGTTGTATTATTTTCTTTCACATTCATCTGAAGAATATGTTGTAGCAATGCCCACATATGCTCTGATAAAAGAATTGGCGCTTGTGAGCTTTGCTCAGCACAGCAGGCAATCTGTTTATTCCTTCCCACTTTGAGACTGCTCTCTCTCTCTCTCATAACATGATCACTTTTACATGCAATAAAAGTGAGTGTATGGGCACTTTTTGTACCAAGACCATTTTCTTGTGTGTTAGATTGACATATGCTGTGTTTAAAAATATTTAAGTACTGCTTTTCAACAAAGGAAAGTTCACAAATTGGCTTACATTGCTAAGAGCACAATCCTAACCATGTCTACTCCAAAGTAAACCCCATTGTGATCAATGTATCTTACTCCCAGGAAAGTGACTTTGGGATTGCAGCCTAAATCAATTAATAAAAGATCCCCTGTCCGAAAGGCTCCAGAGAGACACCAGCAAATGAGCCCTGGAAAAGATGCTTTGTTGGAGTGAATAGGGACAATAGCTCTTCTTTCGCTTCATGTAAGAGGAACCTCATGACATATATACATACATTCCCTGCCTTTCTCATGTCAAAGCAGATGCCCAAAGTGGTTTACAAAGCTTTTGTTCCTCCCCTCCTGTGGTTCGCACAACAACCATGTGAGGTAGGTGAGGCTGACATAAATGGTCCAAGGTCACCCAAGAAGCTTCATTGCCAAAAAGGGATTTGAACCTGGAATTTCCAGGTTTCAGTCCAACTCCTTAATCACGACACCATCCTGGCTGTCCATTAGTGTCTTGCCTAGTCAGGAGAAGCTGGATTGGGTCATATTGGAATGAGGAGGCAGGGAAATCGAGAGATTTTCTTTCATGATGTGATGTCATTGAGTCAAAGAGACCAGAAACCTCCAAGTTTGCTTTTGATACTCTTCTGGAGTTCATTGTCTAATCTTAGAGATCCTAGAAAAACAGTTTTGGGTTAATTACTGTATCCCCTAAGCTGTGCTTGTGGATGGCCTGAACATCCAAATTGAAAGCCAAATCAGAGTGACCACTAATTGGTATAGTTCAAAAGCCTAATTTAGGGTACAGGGAAGGAAACCCTTGCAGATTTTCTGTAAATTGTTTAAAAAGCTATGAATCGCTCCATATCTATCTTTTTCCATACTTCCTGTGCAAGGGAAAAGATACAGCAGGTGCTGTTGTGTATGCCATCTTTTTGACACAGGAGCAAAAAATGAAAAGGCATCTGTATGTGTGCTGGAAAAAGCTTTGTGTGATGAAACACAGGTCTGATTGTATGGCAGATGCTATAGGGCATTTGCTGTTTTCAACATAATTGTTGCTTGTAAGAACTTGAGGCGATATCCTGTTGCTATATCTTTCCCCTTTTTATTTTTTTAAGCTTGCCAGTATATTTTCCTTGAAAGAACAGACTTTCCAAGGCATATTTTCTTGGCTGGCTGGTGGGAGATAAGCTAATGTACTCCAGAAAAAAGGAACTGAAGTGTGTTAATAATGATATTCCCAAGAGGCAACTTGGTTAAAATGTAATTGAACAGCTATATTCCGATTATGAAACATGAAGGCGCATTTCCATTTGAACTCTTTAACAGATCTCTGGCATGGTTAAAAATCCTCAGATGTTTTGCAGAGAAATAGCAATTTTCTGTGTAAAAGATAACATGCTATTCTTGTGAGGAGTCCCATTTAGCTGAAAGCAGAAGAAAGTGCACTTTTTTTGAATGATTATTATGCAAGCCTAGTTCTCACTCTCGCCCCCTCCCTGATTTTTTAAAAACTTTCTTTAGTTAGATCTTGTGCAAACAAAGACAACTTCACTCTATGTTGGGATTTATAAAGGGGTCTTTTATCTCTTTTTTGCAAGAGATGTTCCCCTTTTGCAGAATGTCGGGGAAATTATGAGATGAAAAACTGCCTAAACAAAGGCAGTGACTGAAAAATTTTTGGTTAACATTTATTGCTCTCAAACCATGCAGGAAGCATATAAAATAAAGCTTGAATTCATTGATGGTTTTGCAATGTTGTATCATTTGTACTTCACGCTAAAGACGACTTTTTCAACATATACCATCACTGATTCTGAGTGGGAAAAATGCATCCAAAAAGCTTCTATTTTGCATAACTTCATGGAAAACAAGTCTGATTGAAATGCATTTTACTTAGGGCCAAATCCAGAGCAGGTTCAGCCTGCTCTGCCCCAACTGCTCTTTCCTAACTACTCTATATCCAGAGCAGAAAGTTGTGCTGCATCCAGAGAGTCAGGAAGCCTGGGCTGCCCTCACTGCTCCAGAGCATGCTAAGTAAATGACAACTGGGGAGGGCTTACTCCTGAGAAGATGCCCCTCAGATCACACTGAACAAGGAACAGCTGTAGTGACGCGACTCTGTGTATCACCCGGTGCGGAAGTCTGCGTGTCACCCCCGGAACGCGCGCACCTCTCTACCTGGACTGCGCAGTCGCTAAAGTTGGCGCCTGTGCAGTTGCTTCTGAAGCCAGCTGAAAAGAGTACTGAACTTTTTTCCTTCCAAAAACATTCCAGTATATTTATCAGATTTGAATCCTGTTCATCAAAATGTTCCAGAGCTGCCTAACAAACATTTAAAAGCAAACAAACTGTAAAAGAAGTTGAACAGAAGCAGGGAGAAAATCAGTTTGGATCAAGGTTACAAACCTTTGAATATAAAAGTGTCTAATAGCATACAAGGATGGAGCCAGCCTTTTTTTATCTTTGCTAATGATAAAAACCATTATTTAAAACCTTTATATGGTATGTTCTTCATAAAACAATTAAAATTCTACTGTTGTTATAGAGCCTGTTTCTCAGGATAGGAGACCTCCCAAACTTGCCTTTACCTCAAGAAGTGGCTGTGACAAAGGGTTCAGTCACAGTAAGCCAAAATCTGCAGGTACTTGAATTTAGTTTTTTTTCCTAGTGAAACTTTGTTGTCTTTCTATTCCTTACCTGTGAGAATCACTGCATAAATTTCCTTGCGGGGCAGCTGAGAAGTAGGTTTCTCAAGTATATGTCATTGAGGCTACTTCAAGAAGTATCATCTTCCATGTATATCTTCCTGTACCTTAAAATATGCTAGGGAGATCCATTGGACTCCCTACAATACACCTAGTGGCTTCTGCTGGTGTTCTTTTTGCACTTTAGATTGTGAGCCCTTTTGGGACAGGGACCCATTAGCTATTAATTCTTTTCATTTTCTTGTAAACCGCTTTGTGAACTTTTCAGTTGAAAAGCGGTATATAAATACTGTAGATGTAGATGTAGATTGGACTCTGTCTGTAATGATATCCTTACAGCTTTGAATACCTCTTTTCTGGTAGAAATGTGGCTTGTCAGCTAGTTAAAACTTTGGTACAGATTGAGGGTTCTGCTGCCTCTTTTCTGTTTCTTAAAGCCACTCTGGTACTTTTTGAAAGTGAAAATGTGAAAGCTAAGTAATTACAGTATTGTACTAGCTTGAAACATATTTTCTAGGATAGTAATTCCCCAATACTTTGAAAGTGCTGCTGTTTTTCTGGCCTTGTTGAGGAGATGAATGAGTAAATTCTGTGCATATTGTGTAACTCCTGTGAGTGTAATCATTTCCCTGCCTCCTCTCTGGTAAAAATGTGGACAAGCCCTGCTGGATCAGGCCAAAGGTCCATCTAATCTAGCTTCCTGTATGTCAGGCAATTGTGTGCTCCCACTTCCACATTTTATTCCACAGTTAATCTGTGGAATTCCTTTCCACAGGATGTGGTGATGGCATCCAGCCTGGCAGTCTTCAAGAAGGGATTGGACAAATTCCTAGAGGAAAGGACCATCACAGGTTACAAGCCATGGTGTGCATGTGTGTGCATGTGCACACAGATAGATGTAGGCAATCTCAAAATGTTGGATGCAGGTGTCATATGTGCACCCTGAGGCATCTGGTGGGCTGCTATGAGATACAGGACATTGGATTACATGGGCCTTTGGCCTGATCCAGCAGAGGCTCTTCTTATGTTCTTAAGAAGCTTGCATCCTAGTGTCCTTCCCTGCATCTGGCGTACTGAGGTTGCCTACATCTAACATACCCACCATGGCTTGTAACCTGTAAAGGACTTTCCTCTAGAAATTTGTCCAATCCCATCTAAACTAGATGCACCGCCACATCCTCTGGCAAGGAGTTTCAGAATAAAGTTCATATTTTCAGTTATTAATCTGTAGGGAATGATAGTGACCTGTCTCAGGCTTTGAGGATAAACCACTGCAAAGCACTCTGACTTTTAAGACACTTTAGAAAAAAGAGTAATTAGGCCTCCAGATTCAGAACTACGGTTCTGGTGTTGAGCTGCTGTTGATGACTAGATAGAACTCTCTTTCAAATTTACTTTTAAACAAGGTGTTGTAAAAGAGATCCATGTCTTTAAAGACACTGAACTTATTTTAGATTCCTTTCTTTCTAAAGGCTCTGTATACCTAAGGCTCTTGCATAGATGTCTGCTACTGTTTAGTAAGCTCAGCAACAAGAAGGTTGGCCTTCTGTTAATTTAACAATCCCTCTGTGACATGGTTTTTGTCTTAGGTGCACTCTCTGACCCTGGAAATAGGAACCGATCAGAATTTTTCTACACCTTAAATGGCTCTTCAGTGGATTCACAACCACAAACAAAAACAAAAAACTCTTGGTATATTGATGAAGGTAATGAGAGACTTCAGTTGATTGTACTGGCCACCAGATTAATACAAGTTATGGCAATAAATGTATTCTAGAGAAGCCCATAGGGAAAGAGAGCCCCTGTGGACTCATAGAGCTAATTTCCCAATTCATTTGTAGGCCACTGTTTATCAGATAGAGCAAGACATTTTATTTGGTGCATTTTCTCTAGAAATGTGATTTTTTTTCCAGCCATAATAGACCTGCCCTCTCTCTTAGACCAGCTATTTCACAATCACAGGCTGCACCAAGTATATTAATAGTAACTTACCAGTATCGCAGCTTATGATTTCATGTGGTGAGCATTGGCTTATGATTTATTTACATATCCTCAGGTAAAAAGTTAAAGATTTTGTCTTCTGGAAACTCTTGATGACAAATCATGCCTTTGCTAGGAATAGAGTAGGGAACAAACATCCTCTTTTGCAAGTTATACCTTGGATTGCAGGTATGCAATGTATATTTTTTATCTATAGTTTTCAATCTTCTCTATTTTTTTAAACTCAGCCTGTTAAATCAGTTTTAATTCTGCATGTGTCTAATATACATGTCCACCTTTCCTCCTACTTATTTCTATAGGCATGCCTACAATGCAAAGACAATGATTTAACCATGATTCTTTAACTTGGAGAATTAGAGTTCTGCTTTCTTCCCTGAAGAATTACAATTTGCAATTCTTCCCACAAGAATTGCAATTGCAAGAATTGCAATTTGTTTTCTTCCCCCAAGAATTGCAATTGAATGTTTTTTGGGGGGTAGGGAGGAGAAGAAACCATGAATAGTGAATGAGTGTAAAAATGTACTCTTTTGTCTCAGTGTCTTAGATTATGACCGAGGAGGCACTGATGATCTTCATTTTTAAACTGAAAACTACACCTTATGACCAAGATGTCAAATGGTGTCTTGAGTTCTTGAATGAGCTGCTTTCTAAACTGTCCACCTTTAGGGAGCTCTTCCTACACCAACCTGTCAATTCCATTATCCTCTGCCATGAAATTCTTTCATGTGGTATCCTGATGGATGTTTTAAGGTGTGTGTTTTAATCCAGGGGTGTCCAAACCATGGCCGTGCACCCAAATGTTGCCTGAGGCAAGCCTTCATACAGCTTCTGGCAAAATCCCTGCATCCAGCCCATGGACAAGCTTGTAACCTTCCAGAGGCAAAAGAAGCTCTGCTCCCCTCACCTCGGGATAGTGTTCTGTGGAGGCTGCACATACCACCTCTCTCTGTGTATGAAAGTGTTTATGAACTGGTTAGAAGATCACCTTCTCTCCCTTTGTTAGAAAGTGTTTATGAATTTATTTCAAGTAAGCCTGTCTTGTTCCGTCTGTATTATATTCATTTATAAAAATTTATTTAAATTATTTTTCCTGGCCTCCCAACACAGTTTCATAAAAATATGAGGTGGCCTTCTTGCAAAAAAGTTTGGACATCCCTGGTTAGTTTATACAGATTATGAGCCAGGCCTCTCTGGCTTACTGTTGCCCTGGCATAAATCAGGAATGCATCTTAAATGTGTGCACGCTCTCCATGCCCTTGCAACAGAATCATAGAATCATAGAGTTGGAAGGGACCTAGTAGGTCATCTAGTCCAACCCCCTGCCTACAGCAGGAATTCCCCCTAGAGCATCTCCAACAGGTGCTCATCGAGCCTCTGCTTGAAGATCCCCAGTGAGGGAGAGTCCACCACCTCCCTTGGCAATCTGTTCCGCTGCCGAACCGCCCTCACCGTCAGGAATTTTTTCCGGATTTCCAGCCAGAATCTCCTTTCTTGCAGTTTGTACCCATTGGTTCTAGTTCTGCTTTCAGAAGCAGCTATGAACAAATTGGCCCCTTCCTCCATATGACAGCCCTTCAGGTATCTGAAGAGGGCAATCATGTCTCCCCTCAGCCTCCTCTTCTCCAGGCTGAACATCCCAAGTTCCCCCAACCTTTTCTCATAGGGCTTCCCTTCCATCCCACTGATCATTCTTGTCGCTCTCCTCTGGACTTGCTCCAGTTTGGCTGCATCTTTCTTCAAGTGAGGTGCCCAGAACTGAACACAGTACTCAAGGTGAGGTCTCACCAATGCTGAATAAAGAGGAACTATAACTTCTCATGACTTGGAAGCTACAGTCCTCTTAATGCAACCTAAAATGGCATTTGCCTTCTTTGCAGACACATCACACTGCTGACTCATGTTCAGCTTGTGATCCACGGCAACTCCAAGATCCCGCTCACATGTTGTGCTGCCAAGCCAAGTATCCCCCATTTTATACCTATGTTTTTGGTTTTTATTGCCTAAGTGCAGAACCTTGCACTTCTCCCTGTTGAAATTCATTCTGTTTGTTACAGTCCAGGATTCCAGTTTACCCAGATCCTCCTGGAGGATTCTCCTATCTTCTGATGTGTTTGCTACTCCTCCCAGTTTGGTGTCATCTGCAAATTTGATCAGGCTCCCCCGTATCCCTTCCTCCAAGTCATTGATGAAAATGTTAAAGAGAACCGGTCCCAAGACAGAGCCTTGGGGTACCCCACTAGAAACTGACCTCCAGGTTGACACAGAACCATTTACTAAAACCCTTTGAGTGCGGCCATCGAGCCAGTTGCAGATCCACCTAACAATTGCCCTTTCTAGCCCATATTTTTCCAACTTCCTAATTAAAATGTCATGTGGGACTTTGTCAAATGCTTTGCTGAAGTCAAGATAAATGACATCCACAGCATTGCCACTGTCCAGTAAGCTCGTAACCCGATCAAAAAAGGAGATCAGATTTGTCTGGCAAGATTTATTCTTGGTAAATCCATGCTGGGTTGTTTTGATCACCAAGTACTTGTCTAGATGTGCACAAATTGTGTGTTTTATGATTTGCTCTAATATCTTGCCCGGGATTGAAGTCAAACTGACTGGTCCATAATTTCCCGGGTCTTCTTTTTTCCCCTTCTTAAAAATTGGGACTACATTTGCCCTCTTCCAGTCCAGTGGCACTTCTCCACTCCTCAAGGATTTCTCAAAGATGATCGACAGAGGCTCTGCAAGGACATCTGCCAGTTCCTTAAGAACTCGAGGATGCAGTTCATCTGGTCCAAATGACTTGAATTCATTTAGGCCAGTTAAGTGGTCTCGAACCAGTTCTCTATCAATCTTAATCTGCTGTTCTGCACCATCCATGTTTTCATTACCTCTTAGGGGATGTAAACACATCCCCGAATCAGTCAATGATCCTGCACCCCCATTTGCACAGCCCTCCTTCTGTGAATAGACGGATGCAAAGTAGGAGCTGAGCAGCTCTACCTTCTGCTGGTTTCCAGACACCTGTTGTCCATCCTTGTCCAAGAGCAGCCCCACCCCCTCGTCTCTCCTCCTGTTCCTTTGGGCATATCTAAAGAAGCTCTTTTTGTTATCTTTGACTCCCCTGGCCAGCCTCAGCTCATACTGAGCTTTAGCATTCCTGACCCCCTCCTTACAAGACCGGGCTATCTGCCTGTACTCCTCCCTGGTGATCTTTCCAGTCTTCCACTCCCTATACTTCTCTTTCTTTAACTTCAGCTGATCCCCAAGTTGCCTGTGGAGCCAACCTGGTTTTTTCAGCATTTTCCCCCCTTTTTTATTGGAATTGTTTCTGACTGTGCTTGTAGAAGCTGCCTCTTAAGGAGCTCCCACCCGTCTTGGGCCCCTTTCCCCATTAGATCATCAACCCATGGGATCCCACCTATGACTCCTCTAAGCCTGTTGAAATCAGCTTTCCTGAAATCCAACATATGTTTCACTCTGCACTCTTTTTATTTCCCACATTATTCTAAATTCCAGCAGCTCATGATCGCTTTCCCCTAAAGTTCCCACTATGTTGACCTGATCAACCAGTTCTTCACGATTTGTTAAGATCAGGTCAAGGATGACCCCTCCCCTTGTTGTTTCCTCCACTTTCTGGACCATGAAGTTATCTTCCAGGCCCATCAGGAATCTACTGGAGCTTCCATGTTTGGCTGAGTTTGTCTCCCAGCAAATGTCTGGGTAGTTAAAGTCCCCCATTACTACTACCTCATATTTCCTTGCAACGCCTGCCAGTTGCTCCAAGAAGACATCGTCTACTCCTTCTCCTTGGCCTGGCGGTCTATAGTAGACGCCCACCACAATGTTTTGTTTCTTATTTTCCCCCCTTACTTTTACCCAAACACACTCCACAGGGATATCCGGACCACTCTCCTGGATTTCAGAGCAAGTATATATGTTCTTGACATATAATGCTACTCCACCTCCCCTTTTGCCACTTCTGTTCCTCCGGAACAGCTGATAGCCTTCCAATTGTGTGTTCCAGTCATGGGAGTCATCCCACCAAGTTTCAGTTATTCCTATCAAATCAAATTTCCCTTCACTTGCTAAAAGCTCCAGCTCATCTTGTTTATTTCCCAGGCTCTGTGCATTTGTGTAAATGCAACTTAAGCCCTGGAGGTTGCAACTCAATGCATTTCACTCCTTTTTTGTAAGGCCAGGCCCCTCTAAAGATTTTTGAGTTACAGCTGTGCCCTGGCAATTTCCATCCAGAGCATTTTCCTTATTCCTAGTTTCCCTTTGGACGTAACCCACCCCCTTCTTATTTAGTTTAAAGCCCTCCTGATAAGGTTGGCCATCTCCCGTCTGAAGACACTCTTCCCCCAACCCGTAAGATGTAGTCCATCCTTTGCTAGGAGTCCTTCCTCAAGGAAGTTCATCCTGTGATCCCAGGGATTGATAATGGGTAGGCTTTTAGGGAGCTTCTGTTTGCATAAGAGGATGCCTACAACTGAAGCAGGCTATTGGTTTGTCTAGTAGTCCAGAGTTGTCTGAACTGACTGCAGGGACTTTGCAGGTATTACTCTGTCCTACTTAGAGATGCCAAGAATTGAACCAGACACTTCTGCGTGCCAGGAATGGCAAGCAAATGCTGGAGTTCGGTTAAACGTTTCGAGCAAGTGCCACTATTTTTTTAAATACAAGTTGAACACTTTTTTGAAATAGAGTCTGGTCTAAGAGAGAGGTTACTGCCATAATTTACTCCTTTTGCATGAAAAACACAACCAATAATTAAGGCGTTTAATAAATATTATAATTTCTTTCCAAATATATCTTTCTATTTGTATTTCAACAGTGGCTGAAGACTCTGCAAAATCGCTTAATGATTCCTCGCCTGGGTTTGGACATTCTTCACCACCCCTGCAGCCTCCTCCAACAAACAGTTTATCTGCTGAAAACAGATATCATTCTCTGCCTTTCAGTCTGACCAAGATGTCCAGCGGTAACAATGCAATTGGACACAACCCACTTTCTTTATCCGTCCAGTCAGTTATCGGGGAGGGGAATGCAGGGCCCATGCAGGATAGCCCACCATCCACAGTAGCACCCATCAACATGCATGGTCTTGAAGCAGGTTCCTTAGCCGAAGTGAAAGAAAACCCACCTTTCTATGGAGTAATCCGTTGGATTGGGCAGCCGCCGGGGGTCAACGAAGTCTTAGCAGGTCTAGAACTGGTAATGAATATTCATTTTAATTGACACTCTTTGGGCCAGCCATTTCTTGTTTCTCAACCAATTGGGGGTAAAGATAAGGAGTCCTGGCAGGTTACCTTGCCAGCCATGACTGGCTGCAGGTTACAATGCTGCATGTACAGGCCCCAGCCACAGCTGTGGGTGTGGTGTTCATCCCCAATTCAAAGCCAAAGAGATGCTTCTGAGGTCATGTGGCCAGCGTGACTATATGTTGAGGTGCATGGAACGTTGTTTACCTTCCTAAGAAAGTGGTACCTATTTATCTACTTCCATTTACATGGTTTCAAACTGCTAGGTTGGCAGGAGCTGGGCTAAGGATGGTAGCTCATTCCATCTGGCAGTACTTGGGTCTTGAACTGTTGAGCTGCTGAGTGGAATTTCAGTTAAGCAGTGTTTCAACTCCAGTGTTCTAACCACTGAATGTTCCAGTGCTACAGCGCTCCAGCATTCCAGCCCCTTAACTGAGGAGTAAGGATGGGAGCAAGAATGTGCTTACCTTCCTCACCTCGCCATAGCTAACATTAAAATAAGACTGAATATGCCCTAAATCTGAACGTGTGTGGCCTCTTTGGCACAATATAGGAATTAACAGTGCAATATCAAACTCTTTTGTTATTGACCTTGAATCTAGAACGGTTTGACATACTGCCTTTATTATTTTGGAGAGTGGAGCAAACAAACTTTAAGCAGTCCTCTTGCCCATCTTTTTGGTGTAATCCCCAGCAAAATTGGTTGAATTTACTTCTGAATAAATATGCCTTGTTTGATTAGCAGTATTGAATTACGTAATTGTTTCATTTGGCTTGAATGATCATTTGTGCCATGAACTGGTCCTAGGAATTATTTTTTAAAATGCCCCAGCTGCTGCTGAACAGGTCTGTAGCCTGCTTTTTGATAACCTTGACAGTTTTGACGCTGTCTTGAAAACTTACCAAGAATCATGTTGATCCAGTGCAAGGGCACATCTCCTGTTCACACAGGGTGCTGGTGAGACCTGTTTGGCCTTGCTGGCAATGGATTAGAGAATGCTTTCTCCAAATCTGTACTCCTTACTGCTTTGGTGCTCCCATGAACATTAAGAGGAGTGGAAAAATACCAAAATATTTGAAAAGCACTGGGTTAGAAGAAGCTTGTAGGATTGCACCCAGTTACTGGGGTTCTGGAAAAAAAAATATTAGGTTTTTAAAAGGTTTGAGATTAAAAAAATGTTTCCTGGCAATTGTAACACGCAGCAGGAGCAAAATTTAATTTTACTGCATACATCTAGTTATATGACAACAGGCTTATGTAATGATTTTAACCTAATTGCACAACTTTATACAACCATATGATTATGTTACTTTTAAAATAAAAATATAGTAAACTGTTAAACTAAATACTGTTAAACTATACTTACTCAAATCTAATGCACCTGATTTTGGAGACTAGGGCTGCAATCCTAAAGATACTTTCATGGAAGTAAGAACCACTGTACACAATGGGGCTTATTTTTGAGTAGACAGGGTTAGGATTGTGCTCCAAAAGGGTGCGCGTTAGATTTGAGTAAAGATGGTAATTTCCAAGGTTCTTGTCTTGAATTTTTAGTTTTAGTATTTCACTAAATTAGGTAAGAGGTTTTGCTTGTCCTTTCCAGGAAGAAGAATGTGCAGGCTGTACAGATGGAACATTTAAAGGAACTCGATATTTTACCTGTGCACCCAAGAAGGCTCTTTTTGTTAAGTTAAAAAGCTGCAGGCCAGATTCCAGATTTGCATCATTGCAACCAGTTTCCAACCAGATTGAACGCTGCAATTCCTTAGGTATTACTATAATTCTCTTCTTGTTTTATTGCTTTCTAGTTCTTGTAGGTAGATATTTCAGTGCAGTCTTATAAAATTACAATGAGTATTCCAATAAAAAATAAATGCAATCCATTTCCTTTTCAATTATTTACCAGGAATAGGATGTGGTTTCTAACATCATCCTTTACAGTAGTTCAAATGATGGAAACATAATATCTTCAAAAGACTTTTTTAAAGCTTGTTGAAATGGTTAATAAATGAATAACTCCTGTCCATTTACAGCAGCTCTAACGTCTTAACAAGACAACAACTCACCCAACCATTTAACCAAGAAAATAAGCCTATATTGGAAATATAAGCTGCTGTTATTACAAAGATTTTTTTTAAAGCAGAAGGTGCATTTCAAAGTTAGGTCTACCCTGGCAATCTGTGGGGATTCTGTTCTGGAACTCCCCCCTCGCAATGGTCAAGAGAAACAGCAGATAACTAGAGACACCCTCCACACTCCTGAGGGGATGGGAACTGGGCTGTCTTCACCTCCAGAGCATCTTCTGAGGCCTACAGAGGCCTTCACCCACTGTTGTAGGCCTCAGAAGACTCTTCAGGTAAGCATGTGGGGAGGAGTTCAGTTTGTGCTGCTCTGTGTATGGTTGCACAACTTCATGTGGAAGGAATTGTACAACAATAAAGTATTGTCAGCTTGTGCAACACATCCTGCAAATGTAAAGCCAAATTAGCTTCCAGGGCACAAGAACCTTGCCCTATCATTTCCACATAAGCCAGTAGTATTCCTGGAGAGGGGACAAAACACTAAGCTTTTTCTGGAGCAGTGACTCCTGTGTAACGTGTCTCTTCCAGTTGGGGAAGCAAATCTCTTTTTAAAAAGTACAGTGGTATGCTGGTTTGCGGGCATAATTCGTTCTGGAACCAAGCTTGTAATCCAAAACACTTGTATATCAAAGCAAATTTTCCCTATAAGAAATAATGGAAACTCAGGTGATTTGTTCCACAACCCAAAAATATTCATACAAAAATGATTACAAAAATGTAATATAATACAAAATAGTAAATTACGAAATATAAAGAAATAAAACAAATGAACTTGCTCTTAGTCTCGCTGCTCTTAGTCTTTCAGGCTGCAGTCTGCCCCATACAGGAGTGAGCCCTATTGATTATAATAGGGTTTACTTTAGAGTAAACTTTAGAGTACTTTTTTCATTTTCTTGTAAACCGCTTTGTGAACTTTTCAGTTGAAAAGCGGTATATAAATATTTTAGATGTAGATGTAGTAGACATGCAAGACTAGGTTTCTCAGGCTTCTTTCCATTGCCCCTCTTACATAGGTGTAAGCCCCATTGACTGTAATAGGCTTACTTCAGAGTAGACTTGCATAGGCTGGTCTCTTAGGAGAGGTTGAGAAGATGCTGATGGAGTGCAGAAACCAGCCATATCCTGGCCGGGACTATTTTTGCTGGTTTATCAAGACATCACTTGCATATCAAGTCAGCATTTATTAGAGATGTTTGCTTGTCCTGCAAAACACTCTCAATCCAAGGTTTTACTGTAGTATTTTCTCCCTCTTTTAAAATGCCATTGGCAAATATAGTGATGGTCACAGTTTTCATGATAGTTGAAACAGACTGTTGAAGAACTACTGTCTCAATTCAGATAATCTTCTGCTTTAAAGCAGTTGTCTCCAACTGGCCTGCTACATTTGCTAAAAGCTGTCTTGAACGTGGCACTTCTCATTCTATGTGGCATCCATCATTCTTATCACCCAGTTGTTGTGCATCCTTGTGCCAGGCAGTCCCATGGAAATAGGGGCACGGAGGTGTCTGGATTGGTTCACAAAGCTCTGTTGCAAAACAGGATCAAAATATTGTTTATTTCAAACTTCAGCTAGAAGTTCTTAGTCTTCTTTCTTCATGTATGTGGCCTGAGTCTCATTTTGGTCAGTCACTGAGAATCTTGGTTTCTCTTTGACTCTTCAAGGACAGTAGCATCCAAGTGCAATAGAGTCCTCATGTGCAATAGAGTCCCTCTCCACTTCAGAGTCATAAAAAGTTCAGAATTTTTACTTAAGGCTCTTGTTATTCCTAATTTAAATTTTACAAGACTCTTGTATACGTGAGACTCTTTTTTTTTTTACTCACTGTTGTTATTTTTACTCCTTAAGCATTTGGAGGCTATCTAAGTGAAGTGGTTGAAGAAAATACTCCTCCCAAAATGGAAAAAGAAGGTTTGGAGACTATGATAGGAAAGAAGAAAGGAATCCAAGGTCATTATAACTCTTGCTACTTGGACTCCACTTTATTCTGGTAAGTTTTTAAATTTTGATTTTGGAACTGTATTTTGAGGTCCAACATGAGTAAATGCAGGAAAGGATTGCTAACCTTCAGTGTACAAAGGATTGGTAGGAACATAACTATGTGGTGTGCAGTGTTACTTGGGAAATGCCTGGAATTTGCAAAGATGAGCTCCACCTGCAGATGTTCAGGACTCACCAAAAGGATCAACCTCATAATGTTCTCTTGCTTCATATGAGTCCCCAGAATCAGAGAGATGGGTTAAGAAGTGCATCACAGTTGTCTGGATGTGTATGTGGGAAGGAAGTAAAGCAGGGGATAGGAGGAAAGTTGTGAAAAGTGGAATCCTCCCACTAGGGTTGGCCAAACCACTTATGCTCTCATTTTCCACTTCACTGCTCTGTCTACACATCTGTGGAAAGGGTTTGTCATAACCTGTTCAGACTGTTGCATGTATGACTAATCTGCATGTTTATAAAGTACCTGGAATATATAGGTACTCACAGAAATCAGGACTCTCCTTCAAACCTGTATTACTGTCACAGAGGGGAGCATGAGGGCACTGGCATTGGGGGAAGAGGAATGATAAGATTTTCAGGTGTCGGAGCCTTGATGTAAAGTTGCCCCTTGCCTGTAAAGCCATTTGGAGCAAGTAGGGCGAAGCAGGGGCATCATAGGGAGAACAAAGCACATGAGATGCCTCTGTTTAGCTCTCCTTGCTCCAAATAGGTTTGCAAGGAAGCGTGCTTTACACTGAGGCTCAGGCACCTGAAAAACTTTGGGTGCAATCCTAACTTAGGCCAGCCAACGTTATTAGTCTTACCATTCCCATGGTGATGCAGGGAGACAAGCAGATGTCTGTGCACTGGCCTAACCTTCCCCCAGAGTGGCAGAGAAGTGTCTTAACGGCACTTTGTGACAGCAACCTATTCAGCACAGACGTTATGTTGGGCCTTATGCCGGCCTAACTGGAGATTAGGATTGCAGCCTAAGTGCTTTTTCTCTCTCCATGAACACAGTGCATGAATGTGCATTTTTATGTGTTCTGTAGTGTGAATACCATACCTGCATGTCACACTGCTGACCCCACTTACAAGACTAGTCCTGGGTTTACTGGTTGTGTCCGGTTTTACTTTCTTAAACTCTTGTCCCTCTTCAACATCTTCGAAATGTGACAGTAAAGTTTCTAATGTATATACCAGATATATTAGCTCAAACTTTCTTTGTATAATGGTGACATATGTAGGTATCGCAACTGTTGGCAAAACTAGACTCCCTCTCATGTAATTTTGTTTTGTTTTGACTCCCATTCACTGGCAGCTTGAAATAATTCCCAGATTCTGTTCTGTTACACAGAACTGTGTGTTGTAAAGATTCAGGAATGCTGTGTCTTGCATACCTGACAGCCTTAAAAACATCTCTGATTGCTGTATTTCCAGACTGATGTGAATTTCTTCCCCCTTTTCAGCTTGTTTGCATTCAGCTCTGTTTTGGACACTGTCTTGCTTAGACCAAAAGAGAAAAATGATGTAGAATACTACAGTGAAACCCAGGAGCTTCTGCGGACAGAAATAGTCAATCCTCTCAGAATGTAAGTTGAGGCAAACAATCTTATGCTGAAATCTGTGCTGTACAGTTGTAGGCTTTTTCATTCAGTAGTCCCTGCTCTCCACTATCCCTGCATTTCAAGAGTAGCTTTGAATTTGGGGTATGTTTTTAGAGCATATAGAGAGATGAAGTGTTAAGATGCCTGGTCTGTACTTAGAGCACACTCCAAACACTTGGGATGTAACGTTCTTTTCCCATACAGAGATTTGATAGTAAAGTCTCTTTCTCTGGAGACAGGCCTTCAATGTTGATTGAGATTACTTCAATAGCTGCCTTTGAAAAAGCCATTTGGTGATGCTCTGGTGGTGGAAGGATTTGCCACTGGTGGAATTTCTAGCATTGCCCAGGGTACACCTGACTATCAATTTTGTAGTCTTTGGGGAGGCTCCTTCCATGGATTCTTGAGATGCATAGAGATTTATGGGACAGGTGAATTGGGGTTGAATTTGTTCCTTGGAGGTTTATTTTGAAAACTGTTTTTATTAAACTAGACTAATTTTGGTGGTGACTTCTGCCTGCATCCACAGTTTCCACCTTGCACTTTCAACCCTTTTTTGATTTAGCTGCATGTTACTTTAGCCCTATGTTGATTCCCAGCCACATTGCCTGTGCCAGCAAGGCATGAAGATGGGAAACTCCCAAGTCTGGGCTCAAGATGGTTTGCTTTAGGGATGCAGGTTAGGTGGAAGCAAGAGGACTTCTGTTGAAATGTTTGCATGTTCTATTCAGATATTAGTTCCCTGAATATGCCTGCCAACTGAGAGAATGAGGACTGCCTCTGTGATGCCCCTCTCTGTATGCTTTCAAATATGTTCCTTTGGTGCAGTGTGTCTCTCCTCATGCTGGTCATCTTTGTGTATAGATACGGATATGTGTGTGCAACAAAAATAATGAAACTTAGGAAAGTCCTGGAAAAAGTTGAAGCTGCATCAGGATTCACTTCAGAAGAGAAAGGTAACCTGATTGTATAGAATCACTTTCTACAGACCATTGGGATGGCTAGTTCGGTACAATGGACCCTCAGTATTTGTGGGGAATCTGTTTCAGGACCTCTGTCCACAATTAACAGATTCCATGAATAATTAAATTGGGGGCGGGGGCTGCCAGCAAATTGGCAGACACTGCCAGACACATCGTGGAGGTCCTTTAAGGCCTCCAATGTAGGGATTTGATCTCTAATGCCTGTTACCTGGGTATGCAGCACTACCAGTGTGTGTTCCTCTTTTATTTAGGACATGGAGAAAATGGGCCTGCTTCAACACAGCAATGTCTTTTTAGTTGCAGTCTACTTGTGTTCTTTTGTATCTTTTGTTGTTTTGTATCTTATAGCTTTGTCCCTTTTGGGACAGGGAGCCATTATTTCATTTCCTCACTTTGAACTTTTAGTTGAGAAGTGGTAAATAAATCCTGTTAATAATAGATATTCAGATATGTGGATTCTGAGCCTGCTGATAAGAAGAGCCCATTGTCTACAGATTGTCCGTTGGCCCTTCTTGACAGACAGGGGTTCTCCGGTCCTACCTGGAGATGCCTTGTTTTGAACCTGGGATTCATTCCTTCTGCTGTACATTCAGAAGGAACCAGGTATCCATTCCTTCTGCATTACAAAGCAGGCAGAAAGGAAAGGAAGTTTATATTAAAAATTTAATTGACATGATTGAAGGACTGAGCTTTCATTCTCACTCAGGGTGGTAAGCCTGTGAGTTTCACAGAAATAAGTTTACCTAGTGAACCTACATGATGCTCTCTATGTAGGAACTGCTCAAAATAGTTACAGCATGCCATATTCATCTTTGCACAATAGGAATAAAGCTTTAGAGTCCCTGAAAGTTTGGAATATAAAGGGGATGTTGGACCGTGTAGTTTAGAGCTGAGAACCTAGTATATTAGGTTGATGTGGTTTTTATGTCTTTAACTTTATACAGTTTATGTCTTAACTTTATACAGATTTTTGTTTTCTTAGCTGGAATTTTATGTAAAATTCCAGAGACTGTTTTAAATAGATAAAAATAGCTTCCAAAATTTACTAATGTTTGGTACCTTGATATGGCATTATTTTTTCTTTTTTCTCCACAGATCCAGAAGAATTTTTGAATATCTTGTTTCACCATATTTTGAGAGTAGAGCCACTGTTGAAAATAAGGTAAAATGTTCTTTTGCTTAAGCAGTACATACTTAAGAATTTGTAATTTCAGTCCTTGATTGAGGACATCTGAGAACCTTAACCTTTCAGAGATCATTTGGAAGAATTCATGGGTCTTATGGTGTCTGTGTCTCTCTCTGTGTGTGTTTTAATTGCTGAAGTTGTAAAATTCTGCCACAGTCTTTTTAGAGGCAAATAAACCTGCTCTGGAGTAAAGACGGAAATAACTAACTTATCACTGATGTCCAGTGATATACTACCGCCCCCCCGCCCCGCCCGGTAATACTTGAAAATGTTTCCCTTATTTCTTCATCACAGATAAACTACAACTGGCAAATGGAATAGTACAAACACTCGCTCAAACCCAGCCTAGGCAAGCTATTAATTACTTACCCTACAATCCAGAGTAACTACGGGAGCCAGTAAGAGACTTTTATGTGTACCCATAGTTGCTGCACTACTTAGTGAAATCCTATGGGAAATTCATATTGCAGTCCAGAGCAATTTGTTCTTACACCGGAGCAAGGACTCCACGTAGTTACTCTGGATTGCACCCTCAGTCTCTTAACTGTGTGTAGTGATTGGCAGTGTACTGATGTATGAAAATTCTATGTTTTGTCTATGCACATTCTCCCCATTTCCCAGTGTTAATTATGATAAAGTGTAACATCTGCATGGGTGCAACCAATGATTTTTATTCCTGGTGCTTTTTGATTGCTTATAGTGTTATTGGTTATGGAATATTTATTAATAAAGAGATTGTCTGAAAATTATGAGTTACATAAGATCCAGGTGATTATGCAGGTATATTTCTGATTTTCTTTTAGAACTTTAGACCCTGGATGTTTGTTCTGATTTTTGGGGAGAAGATGATGAATGGTTGTGAACACTGATGGTTTGATTGAAACCACTGCAATTTTTCTGTTATGGATTGTGGTTCGTCAAACAGCCTTTTTTTAATCCTTAAGCTTCTTAAACATGTTGTGTTTTCTACATTGTAAATTGCCTTGAATTGCAACAGGCAAGTAAGGCAGGAAATAAATTTTTTAAATGTTTTTTTATAACACCACCACAAAGTGGTGTTAATCAGCTGAATGGAGAATTCCCATTTTGATCAGAAACCCAATAAAAGTCATAAAGTCATTGATTTTTGAGAATAAGGAATTTGTGTGGCAGATTTGAAGCAGATACAGAGTTTTCCCCAAATATATGTGAAACAAGATGAATGTCCAGAAATGTGTTTTAAACGTTGCCACTGTTTGCCAAATATATTTTTAAAAAAATCTTTTCTTTTCTTAGATCAGCAGGTCAAAAGGTGCAAGACTGTTACTTCTATCAGATTTTTATGGACAAGAATGAGAAAGTCGGAGTTCCTACAATTCAACAACTACTGGAGTGGTCTTTCATCAACAGCAACTTGAAATTTGCAGAGGTTTGGAGGATGTCTTTGCTGCATGATATTATGAATTGGACACAGTCTTTTACTATCACTGTTTTATTTTATATAATTATATGAAAACTTCTGCCTTTTCCATGTTTTAGCAAATGCTCAGGGCGGTTTACAATTGTACAATGTATCATCACAAGTAAATAAAAATACCACAGCATTAAAACATTAATTTTAACATTTAATATTAAAACATAATTAAACCCAACATGCATCATGGAGCTATTGGGGGAAATAATGTATACAGGGCAGTGGTCAAGCCACAGAAGAATCGCAGAGGCATAGAGGGCAAATCCACCCATCAACCAAATGCCAGATCATGCATGTATGTTTTCAGCCCTTGCTGAAAAGCCATGAGGGACAGAGTATGTCTTTAATTCCCCTGGATAGAAATTCCGTAAATGAGAAATCGCTACAGTGGAGGTTCACCCTTGAGCTGCTACTCCTCTCACTTTTTACAGAGGCAGCACTTTCAGCAGCGTTCTACATGTTGAGCCTTTGTGTCGTAACTTCTTTACTACCACAATCATTTGCTATCTTTCATTGAATTGGAATAAGATTTTTCTTATTCCTAGAGTGCAATCCTAACCTGGGCCAGAACAACTCATTGTTCTTCCCATTCCTGTGGTGATGGAGGGAGGCAAGTGCATGTCTGTGCACTGGCCTAACTCTCCCCCAGGAGTGGCGCAGAAGTGTCTTACAGCACCTTTGTGACACTCCTTGGCCAACATAGGACTTTTGCTGGGGCACATACTTGCCTAAGTAGGGATTAGGATTGCAACCCTAATCTTTTAATTGTTTAACGTGAAAACTAGAATCCGTGGAGATTCCTGGAATGTTATATCATTATTGATACTAAATGTGATTGTGATCCTTTGAGATCCACTTATTCATCTTAATGGTCATGGTGGGTTTTTTCCTTTTTTTTTTTTTTTGCTAGGCACCCTCCTGTCTGATTATTCAGATGCCTCGATTTGGAAAAGACTTCAAAATGTTCAACAAGATCTTTCCATCCCTGGAACTAAATATCACAGACCTTTTAGAAGACAGTAAGTGCTGGACATTCTTGGCACTACAGAGCTGATTATTATGGTGTTCTGAAAGGTTATATTCCATCTGGTGTCTGGGATATGGTACGGTTGAAAAGATCACCTGCAAAAATCTTCCATTCTGGAGAGTGAGCAAATGGAGTTTTTGTGAACCCTGAGTGTTTAATCATATTCCATTAAACCAAGAAATAGTCTTGATTATTCAGCTGTTGAGTGTTTAAATAGATAAACCAAGTCTGTTGTGCCTACGATTCTAACCTCCAGATAGGCTGTCCTAAGCCCCAGCATAAGTCCTGGGCTGACCTGGGGGTGTCACAAAAGTGTCGTAAGACACAGTGCCATTCAAAGGGGAGGATTAGGCCAGGGCACAGATATGCACTTGCTTCCCTACATCACCACAAGATGAGTTGTGTCAGCCTAGGTTAGGATTGCATCCTAAGTCCCAGAATGTAACAGTTGGGTGTGCCCACAAATATGTTCTTCTTTGGGAGAGAAGAACATGACTGCTTAGTCTTATACAGAAGCATTATACACAGCACCCTTTTCAATTTATTAGGCACATGGCACGTGTTATTTAATTTGTTTGTGCTGATTAGTTTCGTTAAGAAATAGCTGTATTCTCAATATTAAGTAGAGGACTGCATTCTTTTTGTACAAAAACCTTGATCCTGGACTTTTTGGAATTTTCACAATGTAGCTCCTAGGCAGTGCCGGATATGTGGAGGACTCGCGATGTTTGAATGTCGAGAATGCTACGAAGATACAGACATTTCTGCTGGCAAAATCAAGCAGTTTTGCAAAACCTGCAACACACAAGTGAGTTGCTTTTTTTCAGAAGGATCAGGAAATGGTCCGTTTGCCACTCAGTGACAAAGTCAACACTAACTTTGGCTTCCTCCAGGGCAGAAAAGAACTCTGTGCTTTTGTGAAATAGGAAGGAGTAAAGAGCTTATTTTATCACTCTTCCTTGATTGTAGGTTCATCTTCATCCAAAGAGGCAAAGTCATAAATTCAACCCAGTGTCTCTCCCTAAAGACCTACCAGATTGGGACTGGAGACACGGCTGTATACCTTGTCAAAAGATGGAGTTGTTTGCTGTTCTTTGTATAGAGACAAGCCACTATGTGGCTTTTGTTAAATACGGCAAGGGGGACTCTGCCTGGCTTTTCTTTGACAGCATGGCGGATCGGGATGGTATGTTGTTTTCCTTTTTCTGACTTGTGCGGTGCTTATAGAAAGTCAGTCCAGCACTTGAAATAGTAAGCTTTCTTTATTTAAAATGTTTTTCAGTTCTGTTATACCAGGATGTGCAGTGTTACTAGAACTCCAAAATATAGTACGGGTTGATTACCATATATTTGAACATACAAAATCAGGACTATTCTGATATCCAAACATTTTGGGTGTCATGACAATTTTTTTAACTTTACCTCTGCCTGGCCAGTATAGCACCACTACTCACCCAGTAGAGAAAAGCAGCATGTTGCACACTGAAGAAGGAGCACATGTGAAGTATGAACAGAAGATGTCTGAAAACACCTGGGGCCCTATCCCCACGATATGTCACATATGGAAATATTTTTAAATCTGGAGCACTTCGTATCAGATGAGTTGAGGGATACTCAGCAGATGAGTTGAGGGATACTCAACCTGTACTGCAAGTTGTATTCTCCAGTATGGTGTATTAGATTAGGAAAACATGTGTTCAAATACGAACATGTCCAAGAAGGTTACTGGTTGCTCTTGGGGCCAACCGACCAAAGAAGGAGGAATGTGAGAAAGAACTTAAATGTTCTACCTTTATAAAAATATACTGGATAAAAACAGGATATATTCTAAGCCCAAAGAACAAAATATGGGTCCTTCAAAAAGTGTTCCCTTAAAGATTTTGTGTATCTGATACTGATCTAATTATCTGCAATCTCTTTTTTTCTTTCAAGGAGGCCAGAATGGCTTTAACATACCTCAGGTAACTCCGTGCCCAGAAGTTGGTGAATATCTGAAAATGTCTCTTGACGAACTGCACTCACTGGACTCCAGACGGATCCAAGGTTGTGCGCGGAGGCTACTTTGTGATGCTTACATGTGCATGTATCAGAGTCCAACCATGAGCTTATACAAGTGAAACAATCTTGTCGCTTGGAGAGGAGGAGAGCGGCTTCCCAGTGACGCAGCTGTGACCCAAGAAGGCTTGCTGGGCCTGTTGGCTTGTGCGTCTATTGCCGGCAATGGATGCTTCAAAGGCGTGGAATGCCAGTGCTTAGAACAAAGGAAGTGAATATTTTTAAAGAAGGAAAACGAAAAGCCTTTTTATGTGGTGTTCTGTTACTAAAGAACTTAATAAGCATTTTTGCACTCTAGAAAGTATGTGTGAGTCTCTGTGTGTGTGTTTGTTAAATAGTCTAAATGAAGTTATGAAAACCGTTTAGACGGCACTTCTGAGAAGATGTTGTGTACATTGGGTGAAGTCTCTGTGGCATGAAATGTGTAGACTTCAGCCCAGGGCTGCATTCTTACGTTGCGTGTTTTTTTTCCAGCATCTCACCAGTTTTGTAGCTAGGGGTACTTTTCACTGTTGGACACAATATGGTGACCTAAAACTTGGCATTCAAATTTTATTTCCTTGTTTTGACCCACTGCAAGTGAGACCTTGAAATGGAATGATATCTATAGTGCATTGAATTGAAAGCACGAGTGCAATAAGTTGTCTGGTCTTAATTGTGTTCCTGAAGATCAAGAATGCTCCATTTTTAAATTTTGTCACTAGTGGTTGTCTCAGGAAACATTAATGATTAGACCGATGAATGTTCTGTTGGGATAAGTTAGTTTTGGGGTGATTCAAGTAGGTGGAAACAGTTTTATCAGATTGTTTCATCTGCAGAACTTGCTCAGAATCAACTTCTTGAGCTGGATGTGCTGCACAGACTCTCTCTGACAAGGTTATGTGGATGGCATCCTTTCAGGGGACACTTTGGCAGTGTACGCACTTAGATAATATCATTCCTAGCTATTTTTTCCCCTTTGCTTCCAAACATGCTATTGAGGCTTCCTTTGGGTTTGGCTTTCATGGAAGACTGTTTTTAAAACTACTTGTTATAGTTGAGTTTTCTCGTGTTTTGAGAACACTTGAAGCCAGATTTCTCCCATGCATTTTTTTCTGGTGCCGATTACTTTTTAGGCATGGCTCGGTCCTTTTGGAGGTTTTGACTCCAAATAGAACTCTGTTTGTGAGCAGCCAAAGGGCCATCTTACAACTTGTAGTTGTGTTTGGTGAAAGAAGATGTTGAGGTTAATTCAGATAGCTTTGGGAATATGGGTAGGGAAGCTAACCAAGAGGTCTCATTAAAGATTTGAGAATGTGGTTGTAAGCATGTCTAATGGGAAAATCTGGGGCACAAGCAACTCAGCCTTCCAGTGAATATGTACTAGGCTTAACCCACAGCGAAGCTTTTTTGATAAGATTTTTTTCCCCTACAGTTGGAGAAAATCTGGTGGTTAGTAGAGTACAAATATAAGCATTCCCCCTCTTTATTTTTTGCTTATGCTACTTGCCCACATGGGACTTTCTTCATGTATGTGTGGTAGAGTGGATAGCATTTTTCAAATCTCAGTTGAGGGGACAAAACTCAGTCTCAACCATTTGAGTGCCCTACAGAAAACAAGTATTAGTATTCACAGGTGTAAGATGGCAACTTTAAAAGTGTATTCCTTTCTAGCCTCAGGGAACGTCACTAACATGAAATTCTCTAGTCTGTAAAATGAACGCTGATGCTTCTGATTTGTTTGGAGTTTTTTTTTTTGTTTGTTTCCTGCCTGGGAATATGCAGTGGGTTTGATTCCTTTAATGTTTTTTTTTTTGTTTTGTTTTGAAGATTGCTAACAAGTTTCTATCATCTCAAAGGATTAAATTTGGGTCAGATTATTTTGACTTGCTGCTTAGTATATATATATATAGGGGGAACAACTTGTTAGTTTCAAGTATTGAATTTTTTTATGAGTTGTTAGTTCTTTGCAGTGAAGAAAAAAATCTGTTGTAGTTGCCTTAAGTATCTTTCTAAATAACTGTCTAAAGAGCAGCTAACTCTACATCTCATGTGAACAAAATTTGGGTGTTGTAGAGAGCAATGGACTGCACTTGTGTTGTAATTTAAGTGTGTAATATTTTTCAGCTGGGGATATCATGTGAGTCATCAAGTTCTTGAGATCAGCTTTCTTTGTGGAAACTAATGGAAATAATACAGATAACACACTTTAAGCTTTCCTTGGACACAGTATAGGGTTCTGCTTGCACACTCTGAGTATTTGATGTGCAAACAGGTCTGTGAGATCTTTGTTCATGGAGCATTTGCATAGAGCATGCATGCTCATAACATATTCTTTCTTCATCTTGAGTGCACCTAATTTGAGCAGCCCTTAAAATATATCTGTTTCTTATGAAATATATGAACCCAAGGTAGTCGTTCACATGGGAATGTGTACCCAGTTACAGACATTTCTGTATCTGTGAACATAACATGTATGTAGCAGCCCTTTTACTTACCTGAGTGAAGGATCAAAGCAGTTTGGGAGAATGTTTGGCCATGCAGGCGTGGTCCTAAATTTTAGTATAAATGTACAGTTGAATCAGTAGAGCCAGATTCAAAGCTTATGGTATCTTTGGGGAAAGGAAAAGAAGAAAGTGTAGGTAAATAACACTTTCTGACTGAGTTATTTGTTTTAATATTGCTATGGGGCTCTAGGATGCAGTGGGCTACAAAATCAAATACAGCTTACAGTCTCAAGAAACAAGCACCCTTCAATAAACCTTTGCCATTGGAGATAACTGGTGACCACTATTTTTTTCCAGTCCCTTTGTTGCAAAGCACCCTAGGGGAGGTTGTACCCTCCTTTGTCCCCCACCCATGGGTGGGATCCTTGCAACAGAGAATAGGTGGAGGAATGGGATACAACAGCCTAAAACTCTGCTTTTCATCCTTTTTTTCTTCTGTGGGTTCTGTTTGGGCCTGTGTTTGATAGAGACATATAGGTCTGGAACACTCAGGGAAACAACCCTAAAGAGCTGTTTCAGAGGGAAGTGGCTACAGGAGAAGGGTTAAGCATTTGTTTCTGTTTTCTAATTCCTTTTGCAAAGTGGCTCCTCCTATATGGTGGTTGCAATGGAGAACAGACAACCTAGCAGTCATTATACACAACTACATCTGTAGTTTGGCTTTTAGTCAATCTCCATTACTTGCTCGAAACCCCAAACTCCTCTATTCAGTCCCCTGTAGGCACTTTTTACAGGCACGTCAGTCCCCTGTAGGCACTTTAGCTCATTGTCCCATGGTCATAATCCTGATGTTTAGAAAGTGATGGTAAAACAACAGAAAATAAATTAACTACTTTAAGCAGTTTCTGTTTCCTAATGGCTTGGCTGCTGGTCCTTGCTCTACAAGAAGCCTTAAATTTCAAAAAAGACGGAGTGAACATTGGCTATTTTTGCTCCTCCTTCTGTAATACTTACCCAAAATGAAGCTATATTTTTGAACCACATAGAATTGTTCAAACTAGACATTGTGTCAGAGTCTAGGCCAGTTTGCGTCCATGCCAGTAGTCATCCAGATTCTTCCAGTAGTCATCATGAAAAGAAATAACTTGCTTATCATCACTTTTAAGTCTGACAGTGTTAGCTCAGCTGAATCAGTGCATTTTATGGTATGATGACTTAGACCTGTGCGAGCAAATGTTTGCTTCTGAAAAGCTCAGTGATACCATTCAGTCTCTGATAATCTCTTGACATTTCAATCTTTTAATGGTAAACATGCATGTGAGGTCCCTGAGGTACAGCAGGACAAAATTGATGGGGTCCTTTTCTAATTATCATCCCTCTCTGCTTTTTACTCATTTTTGTACCCTTGGCATTCAGATACTGTGCTCTTAATGCCTTCATGTGTTACTGTACAATGTGAACATTGAAAAGAGATGCTGTGTATAGGGGAAGGAAATAATCAATGGATGTGCAGACATCCTAATTTCACTTGCATTGCACTTTTTCTGCAGACTTTATGTAATCAGGATGTCTAAATAAGAACTTTTTGTTTCCAGATAGGAGGTTGTTGCAAAATAATTGCTTTTAAGTAAAACTTGAAGGTTGAACAGGACTTTTACCTTGGACTGAAGCTGCTGATTTTAAAGTTTTCAATTTATTTATTTTGCCATTGTAACGAAGTGTGTTCTGCGTTGGCTTGCACATTTCTTGATATTTTTTTGTTAAATAAACCTCCTGTGTCCAGTGCAGTTGCCGCCTCAGTGCAGTTGCCTCCCTCAAGAATGCATATATTGGGTTGTAAATGAAGCCTTAATTTCCCAGAGAAGAGTCTGTATCATATCCTATTTCTGTATTAATATTTATTAAACATATTATTTGTATGGCTACCTCATTTCTTCGGGGACTTGAAAGACATTGGATGGTGGAAGAGAGACAATTTTAATGTGCAAGAAATGTGTTCCACTCTTAGTAGTGGGGGATTTTCTACAAGGCAATGGAGCATGTCTTTGTGCATGCACAGGGGGTACACAAGTGTGGCTTTATAAGCTGGAGATGTAATCTTTTGCAGACAAGACTCTTATCACAATAAAGTCTAGATCTAGTAAGAGATGGGGAAGCACAGTGTGTGCTCTAGTCAGAAATCTCCAGTGCACAAATGGCATGTCTTTGGAGTAAATTGCCTGAAATTCGGGAACCGCAGCTGTCCCCTCTTGCCCCAAAGAAGACAAAGGTTGACTTGGCAGAAAACAATTTTACTTTGTGCATCTGACCATCTGCTTTGGCCATTATCTTTCATGCCGACTTCACTAAGAGAGCTGGTGTGACAAAACCTCTAAGACATTGGTTCCAAGCTTACTTGGATTACAACAGTCTCTTTTTCCTGGTTCGGCCATCTACTGCTGTCTTGGATCTTGACAAAAACTCATGTGATCCAAGATGGTGGTGTCCAAATCTTGTGAGATTTTGATGCTGCTGTCCCGTATCTTGGGAGACTTCACAAGATCCAAGATGGTAGCACTTGGAGAAATAGGTAGGAGGGAACATCAGAAGCATCTCATGGCTCCCTGTGAGTATGGCGCAGTACCCTAAGGCAACAGTTCCCAATCTGTGCATCACAACCATATGTCATCGCAGGCTACCCGCTGTCCCACAGTGGCATGAGACTCAGCATGGCAGAACAGACTGTAGCTTGCAAAAACCATGCACTGTGAAAAGTCTTCCCCCTGACCCTCCCACTGTTTAGAATCGCAGGCTTCAGAACCAGAAAGTGAATGGCTACCTCATTTCTTCATTGTATGGAGATGGCAATTGTATTGAGATGGCATTGTATGGAGATGGAGATGGCAAAGATGGCAATTATGGCACTGCATGACATGGTCCACATCATCATTCCCAGTTTCAAGGTTATTGAAACTTCCCAGTTTCAAGGTTATTGCAGTTCTAGCAAGCTTGGAAACCGCTGACCTATGGCACAGCAAGACATACTTTGAGATACTCTTGGTCTAAAGAATAGGGCTGCAATATCAGGACTTGAATTTCAATTTCAGTCTCACCTGTGCCATAAATTCACCTGGTGGCTCTTGGTAAGACATTGCCTCTTAGCCTCAGTCTTCCTCATCTGTATTATGGAAATAATGGTTCTAAACTTTAAGGGTGAGTTCTAAACAGCACCTTGAAGGATGCTGTTGTTGAGCTTAATAGCAAGGAAATAAATGTAAAACCTTACACGTTCAACCAGTACCCAAATAAGTATTGTTCTGAAGTTTCTGCTTGTGACTTCATAGGTTGTAGAGCATACATTCCAAAAAGGGTAAGATACTTCTCTCAATTCTATAAATTGTAGCTCTCCAGGTCCCCGTCAGGTGCATAAAATGTACTTTTATGCTTTTGTTATTTGTGTATGTTTTCAGTGCAATAATTGGCAAATGGATATTTGTTGCACATAGAAACACCTTCAACTTCCACCTTCCTATTATTTCAAACCAAACTGTTGAAAACCATAGTCTTGGCATTCAAGAGACAAATATTTTGTTCTCTAGGGCTTATTGCCACACTGAGATTGAAATATGTGTGTCAGGTGCCATCTCGTGGTGGAAAGAATGTGGTGCATCTTGTGGTGCAAGCTGAATCCCCCCCCACCCCGGTTAAATAGTACAATTCTCTGAAAACATTCAGAGTACAGCTAAAATGCCTTAATTTTTCTTTGCTTTATCCACAATACTTTACAGTACTCACAAGTAGTTGAAGTATGGATGACAATAGCAATGACAACTACAGATTTTTTAAAAAGTGTTTTTAGTGTGTGTGTTTCTATTTTTAATTCTGTGCTTTCTCAAAAAGAATTTAGAGAGGTCACTGTTTTTAGGCATTTTATCCTTGAAACCCTTTTGTGTTTGAGCTGTAAGAAATGCCAGACCACTATTGGAGACCATCATGGATGACCAAATATTTGAATTAGGCCTCCCTCTGCTAAGAATTTAAATTATAATAAAAATGTAATATTAGTGGAGCATTTTTAAGTGTTCAGAGTGCTTCATGTGGATGATCTAGTCAGCGATCTGTCAACTGATATGCACTGAAGTGTGGCAGAAGCCCTGGTCATGATTGGGATGGCTATAATAGAGCAGAGGTCTCCAAACCCAGGCCCTGGGGCCAGATGCTGCACCCAGCAAGCTTCAAGACCCCTCTATCTGGCTCCTGGGCAAGCCCTGTAGTCCACTCCAATATATTCTTATATGTAAATTTGAATTTGAAGTGTAAATTAGTTTTTATGGGCCCCACACAGTGTCAGAGAGATGATGTGGCCCTCCTGCCAAAACGTTTGGAGACTCCTGATGTTGAGAGCTAATAGGGCTATAACATTGCATCAGATTCAACCTGCAGACCATAGTTTGGCGAATACTGAGCTAGAGCATCCTCTTCTCCTATCCAGGGAGTGGTAGGAGAAGAGACATACATCATCAGGTCATGCGGGGGCAGCACTTGGCATGCACCCTTGGGTGCCAGGCTGCCTTTGGTCGCTTGGCCAAACCAATAGCTATCACTTATTTCCCAGAGAGTACCAACCTGCAAATGGATCAGCTGACAAATTTGTAAACTAATAAACAGAAATATTGTGGTGCTGGAACAGTAAGTTAAAAAATACTAGATTTTAATTTGCCCATGACAGCAATAATAATTTTGCCCAGCCCAGAATCCTTCCTTCTTTGAATAGCTGTGAACTCTAGACGGGACCTTGACTTGGAAGCTGTACTGCCATCAATAAGCCTGCAACACTAGGCTCTGTGTCTCTCAACGGACCTTGATGGAACCATTGCTTGCTCACTGAACGCTTGGCGGATGGAAGCCATTGGGATGGAAGCCAGCTGGCGCCAATTCTCCTCCTTAAGACTGAAGAGGGAAAAATTGGCACAAGGGAAGGCTTTGAAGAACTGGCAGAAGGAATAGAGCTTCCTCCAGATGAGGAGGAATAGATGTGCCAAAAAGGAGCACTTCTCACTTTGCCCACCTCATTTGCAGGCAGTGAAATTCACGACAGTTTTATGTACAGAATCAAATAGTACAGCTTGCTTGATGGTGTCTGTGTTGTTAAGGGTTCTCAGTGCGGGTTGGGACTCCCTTGGGTGTTTGCCACTTCATTTTGGGAGTTGCAAAAAGCTGGTCATTGCCATCTTGGAATCTGGCACTGGGTGCTGCCATTCTGGAATGAGGCATTCAAGCTGCTTTCCTGGGAGTAAGTCTCATTGAACACAATGGCCATGGCATCATTTCCAGGGGAGTCCTGGACAGATAGTTATTCTCAGGAAGGGAGTCCAGAGCTTAAGAAGCATGAATGGTTCTCAAACTTATTTTTTGCACCATCATCCATTTTTAAAATAGCATTTCCAGCCTCATAGACAGGACAATTGTAATAGCTGTCATGCTGGAAGTCATAAAGCAACTTGATTCTGCAATGACCTGTCTTCTAGTGATGGAGCAACCCAAGGGCTGAATGTGTTTGTGCATACTTTGGATTGATGATATCAGACAACTGAATTGTCCAACAACCTTATATCAATAGTCATAAAATATATAATGGCTGCTGGGGGGAATGAAATGGCAGTCTATGGGTGCAATCCTAACCATATCTACTCAGAAGCAAGCCCCATTGTGTTCAATGGGTCTTACTCCCAGGAAAGTGTCTTGAGGATTGCAGCCTACGTTGCATGTTGGTATGGGGTTCGTGGGTGTGTATTTACATGCCTATGAAATAGAATTGGGATGCATCTACTCACACACAGATCTTTCAGGACCCACCACATAGGATGTGATTAACCAGGAAGCAATGTCAAAACTGGAAGTGACATCATCAATATAGGTTTGGAACCTAAACTGATCAGCCAAAAGTTCCATTACATGTTCGTGCTATTATTTTTCACAGTTTGGAATTCAAACATTCCAGCTTGGAAGTCCACACAGACATGGAAGTCCACACAGACATCCACTCCAACTTTCAGCTCTCCCCCTTTCCAGTGTCTTCCCTCTCTGCTACCAGGAGTCCACACCTTGCCCAGCAGCTCTGTATTTTAAATAGCATCTGAACGAGGTGGTACGTGATCCACCTGAAATTGGCTCATGTCCCACCTAGTGGGTCCCGATTTTGTTGGGACCTACTGCAGTGTGTGCTTGTATGAGTGCAAAGCGACTTCTGGTTGGAGTCTCTTGGTCACAGACCTAAGGAAACAATTTGCAAAGAGAATCCTGTTCCCAGACCTCCATTGCCATAAAGCAGCTCATAGGAAGCACATGGTGCAGAATTTTAATATATAATGACATGGGTGGCAGCAGCTGTGACAAAGGGTACAGCAGTATGCCCAAAGGTGAACAGATTTTCTCCCCCTGCCTGTCTCCAGCCAGGTGACTATAATTCTATGGTGGATGCAGCCCAACAGATGTCAGGCTGTAAATGAACTTGACTTTCCTATGGATACTACCCATAATTTCTCTGGGTCTAATTTTCTCTGGTGTCATTATCACCATTGTGTCATCAGCTCTTCTACAACTTCTTTTCTGCCCGGGGTATCTAAAGATGAAGGTACATGTAACTGAAGACATTCTTGGAAAAGACCCTCTAGTGATGGTATTGGGTCCAATGTTGTCTACTGATGGTACCAGATCCATTGTTTTCTATATCCTAATCGTACCTCCCTTGTGTGACTTGCAACCAGTTTATTTTTATTTTTCATATTCTATATCCTTTTCCTCCAAGAATCATGGTGTGGTTCCTCCTTCGACTTTTATCCTCCCAATGACCTTGTGAGGTTGACATGGCTAAAAGATAATGGCTTGTCTGAGTTTTCTCTGTAAGCTTCATGGTAGAGATTTGAACCCAAATCTTCATAGCTGAAATCCCCAATCTTTGTAAGCTTCATGGTTAAAAGCCCTGTCTCATCGAGTGGAGTCTCAGCCATCACACTGGCTGTCATCATCATCACTAATGGGCATCCCAGTCCTAATGTTGTGTCCCATGGGGGCCAGGAGGCACCATTAGTTCTCTTACCTTATGTCAAGCTCCAGTCTACTCAGTGGGGCTACTCGGATCTGGACTTGCTCAAATGCTTTGCAATGGTCATCTCCTGGGTGGTATGAGAGAGACCAGCACTGGCCTGGTTAGGATTGGGTTGGATTGCAATACTGCTTAAAGACTATCACAAGCTGCTGACTTTGATGTGGTAGAGTTCTGATACCACAGCGAGGGCTGTATCACTTCAGAGAAAAAAATGAATTGCAAATAGAAAAGTGGTGCAAATGAGAAGGCTGTTCAACAACTTTAGTCCCTGATTTTGAAATGGTATACCACACACACACAGCTTCCACCCTCATGCTGTGAGGACTCTACCACCTTTTCCAAGAAGGGTTTATCAGACCTCTGGAGGAATTCCCAGACTGAGAGCATCAAGTGTGTTGACACAAAAAGCCGAAGGAGGGAAGCCATCCTTGGCATGAGAACCAACTCAGTGATAAATAGAACTGTGCGTATTTCTTTCGCCTCATTCCTCACTTGCCAAGTCGGATGCTGTTTTCATTAGGTCATGTAACCCATCCGTGTCATCTTATACCAAGGTGCCGTATATCACAACTCCAGGATGCGGAGGTGCTTGTAGTCAAACACGAATGAGCTTGTAATGGTCCATCTGCTTTGATTTTATTTAGTGATCCCTCAAGGGCTGGGAACTGGAATGAGAATCGCAATGCTCCAGCCCATCTGCTATTGTCGTATAGGCTCCAGTTTGAATTATCACATGTTCTGAGTGGCTGGCATATGCTGTCACATAAAGCGGCAAGGAAGTGTTGCTCTCCAGCTGTTGTGTTGACATACTTTTCAGCCAGCCATTAACTTCAGTTCAATAGGGGGAAGGGGCTGCTGCAAAACAATGCATTATTTGGAAGAATTGCTTTGGAGAATTATTTGGGGGGAACAGCGCATGTGCTTGACTGGATGCAGGACCTTTTGTGGGGTGGTGGTGGTGGGGATGAGGCTGTGACTCAAAGGGACCCAAGCCTGACCTCCTGATCACAAACTCTGAAATGCTTCTGCTAGCCAAGGACGGCAATCCTGGCTTAAGTGGACCCATCTCCTGACCGCAAACTCCCAAATGCTCCTGCTCAATGGACCATCAAAGGTCCATATATACCAAATGTCCCATTTTACTATCATTAGTGGCATCAGGCGTATGTATAAATGAAATCAAAAGATCATCCGCTGCTGAACTGTGTTTAGGAACTGCAGGGCCCAGGTTCACCAGCATAGCCTGTTGACTCTTAGAGATATAAATAAAATGTATACTAACTAGAACTCTCGTATATCTCTACGGTAGAATGCAAAATAATTGAAATGTGTGCATTAAAAGTGCAGGTGCATTAATGGGCCAAATTGATCTAACAGCATTTTAATATCAAATTGCATACAAGACAAGAATGGATGATCCTAACATGAGGCCTTCTCTGGTGTGGGGCACAACTGGGAACTTTGTTTGTTTGTTTATTTGTTTATTTATTTAAGGGATTTATACCCCTCCTTTCCCATGCCAAAGCAAATGCCCAAGGCGGCTTACAGTTTTTTATCCTATTGTCCTCACAACCACCCTGTGAGGTAGGTGAGGCTGAGAGTAGCCCCAGGTCATCTTTGAGGCCGAGGAGGGAATTTGAACCCTGATCTTCCAGATCTCAGTCCAGTTCCTGAACAGCTAGCTGGCCCTGATCTAGTTCAATATTTGAAAACTTAGGAAATTGAGCAAAGGATAATTATTTCTGGTACAGCCCCGACCAGAGCAACAGTGATGCCATACTTTTGTAGCCCTGGTGCCAAAGTCCTGGATATACCACTGAGAGTTTATGCACTACTCTTGTGGACAGAGCTTCTTCCTGGCACTGGAAACCAAATAATTAAATGCAACAGTAATTGAAAAAAAAATTATGTTTAGGGTTTAGTGTCCTATTTTGTGATCTGATCAGTAATCTGACCAGTGATCTGATCTGCCACTGATCCGTTCAGTGCCAATCTGGTTCACCCGTCTTGGTAACTCTGTTTGTATGGTTCTTCTTCCCGCACACACCGTAGCCAAGGGCCAAAGTTTTGAACTCTTGAATATGACTGAGACCATATGTGTATCTTTGCACAATGCAGACACTTTGTGTTGAAGTGTCGCAATTTTTGAGAGGTTTATGTTTCTTACCCAAGGACCTGCGGGTACCAGCTGTCTTCGGGGGGTGGCTGCCGTATCCTGATCCCCCTCGCCAGCATATGAATTGTTGATTAGATTTTCTTTTGATTCTGTTGATTACCATGAATAATAGGGCAAGAAAGGCTGTCAGCATTTTGACTTTAACTATAACTGTTACAATTAATTATGGGTTTAATTAGCATACATGTCTGGCAGCAGAGAATATAACACTTTATATTTAACAGATGACCTCGCAGCTGTACTGCAAAGTATGATACGGAGGCCCCCAGGATAGAACGAGTTATTAATAAATGATTCCCATTGTTTGACGTTCTTATTTATACAAATTAGCAGGCTCTACGTAATCAACTTAAACTGTATAATTTATAATAATTGATTTCATTTTGACTGACCAGCGGTCAGTCTTTGGAAGAAAAATGGCCCTATTAGGATAAGTTTAATCCTAAACATAGTTAATGAATCCTATTACTTTAAGGTCATATTTGAAGCTTTTGTTAATTGTCAGAACCATTTAAAATTGATTAGAGCTAAATTAAATCAATGTAATGTTTAGAAAAAACAATATTTCTAATGGATGAGGCTGGGTTGACCCCAAATAAACATATTTATCAACCGATTTCAGCGAATGAGAAGGCTCGCAGCTGGGGCCATAATTCACAATTGTCTATAATATGGGAAATGTCACTATCTAGGCAATTAATTATGTCAGGTTATAAATCTGTTGCTTACCGTTAACCATTTGCCAGTCGGGAGGGTTGACAGTCCTTGGAGCAAGTTGATGATGTGCTATGTATGACCCTACCTTCCCAAACTTTACTCAGGAGAAATTAAAAACACATTTTTGAGAAAGATCCTATATTTTTTCAGTGAAATTTTTCCCAAATCTAATAAATGAGGGGAAAAAACCTTGCCAAGCTGAGTTTGCACAACTTGCAATGCTATCTTATGTATGTCTTCTCTGAAGTAAGTCCCATTTCATTCAATGGGACATACTCCCAGGAAAGTGTGCATAGGATTGAAGCATTAAGCTCAGGAAACAAATATTAAATTGAGCTGGGTTTGTCTACTTTGATGCTAAACTTATTCATTTGAGGGACTCCCTGATAAATTTCAGTTGTTTTGTACAAACTTTAGGCTTCCCTTTAAAATTCATAGTTTTTTCAGAGGAACATTGAAGCTTGCTTTATATGTCAATTTTTGGGGAAAAATTTTGTAGCTAAACTGAGTTTTTGGGATCTATGGAAGCTAATCCAGGGTTCCTCAAAGAGGGGATCAGAAAGGGTGGACATGCCACATGCAAATCAAATGCTGCTCCCCCCCAACCCCGTGATGTGCTACCACAAGGAAGTGTTGGATATACCTTCTCCTTAAGCATGGCTCATGGTGATTCTTTTTTTTTAAATCGTCAAAAGAAAAGTGGTTCAGGGATGATCCTGAGAAAAGAAAGAGAGAAGGAAGATCTAAGTAAGTTAGGCTTACTTGTGGAACTCCTTACCACAGAATATGGTGAGGGCACCGTGATCTGAATAGATGCTTTGAAAAGGAGAGTGGGAAAATTTATGATGGAAAAGCATCAGGCAAGATGCCCTTCTTCAAGTATCTGCTGAGTAAAATTAATTAAATGTACATCTGTATGTCCAAAACGGAGATCAGTTCAAATCCAACCCAATCATGCTGGGCTTTTCTTGTGACCAGCTGAAAGTGCACTATGATGCAGTGTTTGTCAGTGTTTGTCAAGGGTTTATCAGTCATACCACCAGTGGTCCATGTGGTGGTGTCCATTGGTACACATGGATGCCACCTGGCACCAAGACCAACAACACAATGTGACAAGTAGCAGTAGGAGGCTTGGCAGGTAGAACCTTGGTATGGCTTTTTACATAAAGCCACCCCATTCTTCCTGACCCTCTTAATGATGTCATGTTGTGCTTTTTCTCCCTGTCTAGAAGTAGCTGGCAGTGTCATAATCACCAGTTTTTCCTGGTGGTCCTTGCAGTTGGTGGACCATACGAAGTGGTACATTGGGGAACAAACCTTGAGAACATTCTATTTCTTTCTTTCTTTCTTTCTTTCTTTCTTTCTTTCTTTCTTTCTTTCTTTCTTTCTTTCTTTCTTTCTTTTTCTTTCTTTCTTTCTTTCTTTCTTTCTTTCTTTCTTTCTTTCTTTCTTTCTTTCTTTCTTTCTTTTACTTACTTACTTACTTACTTACTTACTTACTTACACCCTGCCTGACTCGTAAAGACCCAAGGTTAGAAGTACACTCTCTTATCCTCGACTGGTGTGAGGCTTTACTTGATTTCCTGTGTCCCAAAGACTGGCCATCTCCGCTTCAGCCTGTTTTTGACCGCTGATACTTGAGCATCTCAGCCGAGACTCCCCTTCAAACTAAAAAATCTGTCCAGGACCCTTGTCAAACTTAATACAGTGGTGCCTCACGTATTTCACGTAACAAACAAAAATTTCCCTAGGATTCTGCTTCATGTAACAAACTGTGCTTCACATAAAGAACACATTCGTTGGCAGTTGGGGCAGACGCACTGGCCGGCAGCCTGTTTAAAAAGCGTCAGGGCTGCCTAGCGCACCTGCCCATAGTGAAAGCAACACTTCCATGCTGTTCCTCCTGTGGCCGGGTGTCCGCTAGGCAGAGGGAGAGAAGAGCAGTGGAGAAGAGGAAGCAGCTCAGGGCTAGCCAGAAGGGAGCAGGGGAGAGAGAGGCTCAGGATGGAGAGAAGGAGAAAGTGGGGAGACACTTTGCAGGTGTATTGGATTGCAAACTCCTAATCAGGTTTACCCAGAAGTAAGGCCCATTGTGTTAAATGGGTCTTACTCCCAGGAAAGTGTCTTTAGGACTGCAGCCTAAGTAGACTTCATAGGATCATGCACATCGAATGCATGTTGAATTCAATCCCAGTGTTCTGTCATCATTTTTACATCCAGTTAATATTTGTATATGAATATTTTGGGAGTTGTGGAACCAATCGTCTGTGTTTCCATTATTTCCTATGGGAAAATCCGCTTCACATAAAGAACGTCTCATGTAACGAACATTCCTCCAGAACGAATTAAATTTGTTATGTGAAGCATCACTGTAGGATGAAATGCCAGAGCTCTTCCATGTCTACCATTATGTTCAATGAGACTTACTCCCAGGAAAGCCCACTACCAGATTCCAAAATGATGGATCCCAACCTCTTGCCTGAGGTCGGGGTCCTGACCCCCATTTTGAGTACCATGGTTTTGGACTTTGATGAGTTTCACTGCTATTGATTTGCCGATGCAGAGGGTTGTCTGTGTGTGTGCGTGTGCATGTGTGTGTATAAACAGAGAGATGGAAACTCAAACAGGGCAGGGAACTCTCTCCTCCTTTCATGTCATGAATAAAAAGTTTGCTTTCCTGATCCCTCCGAGGAAAATTGCTCCTCTCAACTGCTTTTCAAAACGTAATAACTTTACCTGCAAGCAAGTGACTCGGCCCCTGACTGGACGCGGAATTATTACCGTGAGATGAAACATTTCTTTAACAAAAAACCAAGCCCTTTAATATCTGCCCATCTCTGTTATTAGATGGACAAATGAATTTCGCTTTGAACATAACATGCGGCATTGTCTGAAAATTGCCGGTATGAACTGACGTTGGCAGGTAGTTTCGTACGGCCCTCGTCCGTGATTGCCACTTATTATATGTTGCACCTTTGCCTGTCAAACGTTTTCGGCGCGTGATATTGATTTGTGTCTGCTTGCCAAGCAAAGGTCGCTTGATCAACATACTATAAAACCAGAAAAAGTAGGGTTCTAACATTTCATTACCTGCTTTTTTCGGAGGGGCAGGAGGGGGGGAACAAACAAAACACAAGAGTCCGAAAAATAAATAAGAATATGTTTGAGAAGTGCAGACTTTAATATTGAGGTGTGGAGTCACTATAATTAACCAAGCATGGCGCTATTGAGGTTAAAGAGGCAGAGGGAAGGGAGGAGAAGGGAGCCGGTGCATTGATGTACAGGGCCGATGCTGTAATATTGTGCCTGTGATCTTAAAGAGGAGAGGCATTCGTTCTGAATAAGGGACATCTGTTTTTCAGAGGCCAGCTCCTTTTTTTGGAAAATGGAGCAATGTTTTTATTAAGCTTGGCAGAGACTTTTGGTGCAATTTTTTTACGGTTGTGGAATTGGTTTGTGGGGACCCCCCTAAGTGAAACAGAAATTTTATGAAACTTGGTGGTTTGGGACTTTTGGAATATAGTGGCTTTTTCAATTGACAGATGAAGGGCATGTAGATGTAAAACAGGATCTCACGTTGGAGAGTTTGGGGTAAGGCTGATGTTACTGATGACAGCTCCACAAGCGTGCTCGAAAGTTGGTCCCTCCTTGCAAAACATGTTGGCTAATTCAATCGTACTGTCAATATAAATTAATAAAGGTAGACTGAAAAAAATTGACATGAGGGACAGAAGAACAAGAGAGGGAATTGAGCCAATGAAAGTAATAAAAGATCACAACAACAACAAAATCATTATTCAGTCCCTGCTGGTGATAGGATCAGCACAGCCCTGTGCTTTCCATGCTGAGGCACACACCCCAGATGACTGCAGGTAGAACAAGAGATTAACAGCGCAATTCTAAGCATGTCTACTCAGAAGTAAGTCCCATTGTGTTCAATTGGACACATGTGGTTAGGATTGCAGTCATAGCTTACTCTATTTAGAGCGCAATCCTAACCATTAAACACAGCCCCACTGTGTTTAATGGGTCTTACTCCCAGGAAAGTGTCTTTAGGATTGCAGCCTTAGTCCAACACCTGGGTGGGATAGGGTTGCCATATGTCTGGAAAACAGACTGTTCCGGGTTTGCGGGATTGCATTCAAATACCAGCAAGTTTGACAGTGAGGGCCTGTCCTGGTTTGGTGGAAGAGAATTATGGCAACCCTTGGTTGGGATAAAGAGGTCTAGTTGCCCATTTCTTTTGGTTTTAAGACTGTCCTGAACAAGGCAGCACCTACCAGTTTAAACCTACTAGTTTAAAACTAAACATACATGCTGCAAGGAGAGAAATGGTCCAACATTCTGGATGTATTTTACCAAGATCCAAGTTATATTTAAACAAGAATCCAAATAATTTACTTAAACGTGATCCAAGATATTTAGTTTTAAGGCAGAAGAAGTGGCAGAAGAAGCACTTCTCAGTGGCAGAAGAAGCACTACTAAACTGCATAAAATATATTATGCATATAAAATATATTATGCATTTTAATATATGCATAAAATATATTATGCACATATTGTGCATATTAAGACCCAGCCTGCTGCAACAGGGCATAACCTCCTCTAGTCCAGGATCTTGTTTCTCTGCAGTGGTGGTAGAGATGGGCTCTTTGAGGCCCATGAACAGGAGATGAAGCCAACCCATTTCCCTGTCATGATTTTCTTAAAATTGGTACTCTGAGGCATGCTATATTTGAATTTTCCAGTAGCTGCAGTGACTTCTCACCAGTGATGGACCTGTCCTCCATGAAGCCCTTTTAAAATTATCAGTCAGCCCAATCCTAATTGCACTAGCACAGTGAGATCCTGCTTGGTATCCAGTGCAGGTTAGGTAGTGGCTTGCATTTTTATAAACCAGCAAGGAACCAATAATTTTCAGGTATCAGAGTTCATACTAGACACAGATGTGTGAGTGTCATCAAGTTGACACCTGATTTTTGGTTAGTTACTGATTTGTTGAGTGACTTGCACTGTTATATAGAGTAAAGGGAATAAATAAAATTAATGGGGGTGGACACCAACCCTACTTATGCTACTGCATTTAGGTTGTGCATGGTATATTGCAAATTATTCTGTATTGACTGGTATGGGAGGAAGTCCATTATGGGGATGGCACTCAATTATGCACTAGTTGATGCAAACCCTAGTGATGATACCTCTGAGAGACTTTCCCTACAATCCAGAGTAACTACGGGAGCACGTAAGAGACTTTACGTGCACCCGTAGTTACTGCACCACCCAGTGAAAACCTATGGGAAATTCATATTGCAATCCAGAGCAAATTGTTCTTACACCGGAGCAAGGACTCCCCGTAGTTACTCAGGATTGCGCCCTAAGTTGGGGAAAACAGCAAAAGAGCAGAGTGAGAATGCAGCTTTTCTGATATTTGCCATTGGCCAGTGGACTCCATGCAAAAACGGAAATAATGTTTGTAGGTAAAATCCATTTTGTCTATTCATAGCTTTCAAGTTTTTGCACTTGTGTCATTGCAAGTAATGTGTGCTTCTTTGAAATAGCGGAAACTTTACGGAGTGAATAAATTCTGGAAACCAAAATGGAAACATTAATATTATTAATAATAATAATGCAGAGCAAACGCAACTGATTAATGAGCAAGTACTTTTGTGACATCACCCAGCTCTTCTTTGTTTGGCTGCACATCTGAATGTCTTTAAAAAACAGCCAGGTTTATATCAATTATCCCTGATGAAAAATCAATTGTTTATGACAATGTAGTGTCCGGTGGATGGATTTCATTTCTGGACTTTGGGAGGAAAAAACCAATCTTAATTATAGTTGATGATAATAAAGGCTGCTGTTTTGCATTAGGTAAAAAGGTGACTCTGTTGGTTGAAGGAAGAGATTAAGAACGGGAGTAATGTAATTGCTAAGAGGCAGCCCAATCCTAACCCTGGTTGGACTAGGAAGGCCTACTGACCTGTCTCCCTATCCTGGGCAGGGTTGAGGCTGGCTGTGGCTCAGTCTGGGAAATGGATTCCTTTTTACCCCCTTATAACAATGATTTTCAACCTTTTTCATCTCACATCTCACTTAACAAGGCACTAAAATTGTCACACCATCAGTTGTTTTTACCATTGACAAGGCACACCAGGATGTTCAAATCCCCAATTTTCCTATTAATCAGTGACTCTCCCCAAAATCCCGCGGTACACCTGAGGACTATCTGTGGCACACTGGTTGTAAATCACTGCCTTGTAATTACCCCTTAGGACCCCAACCGGTTTTTTTAACACATTGTACCGCAGGGTCCATTGGACCCAATTGGAAGTTTGTGTTTTTTACTGGAATTTATAATTATTACTTGACAAGACTTTCTGAGGTTTTTACTGCTAATGAGACAGTTACAAATCCAAAAGCAGAAAAGTGTTTGAATTTACAGTTTTTCTGAAAATTCCAATTTATACATATCATCCCAACCAGGTCCACTGGAATTTTGTGTTGTGTTTCTTACTGAAATTCATTATTTTTACTTGACCAGACTTTCTGAGTTTTTTTTTACTGCTAATGAGACAGTTACAAATCCAAAAGCAGAAAAGTGTTTGAATTTAGTTTTTCTGTAAATTCCAATTTACACATATCATCCCAGGTCGGGTCCATTGGACCCATTTTGCATGGATGATATATATAAATTGGAATTTACAGAAAAACTGTAAATTCAAAAACTTTTCTGCTTTTGCATTTGTAACTGTCTCATTAGCAGTAAAAAAACTCAGAAAATCTTGTCAAGTAATAATGAATTCCAGTAAAAAAAACAACACAAACTTCCAGTCGGTTCCAATGGACCCGACTGGGACCCTAAGGGTTCCTAAGGGTTTAGTGTAAGCAGCAGAGCCAACTTAGATCTGCGTCATCTAAATTTAAAAATTTTAAGCATTGTGCGAATTTAGCAAATTTGCAAATTTTACTAAATTTTAAAATTTTAATTTTAAAAAATTTAGCAAATTTTTAAATTTAAAAATTTAAAAATTTAAATTTAGCATTTAAATTTTGGCACTGTGCTAGGCTGCCTGAGAGTATGGTTAGGATCCAGCCTCAGGGCCAGATCGTTGCACCACCTGCCTTCTGGTTCTAGCCTGTCCATGGGTCCACCTGCTGCCCTGCTGAACACCCCCATTCCACAACCGCCATGCCAGCCTGAGTTGGCTGGTGCAAACTCAATGGGCCTGGTATCTCCTTGCAAGGAGAATAAGGCTACAATCCAGAGTAACTACAGGACCTTTTGCACCAATGTAGTTATGGTGCCACCTGTGGGAAACCTATGGGAAATGCATAGAGCAGTTCAGAGTAAGTGCCTCTTACATCTTCCCATAGATAATCTGGATTATAGGGCCACTCTTTTTTTGAAGGTCAGCTGAGAAGCGGTTGTGGGGAAGTATCCAAATATCAGAGGAAAGATCTGCGCCTCTCCCTGAATTTGTGCACGTAGCATTCAGTGCAAGTGGGTGAGAGTCCATCATATCGTATCGACTCTCTAGCTTTTAGACAATGACACCAGACAATAACAGGTTCAATAATATCGCCATATTGGCCAAGACCTGTCAATTATTCTTTAGAGGTCAGGAGGCAGTCTTGAAGCGTTGCACTGAGGAAGAAAAGTTGCACTGAGAAAGAAAGTTGCACTGAGAAAACAAGACAAAAACTAAGGAAGAGAAAATTAAGGAAGAGAAACAAATGCAAAGCAAAATTGGCTGTGGAGATGTGGGGACGAGTAATCAAAATAAACGTTTTCTGCTCTTAAAGAAAAATGCCTGAGTGGTTTTGGGAATTGCTAGATCTTGGCCTAACTTCCTTGATCAAACATCTGATAAAATTATTTATTTATTCATTAAATTTATGTCCTACTTTATGTCCCCAAAAAGCATCCAGAAACATTTTAAAAAAGAAAGTTGAGGCAGTGGCATGCTACTGCCATGCTACTGGGAGACCAGTAGGGGAAACTGATCTCTATTGGTTTGTTAATTTCATTTTGATTGGGATTCAGATGAAGCTTGCTCTTTCCAGTTGACCATCCATATCTGTGAGTTAAAGATCTGTGGGTTTGACGCAGCTAAGGTGCCAGCCTGCATCTGGAGGCTCTCACCAGATGCAACCATTCACTGAACATGTGAAGTAGACATGGGGACCAAGCATGTTACTCTAAACCCAAAAACAGTTTTCAATCACTTGCAATGTTTCCATAAATATGTGTGAGAGGAGCTTGTGTGATGTATCACCCCTGCATTCGCTGGATGTGCAAAGTCCTAGATGAGTATGTTTCACATTGTTCCCACAGGGGAAGGGCTCCAATATGTCCTCAAATTAATTTTTGAGCTGAAAATTAGAAAAAAGTTAGAAAATTAGAAAAGAAGTTAGAAAATTAGAAAAGCAGAAAAAAGTTAGAAAATTAGAAAAAAATCAAGAACAAAGTTAATTTTGCTGCATCCTCTAGTGACCACATTTACTCACATCTAATGTGCCTTCAAATCTAAAGCGCACCCTATACTTATAATAAAAACACCATATTCACTCAAAATCATCAAATCTACTGCGCTCGCTGGTTTTGGAGACTGAATTTGGCTGAAAAAGGTAAGTATTAGATTCGAGTAAATACACTATTTGAGAATATACCCTTATCAGCAATGCAATCAAATTGTAGACTATAAGCATCTTGGGGCAGAGATCTTCCTTTGGTGCACATCTTGTGTGATTCTGAAAATTGTCTTCTAAATCGGCAGCAATGCCATCACAGTGTTAGCCAATCTACTTCAAAGAGAAAGTGCTTGTTTTAATGTCGATGCTCCAGATCTGCAATGTATGGATGTGATTTACATCTCCCTTCCCCCACTTTCTGGAAAACATGTGATTTCAAGTGCAATCCCGATGCGCCCCCCCCAACTCTTGCATGTATTAAACAAATTGCACAGCTGAATAGCTTTTCTTAAAAACTGGACATTCACCAAAAAGAAGTTTGGCAGCAGAGACAATTAAGCTTTCTTCTTTTAACAATGGAGTGACTGACTGGCACATTTGAAATGCAAGCAAATTTTTTTTCTTTGTTCCTCTCTTCGCCCTTTGAGCTGATAAACACGAACAATAGGAAACAGCTGGGACAGGGAAATGTTTGAGTTTTGGATTTCCAAACCTCACAAGAAACATGCTTGCCAGATCCCATCTTTTCTGCTTTTAGTGGTGGTGGTGGTGGTGCTGCTGGTGGTAGCCGGCAATTGGATTGCGGGAGGGATGGAAAGGGGAGGGGAAGCAATACAATCCATATTTTAAAATCAAACATTACATATTTATTAATGTGCAGCTGTCTCTTTTGTTGTGCACGACGGTTATACCCCTCCCGCGGGCAGCAAGTGGGATGCGCCGTGTCCGTCAAGCAAACATTGTTCTGTAACGGAGATTAATCTATAAGAATCTAAGGATTGATAACTGGGCATCCGGCAACAATTGTGCTTTTTATGCATTATTAGGGGGAACGTGTGACGTCGGAACCATCTGAAATCCACTTTAGGCGGCCTCATAAAGATGGTGATTGTTCTCTCCAAGGCCATTTTGTTGCACCTGTGAGGCAGTTGGGATAGCCACGTCCACAGTTTTTCTCCTCCCTTCTCTTTTCTCCTTCCATCCCCTTTTCCCAATCCTGACAGACCCTAAAGAATATGTGCCATTCTATTTTTTTTTCCAAACGATTGGCTAAATTTAATCTCGATCCTTTTATTCAGATGAAACTTTCCCTGTGCTGCGGTGGTAGCAAAAGGTTTGGCTGTTCATTAGTTGGGGGGTTTGGCCTTGTCAATTTCCATTGACTGTTGACTAAAAGGCTCACTTTATCATCATTTATCTGCCAGAGAGACGCTCTTTTCTTCCGCTTTGATTCCTCTTGGGCTGCAGCTGTCATAATTTCATTGGCTTTATTGGGGGCAGGCGGTTGGGGGGGGGGGGGGAGAAGAGACCTCTCTTGCAAGTCCTCTCCGTAATTGCCTAATAGACTTCACTTGCCATTTGGTGGTTGCTGTGCTGGATGCAGAAAGATGTTGGCGTGGAAATAATAATAAAGAGGGCACTGTGGATTTAGACACCTGATGCTGAAACCAGACCCTATATTTGATGACCAACATGCATGTAGGGATTTAACTTTTGCAGGGGATAAGGGGTGGTGCAGGGACAAGGATGCAGTATTTTTCTGCTGCTTTCCCCCCTACAGTCTTTCCTACTGATCCACTTTCCCCTGAGGCCCAGGTACAGAGAGCCGCAGAAGAAGAAAAACAGCAGAGGATGAGTGCATTAAGCACTCTGTTCATGCTCAGGACTTTTCCCCTGCAAAAACTTCATTACCAACTCTTGCGTTCATGCAAAGACAGTACTGAACCCAGTGCATTCTGCATTATAGTTGGAGAAAAACGGGAATGGGAATTTTTTGGGGTGTGTGGGTGTATTCCAGAAAAGTGCAGAACTATTGGGATTACTAAAGAAAGTCCAGCAGAGGGCAGCTGGTTGCTAGTACTGAATGATGGAAAAACGAATGAGAAATCCCAGGACTAGGAAGACATGAAAAGAGAACCTGAAGCTTGTGTTAACTGGGAGGTGTTTTACTGTTTTACCCCAGATCACCAACATGGGGGGCAGTCTGGATTCAGTAGCTATTTGACTGCACACTGGGCTGAAGTGGTTTTAATGTATCTCAACCTTGGTTCTAGCGGAGGGACTAGATCTCAGCGACAGAATATGTTTTTGTATACAGAAGGTCCCAGGTATCCATCCCTGGCAGCACCTCCAGGTCACGCTGGGAAAAATTCCTGAGTGCAGAAGAAACCTGGACCTTCAAAAAGGTGACTTCAACCAATGTGGAGTTTTTGATGTGACCATAGGAAGCACAACCCCGTCAGATGTTTCCCTGCTAATGCCCTCCATTTAATGGCACGGATCCCATAAGATCAATGGTTCTTTATGGACAAATTTGCAATCTGATAAAGTTTCTAGGGACCTAACCCTGGAAGTCAGCAAGCACTTTGCTTGAAGAAGATCCAAGTTTTGATTCCTGGCATCTCCAAGTAGTTTTGGGAATATCCCTTTTTTTGAAATATGGAGAACTACCACAGTGCTGAGGAATATGGTGAACCTTGAGTTGGTAGAAGACAGCTTTGTATGTTCATGGTGTGGGGAAAAAGAACACTGGGGCTTAAATGAAGCAAGGATTCCGGCAGCATCACTTACAGTAAACCAAGATTTAAGGCATTCCTTCCCAGTTATATTTTACCCTATGTAAAAACATCTGCAGGCTTTGGACAATGCTGTCCACATGTAATGGTTCCAGAAACTCTGCCCAGAGACGGCTTTGCATTTATAATCTTTGTTTTGTAAAGGATGTCATATAACATACAGTGCCGCAGAACATACAGTTGTCAATCTGGAGACGGCCCTGAATGGAAAGCCTTAAGGTATAAAAATTATATTGGTCTACATAGATTCCTCTTTTCAGGGAACTGTTTAAAGAGGGGAACAACTTTTATAGACAGATGATGCATTAGAAAATTCTCTATTAAAATTGAGTTATAGCCTGAAGGAAAACCCACAAGAAAGACAGATTTGGTGACTGGGTCTTTGTATCTGAGGAGGGTGTTGGTTTGCAGGGATTGGGTGTGTCAGTGCGGGAAGAGGAGAGACTTTACTTTGGAGCAAATGCTGGCTGTAGAACTGCTGGATGGGTGAATTCCCAATGGGAGAAAGACAAAGTGCTTTACTTTGAAGGTGGAGTGATTGGCAGGTAGTGACTGACACATTGGTGATTCCTACTGTGGGTACTGCAAGAAGGAGTACTGCAAGATAGAGTGAGGTCCTGTCCCTTGCCCAGCTCCTGCCAACCTAGCAGTTTGAAAGCATGCAAATGCAAATAGATAAATTGGTACCACTTCAGTGGGAAGTCAGAAATTCGGTAAAAGGCATCTGGGGCAACTCTAATCCAGACTAGTGAACCTACCACCACAAGGGGGGAAAGCAGAAGAAGATGGGAATATGGGATGCTGGACTCGGGGAAGTGCTGTGTGGTTGGAAAAGGATCCAGGCCTGTGTTCTGCTTTGACTTGCGAGCTCAGATGTTTGAATTCTAATAATAATAATAATAATAATAATAATAATAATAATAATAATAATAATAAAGCATGAGTGTTTTGTGTAATGGGATTTTTGGCATATCATGGCTTAAGTTTGAAGTCTAAATTGATGATGTCACCTCTGGCCATGACATCACTTTCAGTCAGATGACATCACTTTAAGTGGATCCCAATAGGTTGTTATTCTAAAAAGTGGGTTGCACTGTGAAAATCTTTGAGAACCACTGAGTGATTGGAGGTACTAAACATTCTTTGGTTCCTTGAATGTCCTAATGACATTTGGGACTGCAAAGTTTAATAGAGAAACTGGTGAGAAATGGAGAAATTGGTGAGGTTGCATAGTAAAAAAAAATAGTTTTTTAAAAGCAAAGGGCTTCACATGTTCATTCTTCATGTTGTCCTTACAAACGTTATAAGGGATGAAACTCTTCTGGAAGTTATTTTATTTTAAAAAAGAGGTTTCTACAATGATTAGTTGATGGTTTAAAACAGCCAGTTGATTTAAGCAACCAGGCAATTCTGTCGGTCGTGAACGGTCCAAATTATTGGGGAACCCTCTGTAGTGGGGTTTCCCTGTGGAAGAGACTTGACCTTTTTTCAAGGGGCTCTTTGGATCCCAGAAAAAAGCATTAAAAAAAAGATATTATCATAAGTGAACTCAAAGTATATGAGGCTGTTCTCCCTCCTCCTTAGTATACTCAACATGTTTGCATGTAAAGCAGGGAGAAGATTCTAAATCTTCTTCAGTATAGGCACTAAAAATGAACATAAAGCCAACTAACTAGGCACAAAAATGAAAGTTTGACTGGTTATTATGTTCATCATAAGGTGAACTCTCTTCCCATCCTCTCTGCGATCAGCAGGCACTGATGGCAATGCTGAGCGTTGCACCCAAGTCTTTATTGCACTTTAAATCTTCATTCCCCGATGCAAAGGGGCATGGAATGAAGATTTAGGATTCTATAAAACCGCCTGGCAGGCTCGGTGGTGATCTTTGCTATGGGGAGGGAACAAAAGGCTGAATGCATTTATTTTCTTTGGAAACTTCTGGAAGTCAATAATTTTCTGTTCAGTTTTGATGCCCAATTGGGTTTCAGGTAGGAAACTCCAAGTCACCTGAACTTGTTTTTGAAGTGAAACTTGATGCATGTGGTACCTGTTGATCTCTCTCTGTGTGTGTTTCAAATTTTGAATGTTTTAATGTGCACTCACAGTGGAAATTCGACCGTCAGCCCTTCTATCCCCTCTTGCATTTTTGGGGTGCATGCTTTTTGGATCATCATTTTGATCAATGGGTATTTACTAGGGCTAGATGCATTGTTATACCTTCTAATACACTGATGGGTAGATTCAATGGTTTAGCCCCAAATTTGAAAGTGTGTACATGTGGTCACTGAAACATTGCAACTTATGTTGTATTATTTGTACCTCTTCTCAGGACATTTGTAAGCATAACCTAAACTCCCCTTTCTCCCTTTTCAATTTGGTTGGGCTGATGAGGGTAAAATTCAATATATTTTGGGAGGAACCAACAAGGTGCTGATTAAAAATGTACAGTTCAATCCCAAGTATGTCTACCCGGAAGTAAGTCCCATTGTGTTCAATAGTACTTACTCCCAGGAAAGTGTGGTTAAGATTACAACCCCAGTTTCTTACGTTCAATGGTTTATGCAAAGATAGATTTTATTTCTGAACCTCTAAAGCAGATGCTTATATATTCTATAATGAATTTTTAAAATAATTTCACCACGAAAGGAGGTGATTATTGTTCACTAACGTTATTGTTCATTAACATTACTGTTAATTTTATTCTTCGTATTCTTACTTCATTAAGCCAATAAAGGTCTTTGGACTGAATTGGTGTGCATGCTTATTAAATTTACTTATGTGAAAGATTTATGTCTTGCCTCTCTCTTAGTGATCAAGGTATTTAAGGCATTATGTAATACTAAAACAACACCCAAAAGAACTGCAATTGAACCTCAAGTATGATTCCACCACATGAGCTCTTTTTGTGCAGTGTTTTATCATGTTATGTCTGGGCCCTAAATAAGTTCCTATAACCTATGAGTTGATAGTTCAATAGGGCTGAATGAGAGCTGTAGGACTATGGAGAGCTCCAAGTGTGCAGAGACCTTAAAACTTGGGCCAAGTCTGTTTCCCCATCCTATCCATCTCTGCCCACCCACCAGACTGAGATGTGAGAGTGTTCTGGTTCGGGTCTTGGGAACCCACACCATTGTCCTCCATTATGTCCTGCTGGAGTCTGTTCCAGTTACTGATGTGCAGGCACTGGGAAGAGCAATGTACCCAGTATGGAAAGGGGCCAGTCCTTCAAGAACTAGAACTGAGAAGATTTTGTCTCTGGGGATTTTTGTTCCAGGACAGCTGGTAGAAGTGGCCATAGGAAAAGTGAGGCCCAGTTGGAAACATTTTTTTGCATCCAAGGTCCGTTGAATCTTTCAGATAGAAATAAAATTTATTATAGATTTTGTACCTCTATGGCTCCAATCCTAACTTCCACTTCAGCCGGCTTAAGCCCAGGCATAAGTCCTGGGCCGAACTGGAGCAGTCACAAAAGTGTCGTAAGACATTTCTGCGCCACTCCTGGGTTAGGCCATGCACAAACATGCACTTGCCTACCTACATCTCCATGGGAATGGGAAGACCAATGATTTGCATTGGCCGAGGTTAGGATTGTACCCTAAGGAAGAAAGGAAAGTCCATTTAAGTCCATTTAATGTGGACTTAAATGGACCAAGTTACATTTCAATATAAAATTCCATGCATATAAGCCTACAAAAAAACTAAATGTGTAGACTGCATTTGGCAAATAGTTAATAGTTTTCTAACCTGTTGTTTTTATATCATTTTAATTATATCTTACTGTTTAGTGTTTTCACTGTTTTAATCTAGTTTTTAACTGTATTTTCTATTATTTGGTTGTTTTAAATGTTGTTAGCCGCTTTGGGTATAGGATAAGGCAGGATAAACCTGTTTACTCAAATTTAATACACCATCAAATCTAATACACACCTTGATTTTGGAGATTGAATTTGGCTTTAAAAGGTGAGCATTAGATTTGAGTAAATACAGTAAATTGAGCAAATAGGTAAGCAAGCAAGCAACAAATCACTTGCCTTAATCCCTGTGAAGTGCAGGTTGCCCTGCTAGCCATGACTGGCTTTTTATTTCTTTTCCCTAGCATGGAGCCCTATTATGTCTAGGCCTAATTGGAAGCAATTTGTCCAACTGGCTTAAAGCTGACCATGGTGGATGAGTTAGTCCATTAGCTTGCCAAGTACTCTCCACCTCCCAACCTGAGTAGCTGCTTGATTCCAATCTGGATGAGGTGGGATTAGCAGAAAGAGAACAATCCTAACCATGTCTACTCAAACGTAAGCCCCACTGTGTTCAATGGGTCTTACTCCCAGGAAAGTGTATTTAGGATTGTAGCCTAAATTAGAGAGCCTAGCACCAGATCTAACCCATATGTCTAGTTCTGCTAGTCCCACCTCATCAAGATTGGACTTCAAGCAGTTATTCAGGTTGGAGATCCTGACCGAAAGGGACACTTGGAGAGCTAATGGAGTAACTCCAGGTCAGCTGTTTCAGGAAGAAACCTATCCACCATTGCATAGGCAAACAGAAAAGCACCTATAATATGCACAACCCCCCCAAAAGCTAACTCTTATGTGCTGGATCACATGATCCCATCCATGAAGCTTGTTTTTTGAGAGTCTCTTAAAAGACTCACATACAATCCAAAACTTCTCAACCATTTTTTGTGTGTGCATTTGTGTTTTTGGAGTGAGCATGAGGCAGCTATGATTGTCACTGCTTTTCAAGGTTATACAGATAGGAATAAGGTGTATATTCCTAATCTACATACCATTGCATTGAAAATGCAAAGGCAGTCCTTTTCTGCCTTAGCCTAGATGACGATAAGGTCTTAAGCCTGCTGAGCTTCTGGTGTTTTGTACTTGTATTTATCATATGATTTCTTAAGCCAAGGAGGAATATGTAAATTTGTTCCCCTTGCTATGGCCTTACCTCCGACGTAAGTGGACGCTGGGCTTCTGCCCTGGCAATTCCGAGTCCAAAATTGATTAATATTTGTTTTCAAGATGACATGGCGGTGATGTATGGACCCTTTTACAACTTAAATTAATACTTTAAGGAGATGAATGGTCTCTACAGCAGAGGTGAAAGTTCACGCTGGGGAAATTTGCATATTTATATTACAACGAACTGATAATAATTGTGGAAACAGAATGTAATGTGGTTCGTTTTTCATTTTAATCTGGTTGTACTCCAACACAGGACCTCATTAACTTCCCGCAACTAATACAGCACTATCGGCCTGGCTAAAACAGGTTTGCCTTGAATTTATGAATTCCAAAGACTGTTTTCATCAGTGTTACAACACCTGGGTTAGCCACTGCCCTCTGTGTGTGTGCGTGTGTGTGCGTGTGCGTGCATGACACACTAGCAAAAGTAACAGAGTCAGCACATGAGAATCCTGGGACTTGAAACAGCTTCTGTTAAAAGTTGCATCAACTGTACACTTATACACTCCAGAATTTGGTGAGCAAGGGGTGCTGAAGAGTGATGGATCATCATGGAACCCACATGCAACACACATGTTCTCATCTACCTTTGAAAGTTGAACCAACATGAACCAACTGCAAAAAAAAGAGAGATTCCACTTGGATATCAGGAAAAAATCCCTGAAGGTCAGGGCATTTTGGCAGTGGAACAGATTGCCAAGCAAGGTGGTGGACATCACTGGGGATCTTCAAGCAGAGGCTTGACAAATACCTGTCGGAGATGCTCTAGGAGGAGCATCAGGCAACAGGCAGGGGGTTGGACTAGATGACCTATTAGGTCCCTTCCAATTCTATGATCTTCTGTGATGTCAGTTTGGATTACTGTCATGTCCTACTGTCATACTGGCAAATGTCCGGTATGCCATACCTAATGTTGCCATATCACCTGGAAATCTGGATGATACCTGGGTTCCAGGGTCATGACCTGGCCAAGGTCAGGACTCACCTCGAACTAGGGAACTGGCAACCCTGGGTAGTGCCAGGCTCTGCCTGCAGTTCCTCAGCCTAGTGCTGGGCTCCTGCCTGGTTTGAGAGCGGGGTCTATAACAACCCTAGTCATACTGGCATTTCTTAATGTCATACTGGCATTTTCCAAGAAGGCAGAGGAGAGATTGTTAACTTGGGTTCCTGGAAAACATAACGTTATCAGGCATGTGGCCCTTGACAAGTTTATAAGTGAGCTTGGAAAAAAATCCCAGAGAGGCAGCATCATCGCCATTCTTTTGAGGTCACTAACTTCCCAAACCCTGGAGTCTGAACCGTCTCATCATGGCTTGTTACTTTTCCTCCATAAATCTGTCTAATTCCCTTTGAAAGGCAAGTAGGCCAGGCGCCATCACCAGGCACCAACACCACATCCAGTGGCAAAGAGTCCCACAGACTACTTATGTGCTACTTAAAGAAATATTTTCTCCTTTAGTCTGTTCTGATGGAAGGATTCTATGTTTTGTTCAGGTTTCGTAAAAGCCAAGATGGTTGCATCTCGCAAACTGGCCAATCCTGTTTATTCTAGCTACAATAATAAAATAAACCAGGATCTGAATCAGGTAAGCAATTTTCTTGGCACCTGAGCCAGCCCTTTGTGGATATATGTATAAACGCATTCATATATTGCTTACACTTGGAAAGCAGTGAAGAGGATTCTTGTTCCTTCCCCTGCAGAGATGCCTTCCTTGCGACATTCTGCAGAGCATCCATGCGCTCCCACCCATCTCCCTGCCTGTGTGGAATCAATCAATAGATACACTTAGGAAGCCTGTTATGGCATGTTGTGCACCATGGATTTTGATCATATCAATCATAATTGAGTTAGATGTAATCCATCTGACTCTCGCAAAACCAGGGTCAGCAGGGGCTGTGATGCCTCACTTCACATCAATTACCACATAGCGCAAAGAGGTTGGCGAGCAATTCCCTTTGATAGTTTCCAGCTATAAATAATTGTATAGTGCCGGTAGTTAAGCTGACTCTTGGGCACAATACAATATCATGAATTTTCATTTACTTTCTCTAGGAAGCTGTTAGACCTCGTGGCTGGAAATGGGGAAGAGTTTTATGATGTTGTATCAATCCTGCCCATGGAGATTTTTTTTTCTTTGCGTTACCTCTTTGTGTCATGGCTGCAGCCCAGGTTAAATAGGTCCCAAGCAGGAGGCTGACCTGCAATACTTTGGGTAGGTATTCATGTGAATCAGATAGGCAAGGTCAAAACCCACAAATGACTTGTGGAAGCTGTTATCTTATATAGTCCAAGACCATTTTTGGAAAAAGCTTCATTCATTCATTCATTCATTCATTCGATTTGTATTCCACCTTTCTCCCTGAAGGGCACCCAAGGTGGCTAACAATATAGTAAAATATAATTAAAAACGATAAATTACAGGGTGGTCCAAAAAAGGACAACTTTTATACACTTTTATATAGATAAAATACAGGCTGTCCCCCCAAAAGGCCCTAAGTATAGGAATACTTAAGCTTTTAGCTTCTGTACACAGCGATTACCTTTCATACAACTTATGTGTTCTTCGTGTCTTCACATACATCTTTGGTAACTTTTGGGGGGGGGGGCACCCTGTACAGACAATAAACAGACAATAAAATAAAGTACAAACAATAAAATACAATTAAAACAGTATAAAATGTTGTGCAGTTAGCAACAAAATACCAAACTATGTGAACCAGAGTGATATGAGAGACCACATGGGGCAAGTCAGAACAGATGACAATAGTTCCATCTTACATGTTTATAGGTTTTTTGATTGTTGAATTAGTAGCTCCATCTTCTATATAGGAAGGAAGGAGAGAAGGTGGGAATGAAGGAAGGAAGGAAGGAAGGTGGGAACAAGTGTCAACTGTGGAATAGACAGAGAGGCCAAAAAATTGCTCCACGGATGGTATCTAGAAAGTCAAGCCATGGGAAATGAGGAGTTTGGATGTGCAATCCCTGGATCCTTCATTTACCCCATGGTCTGGCACAATCAGCCTGTTGTTTTTGCTCTTGATGGATGGGTAGCAATCATGGCTGAACTAAACCACTTCCCTGAAGTGGTGTAGTCTGGCAATGACCACATCATGTGACCTGCTGCATGTACAGGCAGACCCTAATGGCAATATGAAGCTATTGCTTCTCTGCTAAACACGTCTTTGGTCCAGACATCCTGGTCCAGGCTGGTTCAATACCTCTTGTCATCCTCTCTTGAATAAATCATACATGGATGGCCGGCCTGAAGAAGATCCGTCTGTGAAGCCTGATGCCATCCTTTTCCATATTCATCAGTAATCTTTAAAAAAAAATCTTTTCTTCCCCACCCAGCAAATCTTGCAAACTGTCATAAGGAACAAATAATCTCTCCCCCCCCTTAAAATGTAACAAAGGCCCCCGAGCTGTGCTCTTTGTATAATAGTTAACATTGTCGCTAGTAATCAATTTATTTCACTGGTGGGGACAGTAGCCTCGTGACAAGTCAAAGACCTTTGGAAAACGGTACATCTGTGCCTCTTATTTAAGAATACGCAGGCACAAAAGGGTGGAATACATTAGAAAACAAAAAATATGTCAGCGTACAGAATGGGCCCATTGTTATCTCTGCCACCGAGGGGTTTGGACCACAGCATATGACACGGGATGTTCTTTCCTTGTTTGCCAGTCTCTGTAATAAAGTATTTGATGAAAACGCTGTAATTGATACCCAGACGATGCAGGCGTTCACTGTCTCACCCCTCTCTCTCCTTTCCTCCCTCCCTCTCGCCAACCATGTTGGAGTCATAATGTTGTTTTTATCAATATTGTAGACCCTCAAAGCAGGGTCTATTCAAATCCCTATTAATGCCCAGGATTTCATGATAGCTTTTGGTGTGCCATGGAATTGATGCTTCTTTGCCTCTGGTGGGATCTGGGAACAACACCAGAAATGTTCTGCTAGGAGGAAATAATCCTTGGATTCTTTACTGAAGGAAGGTGGGTGTGATGTTAACTTTGTAACTGTGGCCTCACTTCTTCCACCTGTAAAATGGGCACAATACTGTATGAGGCTGCTGCTTGCAAGGTAAACAGAACATTGCTTTTTGGGAACCTTGTATGGTAGAATACAGGAAGTCAGGGTGACCGAATGTCCTCTTTTTTAGCCTTGTGTCCTGGGGAAAAAAATCTTCATTATCCTCTTTTTCCTTGTGAGCAGGGAGCATGTACCTTTCTTGTAATATAAATTATGTGTAATAAGTTATATATAATAGTTTTAAATTTTATAATAAGGAATAGAGTCAGTGGGGGCTCCAGCAGGTTCGCACCTACTCTATAGAACCGGTTGTTAACGAGATATAGGACATATAAAGTTTAAAAATAGCCTTTTAAAAATGGCTGCCAGATGGGCATAGAACTGGTTGTTAATTTCTTTGAATCTCATCACTGAATAGAGTGTTTAAATTAAACACATGAAAGCAATATATATGAGTGTTTTTTAGCTTTTACATTGCCACATCCTACATTTTTTTATTAGGTGTCTTACATTTGGGGGGATTCAGTACACTCTTATCTGAGAGTAACCAGCGCACCACTGAACATGACGGAACTTGCTTTGGAGGAAACATTCATAGGATTCAACTGTAAGGCTGCAATATTGTACTGTAAATGCTGACCTGAGAGTGGCATCCATTGAAATCCATAGGGATTACCTCTGAGTAGACACACATTGGATTGGGTTGTAAAATACAGTACAGACATGACATCCATGGGTTGGAACTGTGGATGTGGAAATTCACAGATAATCAGATTTGCAGGTCTTGGCAGGTCAGACCCTTCAAATGTATCTATAGGGACTTCAGGGGGCTGGGGAGGCAACAGGTGAATGCCTTTAGAAGGCTAGGAGCACAATCCTAACCATGTCTACTCAAAAATAAGCCTCACTGTATTCAATGGGTCTTACCATTGAAAACCAGGAAAGTTTCTTTAGAAATGCAGCCTAAATGTTGTCATACCAAGGCCTTCTGGAAGGTTGTATGTGTCCTCCCTGGTCTTCAGTAGACCTTTGGATGTGATCGGAACACAGTTCTGGTCTTGATCAGAGGATCCAGATCTGACCATATCAGCCAATTTGAAATCCATGGTTAGACACCGGGGTCCCTATGGGGTTCCTAGGGTTCATTAAGAGAGGGAATGAAGTAAAATTCATTTGACTTCACATGAAAAGTGAAAGATTTGCGAGAACGTGTTGCACTTGGTGTTGCCGTTTGGAAAACCATCACCAGACCCTGCCTTGTGGCCAGTTTCATACCAGCTTAACCATCATGTTTTCTCCACAGGAATTTGAGATGTAGTTTCTCAGATCTTACAGTCTCCAGAGTCCCCTAAAGTTCCTAGGGTTCCTGGGAAGAGGGTAAGGCCAGTTTAGTTAAGCCCACTGGACATAAGGCCCACTGGACAGAGGGTAAGGTCTATTGTTTAGTTAAGCCCACTGGACATCCTTGCAACTTTTCTTTGCTACGCCCAAACTCTTCCCACTATCTCTCAACCTCTTGTTGGTCATTTGCTCCCATTCTTCAGGCTTTTCACCCTTATGATTTCTCCAAACTGGTCTCATAATGGGAAGTTATATGAGAAGTTGGTCTCTGTATTGGTCTGCATTTCAGTATGCCCTTGTCAAGTTCACGTGATAGCATCGCTTCCTATTGTTGAATGTAGTGCCTTTCTAAGGTCTAGGTGGAAACAGGGGACAGTGGGAAGAGGGGGGAGATTCAAACAGGAACCTGCTAAAATAGTGATGGTTCCAATTTTTCACTGTCAAAGCTGGGCTTTTTTTATTATTAAGCAGACACATGAAAAGTGAAAGATTTGCGAGAATGTGCCGCACTTGGGGTTGCCGCTCGGAAAACCATCTTCATATTGAAAGCAGGCTCAGAATCCTATCCTCCCGGGGATCTTTAACTCTCTGGATCTGTGATTAATCTCACTGGCCATTGCATGTCATATAAATGTTGTCAAAACCTCAGCGTGGATCTGGCTGTAAAAACGCCGACCTCTTATTAAAAACAAATAACAGGGGAAGGGAGGGGGGAAAATGACGGGAACTTAGTGTCATTCAACATGCAATTGATTTTTATGTGTTGTCACATACCCGCCTTCATGTACACAGCTCTGTGGTGTTGTTTTTTTCCAAACATAAGATTGCAAAATAATCTAAAACTACTTCTATAGTGTCTTCCTTCTTCTTGGGTGAACAGTTCAATCACAGGCCTTTGGGGTTACCATTTCTTTGCCAAAGGGCTCCACTCTGGCACTAGATTTTTTTCCCCTCAAGAGTTGCCAGTGTTCTGAAATCACCAGATCTTACCTTCAGAATGTATCTAGGTGTATCTCTGGATGTATCTGATCTGATGACCAAGGCGGTCCAGTGGTGGACTCTAGCAGGTTCTCACCTACTCTATAGAACTGGTTGTTAATGAGAGATAGGACATATAAAGTTTAAAAATAGCCATTTAAAAGTGCCTGCCAGATGGGCATACAACCATTTGTTAATTTATTTGAATCCCATAATTGCCAAGGCCCGTGAGAAGGGGATGCAGGTGGTAAACTGAACCCAGACACAGGGTCAAAAATGGCACCCATGAGCCACAGGAAGAGGGCAAAAATTTCCTGGGATCTTCCTTTTTTCTGATCTCACCTGGGACACATGACTGAAGGGGGTATATTCGACTGGGCTCAGAGTCAGAAGGGAGACTCTAAAGCAGCGTTTCTCAAAGTGGGGGATGGGACCCCTTTGGGGGTCGCCTAGAGCTTTCCTGGGGGTCGCCTAAAGACTCCTGGTGCAGGGGGCCAGGTCAGGCTTGCCAGACCTCCGGCTGTAGCTGCGCGCTCACTGGGGCTGACTGACAGTCTCAGGGCCCAATCCTATGCATGCCTACTCTGAAATAAATCCCACTGTGTTCTATGTGTGCAAAGAACACAAATTTCATTTGTAACAATGAAAATACATTCTGCATATCGGATGTATACTCCTGCATAAATTACGATTCATAACAGTAGCAAAATTACAGTTACAAAGTAGCAACGAAAATAATTTTATGGTTGGGGGTCCCCACAACATGAGGAACTTATAAAGGGGTCACGGCGTTAGGAAGATTGAGAACCATTGCTCTAAAGTCAAAGGAGAGAACATTTTCTGGGATCATAGAAAATGACTGCATGTATTGTGTGAAGACAATACTTACACATTTTATGTATGCTCACGTAGTTTTATATATTGCGATTTGTAGAAATTGTGATCCAATGAGATTGCATGAGAAAATGATCTCAATGGAGAAGGGAAGGGTCTTTAAAAAAGATCTGTATTCTGTGATGAAATTCCTCTCATATACTCTGCTGGTGACCCCAGATCTGATCTGGGTGATCTGAAGACTGTGATCCAAATTATGGATGTATCTAATCTGGTGATCCTAATCTGGTGATTAGTAATCTGGTGAATGCATTCCAAATTGTCATATGTTTTTCTTTAGAAGAAGAATACATATTAATCTGCTGATTCAAACAATGGATTCAAACAATGAATCCATTGTAATATGGGGGCCTCACAAGACACATAACACATCTCCAGGTGTTTAGCAAAGTTTATTTGCCAGCCTTACTGGGCAGTGGCAGTATGTGGTATGGAAGGTGTGGAACAATGTGGTATGGGAGGTGTGGAACACACTGGATGACACCCTTGGGTATTGACATCCCTAGTGGCAATAATTTTGGAAAACTTTCAGAAACAAAAATTTCAGAAATTTTGTATTTATGAATTTATGAATTATGTATTTAACCTTCATGTTAGATCTGATTGGGAAGGTAATTTCATTTAGAATGAAATGAACCATACCATATTAAATATCTGTATTCTATCAAACTTTATGGCTGGTTAACCAGAAAATGAAAACAGCCTTTTATAACAAATGGGTTCCCTAACTCAAAACTAACCAGTGAGACATTGTTCTGAGAGCCAAAAAGGGTGTTGTTATGACACAATAGGGTACCAATAAGATGGACTTACCTTAAGTTGGTTACTGATTTTTCATTGGTTACTGATTTTGTTGGGTGATCAGTGCTGAGAGAGAGAGAGAGCGTGGTGATGGCACTGTATTTAGGCTGTACATATTGAACTGAATGTTTTTTATTTGTTTTATTGCTGTATTAATTGTTTAATGTTGATGGTTTATTGTAAGTATTTATGTAGCCATTAGCCGAAGCCAAGTATGGTATACATACCTGGCCAGCCAGCCAGCCAGCCCGCCCGCCCGCCCATCCATCCATCCATCCATCCATCCATCCATCCATCCATCCATCCATGGTTTTTTTTTTATTGAAAGAGGTCCATTGTGGGTGTGACACAATGAGGTCTTCCGCTACATCACACAAGTTTGAAAAGTGTGGTTTTTTCTACCATGCATAAAACACATTTCAAAGGTTTTCTTGTAGTTTGTTGACCAGTTAAAGTGGAGCAAGAAAACAAAAACTGCCCCACACTTTTTTGCAGCTGTGTTAGTCGACTGCCGAAGTGGGTAGTGGGCACTCTGGCCATTGACATTCATAAAGAAAAGGTGACCCTGTCTTCTGAGAAGGATCGGATTTCTGTCTGAAATTTCATTTCAATTTGACATTAAAGCTAAAATTGGGGGCAGCTTTCTAACGACCAACATGGGCACACCCACATGTTTTTCCTTTGCCACTTTCTGAAATGCTTGATGTTCCCTAGAGAAGGACTCTGTTAAAGGCCCACAATTGTCTTTTTATTGCTTAATGAAAATATGGCATCATATGTTTTTGTGGAGGCCAGCAGGCTGGAAAATATGTAGTTAGCTAATGTGTTGTAAAAGCTATCTGATTGTGTGTGTGTGTGTGCGTGCGCATGCGTGCGTGAACTCCGGCATTCACTTTTTAATGGTACTCAGGTAATGTTTACCTGTGTTTTCCCTCCTCCCGCTAAATTGCGCTTTACTTAATACAGAAAGGTATTCATCTGGAGGTCCTGTGGGTACCATGCAAATTGTAGCAACACCGAATAGGATCAGATGGGTTCATATGCCAAGCTCACAGCCAGTCTCGTTGGTCTTCAGGCACCCCCAAAGTGGTGCCTGATAAGTGGTGCTACAAATAAGCCTCTTTGGGTCCCTGGCATGTCATCCTGGGGAATCACCCTGACTAATTCCTTGGAAGGGGGACTGTGGTGGTAGCTATAGCCATCTTATATGCCACTTTCTACTAGCCTATGGCTTCTTTCCAAATGCTCCTGTGTTCCTGGATAAAAAACTCAGTGGTCCATTGGGACTGAGTGCATATAACAATATTATACATGACCAGGGTGACCATATAAAATGGAGGACAGAGTGCTTCTACCTTTAACCATTGCATAGAAGTAGGAATTGAGGCAGGTTTAGCTCATCATAGAAGGGTTTAATAAGCAGCACCTGACTCAATTCTCTCTTCTATGCAATGGTTAAAGGGAGAGGCTCTCTCCTCCATTCTATATGGTCACCCTGTCCATGATGGTTTCATGGCAGATGCATTCCAGGATCCTTCCTGTGGCTATGCTAATCAGTGGATATGTGAATCTGCAGCTACTTCAAGTTTGATGATGAAACTAAAGTGGCTGTCTGAGGCTTAAGAAGACTTCTGAAGTCCCTGGAGGCTACCACAAACCTCAGCAGACCTCCCAGAGGCTTCAGAAAGCAACTTCCAGTTTGATATACTGGGTATAAGGAAATAAAAGTAGTGCACATTATCTTTTGTTACAATTTTATTGGTCCTCCAGCTGGATTTATTCTAGGTGAGATATTGCAAGGGGGTGGATTCACTGGTGGGATTCAAATAAATTAACAACAGGTTCTATGTCCTAATAACTTAAATTAACAAAAGATTCTATGTCCCATTAGTAACGGGTTCTCAGAACCAGGCACTCATTAGCAAAGGATTCTATAGAGCCTGTGAGAATCCCCTGAAGCCCACCACTGTCTAAGTGGATCCCTTGCAAATATGTCTCCACTTGAGTCGAAGGAACAGATGCTTCTTGGTTGATTCCTCTGCAGAGATATTTTTGGTTGATCTAGAAAAGAGGGAGGAAAAAATACCTCCTTCTGTCTCCCACTCCTTTGCTTATGCCTTACATATATCTCTCTTTCATGCTGTGACACCATTAGTGGAACCTAATCTCCTCTCTTGAGCAGACAGTTAGCAGTGGCACAGGGTAGGAGACTTGCATTAGGTCACCCACTCAAACAGCACTTATCTGTAGTAAATGTCTTGTAACTAATCAGAAAGGGATTCACTGCTGCCTCTGTGCCCATCAAATGTTCTCCCCCCATTTGTTTGTGGTGCCATAATGGTTGAGATTTAACCACCCCTTCTTTTGGCCCTTAAATAAATTGGCAGGACTTAGTAGGAAGTAAATAGTCAAAAAGAGAATAGTCTTGCTCCAGTTTCTTTCCAGACTTGTCTCATGTCTAACTCTCATTGTGGTCTTAAGAATTTGGAAGTGCTCAAGGCTGGGTGAACATGTGTCCTCAGTTTCCAGGACGTGTCCTCTTTTCTAGTCTTATGTCCTGGTTAAAAAACAAAACAAAACAAAACAATCTTCTTTGTCCCCCTTTTCCTTGTGAGCAGGCAGCACATAGCCTTTTTGTAATTAATAAATTATAGGTAATAACTTACATATAATAGTTTTAAATTTAATAAAAAGTAATCCTAAGCACAATCCTAAGCAGGTCTACCCATGGAGTTCAATGGGACTTTCTCCTAGGACTAGCTGTAGTGTTACTCCCAGGTTTCAGCTGTAGTGTTTAAATTAACCACATGAAAGCAATATACCATATTTACTCAAATCTAATGCACCATTGAATCTAACATGCGCTCTGATTTTAAAAGGCTTGAGGAAAAAAATATTTACTGGAAATTGTAATGCACAGCTGCAATTTAATTTTATTGCATTAAATAATGAGTTATATCTCAATAACAATAATATGACAAAAGGTTTATGTTATGATTTTAACCTAATTGCACGCATTTATACAACAATGGGTTTATACAACATTTTTATTGCAATAGAGTAAACTGTTAAACTAAATACTGAGCTATACTTATATTCAAAATACTGTATTTACTCAAATCTAGTGCATCAACGAATATAACGTACACCCCAGTTTTGGAGACAAAATTTGGCTGAAAAAGGTGAGTTTTAATTCGAGTAAATATGGTATATAGGTGTTTTAGTTTTTATTTTGCCACGTCCTACATTTTTCTTGCGTGTCCTATATTTTGGGAGAGACTTGACCTCTTTTGTGGTTAAAACATATGGTCAGACTGGGCTCAAGGTTTCTGGGTGTAGAACGCCTCTGCCCTTTGACGTTTTAAGATACAAGGCGGCTGGTTGACACCAGTATTGCAGAAGTCAACTATGATAAACCTTAGAAACAACATCCCTCTATGTTCATTGCATTTTCCTGGTATCACTTTTCTTGCAGTTTGTACCCATTGATTCTCGTTCTTCTTGTTGGGAGTCACAACCCACCAAGTAGATCCTGACACACAGTTTGAGAAACACAGGCTAAAAATAAATGAAAAAGCTCGTTTACGTTCATGACCCTGATTTAAAATGCCCCCCAATAGTGGGGTGGAATTGCTCTCTTCAAATGATCCTTAGAAATGGGGCACCAGTCAATGCAGAACAGCTGCATTTTTGTACAGATGATGATACACCCTTAAATTTTCAGGGATCCCTTCTGCTTTTAAGATGAAAAGAAACATCAGCCTTTAAATTATTTATTTTATTTATTTTTTAAAAAGTGACTCATTCTCAAAGTGAACAGTGCCTCTCTTCTGTAACTCTAAGCAAAGGAGGCTTTCACACGCAGCTGTGATTTCTCTTTGAAGCCTATGTTTCCAGTGTCATATTTTCCCCTCCACTCTGGATCATTACACCCTTGCATGGAACTAATCAACATTTACAAATTGAAATTAATCTAGCAAACAGGCTCTCTCTGATTAGGTTTCATTACACTGTTTAAAAGGGGGAAAGAAGGATATACACAGATGCACACAGAGGGGTTTATTGGAAACTTGACAACTGACAACCACAAAACCAGGCATCGTGTTTAATACCTACATTAGAATTATTTTAGGTTCTTTTTATTAAATAAATATCTTGTGAACAAATGTTTCTCCCATTTTTTTTTTGGGGGGGGGGGGGGGGTAGGGCAATCTTCTTTGATTTCTGCCAGGACATTGTGAGTCACTGAATATTTTATAGTGTTCAGTTATCTCTACAACATGAGTCATCCATTCTCAAGTATTTTTGGAAACTGGATTTTGTGCTTGAAATCAAATGTAGAAAAACCCAGAGTGATTTGAGAATGTTGCCTCATCTATTTTTCAGCTATATATGAATGATTTTTTGACCAGGTAAGAGTGTGTGCACAGGAACAGCAGGACAACAAATAAAAAAAAACACAAAAATTTACACCAGGAAGTGAGTACAAGTCTCAGAATTGAATTGTGAGGCAGTATTGTGTTCTGGATGTGACCCATTTTGCTGATAATAACTGAAACCTCCCAAGGAGCAGACCCACTAGTACCACTATGGGTATCACTGGTAAGGGGGTGACTGGTGGTAGTGCCAGAGAGAGCTTCACTGGTCTGGTCTTTCCAGGGTGACTATATAGAATTGTATATAACATTGTATAGAACAGGGAATTGAGGCAGGTGCTGCTTTTTAAACCCTTCTATGATGGGCTAAACCTGCCTCAATTCCCTCTTATATGCAATGGTTAAAGGTACAGGCAATCTGGCCTCCTTTCCCAGAAATGGTTATTGGTCCCTACCAAGTACTGATAAGAACTGCACTTCTTTAAGAGGCTAGAAACCTACCAACACTGGATCCTCTGTGATCTCAAGGATGAATTACAGTATTTACTCAAATCTAATGCTTACCTTTTCCAGCCAGATTTAGTCTCCAAAATCAGGATGTGTATTAGATTTGATGGATAATTAGATTTGAGTAAATGTGGTGTGTTGATTATAAGTATAGAGTGTGCATTAGATTTGGTGGCGCATTAGATGTGAGTAAATACAGTACATCCTAACCAGCCAATGGATACGGTGAAATCCTGGTGGCTATTTGTGACTATATAATTTAAGAAAATGAAGCTCATCAAATTCTCTTGAGAATTGCTGGAACAGCAACATGTGGGAACATGTGAAAGTGGGGCAAACATGTCCCTTGTCTGGTCCGAAGGCATATGATAGTGGTTTCCAAACATTTTTGGGCCATGACACCCTTGCAACTTGTTCTTCCTGGCTTTGCTTGGTGTAATCATCTTAGATCTTGCAAGACCAAGATGGTGGCACCAAGGAGTACCATAGTAGGGGCCACCAGGGACATCTCATGGAATCCCTGTGAATGTACCATGGCACCCTAACGCATTGCAACACACCTTGGAAACTTCTGGCACAAAGAGTAGCAAGCCTGGAAAAATAATCTGGGCTGGATGTGGATTCTGCTTGGGTAAAGACATGTACATTGCCCTGAGTTCATTACCCCAAGTTCACAGGCACTGTCCTGAAATTAAATGAAAAAATTGCTACAAGTAAAGGTGAATATGGAGGTTCTGAGGACTTTTTGAGGTCTAATAAATTTTGTGTAGGCCAAGCTAATGAACACAAAGTGCTTCCTCAATTCCAAGGCTGGGGGTCGATGGCGGAGGAATGCGCAACATGAAAATTAGCTTACAATAGGCCAATTTGTGGAATGATATGATTGCAATTGGCCCGGGCTTGGACAAGGTTGTAACGGCTCCATGCTTGTAACAAAAAAAGGATGAGAACAGATGAGCAAAATGTCTACGAAACTCTGGATTTCAGGCACAATAGCCTCTATTACTGCAGTTATGTTATTCCAGCATGTCATAATTCATAGAGAGCTGGCTTGTTCCAGACCTGGGCTACTTCTCCATTAATTATATTCAAAGCACACATATCCATATCTGAATGGTCGGGGTTGTCTCTTTCCATTAGTTTAACAAGCCCTGGTATTAATGAGATTGCTTCATAATTGAACCTTTTCATGGGTCCCCTGGTTAAGAAATTATGCTAATCTGAATTTCCAAACACAAGGCATCCATCATACTTGATGAAACAGTAAACACCAACAGCGATCCACGTGGAGTGCAAATGCACCGTTAATTATTACAGGAACAAGCGAGCCTCATTATTTCATCTTTTGCGGAAGTGGGACATATTGCAGAGTGGAGGAACGGCTGTGTACACTGGACATCCACTATGTGGCAGTATGGTCCACTGATCGGAGAGCGAGCAGCTAAGTGCTGGGTAAAGTATCTCAAGCACTGATGCACTTCAGTGGGAAAACAGAACAAACCTTCCCTTGTAAAAGGCAATTCTAGGAGAGTGGAATAGCTTCGAGGGATCAGGAGAGTTGGCATGTTCAGATTATGGCTTTTTTGCATCAGATTAGGGATGGATAGAAACCACCATAAAAGTTTCACTACTCATATTGAAATTTGTTTGGCTTTCCTTGACAAGTCTCACTTGTTTCATGGGAATCCTGAAATTTGCTTTGTATTTTGATTTGGGCATTTCAATGCCAGCTCTCAATCCATCCCCCATCCCAAGAAATGTCATCTTGGAAAAAAATACGCATTTGGCTTGCCTTTAAAATTCCCAGCTGTTTCTCCTTAAGAGGGATTCTGAAATTTGCTTTCAATTTCATCTTTTCAAAATGTTAATAGCTTACCTTTGAACTGGGCAGACTGGTCTGGTTTGGTTCTGTAAAAATCTGTGCATCCATCACATATTCTAGAATCTGCTCCATCCACAATGTCAGACTCTTCTTGTTTTTCAGCTAACTTTTTGTGGCGCTCAAATTCTGCGCTGTGAGTCTGAGTTGCCAGCAACAGGTTCAGTGAGTTCAACCACAACAAATACTTTTTTCCTGTTGTGGGGTGAAAATAATTTAATGTTGCAGAGAAGCCTCCCAATAGCAAAAGTGTTCTGAGGATTTTGTAGGATCAATGGGGGGAAAAGAAAAATTGTCGGTTAATTATGGAAACAATATACCGCATTTACTTGAATCTAATGTGTCATCAAATCTAATGTGCACCCTATACTTATAATCATAATACTACATTTGCTCAGATCTAATTAACCATCAAATATAATGTGTGCCCTGACTTTGGAAACTAAATTAGGCTGAAAAAGGTGAGCGATTCGAGTAAATACAGTGTATACATTAGAAATGTTCCGCTTTGATAATTACAGAAATATTTTTTTCCAAAGCAAATATTTTTTCCCAAAGTTTGTGTGATGATGATGACGATGACGATGACAATGATGATGATGAATAATTATATACCGCTTTTCAACAAAAAGAGGCAAGTGACAAAGGAGTTCAGCAAGAACAATATGGCAACATCCAACCACACATGAGTGTGTAATGTAACCATGATAACTTTTTTTTGGAAGCAGTGCCAGGGTGCAAATGGGGTTGACAGCTTTTTCAAGGTGTTTATTGGGAAATGCCTGAGTTTCTGGAGCTGACTTACTGAACATGGACATCTGAATATCTTGTGGATGTTGATACTTGTTGCCCATCTTTTCTGGGATGAATACTTCTCTATCTGAGCAGCCAAGACAAATGACGTTCCTGTAGGAATGTGCATGGAGTAACCCTTAGATGACCAACCGGAATTTTTGTCCAGCAATTATAATTTATGCAAATTAGGCTATTTTTAGATGGTCATCTAAGGGCTGAATCTAAGGGCATGATATGCGCTGAATCTCAAAGTGGTGTGGACTCTTGGTGCCCCAGAATAAGATCCATAAGAGGGTAGCTGACATGGAAGCAGTTCTAAGCATGGTTGTGTGAATCATGTTACATGGTGTGGCTGCTAACATGTTCATAAGCAGCCTAAGCTGGGGTAGAAATCAATCACCAACAGTATTTATATACTGCTTTTCAACAAAACATTCATAAAGAAGTTTACAGATTAAAATTAGTCAAACTGCTTTACAGTCAATCCTGCTGTAAACAGAGAATATAGATTACTTTTAAAAGTAAATACACAACCACATGTTTTTGTGATAATGAGGTGATTTAATGGAAATAAATTTTTTAGGAAAAAATATCAAAACCTCTGTTACAACATGTTATTGTGTGTATTTGTCAAAACTAGACTAGATTGCCTAAGGCTGCAATCCTAAAGACACTTTCCTGGGTGTAAGACCCATTGAACACAATGGGGCTTACTTTTGAGTAGACATGGTTAGGATTGTGCCCTTAGAACAGTGATTCTCAATCTTCCTAACGCTGTGACCCCTTTATAAGTTCCTCACGTTGTGGGGACCCCCAACCATAAAATTATTTTCATTGCTACTTTATAACTGTAATTTTGGTACTGTTATGAATCGTAATGTAAATATCCAATATGCATAATGTATTTTCATTGTTACAAATGAAATGTGTGTTCTATGTACACACTGAACACAATGGGATTTATTTCAGAGTAGGCATGCATAGGATGCCTGGGGCTGCAATCCTATCCTCATTTACATGGGAGTAAAGGCCCCCCTGACTATAATGGGATTTATTTCAGAGTAGGCACGCATAGGATTGGGCCCTGAGGCTGTCAGTCAGCCCCAGTGCACGCGCAGCTACAGCCGGAGGTCTGGCAAGCCTGACCTGGCCCCCTGCACCAGGGGTCTTTAGGCGACCCCCAAGAAAGGTCTAGGCGACCCCCAAAGGGGTCCCGACCCCCACTTTGAGAAATGCTGCCTTAGAAGGAGGCCCCTTTAAGTGTGGGACCCAACTAGGAACAATTGGTCCAAATTGGCACTGACAATTGTAGTTTTTCTTAGGACTAAAGATTTGATATTCTTATCTGAAGTCTAGCCTGTAAGTTCCTTGGGGCAGGGACCTATCCATTTGTTCAAAGTAAAATGACAAGTATGCACATCAATACTGCTGGATGATATAGAATGATCCCATCCTTCATGCATCTCAAGGAACACATCCCTGCAATAGAAACAGAACAAGGGGGTTGCTGGACAAGGGTTTTCCATGCATTGCTTCTCTGGGGCTTGCATGTTATAAGGGCAGGGATGATGACAGAAGGATAAATGGACATCTAATTAGATTTCATTTAAGGCTAGATGCAGCAATTATGATTTCTGAATAAAAGCGGTTGTTATTTAGTAAGGTCACCTGAGCAATGCGCCTTAAAGCTACAGGCACTCAGTCCTCCATTATACATAGTCACCTAACATGGCATGTGGATGATTGGCTTCATTTGATAAAAAACCTTGTCGCTGTTCACTTGATGATAGAAAATCCATCCAAGAATTCTTCCATCATTTTCTAATATTTATTTAAATCTCTTTAATCTCATTGTTCAATCACAGACTTACCTGTAGTACAGCTCTTGGCATGTCTACTCAGAAGAAAGTTTCATTGACTTCAATAGAACTTAACTCCTAGGACAGCATGTAGAACAAACTTTGGTTTATGAGGGCTCTTCTGCTCCAAATTCAGTGTGTGCCTCCTGGAAGTGACTGGTGCTGATATCATTGGTAGTAACTTCTGGGTTCTGAGATAGAGCTTCAAAGAGCGACAGAGGTGAAAGTTGGGTGGGTGGACTTTAAAAATATGCAAAAACAGTGTACTGGTGCTCAGCTCCATGGGCTGAACCTCTGACATAAATTTAAAGTTCCATCCCATCTTGCAGCCAGCCAGCTGGTGGCCTGCAACACCCTGGGGGAGATGCCTCATGATGCTCCAGGGCATTGCAATACCCAGATTAGGAGCCCCTGGTGATAGGATTGCCACCCACTTAGGGTTGCCAAATATGAAGCTATAGCTAGGGATTTTATTTTCCAGTATGATGTAATCCTGGAGTTTGTTTTTTTTAATCTATACAATTGTGCTCTGTAGTTACCAGAAGATGGATGTTGGTTCCTGGAGACCAACCTCCTGGTTCCTGGAGGCCTGGCAACCCTGGTACCCAAGATGGTGATACAGATTTATGTAAGATGTATGTGAGAATAAAAAAAGCATTGAAATTAATGTTTTCTATAGTTCCTTTTTCCCAGAACTGATCATTGTGCAACACAGAGGATGATCAAAAAATCTGAGCAGGTTCATGGAGGACGAGGCAATCCTCAACATCATTTCAAGGCTGGTGTCAGGGGTCTGTATTGCAATGTGGCTGCTGAAATCCCAGGTTTTTGAAAGGGTTCACTGCTGATCACTGAACTCCCCTTTGTGCCCATAGCCTTTGTATGGAAATGGTGGAGTGATTTGCTCAGGGCTCATTCAGGAAACTGGAGGCCCCATGCTGGATCATTTGTTGAGGACCCCCTGGCCTGGAGTCACCCCACTTGTTTAATAACAGGTGAGTAGAAGGATAGCTTCTTCGTAAAGGATTCCTGTTCCTATGATAGAATCCATAGCTGACAATATCTCCAGAGGCCTTCTACCCTCTGTTTGCACAGCATTAGCTGAAGGATTGGATTTATGTAATTAAAGCAACGGGTCCTGCCGATATAGGTGAAGCGTTATAGATTTTAAAGGGCATGTGTTTGCAAAAGCGGCTGCTTTCCGCCCCCCCACTACCCTCTGCCACAATTCATTGTGTTTTCAATTATCTTTCTAACCAGGGAAGCTTGAGAGAGGTAACCCAAGCATCAGATCCTCAATTATTTCTTACTGGACCTCTTTTAGGGCCACAAGTCCACCCAGGTGTTCATAATGCTCTATCTGTTAGGGTATACAAATGTTCCCAGCCTGCTCAGTCCCACCACTGGATACAGCACTGAACAGGATTGGTCTGGAAGACAGTTTGACAAGGGATCTGTCCCTAAACAAACAAATAAAACCCCAAGTTAGTCCACTGGGATCAATGCACAAATTTGTGTACCATTTTCAGAAGAGGTATGGAGATACCACATTCAGACACTGAGATATGGAGCGTAATCCTAAACAATTTAGGTTGGCTTAACTCACCTGGCCTATCTTCTCATGGTGATGTGGGAAGGTTGGTGTATGCCTGTGCACTGGCTTAAACCTCTAGGAGTGGGGTAGAAGTGCCTTATAGGACTTTTGTGACACCCCCAGGACAGCATAGGACTTATGCCAGGATTTACCTAACTGGAGACTAGGACTGCAGCAATGGTTTTACCTAACTGGAGATTAAGATTGCAGCCGTGGTCTAATATTCATTATGGAAAGATGATTGCTTCAAGAAGGAAGGATTGGGAATCCTAACTAGTGTAAGAAAACATGCGTATTCCCCCCAGTCCTCCATCAACACATTTCTATAGTACCAAGCGTGCAACTAGTGATGGGTAAAGCTACCCAATGGGAATCCAGCTAAGTTAATGAACAGAGGCATACATCAGCTGGATTTGGCATATATAGTTAGATATTGTAACCTGCTATCAAAAAAACAACATCTCCATTGTGTTGAGCTGGGCTCCATGGCTGCTTAGGCAATCCACATGACTAAGTCTCATGAAGACACAGAAATTCATAAAAGGAAGCTATGTGCGCATCACATACATTATAATCACAACTGTCAAGAAAACTGAGCACTCTTTGTTCCACCTCTCATAATAATAGCAATCTTAGGAACAATCCAATGAGGTGCATTGAGCTCAGAAACACCATTCGATTATTCAGCTCTTGGCAAAAAATAAAAAGATATATCCCTTTCTGGAAGGGGCAGTTCAGCGACAGAGAGAAATTTAGATTAATTGATTCCATAATCATCTCAACTTTCTTCCACGATGGAACGCAGAGGGATGTATATCTGATTCTATAAAAAGACATTGACCAGATTCATACCTGTTTGGCTTTAGTAAGGAGATTGCTTCATGTGTTTCTGGGCCACACACACAGACTTATAGTGCAACCCTAAACATATCTACTAAAAAGTAAGGTCCATTGTGTTCATTAGTACTTACTCCCAGGAAAGTGTGGTTAGGATTGCAGCCATAGACACAATGAACATTTTTACATTGTTCAATACCCAAATCTCTTTTGAAGAAAAAAATCTAGGTCTTGAGATGTTTCTTTAACATGTTATTCAACAGCATGGACACTTTCAGCACAATCCAAACTTGCCAGCATGCCCGCAATGTCTTAAGTGAAATGTTGGGGCTGCTGCACTACCCCAGGGTAAGAGGTTTACTCCTTTGGGTAATGCAGCATAAGCTCCAATGGGTCAACTTGGATCTGTGTCACTGACTTTTTCTGGACCAGCACCCAAGTGGGGATGCTGGATTGCACCCTATCCCCCAAATCCAGAGTAACTACGGGCGCACGTAAGAGACTTTATGTGCACCCGTAGTTACTGCACCACCTAGTGAAAACCTATTGGAAATTCATATTGGAATCCAGAGTAACTTGTTTTTACACTGGAGCAAGGACTCCCTGTAGTTACTCTGGATTTTGCCCTTTATCTCTGTTTTTTGTGTTCAACATTTCTTTGTGTTTCCATGTGTTGTGTTGTATATTGTATTTTTCTCAATGTCCTACCAGTGACTAATTCTGCTGATCATAGCGACTGAATGAACTTCTGAGATGAATTTAACAGGATGTACAAAGTTTCTTTTGAGCTGCTTCCTTTTTGCTTTGGATTATAATTTCAAATGATTATGGCTGCAATCCTAAAGACACTTTCCTGGGAGTAAGACCCACTGAACATAATGATGCTTTCTTTTGAGTAGACATCGTTAGGATTGCACCCTATGTGATCATAATTTCTGTGAATTACAGTATATAAAACTATATAGATGCAAAATGTGGATTTTTGGGTCCCTCCTTTGACTCCTGGGAACCCTTTTTGACCCTTTGCCTGGGTACAATTTACTTCCTGCATGACCCTCTTTTGGGACCTGGTGATCAGACGTCTCAGTATCTGTAGAGGATGCAGAATATTGCTCAGTGTGAGAAGATGCAGAGGAGGACAGAGTTTTTTGTTTATCTTTAGGAATTGTGTCAAAATAATATATGGGAGAGTAACTTGCCCTCTGACTGTTTCAGACCAAGAGAAACGAATGAATGTGCATAACAGTGGAAAAAGAAATCGGGGGTCAGACAGGAAGCCCCAGAGAGCTAGTTTTAACCACACTAGCATATCCATGTCATAACTAGCCCAGTCCATTGTCTCCCATCCTTCACTTCCATTGTTATCTAACATATATGGAAACGACACAAGATAAGGGTTCCATTTTTTTGTGTGAGAGTCACTTTGTTCCAGTATTGACAGGTCATCAAGGGTCCATAGAAAATGCAGGTGTGGGAATAGGCTGCAGGTCAAGTTGAGGTTGGTGTGTCATTCAATGTCACTCAGAACCTTTATCTTGAGCTTCTTCATCAATGTCACAAGCGGGAAGATCTGGGGATAACACAAGGAGGTTGCAAGGACGTGAGGAGAAGGAAAAAGGTCAGTACAGATGAAAGATACAAACATGGCATGATCTAGAAATTTAGCCTTTTTACACACTAATAATTTCAGTGGGAGAGTTAAGTACTTGTCAAAAGATTTTGCAATCAATGTATTTACTTTTCAGATTTTTATCCTTCCACCTAGTTCAGTATGTGGTACATGCTCCCTCCCCTCTTTTTGTCCTCACAACAACCCTGTAAGGTAGGTGAATCTGGGCCAGTTACTCTCCTAGCTTGTCATCCAGGAAACCCTATGGCCGAATGGGGATTTGAAACCTGGATCCTTCCAGGTTTAAGTCCAATTCCCAAACAACTACACCATCCTGGCTCTTTACATAGTTCTTTATGTCCTAAGGTGATGTGATGAAACCCCTTTGGAAACCCCTGTCCTAGGATCAAACCATTGAACAATCTCCAAGTAAGGTTGCAAATGATTTGTGTAGAACCCTGGAAAGAACTGGGAAACCCTGGAAAACCTGAAAAGTTCAGGGTTGACATTCTGAGATGGACAGACTAATGGACCGTATGATCCAGAAGTTTCCAGAAGGCCCAGAGGTGAAGAAAGACTCTGTACATTCTCAGAGATAGCCTTACCCTTTCAAACAGGGTTGGAGGCTGGCAAGAATAAAGTCCTGAGAATGGAGTAAGAATTGCATGATCATCCCATGACAGCTCAACTGTTGGCCTCCTCCCCCTCCCAACATTGCTCCCGAGAGATCCTGTTGTTAATAAAATCAAACAAAATGAAAATAGGCAAATTCATTGCAGCTATGAACAGGCACATTGTGTCATGCCTCACTAGTTTCCAATACCACTTCATTCTCACAACAACCAATCAAAAAAAAAAGAAGATGCAATTTTATCCTTTAGGCCGGATCGTGGGACAAAGGAGACAAGATCTGCAATCCAAAGGCCAGTCACTCATTCGCTTGTATAATTATAGCATTTCATTTTGATCATCCAAACCAATTGGGCTGTGTACCAGTAAATAAGTCTCTCTCTCTCACTCAGTCTCCATTTAAAATAAAATATCTTCCATAAAGAGGAATCACTCGAGCTTGTCCACCTGGATTGCACAGTTCAGAGAATAAAATGATTTATTTCGTGTATGTCTTTTTTTATTTTTATTTTTAAAGAAACAAGTAACTTTTCAGCTCTCTTTTGACTTTTCCAAGGAGTGATTGCCACCCTTATTCTAAACAGCCGGGGCATTGTTAGGAGGTACTTTGATTTCTGTAAGGAAGTTCTAGAAGCTTAATACATCCAGTTCAACATTCCACAAAGGATTAAATTGAGATGTTTGGGTTTCTCCCTTTTTCCCTCCCTTTATACCCCCCCCCCCCATCCTTTTGCTCAGTGTACAGTAAAACTTGATTTATTGGAATGGCTTGGTGAAAACCCCAAATTTCAGATCAGAAAATCAGGTATGGAAATAGTCGGCTATCAAATAAGCATCATTGCACAACTGCTTGTTTGAAAGCTGCCTCCAAGTTTTTGCTATTTCTGCCCAAGGTGACAAACCCTACAATCCAGAGTAACTACGGGAGCACATAAGAGACATTACATGTACCCGTAGTTACTGTACCACCTAATGAAAACCTATGGGAAATTCATATTTTAATCCAGAGCAAATTGTTCTTACACCGGAGCAAGGACTCTCCATAGTTACTCTGGATTGTGCCCAAAATGTTTTTTTTTCCCAGGACTGTCCTCTTTTTTCAGTCTTGGGAAAAAATTCTTCACTGATTTCCATTTCCTCATAAGGCAACATGTAGCTTTTTTAAATTAATAAATTATATGCAATGGTTTTAAACTTAATAATTAGTAATATAATGTTAAAAGAAATATATTTGAGTGTTTTTAGCTGTTTCTGCAGGATAGAAAATAGAGGCAGGGGTTGGATAATAATATAATTTCTTTCCTTCACAGGCTTAAGAAATTAGCACAGGGCAAAAATATTCAACTTCTTCACCCCAGCATGGTTGCACCCATCAGAACTGGAAGGGCATTCAGCTGAATAGGTGTCAACACAAAAAGGGTTCTCCTTCTAGTGGATGATGACCATATTTCTGATTTGTTATTCACATAAGCCCTGCTTGCATCAAAGGGTTCTGGAGCACTTTCTAGGGCATTAACAAGATTGAATTTCAGGAAACAACTGCAGTGGCATTGAAGTGAAGTGTTGGTGGTGGAGGACAGGCAAGGGTTCAGATTGGAGCAACCATTGGCGACATCATAGCCCAGTGATCAGCAAACATACCTGGATCACAATGTCCACCCCCACTGTCATTTGTTCCCTGCTCAGTTGAGCAGAGCCATCTTTGATTGTGTGAAATTTCTGAGATGGTGCCACCCTTTGACATTTTATGAAATCCAAGATGGTCATGTCTGGGTGAACCTTCTGGAGCAGCTGTCAGGATTATCCTGTGAGTGTACCAGAACATTCACCATGGGTACACCTGTACTGGCCCAAAAGGAAGTTTTCATATAGTGCAATCCTATTTGTGTCTATTTAGAAGTTTAAAAAAAGCAGGCCTCCGCCAGTCTTGAAAGACTATGGTATCGTGCTCGGCGCTGCGTATGCTGCATGCGAAGCACGAAAGCCTGGGTTGGATTGTTATGGAGGATAGGCTGTTACCCAAGCAGCAAATCCAAGTGGCTCCACGCCACTGAATGAGTCCAATGGAAAGGCAGAGCCAATATGATTGGATCCAGCTGGCATCGCAGAGCTGGGCTAAGGACAGGAGCTCACCCTGTCTTGTGGGGCCGACCTGGGTCTTGAACCCTAGCCGGCAAGTTTACAGGCACAGCGTCTTAACCGCTTGCGCCACCCACACCCCCATTTAGAAGTTCCACTGAATTCAATGGGGCTTACTCCCAGGAAAATGCTGTTAGGATTTCAGCCATTGGGAGGGTCCCAAAGGCCATGCTGGTGGCCCAAGAAGACCTAGAAAACCTTCCTGCCAGTGAGTTCTGCTGATATGAATTCTTGATCCACTACTCGGGTCCAGAAGATCCTTTGGCTGTCACACAAGACCCATCCTTTTTTCCTAGGATGCTTCTACCATCTTCCATACCGACTACCAACTTCTGGCAACCTCAGAATCCCACTAAATGCTTATCGTGTAAAACCTTAAGTGCTAATTGCTTAGTAATGAAAACTTTAATTGCTGGGAAATTAAACCTTTAATTGCTAGTGGCTGGCAAAGTGCCCATCCATAGCAACAAAGGTTTGCTTTCCCCCTCCCCAGAAAATGCCCTTTACACAAAATTACTCACATACCAGAATGTGGTGACTTGCACGTATAAGGGGAAGCCATAGGAGTACAGGGTGCTCAATAACCAGCCCCTCCCCTACATCTAATCAGTCCCACTTCAGTAGTGTATATAAGTATTATGGGTTGCTTTGTTTTGCTGAGTCAAATCCTGGGACCTGGCACACCCAGAACAGACATTCTTTATTCAGAACTTCTTGGATGTCTTTGGACCAGTAACTGTCTCTCAGCCTCACCTACCTCACAGGGTTGTTGTGAGGACAAATGGAGAGAAGGATCCATGGACACCACCCTGAGCTCCTTGGGGCAAGGATTGTATAAAAATGTGTACCTCCACCATGTCTTTGTTTACTATGTACCGCTGAAATGCCAATAAAGGTTAACTGAATTGAATTAAAAATGTGAAAATAAATACATAAAATAAAAATAGGGTAGAGAGAAAGTGGGAAGAGGACTCTTGATTCCACTATGGCACCTGTTAGAACCAATAGCTCACTGGTTTCAAAACTTACTTAGAAGGCCCACTCAGGAACTTCTTCCCAGTTCATCTTGGGATCCAAGATAGTGGTACCCAAATCTAATGAGATTAAAGATGGCAGTACATGGGGAAATAGGTCAGAAGGGCCGATTGGGACATCCCATGGTGTCTCTGCGCTGCGATTCAAGGTATTATGATGCACACTTTGGGAACCCCTATGATAGCTGATTTAAACCAGCTACAACCATATTGCAGGGTCTTCTTCAACCTACTGGTGAACTGGGACAGTCTCACTTCCACAAGCCCTAAGCACAGCAGAGATGGGATTTCTCAGGCCAACTCATGCCACATCCAGCATTAAACCTGTCCTCTATATTGCACCATCACCCCAAAGGTTCCCTGATCTTCTTGGTATGCCAGTTTTCCTAAATAAAAACAACAAACAATACAAGTTCTTCTCAAGGAACCTTCTACAATCTGCAGTAGATAAATCACAGTTACCCTGAGCTGTTTGACAGGAGTTTAAGCTCCTACAATCATCCGCCACCGAGGGAGTTTCTTCTTTTATCTTCCTAAATGCAAAAAGAAAAAAAGTATACCAGGAACTGGTAATATTGCCGGCCAGCCAGCATTAGCATTTTTTTAAAACATAAATATCAGCAAGCAGTAAGTAAATTTGGTTGATGAAATGTAATAAAACAAAGACGAGCTTCAAATATGGCCATTCCCCAATGGCTCCTCGTGCTCCATCTCACTCACTCACTGCGTGTTGCTGAGATTATAAGGTTTGCTTTTATCTGTCAGAAATCAATATTTCAAACATCGGATAAAAGAGAAAATTGAACTGGGAATAGGCTGAAGTGCTGTAAAAAAAACTACAAAGCACAATTATCAAAAAGCACTTAAAAGTACTTAATAGGACACACATATAAAAATGCTCAAATTAATGTCAAGGAAGCATAATGAGAACTTTCCTTCGGTCCTCCCTCCTCTTTGCTTTTTGATCCAAATGCAATGTAATTCACATGCAACCCCGGCCAGTCGATAGGGTTTTCGATTGATATGAAACCCCAAGGACTTCCAGCAAGTCTGTTGTGATGGGGCCACATGCCATTATGTATGATTGGTTAATATTTCAGTTTATTGAAAATACATTATTTTGCATAAAGGGGTTTAAGCTGTTGGGGACGGTTAAGCATTATAAACTGTTATGATTCGAAATGGATCTCGGGGTAAACAAAGATTTTACAGTTGAGGTTTTAATAAGAGCAACAATAACCTGAGAACTGGATTTCAAGGGGGAGAAAACGACCTACAGAAAACACTGTGTTTTTGTGCTGCTGTGGGCCATTAGAGGAAAAGAGGGAGCAAACAGGTAACACAGAGTCGAATCCTATGTATATCTACTCAGAAAGAATCCCACTATAGTCAATGGGGCTTACTCCCAGGGAAATGTGGATAGGATTGTAGCCTTAATTGTGTATTTATTTTGCACTTTCTCAAATGATTGTAAAACATCACACATGGTTATCCCCTCTTCTGTTTTCAGTGCAGTAGCTATTGGCATGTAGCACCTGGAGGCACAAAAACTTTTTAACCCTTCATAACCTCCTCAGTTTTAATCCCCGCCCATATGAGGTCTCTGAAAGGTGCTTCTAGAAGTGTCATTTGGAGGTTTCCAGGAGGTCTTTGAAGCCATTGGGTACCTTCTGAAGGTGTGTTTTAGAAGACTCCAAAAGTTATATCTGGTTTTTTATAAAAACTGGAAGAGTTTTTGGTGACCTCTATGACATTAAGTCATGGTACTTGGGACAGTGTATCCTGTGCATGTTAGGAGTAGGCTGGAGTTCTTCTTGGGGTAACGAGATATTGTTTCCCCTTACCTGGAGTAACACTCCAACTTGTCCAATGGAGCTGTTTGGATTTGTTCCAGTAAAATAGTTGCACAGTTCTATGTCAAGGTTCCAATCCAGAGAAAGGGATTAGGATACAGCAGAGACCTCCTTCACTCTCCCTCACTGGGGATCTTCAAGCAGAGGCTTGACAAACACCTGTTGGAGATGCTCTAGGAGAATTTCCTGCTACAGGCAGGGGATTGGACTAGATGACCTATTAGATCCTTTCCAACTCTAGGATTCTATGATTCCCCATCCCAGGCCCCCTCCCCTCCTCTATTCCTTCTCAAACTGTGTTTGGGACCCAATAGGTGAGCCAATTTCAGATGGGTTCCCATTTCATAGAATCATAGAATCATAGAGTTGGAAGGGACATACAGTACAATCCAGAGCAACTAATCTGTCCACATAAGAGCCCTTGGGCTGCCCTATCTATCACTAGGGTGGAGCAACTGCAAGATGCTCCAGCCCAGTTACTCTGGAAGAGGCTTAGGGCAGAGCAAGGCAAGATAGGGTGCCCTAAGAGAGGTGGACCTGCTCTGCCCTAACTGGGGCAGCCGAAGCAGCTCAGGAGAGGCAAGTTGAGGGCATGTTTAGCATTGCCTAGGGCAGAGCAGTTACTCTGAATCCAAAGCCTGTTTCCAAGGCAGAAATGCCCTCTTCCAGCCCTCAGAGTTATACCACCTCAGGAGCAGGTATAGTAATGAGTAGACCCATAGGGGTCCATGATAAGGCCCGAGTAAGAATGGCAGTGTTGACCAAAAATCTGAGTTCTAGGCCAGCCTAGCTGCAACCCCTTCCTCTCAACCTCAGGATATGGAACAAACTACGGCTGCCCACAAACCTCAGGATACAGCAGGCCACTCCAAGAAGCCCCTTGTATTCACTGTAGAATGTACTGGCATCTCATCAGGGACTCGTTATAAGGCAGGCACCCAGTGGCATCACCAGACTGGTGCGGCTGGGGTGGGCTGCATTGAGTGATGCGTTCCATATGGGGTGATGTGCCGGAGGAGTTTGACTGTCCTTTGGCAGGCCCCGGGCGTCAGCACACCCATTCAGGCCTGCTCCAAGGCGGAGCAGCAGCCAGAAGCTGCCACTTGTCCTCGGAGCTGGCCTGAACGGCCATCTGAGATGCACTGCGCAGAAACACACTGAGCATGCCGAACAGCTTCAGAGGAGACTTCCTTAGAGCAGAGAAAGTCCGCGCCTCTGCACAGCCATTCGGCTTCACTCAGGAGGCGGAGCGGCAGCCGAATGGCTTCAGAAAGAGTACTGCACAGGCACCAACTCTGACGCCTGCACAGTCTCCCCCAAAGCCAAAAGGCTTCAGAAAAGTACTGTGCATGCATCAGAGATGGTGCCTATGCAGTACTCTTTCTGAAGCCAGTTGGCTTCAGAAACAACTGCACAGGCACCAACTTTGGTGAGGGCGCAGTCCAGGTAGGGGGTGTGCGCATCCCAGGGGTGACACACAGACTTCCGCACCGGGTGATGCGCAGAGTCGTGTCATCACTGTAGGCACCACAGCTGTTCCTTGTTCAGTGTGATTTGAGGGGTGTCTCTCAGGAGCAAGTCCTCCCCATGTGTCAATTACTTAGCATGCTATGGAGCAGTTAGGGCAGCCTAGACTTCTTGACTCTCTGAATGCAGCATAACTTTCTGCTCTGGATACAGAATAGTTAGGGCAGAGCAGGCTGAACTTGCTCTGGATTGTGCCCCTAGTAGGTCATCTAGTCCAACCCGCTGCCTGCAGCAGAAAATCCCCCTAGAGCATCCCCAACAGGTGCTGGTCGAGCCTCTGCTTGAAGATCCCTAGTGAGGGAGAGTCCACCACCTCCCTTGGCAAGGGAGGTTTATTTTACTTTGTTGTTTAATATTTAAAATATATACTAAAATATACTATAGTATACTAAAATATACTTTACATTTATTTCTATAAAATATGTATTTTATGTAAAAATATATATTTTACTTTATTGATACACAAGATTTGATGCTCCCTTGACATGTGACTGCATTCTACTTCTAAATGCATTATTAGATATGTGATACTATCAAGATACTCCCTTGATATGTGACTGCATTCTACTTCTAAATGCAGAAAATGTCTGCTGGGGAGGGAGCGAGGGAGAGGGAGGAAAATCACACTGTGATCTGCTTAAGTGATTTAAGCAATAGCATTCATAAGTTACAGAGCATAATGTTTTTTAGCAGGAATCTCCTCCAACCTGCTTTATTGTACTTCCCCTTCAATTGTTAAATATAAAGGCTTAACCTATAATGCGAATGCTGTCGTCTTCCTAGGTGCTTGAATTGTGGCTGCTATTTAAAACTAATCAATGTTTTCTTTAGTATTTTAATAGCCTGTTTGCAAAGCAGCTCTTTAAGGAAAATTTGCACGGCATTCACCCGGGGAGAAAAATACATTTTTATGGCTTGAGAACAGCTTGTGATAAAACAAGAAAGACAAGACACGTCCCCTGTTTCCAAGTTAACGTACAAATTGTTCATACAATAACTTCAGGGCTTTTGAGAGTTCCTACTTATATCAAGCTAACGAGTATTGCAAGGTTATTTTATATCTCTACATATTTATTGTTGAGTGATAGCTGTTTGCCCATAATGTACATGCTGTAACAGTCCCTGTTGTCCAGGGAACTTAACCAATCCTAAACCCCAAACCTTGACTTTCATCCATTTGACTTTCATTGCTTTGCTCTTTCAGCCATTTTTAAAAAAATTATAATTGCATTTCAAATTTTGTCCATATGCTTTCCTCTTTTTGTCCTTGACTTTCATCCACTTGACTTTCATTGCTTTGCTCTTTCAGCCATTTTTTAAAATTATAATTTCATTTCAAATTTTGTCCATATGCTTTCCTCTTTTTGTCCTTGACTTTATTCACTTGACTTTCATTGCTTTGCTCTTTCAGCCATTTTTAAAATTACAGTTGCATTTCAGATTTTGTCCATATGCTTTCCTCTTTTTGTCCTTGACTTTCATCCACTTGACTTTCATTGCTTTGCTCTTTCAACCATTTTTAAAATTACAGTTGCATTTCACATTTTGTCCATATGCTTTCCTCTTTTTGTCCAGCGTCACCAAAACTTCATCCAAACTTTTGTCCTTTGTCATCCAATGACATTCATTGATGTTCTTACGTTTATTTTACTTTTATTTCTGTTCATTTAGGTTTCACATGCAGTCACACATGTTACATTAATTTACATTTAATATGCCACATGGACCAGATTGGCAGTTTCAGCTCAGCTCTTTTGTTGGAGAGGAACTGGTGACGTTTGACACCAGTAAATATGAAGGGAAGTGCAGAGCTGTCCGTCTGCAGCACGCATGTCCTCATGGACATAGTGGAACGCTGCTGCGTTTTGCTTCCTTGGGAACTGCCAGTTTTCCAAATTATTCCCTCCAGCTCAAAGTAAGTTCAAAAGGTGTTAAAAGCCAACATTCAGGAGGCTAATTCACCCTTGCTGCTCATTATTTCATACTAGCCCTGTAACTTTGCTGTGAGTTCTGCCTTTGCTGTTGAAGATATATTTAAATAACTCTTTAACATTCCATGGGTTTTGCAGATTTTTCCCAGGGGGCTCCCGCTGCAGCTTTGCACCTGCAATACAATGTGTCTTGCATTAGCACTCCTGAATGGGATGTACAGATCAGTGGTTGTTGATCTCCGGACAAGGGCTAGTGTGTCCTTGATTGGTTATGATACCGGCTACTATTTTTGGCTAACAAATCATTATTGTCCACTGTTGGCTCATGAAACTTGCCCATGTTTTAGCTAGGCTTCCTCCCAATAAAATGAAAGACAGGGAGGAAAGCACGAGGAAATACAATGTATTGCAAAAAAAAAAAAACCATCCTAAAACCAAAAATAAAAATAAAACCTCACTTCAAATAATTGATGGATTTTACATGATTGAAATCCATTTTACCCAAAATCTGCTCCCTTTCTAGAGTGAAGGAAGGGCAACTATAAAATCAGTTTAAAAAGGAGCTTTGGATGAAAAATGGGGGAGGCAATATTGTAAATACAAATGTAAATATTTTCTTCATTACAATCAGAGCTACAGACTGAATATGGAAGAATCTGTTTCAAGGCAGAAAAATTTTCATGTTACTCCAGAGACAGATGCTCCCTGGTTCAAGACCTAGCTTATCCAGGTTGGGCTGAAAAATACCCATGTGTTGTAGAGAAGAGCTCTCATTTTATAATGTCACTTTCAGTACTTCCGTGAAAGTAGAAGTCATATGTTTTGTGCTCTTGAATTCAGTCTGTACCTGGGAGAAGTCATGGTTAGATGTCCTCAGCCTCTGCTCAGTCTCTGCTCAGTTGAGCTCCCATTACCTCTGGAGGTTGGGGACTGGGGGAGCACGTTCACTCTTATCCACAGTACTGACTTTCCACAGGGGATCTGGAACTGAACCTCCATGGATAAGAGGACACACCTGCACACCACTAAAAGTTGGCCATTACTTAAAAGTCAAGCATTCACCAGTGGGATCTTGGCATCCTGAAAACGACAAATGGAAATACTGTATATGCTGGTGAATGTTGACAATTGCACAATTTATTAGCGATTGTCAGCACTCACACAGAAATGTTGACATTTGCTCAAGCCCAGTTGCTCTCTGTCACATTACAAATGTATATTAAAAATATGTAGATCATAACCTACCTTAAATCCATGTGATGGAAAAAGGATAAGATGGGGTAGGCATCTTAATTAATTCAATTTTTTTGCATTCTTTGTGCACGAGTTAGGATGAACCATTTTTAAACGTATAACTCTGAAACTATTTAGATATGCTGAAAGTCACCCTCGAATTAAATTTGATAAAAGGCACGTTGAAGAACCTTAATTACCTCTTGCTTTTTTTCCTTAGCAGAAGTTGTGAATTCAATCAGAATAAAACTTTGGTCTCTACCGTATTAAAATGGCATTTTGTTAGCGTTCCACTCACTGTTTCCACTTGAGTAAGATATCTCGACTCTGAAGAAAGGACATTTACTTTTCAAGTATTATTTTACTAATCAATTGAAAAATTACCTCCATGGATGACAGAACCGTAGACTTTTGGAGTCTCTCATTAAAAGAAGCAAACATTAATTACGAATCCAGCCCAACCTTTTCCAGACATAAAGTATGGGATGATCTATTTTCTCGATACTTAATTCGAAGTGGTGACCAGCTCTTTGAGTTATTATCTGTAAGGCATGAATAAAATTAAAATGCACTGGATGGCATTCAAAAGATTTATTTGCACCCTTAAATAATTTGCTTATGGCTTCAATCCTAAAGACACTTTCCTGGGAGTAAGACTGGGCTTACTTTTGAGTATACATGGTTACGATTGTGCTTGAAGTTTGGACTGTCCAAACACCATCAAGCAATGTGGCAAATCCAAAAGCCACATATCCACGCATCATCATTCCAGGGAAATGGATCCAGAAATATGTTCTGGTTTAATATTATATCATTCTTCAAATGGTTTAATGTAAATGCAGCTATATATGGTCCTCTCTTCTACTGAGATTTATCAATGAGTACCATCTTCCCAGATGCTGAAGTCCTCCAGCTGCCGGCTCTGTATCCACGGATATTCAAATCCACAAATGCCATGCTTTTAGATAAGAAGGACCCACTGTATATAAAATGAGGGCAAATTGTTCCCCACATATCCATGCTTCCACTTCCTTCCCCTTCCTCAGTTTTCTCAGTTGTGCCTGTCTTTATTTTGTGAGATGCTTGGGGCAGGGTGTTCACTCATCATTTAAGTGGCACCTATATAGATGGCACCACATAGATCAATCATCAAGAATCATCCATCACCTTGCAGAAAACAAGCTGATTTTCTAAGCGAGGAGTGGGCTCCCTGATTTCTTCCCCTAACAGGCAAGGGGTTCTTTAACAGATGACCAGGTACAGCAAAACATCCCTGAAGGATGAAAGTTGGAAAATCCTTGTCATAGTATATTGGAACAATTTCCCTTCATATTTGTGTTACAAAGTCCAGAGTCTCGTAGCACTGACTCATCACTTTTGAGAAAAAAATCCCATTAACTCTGAGAATGGTTACCTAACGCTGATGGTGGCCTTTGGCCTGAGGTTTGCTTAATATCGTCGCATTATGTTTTTCTCTCCGGTTTGTTTAGAGAACTGTTTGTCCTCTGGATTATTAAACTCTAACGAAACATCGTCCTTGGTGTTCATTGCGATGACGACATTTGGAGCCCATCCAAGTCTATTAACTTTTTTTTCCTGTGGCTGTTTTTAAGTGCTTTAATTTCATTCAGTCCTCCCGTTCGCTTGGATTTCACTGGCAGGGATATAAGAACCTTGGATGTTTTAATCTGAGCTTGACTCAGCTAGTTCATATGTAAGCTTTGAATTCCGTGGCCACCATCATGAGGTCAGAATTTGGCGGCATCCTATACACAGTTCCCTAGAAGTAAGTTCTATTCAACTCAATGGGGATTATTTCTGAGGAGACATGCCTAGGATTGCGCTGTTAGTTGTGTCCAACAAAAAGCCCAGGTAGGCAAAACTCAGGCACAACCATCAATATATACAGGGTGACCATATAGAATGGAGGACATGTACCTTTAACCATTGCATAGAAAAGGGAATTTAGGCAGGTGAAGCTGTCTAAATCCTTATATGTTGAGCTAAACCTCCCTAAATACCCTCTTCTACACAAAGGTTAAAGGTATAGGCACTCTGTTCTCCATTCTATATGGTCACCCTGAATATATATGAATCCTGCAATCCAACTACGGGTCATAAATGGGTTGTTGTGAAGGCAAGAGGATAAAAGTTTTTAAGTTACCTAAGGCATTGGCTATGGCATGGAAAAAGCAGATTAGAAATCCCTTGAAAGAAAGAAAGAAAGAAAGAAAGAAAGAAAGAAAGAAAGAAAGAAAGAAAGAATCCATCCATCCATCCATCCATCCATCCATCTGCCTGTCCGTCCGTCTGTCAGTCAGTAAGTCAATTGGTCGGTCGGTCGGTCGGTCGGTCGGTCGGTCGGTCGGTCAATCAATCAATCAATCAATCAATCAATCAATCAATCAATCAATCAATCAATCCTGGAATTTGATGATGGACACATTAGCTAAAACAGTGTGCATTATTTCTACATAGAAAATAACATCGCCAGAGGGGATAGAGCCTTTCCCATTAACCACTGGAGCCACTCCAGGCAGCAAAAGAGATGCTGTTTGGTTCAGCAAGCACTTGTGCATTGCTGTCTCTGCCCCAAATGTAGCAACTGGAAAAGACTGCTTACACCATACACAGCAGTGCCTGCATCACTTACTGTGCTGCTCCTCCTCTCGCTACACTACTGAGTTGCAATGAGTTACTGAGGCTGCAATCCTAACCTCCAGTTACACTGGCATAAGTCCTGGCACAAGTCCTGTGTTAGCCCCAGGGAGTTGCAATAGGGCTGTACTTCTGCTCCACTCCTAGGGGGATTAGGCGAGCCCACAGATATGTCTTGGTTTTCTCACACCACCAAGAGAACGGGAAGACAGTTGAGTTGTGCTGGCCTAAATTGGTTAGGATTGTGCTCAGTTAGGTTCTTTGAGTACCAACTTTAATCGTCTCCACCACTCTCTCAGTTTGGCGGGCTTAAATAAAACACTTAAGCTCATCAATCTCCTGTCTCCCATGCTTCCTATCTTCCTTTTCAGATCCAGGAATCCCAAAAGGAACATAACATAAAAAGAGGCTCCACTGGATCAGGCCAAAGGCCCATCTAGTCCAGCTTCCTGTATCATACAGTGGCCCACTGGATGCCTCAGGGGACCATGTAAGATACCTGCATCCAGGTGCCCTTCCCTGCACCTTGCATTTTGAGGTTGTCCACGTCTACAATGAACTGAACACTGGAGTTTGGCTGCTGATACTGGTTCACACTGGTGCAACCCAGCAACTGTATGGATTAAATTAAAGATGCAATCCTAACCTAGGCCGACACAACTTGTCAGTCTTCCAGTTCTTGTGGTGATGTAGGGAGGCAAGCCCATGTCTATGCACTGGCCTAACCAGCAGTGGCACAGAATTGTCTTATGGTACTTTTGTGACACCCCCAGGTCAGCACAGGACTTGTGCCGGGGCTTAGGCCGGTCCAACTGCAGCAGGTTAGGATTGCAGCCATCATTAAATAACTCCCAAGTGACTATCCTTTCAGGGCACCCAACATCCACCGCTCAGGGCCGCTGCTTCAGCTTCCCTTGTGGCAGGACCAGGCCTGCGTTTGCCAGAGTGAATGAGGCAAATAATCTCCATTGAGAAAATGAGCTCCCAATTCTGATTGTTTGATAGGACAGCGAGGTCAACTCATGCATAGTTGGTCTGCAATTTACCAGGAAACAAATCAAAGCAAATAAGGCAAAAACTAATCCAGACGTTCATTGCAAAGGCCAAAGAGTGAACGGCACGACCATCAAAGGATACTAAAATGTAAATGTAATTTGTGGGCTGAAAAGCACCAAAGATGCTTCAGTGCGACGACAATTGCCTGCTAATAAGCACCATGCTGTTTTCAGATGTTCATTAACCACTTGCAGAGGAGAGCCATAATAGCTAGATTTTTTCGTAAGGGTTTGTCCCGGCATTTGGAGATGTTGGAGCCACTGATTGTTTAGGTGTCGGACAAAGATGTTATCATTGTCAAAAGCAAAATAGGAGAGGGAAAGAATGCAGGAATGATCCCACTGATCCCTTCCAGACATGTACAGTTATTTTTCGGTCAGACCTGACCTATGTGGAGGGAAACAAGTGTACTCTTCTTAGAACTGCCAAGTGTATTTAGGGCGCATTAGTATTTAAATCCTCAGTCCCTTTATGGGTCTTGGAGGATGGGCAAGAAGATATGTGAACAAGGATGGACTAAGATCAACAGAAATACCTTCCTGATGGTTGGTTTTCTCAAGACTATATCACCTGGCTTGGAAGCCAACAGCCTGTAGATTATATTTCTTTACCCAACATGTAATTGATCTGTGGAACTCGTCGCCGCAGCATGTTGCTGTGGCACCTGGTCTAAATGCCTATGAAAGGGAATTGGACAGAGTAATAGAGGAAAAGTCCATCACAATTTATAAGCTGTGATAGGTAGATGCAGCCTCTTGGTTTTAGAAGTAGCCTATATTTGAAAGCCAGGTGCAAGAGAGTGACATCAGACACAGGTGTTTTGTTGTCTCATGTGGTCACTGAGACATGTGGTACAGGATACAGATACAGGAGATACAGGAATCTGGACTAGATGTGTCCTTGCTCTGATCCAGCAGGGCTCTTATAGTAGTATCAGCCTGCAGATGTTGCTTGTGGAGATACAATATAACAACTTTCATCCGTAAAAAAAATCCATTCAATTTTTTGCATCTCATCTTCCCATTTTTCAATGGTAGCTAGAATGTTGACAGTTGGAATGTTGACAGTTCCCTCTCCTCAGCCTGCTGATTGACATGGAATGTTGGCCAGAAGATATGGACACTTCACATATAGGTTAGGGTATCTGTGTAGCTAGATTTCTTAACACATAGATTTCTTAACACAAGTTTCACAAACATATTGAATCCCAGTTGGGGATGCTCTAATCCAGCTTTTGTGGGAGACCCCAGTGAATTCAGTGGCAAGAAGTATGCGTCATTGACTTAGAGCACGATCCCAACCATGTCTTCTCAAAAGTAAATCCCATTGTGTTCAGTGGGTCTTACTCCCAGGAAAGTGTCTTTAGGATGCCAGAATTAAACTGAAATATTGGAAGCAGCCCTTCCTCCACTGAAACAGTCTTGCAGGCATTATATCTATGACCTGGTGGCATCCAGGCTGGGTAAACATGGTATAAACAAGGCATCCCCCACTTTCTAATGATTCATTTTCTAATGATCCACTCTTTCAACACCTTTCAATTCTACCCAGAACATATTCATTCAATGTATGTTTTGCTCTTTCAACATCTCTCTGCTGTCCTAAAGGCCAAAATTGCCCTTCCCCATGGTGTAACTCCTGGTTTCATACCATTCCTAAGGAGCTAATGAGGAACCATTTGTAGAAATCTTTGTGTGGCAGCAGGAATTTGCAAGATAAAAGGGGCATTTGCAATTTGCCTTATGGACTGTTCTGGATTTGGCGGAACAGAGCCTGGTGCCCTTGCATGCAGAAGTCTGCAAGAGACAAACGTAACATGCAACCTTCACATGTGCATCAAAGCAGGTGGCTTCCCCACCACATGGTTCATCCATACCATCAGGACAGCGTCGGAATATCAGATTTAAACCTTAAAAGCGAGAGCGGACCATCAGAGTGGCAGTGTGCACTTAGAACTCGAGCGAGCGTGAAGGTAAGGCTGTTACTCTGAATGGGCAAAGCCATCTGCTTTGTAATGGAAACAGCCCTGCCTGTCAGCACCATCCAGGAAAAATTATTTCTCTGCCGGAGTGTGTAGCTGAGGAAAGTAGCTTCCCCCCCTATGAGGTAATACCCTGGGATGATGTATGACTGAGATAATAGCGTGGGTTAATGATCTTCAGCTGCATTGGGAAGTAAAACAAAGTAATTTCATAATACAGAACATGATGGATTAAATCATGTGAATACTGAGGATATACATTAAAGAAAATGATCTCTTTGGCATACTAAATGGCAAAATAAAAAGCACTTTTAGTAAGTTATATGATTAATTAGCCTGCCCTTTTTATTTATATACCATGATAAAGTAAAACACAAATCTTCGAGTTACCTCCTGGGCAATTACTCTCAAAATTTGTCTGGATGAGCCAGTAGCCTTATGTGATACCAGAATGTCAAGAAGATCTAAGAATTTTCCCCCTTTTGGATAAAAGTCAGAACTTATATGTTGCCTGGATGTATTACTACTGAACTATCTTCATCATGTTTTCCCAGGGTAGAGGCGTCTAGATTTTTCCCAATCCTGTCCATCATTATATTTAATTCTAAAGGGTTGTTTCCAGTTTCAAGCCCTGGGTCACCTTTTAGGCTGGTTCACACATACTTGTGCATCATGGGGTGTCTGTGCCTTCACGGGTCGATTGGGATAATTGCATTTTCCAAAACATGCTTGCCTTTTGGCTGAAATTATAATCAAAATCCCTTTTCCTAGGTGGGCACCTATCTGATACGGGGCTTTCTAAGCGGTGGTAGCCAAACTATAGAACTTAAATTACATATTGTACAGGTCCAACTTCGTTATACATGGATTTGAAAAAACAACAATTGTCACTATAAATCACAGTTTTAAAAACTGCTTTTCTACTGTTGCAAACAATCATTCAGTTATTTCTTCAGCTGAGCCAGGCAAAGGCCAGGTTGACCATATACTGTAGAAAGGAGGACAGAGTGTCTCTACCTTTTACTATAGCAAAGAAGCAAGAATTGAGGCAGGTTTAAGTCACCATAGAAGGGTTTAAAAAGCAGCACCTGCCTCAGTTCCCTCTTCTATGCAATGGTTAAAGGTACAGACACTCTGTCCTCCATTCTATATGGTCATCCTGGCAAAGGTAGGGGTCCTTTACATTTCCAATTGTTGACTGCCTCACTACAACAGGAAGAAAAGCTGTTTTTAAACAATTGTAAAGGGACACACTTTTTATTTTTTACTGCTTTTGTTTAATACATTTTTGGGTATAAATATGAAGTCCCGTAATCAAGTCCCTGCAGTTACTGATACACAACTTTATTCATTTAGGCGCAATGGAGAGCAAGAAACCTGGAAGTTGGTTTTTAAATCTATTTTTCCCACGGCTTTTTTATCCACAGATTATTTTTATCCACAGGAGGTTCTGAAAAGAAATCCTAGCGAATAACAAGGGACACCTGTACTTTCTTTACTCATGCAAAATGGAAGTTGTTTTTTTTTGCCTATTTCTTGTTAGCCTAATTCTTGTCAGGCTACAGGCAAAAATTTGTACCATTATTTCATGGCTTTCTTGCATTTAAGAAAAACAATAATTTGAAATCTTTTAAACTGATTTTCTGCTATCAAATATTTTATTTGCAGTTGGCAGCAACATTTCTAAAAAGTGGTATTAAATGCAATTTCAGAGGTTCTTAAGAGAAGCCAAGTGAGACTTTATATGACAAATGCATCACACAGAATGCAGCATATGGTCCATTGACATGGCTGCATCAGTGCTAGAAAGATGGGTAGGATTGGGTCTTAGGAAATTTGAGGGATGGAGGCAAAATTCCTGGAATGATTTGGCAATCAACATGAATATAGGTCCAGAAGAATATCTGGACTCGGGTCTACATGGACACTTAGGAGAGGTAGCAATGTGGGATTCGGGAAATCTGTGCTATTAACAGTTTCTATGTACGTGCTTTGAGCCATTATTATCAACTAGTGAAATTTCCCCACTGTTGCTGGAGTAAAATTTCAAGAATATTTGTGGGACTGGTGGGCATAGCTGTGTACCACTGGGCATTGACAGGGACTGGGCAATGGAGGGCAATAGGGTGCAGTGGCAGGCAACAACGGGCACTGGTGAGCACCAGTCACTGTCAACCATTGGACAGTGGCATCCTTACCAAGCACCACCAGGTATTGGGGAACACTGGCACCACTGCGTAGAAGGCAAGGGGCACCATAGGGCACCACTGAGCACAGGGCATCCCTACCAAGATACCACCAGGCAACCGTCAGGCACCCTTCAGGGACCACTGGGCACCACTGGGCAGCGGGCACAGGATACCACCTGTCACCAGGCATCACTGGGCACTGCACATCCCTACTGGGCACTAGGAACGACCTAAATGCAGGTATCACTGGGCACCAGTGGGCAACAGGCACCAAGCACCACTGGGCAGCCGGCAGCAGTGGGCAACACTGGGCAGCATGCACCACCAGGCACTAAATCTGCTCTTCACAGATCACATCACAGAAGGAATTAGTTCCCCCAATTTCATGCTTCTGAGTCCAGGGGTTGGGGCTGAGTCTTGATCAGTCTGACTTGAATGTTAAATATAGGGGCAAAAGCATGTTGCACCCCTTTTCAACCCCTTAGGGGTTAAATTTCTAAAAATAGGTTCTTAGTGGTTGTTGACATCACAGAAGGAAGATCCTCACTGAATTTCAGGCTTCTAGGTCTCCGGGTTTGGGATGGGCATTAATGAGTCAGGAATTCTTCAGTATGAAGTAGGGAGACAAAAACATGTTGCACGCCTTTACACCACCATCCAGTTTGAATTTATAAAAATTGTGGGGCTTATTCCCAGATAAGTGTGGACGGGATTGCAGCTTTGGGGAAATTTGTGGGAATTTTTTATTAAATAGATCAGCAACTGCTTGCAAAGGTTAGGTACTTCAAAATTTAAATAAATGTTTAAGCTTATACTTCTTGTATACTTTTAATTAATTAAATTTAACAATTTTGTTGAATGGGGTGGTGTGAAATTCTTCTTGTTTGCTGATGTCACTTCCATCCATGACATCACTTCTGAGTTAATGACATCACTTCTGATGAGTCCCACCAGTTGTTCTACAAAGAGGCTCCCAGTGCTAAACATCTGAGAACCAGCATCTATACTATACTATACTATACTATACTATACGATACTATACGATACTATACTATACTATACTATACTATACGACAGTATATAGTCCTTAGGCTAAGAACCACTGTACTGTATAGTCCTCCTTAGATTGGCTCAAAAGGACTGCTTTTCTTTTTCTTTCCTTTTCTCTTCACTCTCTTCCCCTTGAAAAAGATTGGATTGCAAAGACACCCTATAGTACATTACTGTTGACAAGCCAGAAATGCAAGATTATGTATATAAAGTGTAATTTTGTCTCATTAGCCGACAACACTCGTGGTTGCTCTTCATCTCCTTAATTCATTTCTTATAGTTTTTCTTGTCACATTCCCCTTGTTTTATGGTTTTGTAAGTTGCGAGTTATGGCTGTAATTTATGGTCAGAATTGAGTGGTAGCAAATCACCGAATATTTTTCATTGATTACCCTAAATTGTCTAATCTCCTGTATGTTTTTAGGACTTGATTGGGTGGTATTTACTGATTGCCTTCATCTAATTTAAAAATCAATCAATAGCCACAATGAGAGGCAATGGATAAATCGAGTCTAATGCAGCATAACCACTACAAATATCCATCAGAGGCCCGTTTTCAATCAAATGTGGAAAGAGTTTTAATACATAAACCAACATGTCTAACAGCTTTACTTCTGGAGCATATCATTTGAAAATTGAGCCTAGCCCTGACAGCTCTCTCTGCTGTCGAGGGTGATTTCCCACTACTAAAATGAGCATATTTCACTACAATAAAACTGTAGCAAATGAGGAAAAAAAATGTGATAAACTTGGGCTTAAAGGCACTCTGCTTCATCATCCCCAATATTATCCGTGGATAATAATAGAAATTAGCATAACATCAGCCTTTCTTGTAAATGGGGCGTATCTTTCCAATAAGTCTGGGGATGGGGGGGGGGGAAATGTTTCCTACACAAATTAATTTGTTAATGCTGTTCTTTCCCTATGTTGTCAGATTTTTTTTTGTATCTTCCATTACAATATTTTAATTCTCAGTAGAGGATATTACAAGGAAGGATTTTTTGAAGTTACTTTTAAAATGGTTTTTGAAAGGAAGAACTGGGTTTATTTTTCTGTCCTTGCTGATTTACGAATACAGTATGCAAGGATATAAATACAGTGCATTGATTTAGGATTTTCAGAAATGTCAAATGACAAGGAACTTTGCCATATACCGTATGACAATACCGTATGACATACACATATATCATATACATGTATTCATATAACACATGTATCCGCATGTAAGAATGTTCCTCTGAGCAACACTCCTCCTGTCAACATGCCTGCCTTCCATGGTTTGTATATTCAGCATCTGGCCAGGGTCCAATGAATGGAGAAAAAGCATCATTGTGTTCTGTGCATCATCTTGCAAACAATGCTTGGGGGTATCAGCATTGGCTGGGGTTGATGTGGGGGGGGGGGGGGAGAAGGAGAGAAGAGGCAGCATGGTCAACCCCATTCGGTCAATTGGAATCAACACTGGTCATTTGGCTCCCCATTTCTGGAATGTAGTGACAAGTCCACGTGGTTTGTTACGTGAACTTTAAATGTTCTGTTATTTGATCTGGCTTATTTTAATAATTTTTTATTTTTGTATTGTGTTTATTAGGTTGTACACCTGTACATATAACAGGTTGTAAGTCTATTAGATTCTAAGTCTGTGGGTCAGGATTTGTCTCATTTAAAAAAAAAAAACCAAGTACTGCACCTAGAAAACAGTAGATGCTTAATAATCGTAATAATGTTAAAAGATACACGCATTTTAAAATTCTTTCATTGGTTCTTACAGCAGTCAGTGCCAATCATAAAAAGCACTCTGACCGCATGCTATTTACTGTGCCAACTAAATACTGTAACTGTGCCAGTTATTTAGCTAGTGTATACCCCAGTATAAGCCTTATACTGAAGATGAGTACCCGCAGGTTCCTTACTTAGCGGAAATCTCCACAACTGCTCCCCCACCATACAATGCAGTGTGTGACAATTTGATGCTTGACAATTTGATGCTGGGACCTTTGCTGGGACCTTTGCCAGTTTAATAGAAGTTAGGATTACACTGACAGTTTGCTAATTTCTGCAGTTAAGGGCGGAGGAGCAGGACAGGCTGCTTTTTCCTTGTCAGTTGGCAGGACAGTTCCAATTTTGGAAGATTGTATTCACATACTGACAAATGTGACAGAGGGTCCTGTTCTGATTTTGTGGAAAGAGAATTACGGCAACCCTAGTTGGTAGACTTGGGGGAAGAGAGAGAGAGAGAGAGAGAGAGAGAGAGAGAGAGAGAGAGAGAGAGGAGGAGGAGGAGGAGGAGAAGAAGAAGAAGAAGAAGAAGAATTAATATGAACAAACAGCATTGAGTTCTAGGACAAAATTATGCATCTGTCAATATAAATCATCTTTTATTTTCTTTCTTTCAATCAAAATTCACTCTACATTATCCAAGATTTTGTTTGCCTGACTCAAATTAAATAAAAAGAGGGAGTTTGGTAGGTGGGAGGAAACAGCATCAAGAGCAGAAACCAGCCATGATCTCGTTCGGAGGGATCCATTTGCCAAGGGCCTTCTTGCGATGACATCCTCACACTTGTCATTACATCGCACTCTGCATTACTTACCTAAACACGCCACGGGGAAAGATGTGATGGATCTAATTTCTGGAAGATTGAAAGGTAGCCCATTACAATCATTAACACCCAACCTAGGAGAACGTTCTGGGATGATGGAAGAGATTCAGTGCTTTCTGGCTTCTCTCTGGGTCATTAGTTAAAAAGGGGGGAAGAGAGAGAGGGAGTGCGAGAGGGAGGCTGCAGAAAGGAGCGCGGTGGAGGGAGGCCGGGCGGCCCTTGTACTGCAGGTGTTTCATCCTTTTGTAAGGAAGCTGCTCTGAGACAAATGATTCTGGCTGGCATTTTGTACACACCGGAGATTGCTTATCGATCCAGATCAGAATATTCAGGCTGGCCCAGGGGGAGAAAGCAGAGTATTTTCAGAGGGAGTTAATAACTTGGCAGCTGAGCTGTCTTGTCCAATTCACTGAACCCAAGTCTCTAATCAGGCCTGAGTTTCTTATTTTGAGAACTCTTGCCATATGTGTCTGCCGGTTGCCTTCCACTCTATTGGCCCAATGACAGTGATTGGAATGACAGGCTTATAGATAGAGGCTAATCAAATTGTTTATTATCAGCCTAAATCAATATGTATAGATTGTTGAAACATCACTGTCCCATCGAGGAAAAGTAATACCAGTGCTCCCAGCATTGCGGCTGTAATTTGAAATCTCTTTTCTTTTTTTCTGCTTTTTTCCTCCTCCCCCTTTGCTCTTTTCTTTGGTTTTCTTCATCTTCCCCCCCTTCCCAACTGCATCTGAATTTACACACGGAAAAGCAATTGGACAAGGATGAGCGTGTATACATGTTTACACACTCCAATAAAATAAGATTAGGGATTTAATGATGAAATGTTGCCGGGCGCTTGTATTAAATATGGCATCATGGTCCCAGCTTGAAAGGGACAGTATGTATGAATGAATGTATGTGATGGCATAGCTAGAGGGAGGGCAGATCAGTAAGTCTTGGAGGGTGTATGCAAGGGCCTCTCCCTTTTGGAGACATTCCAGATGGCCGAGTGCACAACTGTATGGCGCAAATTCAAGAAGCCCTGGACTGCCCTGGACTTCTTGGAAATGGGGCTAGGATCTGGCATAAGTGTTGGATCCTGGCCATGCTTCTTCCTCTCAGCCCACCTGCCCATGGGAGGTGTAAATCCATGGGAAAGTTGTACTGTCTATAATGGATGCATTTCAACTGGATACAGCATGATTTCAGATTGCCAAGGGAGGTGGTGGACTCTCCCTCACTGGGGATCTTCAAGCAGAGGGTCGACAAGCACTTGTCAGAGCTGCTCTAGGAGGATTTCCTGCTATAGGCAGGGGTTGGACTAGATGACCTACTGGGACCCTTATGATTCTAGGATTCTTTGCAGGAGGAGAATTTGTTTGACGTGGATATAATTTGCCATGCATATAATTCCTTTTGCCATGTGTATAATTCCTTGTATTGCCTACACATAATATCTTCATATTATAGGCTCCTTTTGACAGGCTGCAATCCTAAACTCACTTTCCTGGGAGCAAGACCTATTGAATAGAATGAGACTTACTTCTGAGCAGACATGTTTAGGATTGTTTTCCTAGTCTCTCTTAACCATGCGCCTCCAGGGATTGGGGGGGGGAATGGTGTTCAGAAGCACTAGTGTGTAGTTATTCATAACCAAATGGGTCCCACAAACAGTAGGTCCTTCCAAAATTATATCTTGCATACTGTAAAGACATCATATGCTCTAATTGGTGGGCTGAGCTGTAGAAGTCTATTTTGGTCCTTGACAGCACTGAATGAAGTTTTCATTACAGTTGCTTCCCCTACTATACAGACAGACTAACGGACCCACAGGCATAAATACATGACTTGTATCACTTGTTTTCTTTTGTGAAATCTAAATGCAAGTCAAATAAATCAAGGGAACACTTAAAAATTAAAGTGTTCCCTTGATTTATTTGGTTTGCACTCAGGGAGCCTCACCACATCACCTCCCTTTCCTCTTTGGACCTATTCTTGCTGGGGGGAGTAAAATGGAGGCATATACCTCTGTTTTGCTCCCCCTTGCCCAGAATAGCTCTAGTGGGGGGCAACTGCTTGCATGCTGCGGTGAGGCTCCCTGCAAAAAGTGCTTAGCACCCCTTCTAGCTATGCCACTGACAAAGTCTACTGTGAATACCAAAATCTATTGGTCTGATTTTTTTTTCTTCTACCAATTTCATGATTGCAACATTTTTAGATCATGGAACTTTTGGGAAAGCCACTGTGTGTGTGTCGAGCACCATGCACACGGTTGGTCCAATATTTACTTGCTTTCCAACAAGTCAGACCATTATTTTACGAGACGTTATGATGGGATTTCTGGAAAGAAAGTTTTATCCCTTTAAGGGAATTGGGTTTGTTATGGGAATAAGGGCCATCTGGGTCACGGTTCTTATAGCCTGGGTAGACTCTGAGAGTGGACTCCCGAGAAGTAGTAGTTGTCCTTCTCTGACTCCTGAGGTTAATTGTCTGGGTTTCGGGAAAAAGAGTCTGTACTAGCAGAAATCAGGCGAGAATAAAATAAAATCTACTTCATTAAGCTATTTGCAGAAACTTTTTCTATGCTCACCTTGTTTGAACATAAACCTCCATGTGTGAATTCTGGTTATTTAATAAAACTTTTCTTATTTGCAATTTTTGTGGTCTAGTCTATGGATAAGGCAAAAATGTTCAGAAGGTAGTATAGGTGTTGGCTTTTTATCTATGGATCCAACTTTGTTAAACATGGATTTTTAAAAACACATTTCCTAAATTTGACACAACACAAATGGCCAGTGAAAATCAGTTTTAAAAATTTCTTTTCTAGTGTTATAGAAAGGCAGTCATGCAAGCAGTCATACCATTCTTCAACTGAGCCTCGCAAAGGCAGGGGGTCCTTTGCATTTCTAACTGGCCTCCCTACAATAGTAAGAAAAGCTGTTTTAAACCATTGTAAAGGGATACACTTTTAATTTTTTAAACTGTTTTTATTTAACACATTTTTAATATAAGCAGGGAGTCCCAGAATCAAACCTCTGTAGATATTGAGGCACAACCTTATTCCATTGGGAGCAATGGAGGGGCAAGAGACCTGAAAATCAGTCTTTAAATTATTTTCCCACTGGGTTTTTCAATTCATGGATTTTTTTTTAAGTCGCAGGATGTTCTGAAATGGAACTCTAGTGGATAAAGAGGGACATCTGTATTTTGCTTTGACAAGACCAGAGGGAGTGGTAAACCCAACTGAATGTTGATCCAATTACCCGAGTATTGTCTCCTAGACATTAAAGTGGGGATTTTAGCTCTACCTGAAGATGCTGCTAGTGGTTGAAACAATAATTTCACCTTTCTCTGCAATCAAACTGTGCTCCCAAATTGACCTCAGGGTCAAAGTGTAGATGGCATTAGGCTTCCATGATTACAAAGCCGAAGATGTTTCTCTTTTCAAAAACAACCATGGTGTGGCTTCAGTGATGGTGGTGGATCTGGAAAAGGGCAATAGGGAGGCAGAGAAGGGGTTCAACTCTTGGTTCCATACCAATTTTCAACATAAATTGCTCCCCTTCAGCTTCTGTTAATGCAAAGGGTGAAACAGAAGAACACAATTATATTCTGAGGATGATAGAACAAGACATGTGAATTGAACAGAAATAGATATTGGCTGCAAACCTAGCCTCCAGTTAGGCTGGCCTAAGCTCCAGTACAAGTCCTGTGCTGACCTTGTGGGTGTCACAAAAGTGCTGTAAAGTGGCACTTTTCTCCCCCACTCCTGGGGGAGGCGCACACACATGCACTTGCTTCTCTACATCACCACAGGAAGGGGATGACTAATAAGTTGTGTCAGCCTACGCTGGGATTGCACCCTAACACTACTATTAATGTGGTTGGCACTGAAATTCCAGGGAAGTGCAACTTGAAGTGAGTTTCAAGGGGCTTTCCAAAGAGAATTGTCCAAGAATTTCAATAGAAAGCCAAATGAGTCTCTCTAAAGGTAGGATTGCCATATGTCCTGGAAAACCAGAACAGTCCCAGTTTTGGGGGATTGCATTCACATATTAGCAAGCTGGACAGGGGAGTCTCATCCCCATTTTGTGGAAGAGAATTATGGCAACCCTACTATTAGCCCAATTCTATTGGGCGTCACCACCAGCAAAACATGAATACTGGAAAAGCACCATACAATGTTTTCTGATAGTGTGCTGCGTAGCACATTACTGGGATATAGGTGGAATGTTCAATCACTGGTATTCACGTAAGACAGAAGACAAGCAAACTTCCCATGAAATAGATTAATTCTAAATCATAATTTCCTTGGAAACCTTCCTTATTATTCTTTTTCAGCCCCGACCACATTGAATCAAGTATATTCTTCTCTCAAACTTGGCTATACCCACTGTGAAGTTGAGAAACTTTCCCCTTTTCCCCTCTTTTGATGTATTAATGCACCCCTCCAATTAACCATATTTTTCCATGCCCAACGAACAAAGACAAACTATTTCTGGATCTTCAGAGGCGTTGTGACGTTGCTGAGGAAGTTGCTGGAGCCATAACAAGGGCCTGCTTATGCTCTGCTTCGATCAAGGCATGTCCCAAATGTCATCAAGGAAAGGCAAATCAATGGCAAACGAATGGCGAAGGGGACATGCTGTGTAACACAACCACTTGTGTGTAATACAATCAAGGAGGCAAAGCTTATCTGCTGGGAGATGCACAACTGATTCACCAACTAGAAAGCTTGGCTGGGAAGGCACATGCACAGATTAGTGTAGCTTTCTTGTCACTAGAGTCAGTGGCATTACTAGGTGGTAAAGGGAATGTGGGCCACATCAGGTGACATGCACGGGGATGGTGGCATGCACCAGGTGGCATGCACTATTGGCCAAAGTTTTTTTAATCTTGATTTTGAACAACAACAACAACAACACAAAAAACAAAACAGACAACAACAGTGTATAGGGTATTGGTGCTTCCCCCCACTCATTTCCTGGGCATTGCCCTGTGCACTGCTTAGGTCCATCATGGGGATGATGTGCTGGCATCCTGAACAGGGTGATGCAAACCCTAGTGACACCACAACTAGAGAGTCATTAGAGTCTCTAATCACTAGTATCTAATAATATCTCCCATGTCTGGATCAATATTGTGTTCTCACCTACATTTTTGGGTTCATTTGCTCAGAGTCCTTTTATTTAGGTTGGTGGCAACATAAGTTAATGAGACTCTGGGAAGAACAGACTCATCCTTGATTCCATGACTTTCTACCACTGAATGAAGAAGTCCTGTTTCACTGGCTTTTCAACTTGTTGATGACTTAAAATATTCTTACTATTTTGCTATTTTTAGAAGTTGTTTCCTATTTTTTTCTGCACTGAAACTTGACTTTTATGTCAGTTGTTCAGTTATGTTCTGTTGTTTTCATCATGTTAGGCTGCAATCCTATGCGCACTCTCCTAGGAGCAAACCCATTTCAACATATTGGGGCTTATTTTGCAGGAGATCTGCTTGGGATTGGGCTGTCAGTCTTCCAAATGATGCAGTCATTCTGGTGCAGGGTTTGGGAGAACATGGTCGGAAGGACATCCAGGTAGGAAGTGAAAGTTTTGGGGTGGGAAAGGGTGGAATGGGAATAGGACAGGTTGGCCAGGTAGCCCCCTCTCTTGTAGGTCATACCCACTTCTGCACTCAGTTGCTTGTTTGGAGTTCAATGACATTACACCCAGGGTGACCATTGGTACTCTTTTTCCAGGACATGTCCAATTTTTTAGCCTTATGTCCTGGAAAAGAACTTCTTTGTCCTCCTCCGTGGGAGTGGTCCCTGCAGGCAGCACATAGCCTTCTTTTAATTAATAATTGGAACACGTAATAAATTTTAAATTTCATATAGGGTTTAAATTAAACATGTGAAATGTATATATGAGTGTTTTTAGCTTTTATTTTGTAATGTCCTACATTTTTCTTGGGTTTCCTACACGGGGGGGGGGGGGGGGGCTACATAAGGGGGGAGGGCACATGTCATGCAGTTATGACATGTGGTCAACCGGAGCACATTCAACCCTCTTGAATAGTGTATCTTTAATGCCACCTGTTTTGCTGGTGATGTAAATAAAGAATATTCATTAGTCAAGTGGTCTCTTTGAAAGAATCTTTGTTTTTAAACTGATTGCTAAATTATGTATTTCTGCTGATTTATTTATAGCTCTTGAATCAGATGCTTAAATGCTGTGTTGCAGGAGAGGCCTGCAGAGAAATAAATCTGGGGTCCAATTAGATTTTAAAACCAACCTTGCTTTTTTCTTTTCTCTCCTATTTTATAAAGGAGATGGTTTATTCTGCAGCCTGGACTACCTCCTGTTTAAAGGCTACATGCTGCCTGCTTATAAAGAAAAGTCGGACAACGCATTCCAAGACACAACTCTAGAAAAGAGGACGTGTCCTGGAAAAAAGAGAACATATGGTCACCTTGTACATGTAGTATAGTGTCAGCAGATGCAGCCATAGCCGTTATCAAACACCCACATTAAATAATAAATAAAATCCAGATTAGCAATTTTTATATAGATTTCTGGTTTGTATGCTTTGACAAAATTGAGAAGTGCAGAAAATTATGGTGTTTTTTTCCTAAATTTTGTTATTACTGTTTTCTCCTACCTCTGTCAATTAACAATTTTTTAAACTCAGTTTTTCAAGGGTTGGCTGTCTTATAACATCACCATTTTATGTCATTCACAACTATCTCAGTCATGGGCCAAGAAGCTCTTTAATCCTTTCCTTCCCACAATTATGTGAGATGAAATGAACATTCTTTTGACACTTAAAAGTCCCATCGATAATCAGGGAAATAGTATTCAACAGATAAATACTGGAACTTTCCATTTGGTCTCAGCGAAGCTGAAATGTGGCCACTTTGGCCGGATTATGCCCCATGGGCACAATCCAGAGTAACTACAGAAGCACGTAAGAGATATTATGTAGTTACTGCACCACCTAGTGAAAACCTACGGGAAATTCATATTGCAATCCAGTGTAACTTGTTCTTACTCCGGAGGAAGGACGCCCCGTAGTTACTCTGGATTTTACCCCATGTTTTTAAGAGGAGCTTTGCACTGAACCAGATATGCAAGATGGATTAAAATGAGGTGTCCACCCTCCTCCAGCCATATTGTCAGCTCTAAAGTATGCTGATGAAACCAGAACGCTGCACACTTCAGCCTCTCTCTTGAAGGAACGAAATGCTTATTAAGTGGTGGTGGTGTATATTATTTGCTTCCCCCTTCCCTCCTGATCTTCCCTTTTATATGCCTATTTTAAGCAATTGATTATTGCCTGGCTAATAATAGGTGCTTCTTTTGTCAAAGAGCTGAATGGCGAGGAGAGCAGATATTGTAGTATACAATTGTTCAGTGACTGCCATTGAAAATTCCCAGCTCTTACTGTATGAGGGGGAAAAAGTCCGTCGTGTTAATAGCTAATTTATCTTGTAACAGTAATTAGAACTCTCTATATCAGGAGGCCCACCTGGGGTGCAATATCTTGCTTGGAACTGTCATCTTCACATACATTGCCCTTGTGGCTCTTGTCTTGGGTTCTGGCCCTGAACTGAGGTGGTGTGAGAAGGCTGACGCATGACTATACATAGGCCTAACCACCACCCAGAAGTGGTGCAAAAGTGCCTTATGGCATGTCTGTGACACCACCAGGTCAGTATGGGACTTGCGCCGGGACTTATGCCGGCTTAACAGGAGTTAGGTTTGCATAAGTGGGAAACTCACATTCGCATATATCTCAACAAGAGTATTCTTCAAGGAACTGGGGAACCATTTTGAATTTTGTTCACCCCCATTTGGGCCTGCATTGAGTTCACAAGTATGGAATGTAGTATTCCTCTATGCACCGGAGACAGTCAACTTCTGTTAAAATGATTGTGTGAATTTTACTTTCACATCACAGAAGACCAATCAGCTTTTTTAATTCACAGACTCTATTTTAAGGAGGCATTCGGGCTTAACCACTTCCATGGACTCCATGCAGTTCACTCAACTGTTTCAACAAATGCTCTGATTTTTCACATGCGAATTCTTGGCTGGGCTTTGGCCAATTATCTGAGTCTTCTAGCGCCTTCTTTGTGTTTTCATTCTTTCCTTGGGTCAATTGTTTGCCAAGTACCGAGGCCAGGAACTGCACCGTTGCTTGGGTGGTGGTGATGGATGACTGGAGAAGAGATGTCCAATGCTTTCAAAATAAATTTTTGCTAAGTGAGATTGAAAAGAGAGCCTTTTATTCTTAAACAATAATAAAATAAGAATAAAGGCCTTCCATAGTAGAGATGAAAAATATGGGAAATGGAATTCTGGGAAGAAGTCATGCTTCTTTGGGTAAACTCTTGCCCAGCTTTTCCTGGCTCTGACATAAAAGAGTCTGTCTATCACTTGGACTCTTTAATGATTTGGAATTTACTTTTTAGGAGCTGTGGCATCACATGGAGGATTTCCCTTAGGACTTGGTAAGGATTTACTATAGCTCATCAGTAAAATCTGCAACAACCGGGAACACTCTTTGGTGAACTTTTTGGTGAACCTGGTGCACTCTTTGGTACCTGTAGGATGGTATCCAGTGGTGAGATAGGAGGTTCAGTGGCTGAACAACCACAATTGGCTCAGCCACCACAAGGTTTGAATATCCATGGGTGCTGAGCCTGCAGGTATGGGTATCTGCGTGGGTATCAGGTGAGGTGGTACCTATTTATCTACTTGCATTTACATGCTTTTGAACTGCTAGATTGCCAGGAGATGGAGTAAGGACGGGAGCTCACGCCATCTTGCAGTACTTGGGTCTCGAACTGCTGACCTGCCAATCTTCAGATTGGCACAGTGCTTTTAATCAGTAAGCCAACTTCAGCCCCGAAGAACATACTTTCTCAGAAGTAAATCCCATTGAATTCAGTAAGATGGGAAGACGTGCCTGCCATGGTGGGATGCCTGACACACCTTATTGAGAGGAAAGTTACACATTTACTTGAATCGAATGCTCACCTTTTTCAGCCGCTCTCCAAAATCAGGGTACACATTAGTTTTGATGGCACATTAGATTTGATTACTGAAACAAGTGACTTGCCTAAGGTGACAGAATGAATCAGTGGCAGAGCAAGATTTAAACTGATTTAAACTGTTTTGTAGTTCAGCCCCTTTGCTACCAACACCAGCTCCGAGAGCCAAAAATTAGAGGTAGTGTATGCTGTATTCTTACTCTTCCAGTCGTAGCACTCAATAGTCAAACCATTTCAAGCACCTTCAGCCTCCTGTGTCACATAAAAAGACATTTAAATGATCTTTAATAAAAGTGCATGAATGTTTGGATAGCTGCTGTATCCTTCCATGGGGGTTTGCACTGTGCCATTCATCAGCTTTACTTTTCCAAGGGGACACTTCACGGTACTTTTGATAACATCGCGTGCTTGGTTAAGGGAGGATATATTTCAAAACATTGGAAAAGTTTGGCGTTTTGAAACATTAAAATTTGCTTTTTACATGCAGGCTTAAAACAACAGTGCCCTTACCTTTCCCATCCACTAATTCTGCCAAAAATGATATCCTTGTTTGGAAACACTAAACCATCTTTGACAGTTTTAAGGTTGGGAGATGAACTTTGCAAAAATAGGAGGGGAGTGGGTGGGGAAGGAAAGAGAGGGCTATTTACCTCTAAGTAACAACACAGTCTTGAGAATTTTTTGGGTGCGTTTTAAGAGATTTTTAACCCTTTCTGGACAAAAAAGACCTTGCAGTAGCTTATAAATGGGTTAGAGAGAAAAAATTACATTGCTTTATGTAAAACATGACTCCCCATTTTGTCATAACCCAGGTAGATTTGTAAACGAAGGGCGCAATCCAGAGTAACTACGGGGAGTCCTTGCTCTGGTGTAAGAACAATTTGCTCTGGATTGCAGTATGAATTTCCCATTGGTTTTCACTAGATGGTGCAGTAGACCAATTTCCCATTGGTTTGCACTAGATGGTGCACGTAATGTCTCTTACATGCTCCCATAGTTACTCTGGATTGTAGGGTAAGAGGACCATTGAAAATCAGATTTTTTTCTAAGTATTGGTGTCAACCCTACTTTTTAAGTGGTGGTGCTGGGACTTGAATCTGGGATCTTTTGCTGCTGAAGCATATGTTTTATCTCCCAACTGTCCCCTTACTTTTACCTGGTAGGTATTTTTGCATAGGATTGATCTATGTATGTCTCAATATATCCCTATCTATGGGATCTCTATCGATAGTATCTAGGACCTATCTATGTATGTAACTATGTATCCCACAGCATGCTTCTCACAGCATGCTTCTTATTAAGGGCTGTGGGTGGCACAAGCGGCTAAGACGCTGTGCCTGTTAACCAGCAGGCCAGGGATCGAGACCCGGGTCGGCCCCACAAGACAGGGTGAGCTCTTGTCCTTAGCCCAGCTCTGCGACGCAGCTGGATCCAATTGTATTGGCTCTGCCTTTCCATTGGACTAATCCAGTGGCGTGGAGAGGGGGGATTTGCTGCTTGGGTAACAGCCTATCTTCCATAACAATCCAACCCAGGCTTTCGTGCTTCGCATGCAGCATATGCAGCACCAAGCACGATACCATAGTCTTCCAAGACTGACGGAGGCCTGCTTCTTATTCCTCCTTCTGAAACAGACCCAGATTCTGTCCCCTTAAGCCCCCTCTCTAGTAACACCCTCCCTGCTCTCTTTTGAACAATGTCCAACTTGCTGGTGAGTTTCCAACAGTGAGGCCTTGAACCAAACTGAGTATTCATGGTTTTGCGGCATTCTGTTGGAATAGCTTTCGGCACTCCCTGTTCTAAGCAGTTCACGTGCTGGCACAGAAAACCACATGGTTGAACATGTGGTTTGAAATGGTTTGAATTTTGCTAAATGTTACTAATTTGATGTCATTACTTGTGTGCAAAAAGGCAGAAAATGAGTGACAAAGATGGAAACACTGAAGATGCAAAATCGGGCAACATTCCAACTAAACCTAGGAAATCTGAACCTTTCTCTATGCAAAATATGTAGAATTCAATCTAGTATTTTTAACCATTCAGGTTATCTGAAGGCTGCCTGTATGTGCTAAAAACTTGTATGTTTACAGTGACCCTTAAAAGCAAGAACAGTTGTGTGGTGGTAAGAATCTAATCATTAATGGGCATCTAGGAAGATGAAAGAGGCAGCTCTGCAGATACAATCTTAGAGGAGATGGTGGCCTCCTCCACTATATATACAGGCATATATTCCCCACTGTATATATATATATATTATATACAGGCATCCCCACGCTTATTGGATGGGTTAGGAACCAGAGCACTATCACTTTCTTAAAAGTGAAAACCATTGAAAAGTGGAACCCAACATTTTTTAAAAATGTTTAAAATGTTTTTAACCATTTTTAGATTATAAATGTTGCTTCCAATGCTTTTTCAGCTAGTAAATTGAAAGTGCCCTTTTATCTTGCAAATTCCTTCACCACACAAAGATTTCTACCAATGGATTCTCATTAACTCTTTTGGGAATGGGATGAGACCAGGAGCTGCAACATGCGGGAGGGCAATTTTGTCCTTTAGAACAGCAGAGAGAGGTCAAAAGAATGGAACATGCATTGAATGAATGAGTTCTGAACATAATTGAAAGGTGTTGAAAAAGTGGATCATCAGAATATGAACCATTAGAAAGTGGAGGATACCTGTATTCCGTGTTTATCCTATCCTTTCTTCAATATTCACAAGTATATGAACAAGTGCATGCGCTTGTTCCCACTTTTTATCCTTACTACTATCTTCTGATGTACTAGGTTAGACTCAGAGTGAAGGAGGCTGGCCCATTAGCTGCAAGGGTGAAAGAGATCTGAACTCAGGTCTCCTTAGCTGTAAATCAACACCTTGTCTACTACACTATTCCTTTTTCATTGGGTTGGTAAAGGATTGCGGTGCAGAAACCAAAGGAGAAGGAAAATCGTTCTCCTGGTCTTCTATGTGATGTCCTTCCCTAGAACTTGGGCAGCAACACTTCAGCCTTTGCTGGCATAACCATAAATAACATGCCCATCTCTAATTTGGCCTCTAATAACAGCTGCCTGACTGATTTATCCACAGGCCAAAACAGGCACCTCTAATTTGCTAACCAATCATTGCAGCTCTCACCGTACCAACAGATAATTCTGCCATCTCTAATTTACCAGTAAATAATTCTGCACTCTCAGATTTACTCACCGATAATGTGACCGATTTGCTGACCAATGATGGTGTCAATGGGTAACCATAATTTGGACACCCCCCTTCCCTTTGGCCTCATGTTTTAACAAGAAAAAGCTATGGTGAGCCTCAATATTGCAAGCCTGAAAGTGGTTTGTGCTGATACACAAAGCTAACTAAAGTTTTGTGTTTCATTGACAACCAGAAGTCTATGCGTACCACACACTTCAGCTGCCTCAATTTATAATGTATGGTCTTTATGTTCTGTCTCTCAGGAAAATCACTAGATCTTAACTTGTCCCTATTTTTTTTGCTTTTTGGGATACTTCCTTAAAAGCTTTTTTCTGTCTTTATTTCAGATACAGGCTCCAATCCTATGCATATTTCTATGCACACTTCTCTGATCCTATGCACACCTAGGTGTAAGCCTGTTGACTCTAATGGGTTTTACCATCTGATATGCCAGGGCTGTAGCTGGGCGTCGATGACACTAAGGGCAAAATCCAGAGTAACTATGGAGAATCCTTGCTCTGGTGTAAGAACAATTTACTCTGGATACCAATATGAATTTCCCATAGGTTCTCACTGGGTGGTGCAGTAACTACGGGTGCATGCAATGTCTCTTACGTGCTCCTGTAGTTATTCTGGATTCAGGGGTAAGTTTTGTCGCGATCCTCCTGCAGTGGACCTCCTCCCCTCTGAGCCATTCCAGAAGGGGAAGCATCCAGGAATGACTCAGTGTAATGGATCTCCTCTCCTCTGAGGCTTTCTAGGCTTAGGATGTTGTTAGTCATTCCAGGATGCTTCCCCCTCCTGGAATGATTCAGAGGTGGAGAAGATTCCTTGCACTCTGCAGTGAGGCTCCCTGCAAAACTCAGTGTTTTGCACACACACATGCACATCCTGGAATGCAAGATGCAGGTTTCTTGTTGTCTTGTGTGCTCTTTGGGGCATCTGTAAGGCCGCTGTGAGGTATAGGAGGCTGGACTAGATGAGCTCTTGGGCTGATATAACTGGACAAGAGGCACTCTTTCAAGTGGGTGTCCCTCCTTTATTTAGCAGGTAGACTAGAGCCTTCTCCATGTGGACTGAAGGGAGGCAGGCAGTCGTTCATCTCTGTTTGCACTGGTGAAACGGAAATGTTAGAAGGTATGATGCTAGCTTTGTAAGAATGAGGCTTGCATCTCCAAAGCAGGCTAGAGTTTCCTCTCCTCACTGTTATTCTCTGCCAATATTCCTGTCATCATGCTGGGGCTTGGCCTGGGCTGTGCTGAGCTTGGATAATGCATTTTAGCGACAGAAGCATGTTTAGCTAAATTGCTTGTCCCACTGACCCTACCACCCAAGTTGATGGTAGTGTAGTCCAAGTTTGGTACGGACGGGAAGCAAAAGAGGTTCATTTTGGCGAGGCCAATTTCCCTTGTGCCTGGCAAAAGAGAGGAGTGAGACGTGAAATGTTGCTCTGAAAGACGTCCCAAGACTGGTGACTCATCAAAGGTTTGGATTAATTCAGAAGTCAGGCTTGATTGAAAATGTGGATCCTCAGGATTGTTCTGATTTGGAAGAGCAGACTAGAAAAGGAGTTTTGCTGCACATGTCATTGTGGCTTCTATCATTCAACTCATGCCAACTTCTCACTGAGGCTTTTTCCATGTGAATTTTTCAGCGATGGATGAAATATGGCGAGACTGACAATGGGAACAAGAAGAAATAAAAAGCAAATATTAAGAAAATATATTAAAAAATATTAAGAAGAAATATTCTAAGATGATATTGCAGGCAACTTCTCACTGGTGGGCAGCAGGCACTCCGACAGGCCAAGGTTGAAAGCTGGAGGTAGACTAAATTAATTGATTAATTCATAAGAATAGAGCAAAAACTGATAAATTGGAAGGGGAAAGAATAACGATCCAAGAGATGCAGTGGAATGCTTGCAAAAGTAAGGGGAGAAGATGGGTAAGGGGAAGGGAGGCCAAAGGGTGCAATGAACCTGTGACAAGAGGAAGGAGAGGAAACAGATGACATTTCATGTCCTGGTTGGCAGGCATGTCAGAAAGGTCTGGGTTAGTAAATCTTGTCAGTGATGGACTGGGTAGCGTGACTCGGGGTTAATGAAAGGCCCATGGGATTTCAGAATGTCTAACTTTCTCTGGATTGTGTCCTGTGTAAAGAGGTGATCATTTGTCATGGAAAGGACATGAAAAGATGGTGTTCTATCAACAGAGTGCAAGCTTGGGGGAAGAGAAAGCATATCTATGTATTAGAACAGTAGTTCTCAAAGTGAAGGTCAGGACCCGCTTTGATGATTGCGACTTCATCGTAGATTCTGAAAACCTGAGTGCTGCCGTCATGGAATGGGATATTCAGGCTGCTTGCCTGGGACTGAGGGTGCAATTCTAATCTAGGGTGATGCTTTTTTCCTTTTCACATAAACCAACTGTCACAATGTAGTCTGGCTGTCGATTGTTGTTAGTTGTTTAGTTCACACTTTTGTGCTATCTGGGGTGCACCATGAGGAGGCGAACTAGCATCACATCCTATTAGATACTGTAACTGCTAATTATGCAGCAAAAGAGCTCAGCTCCTGCAGTTTGCTAATACAGTGATGCCTCATGTAACAAATTTAATTTGTTCTGGAGGCATGTTTGTTATGTGAAACGTTCTTTACGTGAAGCGGATTTTCACATAGGAAATAATGGAAACTCAGACAATTGGTTCCACAACCCCCAAAATATTCATATAAAAATATTAACTGGATGTAAAAATGTTGACAGAACACTGGGATTGAATTCAAAACATGCATTCAATGTGCATGATCTTATGAAGTCTACTTAGGCTGCAGTCCTAAAGACACTTTCCTGGGAGTAAGACCAGTGGTGGGCTCCAGCAGGTTCGCACCTACTCTATAGAACCGGTTGTTAACAAGAGATAGGACATACAAAGTTTAAAAATAGCCATTTAAAAGTGGCTGCCAGATGGGCAGAGAACCGGTTGTTAATTTCTTTGAAGCCCATTACTGAGTAAGACCCATTTAACACAATGGGGCTTACTTCTGGGTAGACGTGGTTAGGAGGCTGCAATCCAAGACACCTTCAAAGTGTCTCCCCACTTTCTCCTTCTCTCCATCCTGACCCTCTCCCTCCCCTGCTCCCTTCTGGCTAGCCCTGAGCTGCTTCCCTTTTCTCCACTGCTCTTCTCTCCCTCTGGCCACAGGAGAAACAGCATGGAAGTGTTGCTTTCACTATGGGCAGGTGCACTAGGCAGCCCTGACGCTTTTCAAACAGGCTGCCGGCCAGCGCATCTGCCCCAACTGCCAACGAATGTGTTCTTTACGTGAAGCACAGTTTGTTACATGAAGCAGAATCCTAGAGAAATTTTTGTTTGTTACATGAAACATACTTTACGTGAGGCGTTCTTTACGTGAGGCGCCACTATATTTGTACATCTAGATCAACTTTTTGGAAGGAGGGCCATTTTATTTCTTTGACACTGATTTGGGGGCTGGAAGAAAAATAAAGAATTTATTTACAATTCAAATTTGAATAAATTTGCATAAATGAATATATTAGAAATGGAACTCTAATATAGAGTTCTAATGGAACTCTAATGTGGAACTCTAATAAAGAGGGAAGAATCCCTCTTTCAAGAAATGATAGATGACTTTACAGAAATTCATTTGGCTTATTAAAAATTCTCAGATATTTTAGGACTTCTGAAAATTTGCTTTGAATATCCCTTTGTGCAAAGTATGATGTCAATTCTATTTTCAACATCTAATTGCACTGAGCATGGAGAATGTGAAGCAAATGAGCTCCAAACATATGAATGGTGGGCAGGAAAGAGCTGATGTACATGGCCAGTGTATATATTCCCCCAAGAGCATTAGAGTACTATTGATTTTCCTAAACAAATAGGATACTGCCCACATCCCACTGTGTAGCCCTTACACAGGTTAATTCTTTTATCCATTTCAAACACTGTCAATCGATAGCCGTGATCAGGTAGGTTGTGAAATTGCCAAGAAAGCACATCCTCAAAGCAACCCTAATACAGCACCTTGTCTGGGTGACTTAAAACCCAAGCGCAACACATTGAAAATCACTAATGGAACACACAGTGTGGTGCGACCACGCTGCGAACAGTCAAGGATCATGCATAATGGAAGAGCGCATCTGCTAACAGCCAGTAACACAAGCTAATTTAATCTTGTTTTAAAAGGAGATGCGAGGAATTAATCTTGGGAGATGTCCCTCTTTGGCCCTTGCCAGTGTCAGAGCAGCCATCCATTTACACCCCCCTTTTTGATTATAAAAGCAGGATATTTTCCAGAGGGAGCAGCTCTCACTTAAATGATCATCTGTTTATGTTTCAGCCATATTTTGCTGAAAAATTAACAAGACCCTAGAACTGTACATCATTGCAGGGTTAAAATGCGCTAGTCAATGACCATGGCAAAGGAGCACTGCTTATTAGGGCCCCACGTAAGCATTAAATTCAACATAGTATTCTAGATGGTGATGTTCTTCCTTTCCACAGGGTGAGACAGTGTACTGTGGTGATTACTTCCTAAGAGTATGTTTATGTGTGAACATTTGCTGTGCATAATCTGGAATGGGGGAAGACAGAGGTGGTGGAGGACAGGGTCTAGATCAATGGTCTCTAAATCATAGACCGTTGCTCTCCAGGGATGCCTTCCTGGTGTCTCCAGTGCTTTCCATTCCTGTGTGCCCTTCATGTCCCCAGATCGAAATGATGGTGGTGCAAGTGGTAAAGGCTGCAATCCTAAAGACACTTTCCTGGGAGTAAGATCCATTTAACACAATGGGGCTTACTTTTGAGTAGACATGGTTAGGATTGTGCTCTAAGACACTGTGCCTGTTAACCAGTAGGCTGGGGTTCAGGATCTGGGTCTCCACAAGACAGGGTGAGCTCCTGTCCTTAGCCCAGCTCTGCAACACAGCTGGATCCAATCTTATTAGTTCTGCCATTCCATTCGACTAGTTCAGTGGCGTGGAAAGGGGAGATTTGCTGCTTGGGTAACAGCCTATCCTCCATATCAATTTACCCAGGCCTTCGTGCTTTGCATGCAGTGTCAAACACAATACCATAGTCTTTCAAGACTGATGGATGCCTGGTTAATGCAAGTCTATGGTGCAGTGGCCCAGCCAGCATTGCATCCAGATTCCTTGGGCAGATGCATCTGCTCAAAGCATCATGTTGTTCTGATTTGAGGATATGAAGAACTGCAGCATGCCAGAGCAGAAAGCCCTTGTCATGGGGACACGGGTGAGAATTCACCCAAATCCCAAATCTGGCCAACCAAATCCAGGATTTGGGGACATGAGGAGCACACCATGTCAGAATGTTACCAGTAATTGAGAGAGGGGGAGAATTCATCCAAATCCTAGATCCAAAGGGAGCTGGTCTAGCCCCTTAGTAAAGCCCTTCCAAATACATTTGGGGTGGTGGAAGGACTCCAAATTTAACTTAGCCACATCCACAATCGTGTGAATAATTTTGGAGGGCAGTTCTTTGGTGAAAGAACTATGAATAGTACCAGTAGGCTTTGGTCAGTCCCTAGCTACAATGCTACAGGAGTTCACTTTCATATTTAAAAAACCTGCTAACTTCCAGGGATATAGTGGTATACATTTCTCATCTGTGGGTTCTGCACCCATGGATTTGACTCAACATAGGTTCCAATTTAATGGGGCTCAAGGACCGTTCAGATACAAGTAAAGGATCAGGAGGGTTCTTGATGCCCTCCCTGTGGTTTTCATTATCTACAGCTATCCATGGGTGGTCTAGAATGGATCCCCAATGTGTGCCGAGGGCCCATGGTACAAACAAACAAAAAACAAACATGTACACTCTTAGCTGCTGAAGCAGAGGGACGCGTTCACAAACTTCCTTAGGACCCCCAGGAAGAGGAGGGAAGAGGGAGCAAGCCAACGACATTTCCTGATTATCCTTTACAAGGAGATGGGATGACCTCAAGGTCCTTTGTTTCCGTGCCAAATTAAACTCGTTTGGCAACTGAACAGGATTATGATCAAATTGGAAACGGGGCGTCCTAGGCATTCAGCATTCTAGTTTCTGCAGTGAAACCTTCAAAAGGTCCAATATTTTCTTTTTCAATCAAACACTATCCATAATTATGATAATCTGTGAAAAGTGCTCATTGCTCCCACCCTTGGCAGTTAAATGATTTGAGCTGAGAAAGATTGCCAAATTAAAAGGATATATTTAAAAGACACAAGTCCCTTGCTTTTAAGCCAGTTTGGGAGGGATAATAGTGTGTTTCATTAATTTTATGTTAATTTGCTATGGAAAATTGAAAATCAGAAAAATGCAAAAAACATTTTATATCGTTCATTCGTTTGTTCGTTTGTTCGTTTGTTCGTTCTTTCTTTCTTTCTTTCTTTCTTTCTTTCTTTCTTTCTTTCTTTCTTTCTTTCTTTCTTTCTTTCTTTCTTTCTTTCTTTCTTTCTTTCCCTCCATGTACCCAAGAGGAGCACTTTGAACTTCAATGGATCTTGCTCCCTAAAAACATCACTTCCTCCTCTTGCCAGGCCTGCCCCATGCCATCTTTCAATGAACAGAGAGAGGTTTTATGCAAACAAGACACAGTAAATAAATGAATGAATAAATAGAAGTGGGAGAGAGAGAGTACAAAGGACAGATGTGAAGAAAAATCTTCCCATGGCAAATGCAGTCAAAATGCATTATTAGGGTGTCCAGGAAATGATAGTTCATGTCCATTAGTTCTTTCAGGGTTAATATTGATGCAGATATTATTTCTATCCATGGTGCCATTTATTTGAAATATTATGACTGGGAGTAGCTGCAGCAGTGAATCAAATCAATTGATAGAGCAGTTAGCCCTGCAGACAAGGCAGCCTTTACACCGTGCTGCAAGCATGAAATATTATGGAGATTGTTCTTTAAAGGGATCACTTTATCATCATTTGTATGCCACCCCGGTTATTCGTGGCTGCCTGGCTTCCCCTGTTGGGTTAGAGCTGTCATAACTCAATCAGCCGTATAATGCGGCTCGTAGCACCTCCGTATCAGGTATTGAAGCTGTCAAGGGCCGTGTCGGGGATTTCCCTGATCCCTTTTGACAGCGAGCAACACCACTCTGATATCAATGTCAGTTTATATATGTATGATATGTATTTCTTAAATGTAATTAGAAGCCAGGTGGTGTGCTCGATCTATCTGGATGGCCCAGAGCTGCTGCTGATGGAGATGTTGATTTCTAACCCTGTGCCTTACCCCAGGAAGGCTATATGATAAACTCAGAGGCAATGGCCAAACTCCTCTTGTCTAGACACATCATCTAAAATTGTCACTTTTGCTTATCAATCGGACCTAATTGACTGTAAAGCCCGTTTCATTGCAGTTGAATGAAAGTACTGTAGAAAGTACTGAAGAGGGTTCAAGGGCTCCAGAGCTTGAGAATTTTGTGAGTCGATACAGAAACTAGTTTTCCCAGTTTTATCCTGAAGCCTCCTGGCTCTCAGGTGTCAGAACATGGTGATGCAATGTTCTGGTGATGCAACATGGCAATGCAGAAAGTCACCCACTGCAGCACACTTTATCCCCTGCCTGCATCTTACACTCTCCCTTCCTTCTAGAATGGCCCCATATTGGCAGGTGGGTGGCACTTGCTACTTCCAGCAACCAGTACTGTGTCCTCCAAAGAGCTTAGGAAACAACTGGGGAGCATTTGACCCCTTGTCACCCCTATTCACACCTGCCCCATTGGACACCCACTTGCAACCTGCTGCCCACCCATGGCCACCTGCTTTCTCTACCATTGGACTGGTGGTTGTCCAATGAAAGTACTTGGATGTGGGTTCAGGAATAAAGTACATGTTCAACCAATGGATGGCAGCAGGCATGGTCTGGTAGTTGAATGCAGGGCTGCTGAAGACAGCTAAGCAGGGAAAGACCTGGACAGCTCCTGGATGGGAGACTGAAAGCTGATAAAGCTGTCATGAATCAGCAGAGCCAGAAAGTGTCACCCTTTACAACTTGGCTGACCCGAAAACTCCTGCCGGAAGCCCAGAAGGCATTTTCTGATACCAGATGTGAATAACACACAGTGAAGGATTCAACCTATTTTTACCAAGTGCCCATAGAACAATTACCAACCTCACAGGGTTGTTGTAGAGACACATGGAAGGAGCCTCAAAGACTACTGTGGAAAGGACATTCCCGGCAGTCAGGTATACTTTGGGCAACACTGGAAACTTCACCAGTAGCTAAAACTTCACCACCAGAAAACTCTGGACTCGATAAATCAGTGGACTCAGCTCATTCCACTACTCTTCTTGATGTAATGGGCTGACATCTGGGGGCAACAGTGGCTAAAGGTGTTGTGCTTGTCAATCTGAAGGTCAGTAGCTTGGTGGTTCGAGACCCAAGTACCACAAGACAGAATCAGTCACAACTGGTAGGGCAACCTGTGGGAGATACCTTTACCTTTTTAGTTGATACCACAATGGAGTTTGTGTTGGAATATCAGCACTTAGTTGGAACTAAATTCCACAATGGAACTTTGGCAATTTTTCCCCTGTCACAAATTCCTTAATTCTGTCTAGAAGTTAAATACGGGTGGGTACATCTTGTACCCATGGGTGGGTACATCTTGTACCCATGGGTGGGTACACATACACACAAATATATGGGCATGGACACTAAAGCTTCAAGTTGGGATTCAGATTTACCCCCTGCCATAAACTTGCTAGGTGACCTTAGACCTTCAGCCTCATTCTTCCCAAGCCACAAAATTGGGATAATAATACTTGCTTATCTTAGAACATCTCTCCAATTTGAGCCTTTTTGTGATGGTGTCAAATCAATATAATACTCTCAGGACACAATCCTAACCAATTTAGGTCAGCACAATTCACCCATCTTCCCATTCCGGCAATGCCAGGGAGTGGCTGGTGCATGTCTGTGCATTGGCCTAACTTCCCAGGAGTGGCACATAAGTGCCTTATGGCACTTTTGAGACATCCCCAGTCCAGCATGAGACTTGTGCCAGCCTAACCAAGGGTTGGGGTTGTACGGGTCTACCCAGATAGGAAGGGGTCCATGTAGGGCAGTTTGCTAAACATACCCTGAAGCCTTGATACCTTCTGTGACTTTAGCAGCACTGAAGGATCCCAGCATGAAACAAACCTCAGCATTAGGCAGCTTCATTGGTTCAGTGACAACCTTTCCTTCCAGTTAACAAGTGAGAAGGATAAACGGCAGTTCTGGCAGAAGTTTCCTTTTCTGCACCATCTCACTGTTGTACAGATGCCAACTGCTTCTTCTGCTTTGCCAGTCCCCTGTGTAAGCCGGGGCCTCTGGGGCATGCTTGGCGGCTGCTTACATTAAACACAGGCTCACCGTTGGGATGTCTGCCATGGCACTTTACATTACCGTCAAAATGTAACGAGAAACTCAGCGGCAAGTGTAGACAGCTGTCAAAACGAAAGCCAGCGAATTACTCTAGGAAGCCTTACCTGTAGCGTCGAGCCTTGGCAGAGAGAGAGGAAACAAATTCTTGTCTAGCCAGGTAGGCCTATTATTTCATTTGTACAATTTTCACACTGCATATTCTCAGATGCCATTAAGGGTATGTCAGAACACTGAACAACTGGCTGCCTCCTAAGCTTCCTTTTCTCTGATGCAGGAGTATACCAAGGTGATAGCCAGGGTGGCCAGTCTTCAGGAGGGTGTCAAAAGGGTCCCCCTAAGATAGCATCAGGTGTGATTTGGACTGGGGCTAGTTGTAGCCACCCACAAGAAAAAGTAATTAATAAGTAACTAAAACAGGCCTCCGTCAGTCTTGAAAGACTATGGTATCATGCTTGGCGCTGCATACGCTGCATGCGAAGCACAAAAGCCTGGGTTGGATTGTTATGGAGGATAGGCTGTCACCCAAGCAACAAATCCCCCCTCTCCATGCCACTGAATTAGTCCACTGGAAAGGCAGAGCCAATACGATTGGATCCAGCTGGTGTCGCAGAGCTGGGCTAAGGACAGGAGCTCATCCTGTCTTGTGGGGCCGACCTGGGAATCAAACCCTGGTCTGCTGGTTAACAGGCACAGTGTCTTAGCAACTTGTGCCTTAAAGTAATTAAAAAGTAATTAATAAGTGTATTAATAGTATACACTTATTGGATGGGTTAGGGACTGGAGCACAGTCCAAAGCTGAAAACCATTGAAAAGTGGAACCCAATCTTTTTTATTGTATAAATGTTGCTTCAGTGCTAGTAAATTGCAGTTGCCCCTTTTATCTTGCAAATTCCTGCTGCCATAAAAGATTTCTGTAAATGGATTCTCATTAAATCCTTCAGGATCAGGATGAGACCAGGAGCTACAACCTGTGGGAGGGCAATTTTGGTCTTTAGAACAACAGAGAGAAGTTGAAAGAGCAGAACATACATTGAATGAATGAGTTCTGGGTCTAACTGAAAGGTCTTGAAAGAGTGCATCATCACAAAACGAACCATCAGAAAGTGAGAATACCTGTGTGTATCTATATGCAGTACATGAAGTTACAAAGTTATATATCAATATACAGACTTCAATAAAAGAAATGTTCACTGTCTACACTTCTCTGACATTATTGATTTGATGTCATGACTATTATTGAAAATAATTTTGTCATGGGGGCACAAAAATATTTATGAGTCCCAGGTGCCAATTGACCTTGATATGCCACTGATCCTTTGTCTGATGGGTGGAGGTAGACGGAGTTATGTTAGTCAAACACTGTCTGTTGACCTCAACTCAACTGGCACATGGTACTTGGCTTGACATCCAAATATCCACAGGACCTTTACTATGTAGTCCTCACTAGCATTGTAATTTCAGCCTATTTTGGGGACTCCCAGAAGTATTTGATTGCCCTGTACTGGAGTCAGTGGGCCTTGAGACTCATCCAGAAGGGTTCTTCTCACACCCCACAGTACACAAATTTTGTCAGAAAAGATCACTCAAGTAAATCTGATCCTCACTTTCTAGAATAACATTTCCTCATTTCCTCTGTATGGTTATTTATTAAGATAATTTATAGCTTGCTTTTCCGGCCAAAGAATTCTCACAACCACATACAATTAATATCTCATCATAATACAAAGACAAGACTGGAACCACAATAGAATTCACAACCATATTTTAACCAATGCTGTTTCTACTGAAAGATATTTATTGTATATGCTACCCATTTTTTAAAAGATGAATTATGGAACTTATTAATTAATTAAGGCTCTTCGTTTTCAAAGAAGGCTGCTGTTTGGCAGGGTATGAAAGCTCAGGGGGGCAAATTCACTATGGGGTTTGTTTTGTGTGTGTGTTTTTTTTCCTTGCACGTTCTCTGGGATTTGCTTCTGTATTGGGGTTGTCAGCTGCTCTGCTGATCCTCTGCTCAGCCTCCCACTGCGTTGGAGATCAGGAGAGCCGGGATGGCTGAGAGATCAATGGGACAGCTGAAACAGCCAGCTGGTAGGAGAAGGGAGCAATGAATCGGAGTGGGAGAAGGAAATAAAAGGTTGGGAAAAAAATTCAAATATTTAGAGAATTAGAAAGAAGTGAAGAAAGGGCTTTTGAGAAAATTCTTTGTCTCTTTTTATGGAGTGCTAATTTTATTGATTGTTTCAAATTGGTCACCTACCAAGCTGGGTTGCCAACTGATCAGAAAAAAAAACATACGGCCAAATAGTGGCTTACAGGACATGGCAGGAATTACCAAAGTGTATGTCACAATGCTTGAGTGCAGTGGTTCCCATATATTTTTGACTGATGGCTTCCTTGATCTACTAGGACAACTGGCCACAGGTCTCCATTAAGGCCACAATCCTATACATTGAATAGGGCAAAGGGGATTATGTGAGCACTAGTCAACTAACCCTACAATATTTAAGAGAGATCACGTGTACCCATAGTTACTGCACCACCTAGTGAAAACCTATGGGAAATTCATATTGCAATCCAGAGCAAATTGTTCTTACACCAGAGCAAGGACTTCCCATAGGGCACAATCCAGAGTTACTACGGGGAGTCCTTGCTCCGGTGTAAGAACAATTTACTCGGGATTGCAATATGAATTTCCCATAGGTTTTCATTAGGTGGTGCAGTAACTAGTGGTGCACATAATGTCTCTTAAGTTCTCCTGTAGTTACTCTTGATTGTAGGAATGGTTACTCTGGGTTGTGCCCATAACCATACTATCTGAGAAGTTTTTAGCAGCCTCGGGAACAGGTAAGCATGATTACAACTGATTAATAACTTATTATTGACAATAACTTATAATTAATAAGTTAATTAATAAGTTAATTAATTAATAAGTTAATTAATAACTTATTATTAATTCATCTTAATAACTTAATAATCATAATTAATAAATAAAATTATTACTGATAAATATTATTGATAAATATTAAATATTTCTTTTTAGATCTCTTTTTGGGACAGTCATGATAGGCTGTCACTTTAAAAAGTAGACTCCAGTGCTAAAAGTTTGGGAAGCAATGTTCTGGACAACACCTAAGTCAGCATAGTAAGGGGATTTATATGAGCAGCCCTCTGCTGCTTCATAGCTTTATGACGTGGCCAAATTGCATGCAACTGGAACAGGAATGCAACACCACAAACCACACAGAACCCCCATCACAAGCAGTTCATTTTTATTGGTCTGCCCATATGAATGGCTGCATATGACAATTCTGAAATAGACTTTTCAGTGTTTGATAACCCACGAGGACTTCCTGTGGCTCCCCCCTCTTGAGCATACAACATGTAAGGATTCTTGTATTCTCAAATATCAGATACAGGCAACATCTGCCTTGCTTGAGCTCTGTGCAGATTGGCCCTTATGATACATCTATGGGGAGAAACACAGTCTTTTGATGGGGACGACGAATCTGAACGCAGCTTTCTCTTGATGCTGTTGGAGGACCAGTGGCAGAAATTGTGGGTTTTGCATGGCTGGAAGACCCAGAGAGCTACATACCTAATAGCCTGCTGGAATTGTCCAACATATAAAAATGTAGCCTAGTGAATTGAAAAAAGCAAGTACACCTTATCTGAAGAGTATCTCTTAAGTTCCTAGTCCTGAACTTAAGAGAACTTCTGTGGATACAGGGGTACATCAGTATAAACATGTTCTGCCCCTCTGGTTGAGGACCAAGACACAAAAGGGCAATTTTCCCAATGGAGAGAGGTGAAAAGTGGGGTAGCCCAGGAGTCTATCCTGGTATTGGTGCTTTTAAAGCTGTTCATAAATGACCTAGAGATAGCCTCAAGCTGCGAGGTAGCCAAGTTCACGGATCTCACCAAACTATTCTGAGTGGTGAGGACCAGAAACTGTGAAGAGCTGCAGAGGGATTTCTCTGTATTGGAAGTATGGGCAACAATATGTAAGTTGCAGTTTAATGTAAGTAAATGTAAAGTTATGCACATTGGGGCAAAGAATTCTAACTTTACATATAGCCCAGGGATCTCTGGGCTCTCTATGACACAGCAGGAGATCTAGGGGTGCTGGTGGAGAGCTTAATGAAGATGTGGGCAGTGAAGAAGGCAAATTCCATGCTTAGGGTCATTCGAGAAGGGATTAAGAATTAAAAGGCAAAAATTCTAATGCCATTGTACAAATTGTTGGTCAGGCCATGTTTGGAGTACTGTGTCCAGTTCTGGCCGCCACATCTCAAAGATTTTTCAACCATATCTCAAAAATAAAGGAAATGGAGAAGGTTCAGAGGAGAGTGACCAAAATGATTGATAGTCTGGGACACCTTCTGTATAAGGAAAGGCTACAGTGTTTGGGGCTCTCCAGTCTAGAAAAGAGGCGCTTGAGCAGGTCATGATTGAGATGTACAAAATTATGCAAGGGATGGAAAGAGTAGATAGGGTGATGCTCTTTTCCTTTCCACATAATACCAGAACTAGGGGACATTCACTAAAATTGTATGTTGGGGAGAGTTAGGACAGACAAGAGAAAATTTTTTTTTACCCAGCTTCAAGTTGGCCTGTGGAACTCCCTGCCACAGGATGTGGTGATGGCATCTAGCCTCAGTGCCTTTAAAAGGGACTGGACAAATTCCTAAAGGAAAGGACCATTGCAGGTTACGAGACATGAGGGGAGGTGGACCACCTCCATATGCCAGATGCAGGGGGGGCACCTGGATGCAGGTGTCATATGTGCTCCCTGAGGCATCTGGTGGGCCACTGCATGATACAGGAAGCTGGACTAGATGGGCCTTTGGCCTGATCCAGTAGAAGCTTTTCTTCTGTTCTTAAGCACGGCTCATTTTCTGAAGAAAATCAAAATAGTTGCTATTCTCTACGAATCCTGCAATCTGGTGTTGGATGTCTGTTGCAAATTTTTTATTGTATCTGACAAGCTCAAAGTAGATTACAATAGCATGTGGGTCTCTTAGGAGGAAAGCCCAGTTGGGAGCAATTGGTCCAAATGGCTTAAGACTGTAGGCAACAGCCCCAAATGAGTTGACAGTGTGGCAAGCCTGTAGATGCTCCTTTCCTGTGTTCTGATGAAAGTCTAGATTTAACTGATGAGGTATGGTAGTAGGGCTTGGGAGACATGAATAGTATTAGATGTTTCCATTTCACATGTTAAGAACATGCATGTCATTATATTTAATGTAACATGGCATTAAATGGTGAAACTTTTCTTTCTATCTATCTATCTATCTATCTATCTATCTATCTATCTATCTATCTATCTATCTATCTATCTATCTATCTGGCTGTCTAGTCAATCCGTCCATCCGCCCGCCCGCCCGCCCGCCATCCATCCATCTATCTGCAGGCCCCCACCTTCATGCATATTTGGGGGTGGTGGATGGTGGAACAGCCAGTTGGACTGAGACTTCAGCCTTTGAAATAAGCAAAGGGATATTTTTCCCCCCAAAAGCCATTCACGTTACAAATTACCTCTCACTTTTGCACAGTAAATTATCTTCATTATTAGCCGGGCCATGGCGCTGCAATTATTACTTGCCCTGTGTCGAAAGGTTTTTGCAATTAGAAGTCTGTGGTGGCAGAACTATGATCTAGAGGGATAATATATGTCCAGCCCAGACAAAGGGATGGTCTGAAGATGTGATTTTAGTGTGTGTCCCAGGGAGTCAGGAAACCGGGTGGGTTGCTCTTAAACATTTCAATTAGCCCTGACATGGCCTCTGTGAGCCCACAGATTATTCCTGCTTTGCTGTTAAGTTTTTACGAGGCTTTCTGCACAGATTACCCCTTTCGACAATGATCTATAAATCTCGCTGAGCAACTTATGATTAATTCTCCCTGCACCAAACGGTGTTAAATTGATAAAAGAGGTGTTATTGGAAAGATGAGCGTCTTTCAAGGATGATTTTATAAATGCTCTTTTTCCCGTCCAAGAACTATCCGGTGAGGGTGGGAGAGGTGATTTTTTAAAAGATGTGTTCAGGCATCTTCCCTAGATGGAGTTGTAAAAACAAATCCCAAGGGCCTTGTTGGTTTATGGTTTAGGATGGATGAGGCTTGGGGTACAATTGCAAGGGATGTTCGGTTTGAAAAAAATTGTCCTTACATCTCTAGCTTCTTCTAGTTTCCTTTTGACTGTGTGGCAAAGGCTAATCTCAAGCTATTGGGAAGCCAATCCTGGAGCACACCCCAGATTACGAAGTCTGTCTTTACCCCCAATTTTGCAACATCAGAGATCTGTGATCTCACAATGCCCTTCCTCAAAAATCTCAGGGTTTGAAATCATTGTGCATCATACCTGACAAGTGCACATGGAGGGTTTTAGTGTTCTTGAAATAAAAAAAGTACTTTAAATTGTCGATTTAGTGATTGCACATACTGGATCCCATCTTTTGCCTATTGTGATCTGGATGAGGTCTACGATATGGTCCTTAGGAGGGTGTGAGAAGAATTTTATTGGGCTTCAAAAATTCTTTTGGGTGATTTCCCATCATAATGTCACATGAACATACAGGCATCGCCCATTTGTTGGATGGGTTTGGGACTGGCTCGCCATCCAAAAGTGACACAATGTTACATGCAAATCAACATCAGGGAAGACAATTACAGTGGTACCTCACATAACAACTGCTCCACCTAAAGAGTGATTCACATAAAAAGCACAAATTCCCCTTGGAAGTGTGCTCCACATAACAAGCCTGCTTCACTTAACAAGCCCCAGGTAACTGCCCCAAATTGCTCCGCGCTGATGCTCTGCGCGGAGCCTGTTTTAAAGGACTGCTGGCCAGCGCACTGCTGCCCATAACTGCCCCCAAGTACCCCCACTGGCCTCCAGCCTCCAGCAGCAGCTCAGGTAGGCCCCCTAGCCTCCACGCAGCCTCCTAAGCATGTCTACTCAGAAGTAAGGCCCATTGTGTTCATTGAAGCTTACTTCCAGGAAGGTGTCTTTGATTGCAGCTTCCTAAGCATGTCTATGCAGAAGTAAGCCCCATTGTGTTAAATGGGTCCAACTCCCAGAAAAGTGTCTTTAGGATTGCAGCCTAAATAGATTTCATAGGATCATGCACATTGAATGCATGTTTTGAATTCAATTCCAGTGTTTTGTCATCATTTTTACATCCAGTTAATATTTTTATATGAATATTTTGGGGGTTGTGGAACCAGTTGTCTGAGTTCCCATTATTTCCTATGGGAAAATGCACTTCACATAAAGAGCATTTCACATAACAAGCATGCTTCCGGAATAAATTAAACTTGTTATGTGATGCAAAGGGGCCTGCAAAGGCCTGCAGAAACTCAACAAAATGCACTTCACATAAAGAGCATTTCACATAACAAGCATGCTTCCGGAACAAATTAAACTTGTTATGTGATGCACCACTGTAGAACCTTTAGACCAGCCAAGTTTTAAAGAGTGCAGCATGTGTTGAATAAATGAGTTCTGGGTACAGTTGAAAGATGTTGAAAGAGCAGAACTGTCAGAAAACCAATCTTCTGAAAGTGGGGGATGTCTGTATTTATATCCCACTTTTCCCCCACACCAAGGGGGGGGGATACTCAAGGTGACTGCCAACAGAAAACAATACATTATTTGAAAAACACATAAGAATTAAAACTGTAAAACATCAGAATTTTCACCAAATTCAAATGCATTTTTTTGTGGTTAACATGAAGCCCTGGAAATAGGGCTGACAGTAGGGAACAAAACTCCTTCTTAATTTTTCTTTAAGTAATTGAAGACGAATGTAGTGCATCCAAGAAAGCACTTGGCAAAGTAGAAAATCCACAAAGGACAGATGGAGGGAGAAGCCACAGCTACCAGGCTCCAAATGCAGCTCTGTGCGCTCCCAAACTACACCGCCCAGAATTTCTTCTCCCCAAATGCAGAACATCTTGCAAGGATGAAGTAGCAGAAATCGACAACCCACACAATGTTAAATATTTAGTTTTCTAATTAAACTCAGTTACTCCTGGCCAGATTTGTTTTCTCTATGGATCCTTGAAAACAACCCACAAGTTCCTCGTTAAAATTTTGTTATTTTACTTCTAAACATTCTGCATTGCTTTATCAGTTGGGATTTTCCTCCCTGTCTCGTCTGGCGAGCTGCCGCTCTCTATGGCGGCGGTGACAATCATGCGTCATGTAGAGGATTGAACAACATTCATGTTGCCTGCGCTGGGCCAGGAGTGGCATCATTAAGCAGAAAGTTACATCATTAAGTAGGAAGTGACATCATTAAACAAATGATGGCCAGAAATAGGCTGCAAATAACAAAATATGCAAAACCTATAATTCAAAGATATGAAAGAGCCCAATTGCTATAACAAAGGCTGGATAAATTGCTTCCAGGTCTGGATCCAACCCACAGGATGGACCCCCTTGCTCTATGGCTTTGGTTCTCAAAGTTTGGACCAGATTCAGGACCCCCTTGGGGAGTCATGAAAAGTTGGGGCTGTCATCTTGGAATGGGGTCCTGAGGGTGCAATCTTAACCAATTTAGGCCAGCACCACTCACCTGGCATAACTTCGTATAGTGGTGTGGGGAGGCCAGTGCATGCCAGTGCAGTGTTAACCCCTTTGGGACTGGGGCAGAATTGCCTTATATACCCCCAGACTAGCACAGGACTTATGCCAGGACTTACTCTGGCTTAACTGGGGATTACGATTGCAGCCACTGCAACCCAATGGTGGGATTCTAGTAAATTAACAACAGGTTATATGTCCCATTAGTAACCGGTTCTCAGAACCAGGTGCTCATTTGCAAAGGGTTCTACAGAACCTGTGAGAAATCCCTGAAGCCGACCACTGTTGCAAACCATACTTTACTGGGAGTGACTCTCATTGGACACAATAGGACTTACTTCTGGAGGCGCTCTGGCACCACATTGATGTCACTTTCTATTTGACAACACCTGTGGCCATAACAGAAGGGGGGTCCTGGGCTGAAATGGATATATTTTTTCTGGTGGCATATTCAGAGTCTTTAGGATATTCAAATCTTCGAACCAAGATTTGAAATTACAAATGTTTTAGGAAAGGTTGGATAATTTGATGTCTGGGGCATATTGTGTTTCATCTTTCCCGTTCCACTTTAGAGATTGGGGAGGGCACGACTCCCATGACGAGTCGCTGGGGCAGAGCTCAAGGCAAACAGCTGCTTTTTGTTTACACTGCAAGGCTTGACTGTTTTTCAGCTTCAACCAAACGGGTGAACCAAATGTTTCTTACGCCTTGCCAAGATTCTCCCACAAACGGTTATTTTTAGAACCTGGCGGCTTGTCCTGCAGTTTGGCTTTCGCTGGAAACTCAGGTAACACACATTGTTCAGACGGTTAAGAGAGCCACCTCAAGTGCAAATTTACTCTATAGTAAGTCCTACTGATTTCAAGAGGCCTTCCTCCGTACTGCATACCTTTGATCACCCCTTTGCTACTGCTCATTGCATTGCCATTTTACTCTCCCCGAAGCATTCAATCCTATGGAATATTTAAGAATTCTTGAGCAAAAAGAAGAAGATGGTGGTGCTATTATTACCGAGTAGGGTAACCACATAGCCTCTTTTTCCAGGACATATCCTCTTAGCCATATGTCCTGGAAAAAAAAAAATCTTCATTGTCCTCCTTTTCCTTATGAACAGCTAGCATGTAGCCATCCTGTAATTAATAAATTATGAGCACAATGCTAATGATGTCTACTCAAAAGTAAGCCCCATTGTTTTCAATGGGTCTTACTCCCAGGGGTGATGTGCACCAGTGATGGGCTTCAAAGAAATTAAGAACCGGTTCTCTGTCCATCTGGCAGCCACTTTTAAATGGCTATTTTTAAACTTTATATGTACTATCTCTTGTTAAGAACCGGTTCTATAGCGTAGGTGCGAACCTGCTGCTGCCCACCACTGATGTGCACCCCTGATGATGCACATGGGATGCACAGGTGATGCACATGGGAATGTGTTGCACAATGGGGATGTTGTGCAATGGGGGAATGGCATACAGGGGGTATTTTACTCCTGCTACATGGGTACATTTCACTAGTAAATGTAATAAATCTGATAAAACGTGCAAGGAGATGTCAAAAGCAGGGAACTGGAGTAACCTAATTAAGTAACTGATAATTTGATTAAAAACCATTTGAGGCCTCTTTTTGGTCCCATTGAAGGCATCAGAATGATGTGCAACCACTCAAAGCAATATGAAAACCAAGTTTAAATTTTGAAAAAATAAAATTAATTTCAATAGTGCAGAGAGCAATGTGCCCCCAAATCCAGAGAAACTACGGGAGCATGTAAGAGACTTTACATGCACCCATAGTTACTGCACCACCTAGTGAAAAACCTATGGGAAATTCATATTGGAATCCAGAGTAAGTTGTTCTTACACCGGAGCAAGGACTCCCCATACTTACTCTGGATTCTGCCCATAATCGGTAGCATCTGAAGTGTTTGTATCACCCAGTGCAGAAGGCAAGCACATCAACACATGATGGACTTTCTTCGTGCAGGCAATGCCTCATGTGGTGGGCATGATGATGTACCATCATTGTGCCCTGATGGTTTTTGGCTATAACTTTTGAAAGAATAGATATATTTTGACATCCTCCATTTCATTGCATTCTTCATGAAATTACACATTGATTGATATGTAACATGATAGTGTTATTCAAAAGTACCACAATTTTAAACATTTTTCCCTATACTTGTGCCACCCCTTCCAAATTACCCAGGGTGGCCCACCCTAACCATACCCCCTAGTGATGCCACTGAAAAAATACCTGAAAGTGAGGCATAAACTGTTGAAAAGGAAGGAATTTTATATTTTATGAAGTGTGTGAGTTTATTTGTCCAGAGAATTGCAGAAATCCCAGTTCAGTGATAACTTGGTTTATAGTAATTCGTTCTGGAAGCATGCTTGTAATTAAAAAAAAACTTGTATATCAAAGCAAATTTTCCTGTAAGGAATAGACACTTTCCTGCAATCAAAGACACTTTCCTGGGAGTAAGACCCATTTAACACAATGGGGATTACTTTTGAATAGACATAGTTAGGAGGCTGCAATCAAACTTTCCTGGAAGGCTTACCTGGGCTGCTGCTGGGGTTCAAGGTGGCTGGTGGGGACACTTGGGCGCAGTTAGGGGCAGCTGCCTCTGGCACCACCAGGCAACTGCCCTCAAGTTGGGGAAAGTTAGAGGCAGCAGCACTGACCGGCAGCCCTTTTAAACAGCCTCCGCGCAGAGTGTCAGGGCTGCATAAGTGCTTGTTAAGTGAAGTGGAACTTGTTGTGTGAAGCAAGATTCCTTGGAAATTTAGACTTTTTATGTGAAACACTTGTTACGTGAGGCGCTTGTTGTGAGAGGTACCACTGTAATAGAAACTCAGATGATTTGTTCACAAAAATATTAATATAAAAATGATTATAATACTGTAATATAATAAAAAATACAAAATATAAAGAAAAATGAAACAAATCTATCCATCCATTTATCTATCTATCTATGGTTTTTACATACCACTTTTCAATTAAAAAGTTCACAAAGCAGATGACAAGAAAATGAAAAAATTAATAGCTCATGGGTCCCTGTCCCAAGAGGGCTCACAATCTAAAAAGATACAAAAGAACACCAGCAGAAGCCACTAAAACAGAAATTCTGGGGTGAGGAGGGCCAGTTACTCTACCCCTGCTAAATAAAAGAGGAGCACCAACTTGAAAGAGTTCCTCTTGCCTAGGTAGCAGTGATCACACCTGCGCTTAAGCTGCAATCCTAACCAAACTTTCTACTATTGAACTACTTTCTACTATTGAAATAGTACTAGAAGTACTATTGAACACAATGGGACTTTACTTCTGAGTAGACATGTTTAGGATTGCACTGAAAGTCTCTCAGATTGCAACCTGCCACCTTACACAGGAGTAAGCACCACTGATTATAACAGGACCTACTTTAGCATAGACGTGCAAGGCTAACCACCAAATCCAGAGTAACTATGGGAGCACGTAAGAGACATTACGTGCACCTGTAGTTACTGCACCACCTAGTGAAAACTTATGGGAAATTCTATTTTTTCTATTTTTTCACCTGTTTATCAAGGCGACGTTTGTATATCAAGTAAAAATATACCGCGTTTACTCGACACCAATACATCATCAAATCTAATGCATACCCTATACTTGTAATCAAAACACTGCATTTGCTCAAATCTAATTAACCACTGAATCTAATGCACACCCTGATTTTGGAGACTGAATTTGGCTGGGAAAGGGGAGCATTAGATTCAAGTAAATACCAGGGTTTTACTGTACTTACCACTTGGTTTCAGGAGGCAGCGATGGAGTATGAGATGGAGAGTTACCCTTGCTGATGTTAACAGCCCGTGATCACAGCTCGCTAAAACTCACATCCCTTGCTGCAAACCCGCTCAAGTACATGAACAACCCAAGGTATGCTCAGTTTTCATGTCTTGAAAGAAAGAGGCGGCAAATGTCAAGAAACGTATCCCAATACGGACTCCGCAGTGAATGCACTTCCCATCCCGTCACTAGTCGGAGGCTGACAGCTGTAACAGAGATCAACGCAAAACCATCTGGAGGCAGGGATGCCGACATTTTACGGCATTGAAATGCAAGTAGTCTTTGGCTACTCGGCTACAGTTCATTTTTACATCTGCTTAGGAAAAAAAAATACATGAGACTCCAGCTGCTGTAATGCACCGATAGGAACTAACTACTTTTTAAGCACTGCAAATTACTGCTATTATTTGAGAATAAACAATCTGTTCTGTCAATTAAACATTATTTAGGTTGCATTTATTTTTCTGGATACAGCAAGCAACCATTAAAAAACAACAACTAGCGTGCTTAAGCGGTGGTGCACGGTTAGCGATATCCTGCCACTAACACTGCTCAAAGGCTCAGAGCCTTCCAGGATTTCATAGGTAAAATTGGGAACATGCTTGTAAAGGGCCACTGCAAAATAGCTGTGGTGCATGCAGTGGGTTGCTAGAGTGGTGCAATGCACTAACTGAGAAGGGGTGCAATTAGTGGTGGGCTTCAGGGGGTTCTCACAGGTTCTGTAAAGCCCTTTGCTAATGAGCACCTGGTTCTGAGAACTTGTTACTAATGGGACATATAACCTGTTGTTAATTTATTTGAATCTCACCACTGGGTGCAATGACCTCCATTTTGCTCCCACCACCAGGAATAGCTCCACAGAGGAGCGGAAGGGGCCACCAACATGCAACGATGCGGTTCCCTGCAAGACCAAGTGCTTTGCACCCCCTCTAGCTGTGCCACAGTTATGTGTTTATATTCTCAACAATGGAATTGGATGGGGCAGGGTGTGTGGCATGTAATTAATCTGTGGAACTCATTGCCACAGGATGCAGTGATGTATTTGGCCTGGATGCCTTGATAGGGGAACGGATTGATGCAAGAGAACGGTACCATGAAAGGAGGTCTTCTGTTGTCTTGTGTGCTCACAGCAGTAGCTGGTGGACCACTATGAGTTCTTCTAATATTCTTTTGTGTGTGTGTGTGTGTGTGTGTGCATCTGTCCTCTGGACAAAAAGCAGAGTAAAGGAATTGGCAACTGCTGCAGAAAAAACATCATCATCTGGAAAGTTGGGATGCTGGAAAGTCAACCTACCAAATGCACTGATGTCCTTGCTGGTTTTCTTCCCTGCGGGAAGAGATTCCAACACAATTGGCACTAATAGGAAGCCCTTGTGGCAACAGAGAGGTCACGGATTAAGGGCACATGACGCTGCCTTTCACCTTCCAGAGCAAGTCCCCACAGTTCAGGGTTAGCAGAGCATACTGCTCCTCCATTGTCTTCCTGTGTTTCCCTTTTCTTTTAAACCAGCCCTTCTGTGCAGAAATGTCCATGGACAAGTGTTCTCTGGAAAGGAAGAAAGATTCATGAGTTCCACCAATGCTACATAAGACTGGTATTTTACTAGTAGCAAAACTTAGGGTGCTGGTTGAAGATGGGCATGCTGCTTTTCACCAAAAATAAGTTCTCATTGTTTTCATCTCTCGCATCCAGGGTCTCAGAAAAGTGGTATGGGAGACCACCCTTACCTGCTGGACCCTTACGTCTGCACCCTTACGTGAAGGAAGGGTATGAACATCTCCTTCTCCCTAGGAGACCTGTGGTGGTCTTTGCGGGACCAGTAAATGCAGCTGTAACCTTTTTGGTGTCATTGCACCCAGCTCTGCCAGGTCACACAGGGCAGTATTAATAAATCAGTTTAAAAGCCTGTAATATTGGTTTTGCATTTTATATATAAATACTAGCGAAAAGCATACTCGTGTTGCGGGAGTAAAATTCCCCCGTATGCCATCCCCCCATATGCATCAATCCCCCATGCGCATCAACCTCCCCTGCACAACTTCCACAATGCACAACTTCCCCCATGCGCAACTTCCCCCATGAGCAACTTCCCCCATGAGCAACTTCCCCCCATTCGCAACTTCCCCATGTGCAACTTCCCCCATGTGCAACTTCCCCATGCGCAACTTCCCCCATGTGTATCAACCCCCATGCTCATCAACCCCATGCGCAACTTCCCCCATGCGTATCAACCCCCCATGCGCATCAACCCCCATGCACGACTTCCCCCATGCACATCAACCCCCCATGCACAACTTTCCACATGCACAACTTCCCCCATGCGCATCAATCCCCATGCACAACTTTCCACACGCACAACTTCCCTATGCGCATCAACCCCCCCTGCGCATCAACCCCCATGTGCAACTTCCCCCATGCACAACTTCCTCCCAGGCGCATCAACCCCCCATGCGCAACTTCCTCCATGCGCATCAACCCCCCAAGTGCATTAACCCCCCATGCGCATCTTCCCCATGTGCATCAACCCCCACGCGCAGCTTCCCCATGCGCATCAACCCCCATGTGCAACTTTCCCCATGCCCAACTTCCCCCATGCGCATCAACCCCCATGCGCAACTTCCCCCTGTGCATCAACCCCCCATGCGCAACTTCCCCCATGTGCACCAACCCCCCCATGCTCAACATCCTCCACAGTGCAACCTATTCCTCCTAACAACATCCCCTAGTGCACCAGGCAAAGAGCACCAAATTTGCTGGATGTTATTCAGTCTCCCATGTTAAGTATAGGAGAGAAACACGTGGCCCCCTTTTCAGCCCCTGAAGGGTTAAATTTCTCCAGATGGTTCTTGGTGGGAGTTCAGGTGACAGAAGGAACTCCCAGAATTCCATGCTTCAGCCCAGCAGTTGGGGAGGAATGTTGCTGAGTCAGCAATTCTCAATGCAAAGTACAGGGAGGAAAACGCGTTGCGCCCCTTTTCACCCCCTTCCGGTTGGAATTTCTGAAAACTGGTTCTTAGTGCACCCCTCGGTCATGGAACACCCACCCCAAATTTCACGCTTCTAGGCCCACCGGTTTTGGCAGGGCGTTGATGAGTCAGTCAGTGAGTGAGTGACTTTTCTCTTTTATACATACATACATACATACATACATACATACATACATACATACATACATACATACATACATACAGTATATGTATAAAAGTAAGCCCCATTGTGTTCAATGGGTCTTACTCCCAGAAAAGTGTCTTTAGGACTGCAGCCGAAGTAGACTTCATAGGCTCATGCACACTGAATGCATGTTTTGAATTCAATCCCAGGGTTCTGTCATCATTTTTACATCCAGTTAATATTTTTATATGAATATTTTTGGGGTTGTGGAACCAATCGTCTGAGTTTCCATTATTTCCATATAAATCCGCTTCATGTAAAGAACGTTTCACGTAACAAACATGCCTCCGGAACGAATTAGATTTGTTACGTGAGGCATCATTGTGTGTATATGTATATGTATGTGTGTATATACAGGGTATATATAGGGCGGTGGGTGGCACAAGTGGTAAAGACGCTATGCCTGTTAACCAGCAGGCCAGGGTTCAAGACCTGGGTCAGCCCCACAAAACAGGGTGAGCTCCTGTCCTTAGCCGAGCTCTGCAATGCCAGCTGGATCCAATCGTATTGGTGCTGCCTTTCCATTGGACTAATTCAGTGGCGTGGAGAGGGGGGATTTGCTGCTTGGGTAACAGCCTATCCTCCATAACAATCCAACATGCAGCGTATGCAGCTCCAAGCACGATACCATAGCCTTTCAAGACTGACGGAGGCCTGCTTTTATTTATATATATATATATATATATATATATATATATATATATATATATATATATATATATACCGTGTGTGTGTGTGTGTGTGTGTGTGTGTGTGTGTGTGTGTCTGTCTGTCTGTCTGTCTGTCTGTCTAAAAATATGTGGCATGGTATAAAATAAATAAATAAAGCACTCCTTGATGTGCTAGCTTTCATGGTGCAGGGAATCTACTGTGGTTAGTGTCATAAGGTCATAAGAGTTTTCAGGGAAAGATTTCAATTCAGTGGCAAAACATACACTTTCAATGCAGGAGATCCCATATTCTGTTGCTAGCCTATCCAGTTTAAAAGGGATCAGGTGATGAGAGAGAGAGAGAAAGAGAGAGAGAGAGAGCTTCGTGCTCATTTGAACTAAAAGGCTAATAGTTTGGTGCTGTACAAAGCAGCTCCATTTTTCCTTATATGCTAGTTTTCCACAGGCAGGGAATGTTCAATGTGTGGGGATGTTCAGCTTGGCAACCCCCCCCCCCCACTATTCAGAATGGCAGAGTCCTGGAAAGACTCCACCATACACAACTGGAACACTTAAATTTCTCTCTCTGTCTTGCACACAGAGTGCAAATTAGCTCTGTTAGCTGGTGATTCAAAACTCACTGATGTTATCAATTAAGCCAGCTTTCCTTCCCCCCCCCCCACCTTCTTACCCATTTCCATTGATGGAACGAAGCTGTCATCCGAGGGGTATAGATCACACTGTTAAGTGTGCTGCGCTTTTGAGTCTCACCAAACCTTGGCACAATGCCCCTGTGAAGAGGGCAGGGTGCCAGGAGGCTGCTACCAGCATGCTATTAATTGCCAACACGCACAAACGGGGAAGAGCAGATAGACCTAAATATTTGGAAATTTTTTTTTCTTCCCCCCTCCCCTTAACGATGCGTTTTTCAAGATACATTGAGCTCCAGAAGTGTGCAATTTCATACTGAAGCCATTAAGTCAATTTCTTCAACAGGAAAATAATCCATTTCTGCTGCGTCCTGTTGGCACCACGACATGATCACTTCACAGCATGGATGTACTGCTGTTGTTATAATTCTGGCATTTATGTTAGCAAAATCCAGAGTAACTACGGGGAGTCATTGCTCCGGTGTAAGAACAACTTACTCTGGATTCCAATATGAATTTCCCATAGGTTTTCACTAGGTGGTGCAGTAACTACGGGTGCACGTAAAGTCTCTTATGTGCTTCCATAGTTACTCTGGATTTGGGGGTTAGTCTTCCTAACCTTCACAAGTAGGGTTGCCATAATTCTCTTCCACAAAATCAGGACAGGACCCCCTGTCCCATCTGCCAATATGTAAACACAATCCCCAGAAATTGGGATTGTCCCTATTTTTCTGGACATATGGCAACCCTATTCACAAGGAATGATTCTAGCCATTTCTCCAGAAATTTCTAGAAAATTTAAGCCCTCCTTTGCTGTTGCATTGGTACCCTCTTAATTGCGCATTATTTACTTTAGTGGAGTGACATTGCTTCTTTACAACAAATAGGAGGAACTGAACAACGCAAGCCTAGGTATTTCCGCTTAGAAGTAGCTACCTTTGTGTTCAGTGGGGCTTACTCCCCGGGAAGTGAGTATGGGATTGTAGCCTAAGGTATAGCTGGGCAAAACCAAGGACAGGGAAGCTCTCCCCTTTCAGGAAGTGGATTTCCATATGGCAGTCATGAATTGTTTGCCTGTTTACTCTCTCCTATACAATATGTTCCCCCACTACACTAAATAGTGGGAAATTAACCCTCTGTTAGTCGAAGCTGGGATTTCAATTCCACCTGATTTCATTTTTGCTCCCTCTCTGCCCCATGATGGCCAAGAGGCCTGACCCTCCTAGTACCTTCCAAGTTCTAGGTGCTGTTTAAAACCCCCAAGTCATTTTTGCCAATTCTTTTGTGGAGAGCAGTTGTGACCCCCCTGGAAAATTTTTACCACCTTCGACCATCCTAAGCTGACTTTTGGAAATTTTTTACTTCCTTTTTAGCCTGCATTTTACTGACCATTTCCTCTTCACACCTTTGATTGCTATCTATTCACATGCTAAAGAACAAGTTGCCTTGAGGTAGGATTTTCCCATTCTTCATGGGTTCCTGAACCTGTCCTAACCTTGTTGATGCATATGCGACTATGATCTGGCAACCTTGCACCTCACTGTGCCAAACCATCTCTACTGCTGAACTTCCCAACAGAGTGAGAAGACTCTATATTTCCATATATATTGCCTATATTTCTAGTTCAGCTCATAATTAATGCTTATACAGTGGTACCTCATGTAACAGAATTAATTCGTTCCGGAGGCAGTTCCTTTACGTGAAACTTTCTTTACGTGAAGCGGATTTTCCCATACGAAATAATGGAAATGCAGATGATTGGTTCCACAACCCCAAAAATATTTATATAAAAATATTAACTGGATGTAAAAATGATGACAAAACACTGTAATTGAATTCAAAACATGCATTCAATGGGCATGATCCTATGACGTCTACTTAGGCTGCAATCCTAAAGACACTTTCCTGGGAGTAGGACCCATTTAACACAATGAGGTAGACTTCTGGGTAGACATGGGTAGGAGGCTGCAATCAAAGACACTTTCTTCTGTAATCCAAGACACTTTCCAAGTGTCTCCCCACTTTCTCCTTCTCTTCATCCTGAGCCTCTCTCTCTCTCTCTGCTCCCTTCTGGCTGGCCCCGAGCTGCTTCCGTCTTCTCCACTGCTCTTCTCTCCCTCTGCCCAGCGGATGTCTGGCCACAGGAGGAACAGCATGGAAGTGTTGTTTCACTACGGGCAGGTGCGCTAGGCAGCCCTGACACTTTTTAAACAGGTTGCTGGCCAGCATGTCTGCCCTAACTGCCAACGAATGTTTTCTTTACGTGAAGCACTTTCTTTACGTGAAGCAGAATCCTAGAGAAATTTTTTTGTTAAGTGAAACTTACTTTACGTGAGGTGTTCTTTACGTGAGGCATCACTGTATGTCTTTCTTTTTTCATGAAAACATAAGGCAATGTGGAGGCGTGTATTACTTTTCAGTGATTTTAGTTTTACTTGCTGTATGATTAATAAATGAGGATTTTTGCATCAGATTTTGAATATTGTCTCTTTGTACATCCTAATGAATGTCACTTAACACTTTAAGAGTGTTACAATTGAGTTAAGTAGGTGCTTATGACAGTTTTCTAAAAGGGGAATTTTATGCGCACTTCGACCAACTGGGAGAGTCAAACAGCTTCGACTGACGGAGGGTTAAAGTGGGTGAAAAATTGGTCAACATTTGGTCTTCAGGTTGGCTCAGAAAGGCTGCAGTCCTAAGCACATGTTCCTGGGAGTAAGCTCTATAGAACACAATGGGACTTACTACTCACCTAAAGGTGAGTAGACACCTTTAGGATTGCGCCCCAAAACTCTCTGTGGCAAGTTGGGAAGTCTCGTCCATCACTAGTACGTAAATGGTTTTTAAAAAGCCAACAAAACTAAATAAATAATTCTTGCCATATAATATTGCAACAGTTCCCAAAGGTGAGCCATGGCTCCTCAGGTAGCCCTCCTAAACAGCCAGAGGCTTGCCACAGAATCCTTAGGATAAACCCACTGTCCTATAGAATGTATAGGATTGTAGCTGTATTGGAAAGCCACAGCCAATGACCCAAGAGCTTAGAGGAGTTGCCAGTTGCCAGTTTGAAGACCACTGCTGTATTGTATTTGCATGACATCATCCAATCATTTGAAATCTTTTAAATAAACCTTTACCTTAAAGGTAATAATAGCATTAAGATACCAGAAAATTGGAACTGTCTGTGATAAATTGGGACAGATGGAGCCTAGGAATGGAGAGATGATGGGTTCAACCAATTGCTTTTTTGATCTTTTTTTTTTGGGGGGGGGGGGGCCTGGGCAATGACTGATATTGTTGGAGAGAAGCAAAGGAAAGTATTTCCCATGTGGGTCAAGTGGACTGTATCTCAATGGCAGCTTCCTGTTTCACACTGAAGGCTGCTGCAAGCAGCGGATTTCAGGGGACATCATGACGCAGGAAAGGGCTCCTCTTTGGGAAAAGGCAGAGAGGTTATGCACTTCCCAATATTTCTGCTGTTGAGTCAATCACTCTGTAAAGCTTATTATCTGGCTTTGATAAGATGGAGGAATTTGCATAAGAACAATGTAATCTTTGGAAGGCCTCCTAACCAGCAGGACCTGTTCTCTCCAGATGGAGCTTTCCGCAAGCCAATGGTCCAATCCTATCCAGTCCCTGTGCTGATACAGCCGTATCAATGGAACAAGCACTGCATCCTGAAATCATGGAGTTGGTAGCAATCATGGAGGTGTCAAGTTAAGAAGATTGATTGTAGGTTATGGAAACATGGACAGGATTGGGTCCTATTAGCACACTAAGGGGAGTCCTTTCTCCGGTGTAAGAACAATTTGCTCTGGATTGCAATATGAATTTCCCATAGGTTTTCACTAGGTGGTGCAGTAACTACGGGTGCATATAATGTCTCTTGCATACTCCCGTAGTTACTCTGGATTGTAGGGTAAGAGGACATGAAGTTCACAAGCTAACACTATGTCAGTTGTGTAGTCTCTCTTGTTCAACCTGGCTTAGTCGCTATGAGGATAAAATAAAGGAGGAACAATTATATCACCCCAAGGATGGCCTGTCTCCAATCTATGGAGATCAGTGTTATTACTGTACAGTGGTGCCTCACGTAACAAGTTTAATTTGTTCTGGAGGCATGCTCTTTAAGTGAAACACTCTTTATGTGAAGCAGAATTTCCCATAGGAAATAATGGAAACTCAGATGATTGGTTCCACAACCCCAAAAATATTCATATAAAAATATTAACTGTATGTTAAAATGATGACAAAACACTGGAACTGAATTCAAAACATGCATTCAATGTGCATGATCCTATGAAGTCTATTTGGGCTGCAATATTAAAGACAATTTCTTGGGAGTAGGAGCCATTTAACTTAGTGGGGCTTACTTCTGAGTAGACATGGTTAGGAGGCTTCATGGAGGATAGGGGGCTTACCTGGGCTGCTGCTGGAGGCTGGAGGCCAGAGGGGGAACTTGGGGGAAGTTAGGGGCAGCTTTCTCTGGTGCCCTCAGGCAACTGCCCCCAAGTTGGGGGCAGTTAGAGGCAACAGTGCACTGGCTGGCAGCCCTGTAAAACAGGCTCTGTGCGGAGCATCAGTGCAGAGCAGCTTGGGGGCAGTTACCTCGGGCTAGTTAAGCGAAGCGGGCTTGTTAAGTGGAGCACACTCCCAATGGGAATTTGTGCTTTTTATGTGAATCACTCTTTATGTGGGGCACTTGGCTGTGAGTGGCACAAGCGGTTAAGACGCTATGCCTGTTAACCAGCAGGCCAGAGTTCGAGACCCGGGTCGGCCCCACAAGACAGGGTGAGCTCCTGTCCTTAGCCCATCTTTGCGACGCCAGCTGGATCCAATTGTATTGGCTCTGCCTTTCCATTGGACTAATTCAGTGGTGTGGAGAGGTGGGATTTGCTGCTTGGGTAACAGCCTATCCTCCATAACAATCCAACTCAGGCTTTCATGCTTTGCATGCAGTGTATGCAGCGCCGAGCACGATACCATAGTCTTTCAAGACTGACGGAGGCCTGCTTTTGTTAAGCGATGTACCACTGTATTACTACTGTAGTACTACTGTAGTGCTTTTCATACTTGTAATTTTACTGTAGTACCTAAAATAGTGTCTGGCGTAGGGTTGCCATATGTTCCCCAAAACAGGGACACTCCCGATTTTGGGGGATTGTGTTCACATATTGGCAAATGGACAGAGAGTCCTGTCCTGATTTTGTGGAAGAAAATTATGGCAACCCTAGTTTGGTGGTACATAAAGGACCAACAGATCGTCACTGCTTGGCAGTGTAACCTGCAATGCAATGTAACAAGGAACAGTAGGAGGCTTGTTGGTTGGACAAAGCTTGAGTATCCCATCCATCCATCCATCCATCAATCAATAAATTTATCTGCTTTTCCCACACTTTCAAGTATGTTCTTTTTCACACTTAAAAAGCCCTCCTGAGCCTCTTAACCAACCTACTTATCCAGATGTAAATAATGATAACATCACCTTCAATTATTTGCAGTAATACTTTCAATAGGTGTTCCATGCAATGTGGTTCAGTGGGGTGGAAATTGCAAAATGCCAATGTATTTGCTTAATACAGACCTGGATGGAGTGTTGGGTTGATTCTCTAAAAAGGAGAAAAATTTTAATTGATAGAGGTCAGAAGAAAATGGACATCCTGATGAGCGGTGTGGATCTCTAGATAGAGAGATAGAATAGAAGGAGAATATGAGCCAGGAGGTGCCTGGTTTATAATGTGACTTTATGAGACAACTGTTGGCAGTTTTGCTGGTAAGAACTAACCATTCTAGATTCAGAAGGATACCTTAGTAGATTCAAGGTAATGCTGTTTGCTGCATCAGCCCTATCTTGGCTACACCATAACAAGTGCAAAGCTAGAAGTTCATTACTGAAGCGAAGCCAAAGTTCTACTCCAGAGAGTCTAACAAAAGGAAGTAAAGGGCTAGAGAGGTGACATGTGGATGCCTGCTTTATTTCTCAGGATAAAGGAAATAGTTGAAAGAGGGGAAAAAAGATACGCAGAGATCGTGGGAAGTAGAAGACCAATCAATAAATGGGGGGGGGGGGGGGTCCTTAACAGATGTCCAATTCAGGGAGGAGAGATATGGGACACAATGTTAAGCTGACTGTAAGTGGAATTGTTAGGCTCAATAATGTCCAGTCTGGGTGCCCAAAGTAATGATGAAAGAATGGGACTAATTTTTTCCTAGATCCCCAGACTTCTGATTGAAAAGCTCCCAAGGTTTGATTTTTGGGTATTAAGACCAGGCAGCCACGCAAGCAACTGACAGCACAATCCTAAAACCTGTTTAGGCCAACACAAGTCCCAGCATACCATAAGTCCCCTGCTGGCCTGGGGTGTCACACAAGTGTCATAAGTCCAAGAGGGTTAGGCCAGTGCACAGACATGCCCCAGCCTCCCTACACCAGTGGCATTGCCAGGAAGGTACAGGCTGCACCAGGTGACAAGCCGTAGGGGGTGACGTGCCAGAGGACTTTGACACTCCTCCGGTTGGTGTGCCTAGCATCAGCATGCCCATTCGGACCTGCTCCTGCTACTTTGAAGCAGGTCCAAATAGCTGTACTAACACTCAACACACATGCCCAAGCTTCTGGGCATATGCAGTGAGATAGTTATGTGCCTTTCCCACTGCGAATGCCCAGAAGCTTGGACATGCATGCTCTAGGCATCAGCATGGCCATTCGGACCTGCTCTTGTTATTTGTTTGTTTGTTGTACAACATCCAGCTGTTCCCGGAATAGTGTGTTAAGATAATGTCAAAACCTTGTGGGCCGGGTGGGTTTCTTGGGATTGTTGTAATCCGATGACGGCGGGTCCCTGGGTAGCTGTACAATCAGTAACACTTCACAGAGCCTTCAGCCCTAACAAATAATTAGCCAAAATTGAACCAGAGGGTTCGTACATGCGTGTCATAGATTTGATATGAATAATGAGGCGAGAGGTTAACTGAGGGTCAGAGACGGTCCCCCAACTTCCAGCTTATTTATTCAACGAAATGAGAAATTGATCACATTATTTTGTATAGAAGACCCTAATTTATTTCAATCAGTTCAAAATTGGCAGTTTTGGCTTTAGGCAATTTTAGAACATTACTTACGCCTAAGCAGCCATTGGGAAGACCATTTTTACAACTTGTTATCACCTTCCTGACCCCTGTCGTGATCGGTGGCTTCCCACACCCTCACCCCCCCCCCCCCATTGAAACACATATACAACCTCTAAGATATCTCCTTGGGCTGATCCTACTCCAGTGAAACTGTTAATCATACTGTTTACATGAGTATGGTTGTAATCCTAAACACACTTTTGAGGGAGTAGACCCCACTGAATACAACAGAGCTTACTGAGTAGATAGGATTGTACTGTAAGATAGCATTTATAAATCATGTAACAGCCTCTAGTTTTGTGATTTTCAACCTTTTTATCTCTTGACACATCTCATGACACATCATTAGTTGTTCTTGCCATTGACAAGGCACACCATGCTTTTAAAATCCCTGAATTTTCCTATAAATAAATGTCCCTCCCCAAATTCCTGCGGCACACCTGAGGACTATCCATGGCACACCAGTGTGCAATGGCACACTGGTTGAAAACCACTGCTCTAGATCCTCTAAAAATTTTGAGAAACATTGCTACAGTAAATTGGGACACTCTGTCACACCAAATCCCTCATTCAATATCTCTTTGGTAAGTTTATACCCCATTTGGGGGTACAAGTTCCTTATACTGCCCCACTTTGATTTTACCCACTATTTAGCATTGGATAGCTCTTTATCTGAGAACCTAAAGTGTTCCACAAATATTTTTTTTGATGTCACCTTGATGAAAAGTGATAAGTGAGTGACCATAGTGAACTCTATATTGTATTGCTTTTGGCAAGATGGTGTTGAAGGAGGTGAAACTGACGTTTTAACATGTTTGTATGTACTGGGAAATAGGATTGTTCCTGGAAAATGGGGACAGTTGGACTATATGATAGTGACAAACATTTTGCTAGTCATCTAATGGAAAAGTGTACTAATGTACCACTTCTCATGTGACAATTCCAATTCATTCCGCTTCCCCCAAAGGTTCCTGAGCCTTTGGAACTAAATTGAGATCTTTCATTTGAGAGTCTTGACGATTCCATAATGAGTTAGGCCTCTTTACAGTCTATTTTAATAAAGTTCCGCTCTCTAAATATACAGAGGCCATAAAGCATGCAGGTTGCGGCAATAATCTGTTTAGTGGCCTCGCTTGATAAAAGTGGAAATGTTTGCATGTTTCAAATTATGATCCATTTAGAAGAGGAAGTCAGTGAACGAGCTCTTGCCTTATGAAGCTTGACATTGTTAAGCCTTCGGAGAAGACATACTTCAAAGTCACAGAGATTGAAACATGCCCTGTGAGCTTGGCAGGAGGAGTTGTGGCTTAATGATGGAGCACATCACAGGCACTGTCCCCACCCCAAAAACTCCATGTGTCATCTAGTTATAAACTATCCACCACAACTTATTTTTGAGTGGTAAAATCTCTTGTCTTTAGACAAGGGTGCACTTAAAAATACTTTTGAAAGCAGGCTTCCGAGCTGGTGAGATTTATTTCTAGGAAGGAGTTACAGAAACATTAGTATGCCCGAGATTTTTTTTTCGTATTGTGTATCAGTGAGCATTATAGTTTACAACATAGGATAGGTTCTGGCCCCAAGGAGCTTGCAATCTAAACAATCATATCTAAATTCTGGTGTGGGCTACACTGCATCCTGTGTAGGAATTTCATCTGCTGAAGGTCTCTGCAGGATAAGGGAATATTTATCCTGGGGTAAACATTAGCAGCTGATATGGGTTTATTTTTATTTATTTATTTTAAAAATTTATATCCCGTCTTTCTTGGGCTATTTAGCCCAACTCAAGACAGCAGGCATAAAACATAGTTAAAAACATAAATAGTTCAATACAATAAAAACAATTAAAACATACAGTGGCGCCTCATGTAACAAATTTAATTCGTTCCGGAGGCATGTTCTTTACGTGAAACATTCTTTACGTGAAGCGGATTTTCCCATAGGAAATAATGGAAACTCAGACGATTGGTTCCACAACCCCAAAAATACTCATATACAAATATTAACTGGATGTAAAAATGATGACAGAACACTGGGATTGAATTCAAAACATGCATTCAATGTGCATGATCTTATGAAGTCTACTTAGGCTGCAGTCCTAAAGACACTTTCCTGGGAGTAAGACCCATTTAACACAGTGGGGCTTACTTCTGGGTAGACATGGTTAGGAGGCTGTAATCCAAGACACCTTCAAAGTGTCTCCCCACTTTCTCCTTCTCTCTATCCTGAGCATGTCTCTCCCCTGCTCCCTTCTGGCTAACCCTGAGCTGCTTCCCTCTTCTCCACTGCTCTTCTCTCCCTCTGCCCAGCGGACACCGGCCACAGGAGGAACAGCATGGAGTGTTGCTTTCACTATGGGCAGGTGCGTTAGGCAGCCCTGACACTTTTTAAACAGGCTGCTGGCCAGTGCGTCTGCCCCAACTGCCAACAAATGTGTTCGTTACGTGAAGCACTTTCTTTACGTGAAGCAGAATTCTAGAGAAATTTTTGTTTGTTACGTGAAACATACTTTACGTGAGGCATTCTTTACGTGAGGCGCCACTGTGTAGGCTAAAAGAATATACGTTAAAAACAATAAAACAACAACCCTCCCAACCTCTGCCCCATTAGAAAGCCCTTTTGAAATAAAAGGTTTTAAGGCTCTGCCTGAAGCTCTGCGATGAGGGAGCTTTCCTTAGTTCTAAGGGGAGGGAGTTCCAAAGCTGGGGTGCCACCACCAAGAAGGTCCTATCTCTGGCCGCCACACCTTTCACATCTCTTAGTGGCTTGTGTGTTACTTGTGTGTGCACCTGCAAATTTACTGTTACAGGTTTTCATACATTTGTATGGATGTATTGTGCTCAAGAAAAGGCATAGGATCATGTGTGCCACTGATGTATGTATGCTGATCCTAACCTCTTCTGCACCTAATCAACCCACCTTGCCTTTCCGGGTTCCATATTTACAGTTTGGCATCTTAAGTCATGATACAAAACCAAATTGATATTAGATTAGTGACTTTGGATTGGACATTGGACATTGGATTTAAGAGATGGGTAAAACCCATAGGAAGCTGTGGAACTCCCTGACACAGGATATAGTGATGCTGTCTGGCTTGGATGCTTGCAAAAGGGGATTGGACAGATTTATGGATGAAAAGTGCATGTGATGACTCGTGCATGTGTAGGCTATCCCTGAATACTGGGTGCAATGGAGTGGAAGGAGGATACAGGTATCTTGTAATTTTGTGTGTTCTCCAAGGCATCTGATGGGTCCTGGTGTGATATAGGAAGCCTGATTCGATGTGTCTTTGGTCTGATAAAGTAGGGCTCTTATGACTCTAGGGGTGACAAAATAAGCAGATATATTCAGTAGTTTGAGCCACGTGGCCTCCAAAAGCATTCAGTAAAATCTTTTTATGTGGACTGCAAGTCATGGAAAGTCAGAATTGGATTGCTAGGTCAGAAAAATGCATTCAGTTGAAGGCTTTAGAAAGGGGTGGGTGGGTGGAAGGGGGCTTGAATGCCCATAGATCCCAGCAATGATTTCATGTGTGGGTTTCATGAAATACCCAACTCACCCTTTTCATTATGAAAGATCAGTACAGCGGGGCTTCGGATGTATTTAGGTTGTCTGTTACTGAATATTTCCACTGTCAGTACAACAAAAAGTGTGATGATTGCAGTTAAAGCGGAACAAAGAAAATGCTGTCAGGCAATTAGTAAGCTGAAGTCAGCAGAACAAAAGTGAAATATATCATGTTTGGGGTAGCACATTAGTTTGCTTGTGATAAAATGATGAAGCCAGGGCCTTGTACACAAACAATCCCTCTTTCCTTTTGCTTCAGATGGAGATGGAGAACTTTTTGCATCTGCCTGAAAGGGATACATCAGTGAAATTAGTCATTGAATTCTTTTCCTATTCTTTCCAAATAGACTTGGGGGGCCCCAGAGCATGGTTTTGCATGAATTAATTATGAGACAATTGCCTTTTTGTAGGGAAAAGGTAACATCATACTGCTACGAACAAACCTTGCATTACAAAGATATTCCTCTACTGGTGGGAGGAGGAGATCATGAATGGGAAAAAGAAAAAAATGGATCAGGCATGAATGGATTTGATTCCTGAGTATTGCTTTAGAGCAATCTTTGAAAACCTTTTCCCCAAACCCCATAAATATGGATTGTATTTTTGAGTAACAGACACAGTGTTGTGCAAGAGGTTGGAATAAGTATATAAGCAGAATGTATACACTGGTAAAAACTTAAATAATCAGGAACTCTTGAAAAGTTTCTTAGTGTTGACATTTGAATGGATTTGGTAGCAAATATATCTCCTGTAATCAATAATTACAGCAATATTGGAGAAAAATTGAGAGGTCTTTTGTAATTCCACTTAGATGTGTAATTTATAAATGGAAACATTTGTTTTCCCTATAAAAATTGTAAGTAACCTGTAGGTAGCTTGTTCCTTATCTTGTCGTATGATTAGTATCTCATTTTGGCTGCAATCCTATGCACACTTTCCTGAGAGTAAGGCTGAAATCCTAAAGACACTTTCCTGGGATTAAGACCAGTTGAACACAATGGGGCTTACTTTTGAGTAGACATGGTTAGGATTGTGCTCATAGTTCCATAGAACACAATGGAACTTATTTTTGAGTAGACATGCTTAGGATTGCACCCTTTGTTTTTAGTTCTTGCCTTTGATAAATTTAATTAGAATTAGAACGACGTGTGTGTGTGTGTGTGTGTGTGTGTGTGTGTGTGTGTGTGTGTGAGAGAGAGAGAGAGAGAGAGAGAGAGAGATCAGTGGTGGACATTTGTGACAAACCAGGTGAAATTCCTGCAGCCGAATATGAATTCTAATATCAACTCTAGTATGAATTCTAGTACAACTCTAGTATATATAGTATAACTCTAGTATGAATTCTAGTATTAACATGGAAATGAGAGGTGACACATACTAGCACCTGATTGGTTCCCTGCTGTGTCGTAACATCACCTCATTGGCTCTCTGAACAATCAGTCTCACTGGTCAGTTTTGAGTTTTAAGAATCCACTTTTTGTTACATAACACAGTTGTATTTTCCTTTTCTGTTTTCTTTCTCCATAATTTTTATAGAATAAAGATATTTCAAAGATGTTTGTTTCAATGCATTCTGCATTAATTTCCCATCAAATGATATATAACATAGCATTTTATACTTTTATTCAAAAGTACCAAGGTTTGCACAATTTTGTCCGGTATTGGTGTCAGCACCCTGAGTGCCTCGGTGTAAACTAGTGCATCTACATTCCCTGAACTCTCCCAATCACTTGTTTTGATCTTTGCTTTCCCTAATTCCATTACAAAACACTACCAATTAGACCTCTCTAGCTTTTAATGACATTGGGATTTCAATTATTCCTTTTAGTTAAAATTATAAACATTCTTGGTATCAAAAGAAGGGTAATCAGTACTCAGTTCTTCCAGGGAAAGCTCATGCCATGCTCTTTCTCAGAGCTTCTGTCCAAGGTTTACCTTACAGGTGAAGAGGGAATTCCACAAACGTAAGGATTCCCCCATTCTGGCACACACACAACACAAATCTGGCATCCTTTCCTGCATCACAGCTACTCGACTCCTGTCCAAGAAGCCTCGACTGGCTTCTCCCTGGATAGGCTCCCTTAATAGATTCCGTATGGATATATCCCTTGAACATTTGGCATGTGTTGAGGATACTTGAGTGCTGACCAACCTGCTCACAGCTGCACATTTCTGCATCACAGCTTTCGAAAAGCTGTTGTTTTCACGTTCACCAGCCAGCAGCCAGATGTTTAGGGAAATCCTCCCCCTTGTTGTTTTCTTCTGGCCCTTTTCCATTCATCAGCTTCAGAGCTCCCATTGACATTCTCCATCCTCCACATTTTAAAAAATGCTTTCCCATTTTGTTTTTAAACAAGCAGCCCAATCCTATCCTTTGCTGGAACAGGATGGCTTGCCTGTGCTGTATCCAGTGCAGGATTGGAGGTGGCTGGAGCACAACTCATAGTAAAGGGATATTTATACCCATGCCCCAAGTAATGCCCCAAATACCCTTATAGGTCTAATCAGATCTGTGCCCGTGAAATTGCAGATGCAGATCCAAGCAGCATGCTGCTAAATAGCGATGTTATGTTCCAGACTATGTGTTAAATGCTAGTCCCATCCACCTTCAGGTCCCAGTCTGCTCACATCCCCATCTCAAAATGCCCCTGTACTGCAGTTTTTGTCATCCATAAGACTGTACTTCAATCAGAGCATGTGTTTCTATGGAACAAACTTGGCATGAAAGTTCCATGATTATAAATTCCTTTCAATTAAAAAAAAATCTGCGTGTTTACGGGGTGTGTTTATGGGGTGAGGGAGCAAATATCACAATAAAAAGATATCTAGATTGGGCAGGGCACTGTCTGTGGTTGCAATCCTATTCACAGTTTTCTGAGAGTAACAGTGCAATCCTAAGCTCATCAACGCAGAAGTAAGTCCTACTGTATTCAGTGGGGCCTACTCCCAGGAAAGTGTGGTTAGGATTGCAGCCTCAGCCCCACTGAATGAAAGTGAATATATTACTGAGTTAGATGTGAATAGAATTGCACTCTGCCAGAGATCCTAATGTGTGTGTGTGTGTGTGTGTGTGTGTGTGTGTCAGTCAGAGAGAGAGAGAGAGAGAGAGAGAGAGAGAGATCAGTGATGGACTTTTGTGTCTTATGGAGAATCAAGAGAGATACCATAGAAATAGTTGGCAGATCTGCAGACACAGCACAATCCTAACCACATCTACTCAATAGTAAGGGCGCAATCCAGAGTAACTACTTGGAGTCCTTGCTCTGGTATAAGAACAATTTGCTCTGGATTGCAATATGAATTTCCCATAGGTTTTCTATAGGTGGTGCAGTAATTACGGGTGCACGTAATGTCTCTTACGTGCTCCCATAGTTACTCTGGTTTGTAGGGTAAGCCACATTGTTTTCAATGGGTCTTACTCCCAGGAAAGTGTCTTTAGAATTGCAGTTGTAGTGTGTTCCCCCACTCCAAATTGTACAGATAAAACAGAAATCTATAGAAAATCACCTTCCCTTTAAAAAACATTGGGGACGGGATGGGGGGGACGGACACACACAACTAGCCCCAAACATCCCCTTAGGAATCCAGGCTTTGATCAGTTGGCAATCGTATTCCTGTGATTCCTGAACAATCAGGGTTTCACCACGATGTGCAGACATTTGTGCATATGCTGAAACCACAACCCCCCCCCCCCCCAAGACAGTGACAACATCCATGTTAAGGTCAGAGGTCACTGTTATCGACACATGACTTTAATCCTTCAGACACTTCAAAGGCTGAAAATTGGTAGAAACCCACTGAGTGAGAACTGGGGAGATTAGTACTTGTCAAAAAAGTTGATTTTATTGATTCTGTTCAGAGTACAAAAGGGTGAATATTTTTATCAAATAAAGCCAGAGAAGATTCCTGGGTTTCAAGTGTTCTCTAATGTACTGGGGGCGAAGAGTAAATGTATATTATACATGCAAATGTTTGATGAGCCTCCTCTTTGTAGGCAAAACCTAATCAACATAAAGTACAGTGAAATCCTAAATCTAATCACTCAGAGGAAAATCCCAGTGATTTCACTGGGACTCACAACACAAAACTATACATGTCTACTCAGAACAGAGCAGGTTTTACTCAGAATTAAATCCCATTCTAGTCAATGGCGCTTACACCTAACTTGCCTTGTATTGGATTGCAGCCTTACTCCCTAGTAAGGCTGCTATACCTATACATGCAGTGGTGGGCTCCTGCAGGTTCGCACCTACTCTATAGAACCGGTTTTTAACGAGAGATAGGACATATAAAGTTTAAAAATAGCCATTTAAAACTGGCTGCCAGATGGGCATAGAATCGGTTGTTAATTTCTTTGAAGCCCATCACTGTATACAAGGTGACCTGGGAGTAATTGTTATTGAACTTAATGGGGCTTACTTCTGAGTAGGCATGGATAGGATTGTACTGAGTGTGTATTTAAGACTCCAGAATAAATACTTCATTCCTCCCACCCCAGCCTAAGTTCTCTATCTTAAAATTCTTTGTTTCTTCTGGGATTTGTGATAAACAACATAATTATACGTCTTTTTCTTCCTTGATTGAGCACATGTCTCACAAACGATGATTTACCACTTGCACATCACAAAATAGTCTGAATAGATACAATTATTACATTGCAGAGCTTAACTTCAAAATTCAGAAAAGTAGTTTTAAGTCAAACAATTCAACAATTATTGGTTGTTGGTTTCTTCTTTCTGGTGTGTGCCATATAATAACCATTTAATAACCCAGAGACCACTTCACCAGCTCAATGCAATGCACCTATTTAGCCTCTGTTCCTCTTGAAGTATGTTTATCACAAGACGGGGTGCTTACCACAAGACAGGGCAGATTCAGGGTATGAACATGACAGGGCATGAACACCACCTGAAGCGTGCCAAACCCCCCATCATAGGAGCTCAGATCTACCTACCAGGTCTCCCAGTTGAACTGACCTCTGTGGTTAACTTTTGTTTGACCAGTAGATCTGGGCTTACATCTGGACTTCAAGCCCAGATCTGACTTCCAGGTAGATCTACTCCTCTGTGTGGCTGAGGACACAGCCATGACCATAGCTGCCTTGATTTCCTTTGGGAAGAAAGGCGGGGTATAAATGAATTAAACATACAAACAAATAAATAAAAGTATTGTAAGAGCCGATCATTTGTGCATTTTCTCTAAGCATTTTTTGGCAAATAAATTTCACTGGTTTGACCAGGAGTTGTTTCCAAGAAAACATGTTCTAGATTGCAGCCTGAGACACACATGTTGGTATGGAAAATGCTTCACATCACTGCTTTGCAGAATCAATAATATAAAACATATCTCCATTAAGCCTTGATTTAATTGGAACTACATTTTCTCCAATCCTTGCCAGGAAAAAAAAATGAAAGACTAGTTTACAGAGTACACGAGCCTACTTTTTATCTCTTGACCTGCTTAAAGAGCTAAGCCAAGTTTCATTAAAAATTATTGGTCATAACTTTTCTTGGAGCTTTTTGACTTAAAATAGTCCCAGATGGAGGCACCATCATGATGAAATTGTACCAGTCTGGAGATTTTTTTCGCCTTCTCCGTATTCTACTCCATATAACATGAATAGATTACCTTTCTCCCCTCTTTTAAAATAAAAAAGGAACAATGTAAAACTCTTTTATGACAAGGACAGGGTAGATGAAATGTCAGGAGGTTATCACGTTCACCATAACAGATGCAGAGGAACCACATGAGATCCCTCCTAGACAAAACTGTTTCTCCTCGAGCGATGGGAACTGCGTGAAAAGTTCTACTATTGCCTTTGCCTCTTCTGCCAAGGTGCTAACATGTACAAGTTGTATTCAGGAATTCTTCTCGATTTGCTGTGACATCTGCTAAAAATGTCAGATGTGATCACAGACTTTGCAAAAACACAGATTTTAACAACCCCAAACCTTATGATAGGGTTATATTTCAGTGACTTGGAAACAACGCTGCATTATCTGAGACAAAACAGCACAGATGTTGCCGGATAAACTGTTTGGTTTATGCATTGCATTAACCCCATGAAACATTTATGCAAATCCCACATTAGCAGAAGGTAAGAAAGAAAGAAAGAAAGAAAGAAAGAAAGAAAGAAAGAAAGAAAGAAAGAAAGAAAGAAAGAAAGAAAGAATTTGGATGGATTATGGAGAAAGACAATGCAAGCAACCCGTTGTTTGGGGGGTGTTTTTCTTCTCAGTATTTTATGGGGTGTATTTTAACTCTCTCTGGGTTTCTATTTCAAAAGACACAAGGGGCATTACCGATTATTTTCTCCCCCTTCTTCTGTTTTCAGCTCTGCCATCGTTCATTCCAGCTGATTTCACATTTTCTAATGCTAATAGTGGGTGTGCGGGTTTTGAGTTTCTCTACTGTCAGCTGGTCAGTAGGTCTGGGGGATATATTTAATGGAATCTGACAGCTGATGGGACTGTTCCCATTGAAAGGGGGATTTGATATGTGGGATGAATATCTTGACCCTCAATTCGCCATATTAATGACCATTATTATTCAAACTCCCACAGCCGATATAACTCTTCTTCTCATGGACACACCAGTACATGTATATAAAAGAGATGAGTTATGGATGAGTTAGTCCGTATACTTGTTGGAGTGCCTTTTTAGATAGCATGTCAAAACAGATTAGCAGTGTTGCCCTGCCATAAAATTAAAAGACCGGGCTTTGTGCATGGTACACTTGTAAACAAAGCAATCATAAAAATGAAGAGGTTCTCTGTGTTGTGTCAGGCACCAACCAAAAGCATTCCCTTTTAATACTTAAGACAAAAAAAGAGGGGGGAAATATAGCGCCAGCTTTGGCCCAACTTAGGGTTGCCATATGTTCTGAAAAATAAGGTCAATTCCAATTTTGAGGAATTGTGTTCACGTCCAGGCAAATGGGACAGAGGATCCTGTCCCAATTTTCTGGAAGAAAACTATGGCAATCCTAGCCCAACTGGCAACGTGGAGTGAATATGCAAGAGTCAACCAGTTGAACTTAGTTGGCATCCTGCCAGCTGATGTCTCTCGATTTATCCAAGAAAGACATCTCGTTTCCATATGATCCAGTTTCAGGAAAAAGAAAAAGTAACCTTCCTAATGAATGCAAACCTAAATCATGAGACTGCTACGTGAGCCAAACACGCAACTTCATGCAAAATAGAGATCATCTATTGATCTCGTTTGAAACCTTTAAAGAACTCCTCTTCGTATGGTATTGATGGGCAAAGCCAGTCAGCTTCAGTTAAGCTTGATTTGACCGTCTTCCCAAACAAACGAAAAACATAACCAGGATCAACAATCCGTTTCATTTTTAACATGGAGAAATAAAACGGTGTACATGTGTGATGCGAGCCAGCTAATGTCACCATCAGCACCTATGAGATGAAGTTGGTTGGCAAAGTTTTCAGAAGAACAGAAACTGCAACAGTTAGTACCTTACAAGGAATGGTTTGTTTTTAAATTATATGTGTTTTTTTTAAAGGACAGAGGCATAAAATCCCTTATTGATTCTTTGCGACATGCCCTGGTTTGAATGCCTTTTAAAACGGAGCCTCTTGAATGCCACAATCAATAACCTTTTCTGCTTTTTTTTGGTTGCAAATATGCAATTTTGTGTTCGCTGCTTAAAAGCATGTAATATCTATTGTCTTTGATTTTCTTAACAAATGAGACAGCAGGTAATGTCGCCAGCCACTCAGTCCCCCTGACGGTTGCGTGTGGGACATATACATAAAACCATGGCCTGACAATGTTATGGATGATCCTTGTGACGGATGAATAATGTAAGTGTAATGTAGTTTCCTCTTTACTTTAACAAGTTCTCTAAAGAGAGGGAGGGAGGGAAGACTTTGTAACCATCCAAGTTCAGCCGTTCTTTTCCAAGCCACCATCTGCCTAATATATTCAGACATGAATCCAATGCACGCTCCCCAATTCAGCAGCGGATGAGAGCATGTCAATAACTTTTAAAGTAACCATTGGACCAAGGAGACGCAATTAGGTTCCAGTTATGGGATTCACATTTGGTTTCCATATTTTGGAGATTGAATTTGACACAATAATATCTCAATTACTGAGAGACTGCAAGGCTTATGATGATGTGTAGCTCCACATTTTATTATATTTTTTGACAGGCACATGAAAGCCTTTTGAGAAGTGAGACTCTGTGCATGAATCATCTTTTAGTCCTCTCCTTCATCTTCTAAACTACAAAGTCATCCTATGGTTTGCAACAGTGGCTCCCTAGGGTGGATCATTTTTTAATTTCCATGGCCTTGTTTCTCACTGATGGTTGGAGGGGCACCACCATAGGCCTGGTTCTAGAAACAGAATTCAAGGCAAATCTATATAAACTGGATTTTCTAACCCAATTTGAACAATCCTAGATGAGTTGTTTATTCCCATGTTGTCACCTGGGCGGAACGGCACTGCTTCTCAGCAAAGCTGAAATTCTTATCCAAATGTTTGAATGTTGGCATTCTGAATTAGTTGGTTTTCTTTCAGATGCAGAAATGAGATTTACTAGGAACTTTTAAAACTTTCACATTTTCTACTTCCAAATGTTGCGATGCATGCATATGTGCATGCATTGTTGTGTGCATGCATTTTTTTTGTAGAATTGTGTTCACTTCCTTTTATTTTTATGACACTTGTATGCTACCAAAATACCTTGACAAAACACAATAAAACAGCTGTCTTTATGGAATCAGATGTGTTATTGCATCTCAATATTTTTGTGTTATTTTTACTAATGCATATGTACACCTGTGCAGTTCCCCCACCCCAAAAAATTATGCAATCTGCATATCTGCAATCCTCAAAAAAGCAATCTGCACTAGGATGGCATACAGTTGTATGGCCATCCTATCAGTGATGGGATTCAAAGAAATTAACAACTGGTTCTATGCCCATCTGGCAGCCACTTTTAAAGGCTATTTTTAAACTTTATATGTCCTATCTCTCGTTAACAACCGGTTCTATTGAGTAGGTGCGAACCTGCTGAAGCCCACCACTGCATCTTATTGTGTGACTCTTGGGAACGTGGTTACACATAAATAAAACACTGCACAAAAGAAATATGTACAATGTGGTTCCTCTTTGTTTTGCATTGGTGGGACCTCACCTTGAGTACTGTGTTCAGTTCTGGGCACCTCACTTTAAGAAAGATGCAGCCAAACTGGAGCAAGTCCAGAGGAGAGTGACAAGAATGATCAGTAGGATGGAAGGCAAGCCCTAAGAGGTAAGGTTGGGGGAACTTGGGATGTTCAGCCTGGAGAAGAGGAGGCTGAGGGGAGACATGATTGCCCTCTTCAGATTCCTGAAGGGCTGTCATATGGAGGAAGGGGCCAATTTGTTCTTAGCTGCCTCTGAAAGCAGAACTAGAACCAATGGGTACAAACTGCAAGAAAGGAGATTCTGGTTGGAAATCCGGAAAAAATTCCTGACGGTGAGGGCGGTTCGGCAGTGGAACAGATTGCCAAGGGAGGTGGTGGACTCTCCCTCACTAGGGATTTTTAAGCAGAGGCTCGACGAGCACCTGTTGGGAATGCTCTAGGGGGATTTCCTGCTGCAGGCAGGGGGTTGGACTAGATGACCTACTAGGTCCCTTCCAACTCTGATCCTATGATTCTATAAGTGTTCAGTTTACACAGGTTCTTTGATAAGAGTGAAGAAACACAATGCCAATGATTGAAGAACATGAGACACTCAAAGCCAGCCATTTTCAGTGGCACATTGGTGTGCCATGAATGGTCTCTAGATGAGATGTGGGAATTTGGGAGAGGATTAGAGGGGCCACTGTGGGGGAAATGAGCCCTGGTGTGCCTAGTCAATTGTCAAAAAACTGATGGGGTGCTTTGACTTTTTTTAATGCCTTGTCAGTGTGCCAAGAAGTGAAAAAGATTGAAAATTACAGCTTTAATCTGTGGCAAACTGTATTCACTCACAGAGGAGTTTGCCTGGGGCATCTCTGTGTGATTTGCAGTGCAATCCTAAGTATGGGCGCAATCTAGAGTAACTATGGGGAGTCCTTGCTCCAGTGTAGGAACAACTTAATCTGGATTCCAATATGAATTTCCCATAGGTTTTCACTAGGTGGTGCAGTAACTACGGGTGCACGTAAAGTCTCTTATGTGCTCCCATAGTTACTCTGGATTTGGGGATATGTTTAGATTTTCTTCTAGTTAAACAGGAATTCAGGAGTTGTGGAAATCAGAACAGAAGAAATTGGAAAAAAGGATTAAGGAGCAGAACAAAAAGGATAATGTCATCCCTACGAAATTACCTCATCTCAAGAGGAGGTAATTTATAGCATATGAGTGGTGGATTTTCTAGGGCCTGCCATTTTCTCCTTATGACAATAGAAATGCACATCTGGAACTGTATGGGAGAGGGTGTTATACAGGAGAAAAGCCAAGTAACTCCGACCATCATCTCCTCACAACCCCTTTGGATGCCGTGCAGTATATATACACTTATCTTACAGTGAGCTGAAGTTCAACTCTAGTTTTAGACTAGTATCTAACTGGCATTAAACAGAAACTTTAAACTGTTTGAAACTGAGCACAAACTACATGCTCCGTCTCACAAAGATATACAATCCCATTCCCAAAATACAGGTGTCCGTTTGTTTTCTGACATTTCTGCTCTTTCAGCACCTTTCAATTATACCGAAGGCTCATTCATTCAACACATGCTTCACACTTTCAACCTCTCTCTGCTGGTCTAAAGGCTAAAATTGTCTTCCAGGATGTTGATTTCTATGTGACCTGGTGATCAAACTGTTTTTGGCATATATTATTTACTTCAGTAAACAACCATAATTCAAATACATAAGATATTCATTGCCCACACATGCCTTTGTTCATTTTATTGTTAATTGTTATGTATTTTGCTTATGAGTTAATAAATATATTTTACTTAGCCTTTTGCAAGTGTTATTTATGTCTTTTTTGGTGTCCATTTTCCATTTGCAAACTGAAAAAGAGAGTTCCATTTTCCAACAGTTTTCACTCACGAACATCAAAAGGTGTCTTGGACCATCTAGGGGTTCTCCACCCTGGGTCTGTGGCCCATTGCTGGTCTGTTGCGCCTTCCTGGCTGGGCAGTGGCAGGATTGGAGGTCCTAGCACTGCTATATAGATCGCTTCAGGCAGGAGCAATCTGATCATGTGCAGCCTGGGCGCTGACCTGCACATGCTCAGATTGCTCCAGGCAGGAGTGAGCTGATGATGCTCAGCTCGCTCTTACTTGGAGTGAACTGAGGAGCAGTTTGGGCTCAGGACTGCATATGTGTAGCTTCTGTCTGGAGCAAACTACACATGTGCAGCCCCTGCTGGTCCATGGAAATTTTTTTCCCCATGGAATCGGGCCAATGTCCTTCTAAGGCTAAGGACCTCTGATCTAGTGGACTAGTCCAGTATCTAGCTCAGTACTGTCCACAAAGCCCATAGATGCTCTCCAGGTAAGATTGGAGTCTTGACCTGTCTAACCTGGAAATACCAGGACAGAACATGGGGACTTCAGCATGCAAAGTATACTGAATTATGGCCCTCCCCTGAGAAGGAGTGTCTGGTGTTTTAATCCATGAGGTGTCGGCTAGCATATGATGTAAGTCCAGTGTTTGGAGCCTTGTGTGAGTTCTGCTGGTGAGCTCAAGACCTGTCCTCCAAATTAATCTCTGGAGCATTAGAGATCACTCTTGTATTCCCACCAGCTGAAATTTGGCCACCTTAACGCACTTTGGTTTAATGGAATTGATTGTTTTACCTTTTAGACCTAGCAGCTGGTTGGTATTTTATTTTGTGGGAGCTTTGGAGATGCTCATTGATTTTTCACCAGAGATGTTTGCTGTTTTCTTCAGTCAATATTGTCACATAATGAAAAAAACTTGACTCAGCTGGTTAGAACCAGCAACGTGCTTCTTGTGAACCTGTTTTAAGAAGAGACACCATATCTTTCCTACATGGGTAAAAAACAAAGAAAAAAACCACACCAACTCCACTCATAAGTAGGGTTCAAGGGAAAACACAGCTGGAAATGCACGTAGCTCTGTTAGCCTTTGGCTTTCAGTGTTATCACTATAAAATTATAATTATTGTATATATTGCAACTGCTGGGGTTTTTCTCCAGTGGTGTTTCTGGAGGGGGAAAAGCACTAATTTTTTTTTTAATGAGAAGGCTAGTAATTCAAAGTCTTTCATAGCAATGACTGGCTCTGAGGGCAAGAGAAAGGGTGCTTTACGCAGGCATCACGCAGAATTAAAGTTAGGGTGCAATCCTAACCTAGCCTGGCACAACATGTTGGTCTTCCCATTTGCATGGTGACATAGGGAGGGAAGCACATGTCTGTGCACTGGCTTAAACTCCCCCAGGAGTGGCACAGAAGTGTCTTAACATACTTTGGTGACACCTCCAGTTCAGCACAGGATGTATGCCTAATGTTGCAATCCTAACACCTTGTTAGGCCAGTCTAAGCCCTGGCCCAAGTCCTGTGCTGATCTAGAGTTATCACAAAAGTGCCATTAAGACACTTCTGCACCACTCCTGAGGAGAGTTAGGTCAGTGCACAGAGATGCGCTTGCTTCCCTACATCACCATGGGAATGGGAAGACCAATGAGTTGTGCTGGTTTAGGTTAGGATTGTCACCCTAAGGGCGCAATCCAGAGTAACTACGGGGAGTCCTTGCTCCGGTGTAAGAACAATTTGCTCTGGATTGCAATATGAATTTCCCATAGGTTTTCAATAGGTGGTGCAGTAACTACGGGTACACGTAATGTCTCTTACGTGCTCCCGTAGTTACTCTGGATTGTAGGGTCAGTCAATTTCAGAGTTACATGTACAAAGAATGAAGCACAATAACATGGCTGGCTATGAACTAATATGGACTAATCAGGATTTTATTCCTTTGGCCACTGGCAGAACAAGCCATGATGCAAAGTCAGAAAAAGACATTATTGGTACATGTATCCTTGGACCAAAGCATCAAGTGTCAGGGCAATGTCATGAAATGCATATCCATGTGCTGTGAGCATGGATGTTCCTTGCACTGCATTCCTTGCATTGTCAGAACACTAACATCAGAACACTAACATGTACCACATCAATGGGCAAATGATATTAGGGATGTGCCTGGTACCATTTGGCCTTTAATGTGATACATGTTGTTTCCCCCCCACATTTCTTTTCTGGTGCTCAGATCCCTGGCAGTGTTTGTTTTGCAGTGGGAAGGCCTCAATGTAGATATTTGTTCTCCATGTGCTGCTTTGGAATTCTGGACTTTCAATGGCTTTTCCATCCTCTGGATGATGAGTTTCTCCAGATTAATGCTTATCAAATAATTTCACGGCACATTATCCTCAATGAGACGCAAATGAGTCTCTCTCTCTCTCTCTCTCTCTCTCTCTCTCTCTCTCTCTCTCTCTCTCAATCTCTCTGGGCACAGAGACTTTACAAGGCACTAAAAATGGTTTTTACCCAATCAAAAATAACTGGTATTATATAATCATAACCTCTTCCTTCAAGAAACTGGCTTCTACTGAAAGTCCGTAAAGCATACATAATTATAGGCTGAGGTACACTAAAAATATATCCTGAACCATGCATAACCTAAAGCATAACTGCTTGATTTCATCGTTATCCTCTAGCTCGTTGCCTGGCCTGGTTATACTGTATGCTGCAACTAGCTCTATTCATTGGGGACAGTCCCAAGTTTTTGGTCCCCTCACAACTTCCTAGTCAACCTTGGTACTTTTTCTTTTCTAAAATGATCATGGTGTAAGTGGCTAGAATAATCTTTCTGGGTTTAGATGATAGTTCTATGCAACCTTCTTACCTGAAAGTAGATTCCATTCAACTCACTGGGGCTTGCTTCTCCTTCAGCGTCCCTAGAATTTTCCTTCCCAGGAGACCTGTTCGGTCAGTGGAGATTGTCAGATGCCCTACGTGGTGCATTGCCAGGGGGAATCCACCTCTGTTCACAACTTGGATCCCAAAAGTCCTCCTTTTGCAAGGCTTGGTTTTGAAAAGAGGAAAAGAAGTGTGGAGAAGAGTAGTGAACTAAAGCATTTCTAATGCTCTGGCACAGTGTTTCCCAAACTGTGGGTCATGACTCAGTTGCAGTTAGTCAATGCTGCATCATAAAGTCTTACTTATACCAAAAAGTACCTGGAGTCTTATAGGTACCAAAAAGTACCTGAAGGCTGTTTCCAAGTTGTGCCAGCTCCTAACCCTCTCAGTTGTTCTGTGTAGGCCTCAAAATGCTTGCATGTATTGGAAAAATAAGCACAGCCCATAAGGCTGCAATTCTCATACCCAGTTAAGCCAGCATAAAGTCCAGCACAAGTCCCATGCCGGCCTGGGAGTGTCACAAAAATACTGTAAGACACCCTTGGGGAGAGAGTTAGGCCAGTGCACATGTGCTTGCCTTCCTATATCACCACAGGAACGGGGAGTCTGATGAGTTGTGTTGGCCTAGGTTAGGAGTGCCCCCTTAGGGCACAATCCAGAGCAAGTTCAGCCTGCTCTGCCCTAACTGCTCTTTCCTAACTATTCTGTATCCACAGCAAAAAGTTATGCTGCATCCAGAGAGGCAGGAAGCCTGGGCTGCCCTAACTGCTCCAGAGCATGCTAAGTAATTGACACATGGGAAGGACTTGCTCCTGAGGAGACACCCCTCAGATCACACTGAACAAGGAACAGCTGTGGTGCCTACAGTGGTGACACGACTCTGCACATCACCCGATGCGGAAGTCTGTGCGTCACCCCTGGGATGTGTGCACCCCACACCAGTCGCCAAAGTTGGCACCTGCGCAGTTGTTTCTGAAGCCAACTGGCTTCAGAAAGAGTACTGCTCAGGCACCATCTCTGACACCTGTGCAGTACTTTTCTGAAGTCTTTCGGCTTCAGAGGAGACTGTGCAGGTGTCAGAGTTGGTGCCTGTGCAGTACTCTTTCTGAAGCCATTTGGCTGTCGCTCCGCCTCCTGAGTGAGGCCAAATGGCCATGCAGAGGTGGACATCCTCTGCTCTAAGGAAGTCTCCTCTGACGCTGTTCGGCATGCACAGTGTGTTTCTGCACAGTGTACCTCAGCTGGCTGTTTGGGCCAGCTCCGAGGACAAGTGGCAGCTTCTGGCTGCTGCTCTGCCTTGGAGCAGGCCTGAATGTGTGTGCTGACGCCTGGGGCCTGCCAAAGAACAGTCAAACTCCATCACCCCATATGGAGCGCATCACCCAATGCAGCCCACGCACCAGTCTGGTGATGCCACTGGGTGCCTGTCTTATAAGGAATCCCTGATGAGATGCCAGTACATTCTACAGTGAATACAAGGGGCTTCTTGGAGTGACCTGCTCCTGAGGTGGTATATCTCTGAGGAACTGGAAGAGGGCATTTCTGCCTTGGAAACAGGCTCTGGATACAGAGTAACTGCTCTGCCCTAAGCAATGCTAAACATGCCCTCAACAGGCCTCTCTTGAACTGCCTAGGGCAGAGCAGCTTGGGCACCCTATGTTGCCTTGCTCTGCCCTAAGCCTCTTCCAGAGTAACTGGGGTGGAGCATCTTGCTCCACCCTAGTGATAGATAGGGCAACCCAAGGGCACCTATGTGGACAGATTAGTTGCTCTGGATTGTACTCTTTGTCTCCCTTATGAAACACCCCAATTGTAGTCTGGGCTTTGGACAAGCTGGTCCAGTGGTGCACATTGTGGCCAATTCTATCCTTTTCTTGAGGGAAGCCTTGCATCAAGTACTAGGGTGAGAGGAAATAGTAGACCCAATGCCTCACCTGGCTTTGGTGCCAACACTTGTCATAGGTATGTAGGGAGCTGTACTGTGGGCCCCATGAGAGAACCATGCTATGAGGTACCTTCCAGGACTGCGCAAATTTAGGCTCTGTATCTCTTAAAGCTGGCCCCAGGAGAGGGATTCTCCTGTCCTTGTAGCCTGGCTCCAAACTGCATCATAAACCCAGGTCTAATGTGTGATTTGGACCTGAGCATTAAATCAGAAGGGCATTTCCATGGCAGGCAGAATTGTGCCCCTGCTGACAAACGTGATCTGAGATTCTTTGCAATAGGATTCTTACTAGTTCACATGGGGGGAGGCCTCCTCGGCTGCTCTGAAACTCAGGCCTTATTTATGAAAGCTACTGTAAGTCTGCCTATCAGATAAAAGTGTTAGGCAGAGGGCAACTTGGATGCCAGGACACACTTTCAGTATGCTGTGCACTTCTCGTGCCAATAACTTGCTAACACTTTGCTAAGAAAACACCCTAACCGTTCCTATCTGTTTGCGCTCTCCAGAGAGCTCTGGCTTCTGCTTGCTGCCTGCCAGCATGTACGATCAAGAGCTCAGGACCTTCTGGTTGCTGGTTTTATCTGTATAAACTGACTGTGATGCTAACGTGTAATTATATCCTTTGCAAAGCACTTTATGATGTCCGATGACAAGGAACATACTACAAAGACACGGAGGTTCCCATTGTTTGCAAATGTTCAAGCATCATTGCCAAGCCCTGAAATAATGAACCCAGGCCTGTCCAAACTCACGCACGCTTGCGCTTACATACAGACATGCACCCCTCCTATAATCTTGAAGATGGCTTTTAAAAAAATCTAAAAGGAAGTATCCCTTGCAAATGAGGAGTGACTTGAGTGAAATATCAGGCATTCTTCCATACTATTTTACAGCTGGCACTGGTGTGTTGCATTACTTGAACGCTTACCTTGCCTTTTAAAGGGAAAGCCTGGTTTTTCCCTTTTAAAAGTGATTTGAAAAGTGGCTCTTCCAGCTGGCTGCTTCAGCTGAGAGAGAGAGAGAGAGAGAGAGAGAGAGAGAGAGAGAGAGAGAGCTCAAGGATCAGTGCCAATTTTTCATGGCACTTGGGACACATCAGTTGAAAAGCTTCACACAAACAGTTGGGTGTCGGTGTGCCAGGCTGCTCAAATCAGATACAAACAAGCTTGTGAACTTCCAAATGCAATGCCTGCGACAAATCCTGAGTATTTCTTTTCTGATATGGAAATGGTGTGACCACCAACCTTCAACTGTGAGAGCAAAATAATAAACACTAAACATGTCTTTCTGCACTTTAACAAAAATAAAAATTATATATTTTATTTGGTTTTTATTATTAAATGGGGTAATAACTGTGGTTGTATCTGCTTACACCAGTGGTATTCAGGAATTTCAGCCTAGGATCCTTTTCAAACTTACCAGGATGCTTCTCCATGTCTACTTGGAAGTACGTCCCATTGTGTTCAATGAGATTTGCTCCCAAGAAAGCCCAGTGCCAGATTCCAAGATGGTGGATCCCATCCTCTGTCCTGAGGTTGTGACGCTTAAGGAGGTCCTGACCCCCACTTTGAGGACCACTTGCTTACACAGTACTGCTTTCTTCTCTTCCAACTTTCGAAAACAATGAAATCCATAAAAAATTAAAACTCACCTCTTATCTCTATCAAGTGCACAGGACAACCCCATTCCTATCTGCACATTCTTTGCTGCAAAATAGGTTTGAAAAGGACAATTTTGGAGAAATAGAGATAGAGGAGGCCTGCTTTGTCTTTCATGCTCCTTCCTCTATGTAATTTTTGCTATCCCCCCCTAAAAAAAATCAGTTTCCCAACTTTCTAGGGTCCTATGCAATTGAATACATGTCATATACAATGTCTTATACGTTCTCGGCAATGGAAACATGGGTTGAGTCATGGCAGGGAAATGGCTTGAAGTGGGACCTTGAAAAGGAGGAGACCCAGCATTTCAATTTTAGGTACAGAAAAGCTTTTTGGTGTCCCCCCCCCCCCCCAGCATGCTTTAAAAATGATGAATGTTATATAGATCTATACAGCAGCCAGTTATAGATTAACAATTCTGTATGCCGTTGGGAAGAACAAAAGAAACTTAGTTATTGCATTTCATTCATCAAACCTTTTTAATAAGGATGTCATTACTTAATCCTCCTTGGTTTTGAGCTCTGAACAATGGGGTAAACCGCCTTGGTTGGTTTTTTTTTCCAAAGTGACCCAAGACAGAGAAATTAATGCATCATTTCCAGGGAGGAGTGGGCAGGTCTTTGGAAGGGAAATTATTACCTTTAATTCATAATTGCCTAATGAAGCATGAACCCTAACCTGTCAGGGCTGCGATTGGAGCCAACCGGTTTATGACTGATACCCCAATTCCCAAACTGCTTTGATTTTACTCACTCGCTCTTTGTATATATCTCCAAAGGATAACATTGGAATTGCTCTCCCAATGTGTGCAATTACTCCAAAAATAACACCCTTATATAGATGAACCAAAGGGTTGGGAAAATATTATCATAAGAGTGTAATGTCTTCCAGAGGATTTATACAGCTGACAATGAAGGCATTTAGGGGGGTTCCTTTGCACTGACATGCCACAATATACTGCTTCGCATTTTATTTTATACTTCCTACCCATCCACAAAGACACAATTTGATTGCCGTTTTCTTTCTTGAAAGAACTGTAAGCTTATTCAGAAAGTCTCTGGAATGGACTTTTTCGTTTTCCACAATGAAAACGTTTTACCGTTTTACCACTGGATCTTTATTTCCAAATTTTCTTCTTTTTTTCCAATGCAGATTTCAGTTGGTTGTGTTGTTCCCCGGCTTTTCACTTGTTTGTTTTAAGTAGCCCTTGATTGCCCTCACTTTCAATTGCCTTCATTAGCCACCTGGTCAGCGGTTCTGAAAGTGGGACACCAATGAAGGATGGAAGTCCATTTTTCTCTCCATGATACAAAATCTGATAGGTTGAGTGACACTTGGCACATCATTCAACCAGGTTAGATAAAAAGAAAGCGATCCTATCGCAGGAGCTACAAAACCATAGGCACAATCCAGAGTAACTACAGGACATCTTACATCCACATAGTTATGGCGCCACCCATGGGAAACCTACGGGAAATGCATAGAGCAATCCAGAGTAAATGCCTCTTACGTCAATGTAAGAGGTCTTGTAGTTACTCTGGATTGTGTTGTAAGTAGTGCTTCACCTTGTGTGCTGAATTTTTGGACAAGGTGGAGTTCAGAAGGGGTAACCAAAGATTTTGCTTTACAACTTCTTTGCTGCTGTCTGTGGTGGTGGTGGTGGTGGGGGGACAATTTCCCTTCGTGATCTCTGGCTGGCAGCCCCGCTTGTTGTCAGAATGGAATTTGTTCTCAATCAATTTTTCAGAGTGATCCTACCAGTGGTGGGCACTTACCGGTACGGGCCTATGCGCCCGTACTGCTTCTTCCAGTTTCCCTGCCGCTAGCGTACCGCCAGCGACAGGGAATTGCAAAACATGGTGGACCGGTACGGTCCGCCATGTTTTGCGCCCACCACGCCTGCCTAGAAGCGGGCAGGCTGCTTCTAGGCAGGCTCTGCACAAGCGCCGACACCGGCGCGCGCTCAGAGCCTTCCTAGAGGCGGCCTGCCCGCTTCTAGGCAGGCTCTCTGCGAGCGCCGACGTCGGCGCTTGCGCAGAGCCTTCCTAGAAGCCGGTGCCAGCCTCTAGGAAGGCTCTGCGCGAGCGCCGATACTGGCGCTCACGCAGAGCCTGCTTAGAAGCCAGCTTGCCAGCTTCTAGGCAGGCTCTGTGTGAGCGCCGGTGGTGGCGCTTGCACAGAGCCTGCTTAGAAGCTGGCAGGCCGGCTTCTAAGCAGGCACTGCGCAGGCGCCAATGTCGCCCCGCCCCTCGCCCCTCCCCAGTCCCGCCCCTCGTCCCACACACCCCTGACCCCGGCTGGCCCCTCCCACTTCCGGCGTACTGGATCTTGGGATGGGGCCAGCCCATCTCTGGATCCTATGTTAGGGTTGCCATAATTCTCTTCCACCAAATCAGATAGGACACTCTGTCCTATTTTCCAATATGTGAAAACAATCCCTCAAAATTGGGATTGTCACTGGGATTGACATATGGCAACCTTACCCTACGTAGAGGGAATTGTGTGAAACTAAGTGCACAATCCAGATTAACTATGGGAGCTCTTAAGAGACATTTACGTCAACATAGTTACAGTGCCACCTAGTGAAAGCCTATGGGAAATTCATAGAGCAATCCAGAGTAAATTTTTTCGTACATTGATGTAAAGCCTCCTGTAATTACTCTGGATTTTGCAGTAAGATCACTATCCTAACCATGTCTACTCAAAAGTAAGCCCCATTGTGTTCAGTGGGCATTACTCCCAGGAAAGTGTCTAGGATTACAGCCTTAGGGCACAGTCCTAACCATGTCTACTCAAAAGTAAGCCCCATTGTGTTCAGTGGATCTTACTCCCAGGAAAGTATCTTTAGGATTGCAGCCATAATAAGTCCCACTGTGTGCAATAGTACTTACTCCCAGGAAATTGTAATTAAAGACACTTGCTTGAGAATATCTATCTACAGTATTAATAAAATGGAATAAAACCCATTGAACACAATGGGGCTTGCGTACTTTTGAGCAGACATAGTTAGAATTGTGCTTGAAAACAACAACAAATTACTCCAATGAAAACGTTTGCAGAACTTTGCTTCTCCTGGTATCATCCCCCTGTTTGTACCATGCTACTTATGTCCACATGATGTAACATGCATGCAGAGGTTAAAACTTTGTGGTTGATGTCTGGATCCAGAGAAGGGAACCAACTATGTGACCTTATCATGTGTTGAGTTTTATATGAAGCATTTAAAATTTCTGCTCCTGTTGGTGTCAGATGGATGGGCAGGGGAGGACCACTCATGCTGTCTTCCATGTGAAGGAATAGATGGAGGAACTATGGAACTGTATTCACTCAAAGAGGAGTTTGCCTGTGGCATCTCTGTATGATTTGCAGTGCAATCCTAAGTATGTCTTTTCAGAAGCAAGTCCCATTGTGTTCAATAGTACTTACTCCCAGGAAAGAATGGTTAGGATTGCAGTCTAAGCCTTATAATGAGACTCTGCTGCAGCAGGGAATAAGGCTGAAATTAGACAATATGCATGTAATCCTAACCTGGGCTGGCACAATTCATTGATTTTCCCAATCCAGTGGTGATGTAGGGAGCACATGCCTGTGCACTGGCCTAACCCTTACCCAGGAGTGGTACAGAAATGCTTTACAGCACTTTTATGACTGGTCAGCACATGACTTATGCTGAAGCTTAGGATAAGCTTAACTGGAGATTAGAATTGCAGCCTATGTCACATAGGATTGCAACCTAGACAATATGACTGCAATCCTAATCACACTTTCCTGGGAGTAAGTACTATTGAACACAATGGGATTTACTTCTCAGTAGACATGCTTGGGATTGCGCTGTCTGTCTCATATGACAATATGAGTGGGGAGCTTGAGTGTTCAAATGTATATAGCAGTCATATCAGCTTCAGCTTGAATCAAGACTTCAGCATGGGACGAAGCCTTTACTTATACCCCAGCCTTGATCTGCATATGATTTACATGCCTCGGTAATTCACACCTCACTTCTCAAAGAGAACTAAAATTAAATTAAGTGTCAACGTGTGAAAAAGTTTCTCTGAAATTAACAACTGGCACACATTTCAGTTGTGGCTTTTCACACGCGACATTTGCTTGGAAATATTTTGCTCTCATTATTCATAGCACAATTCCTTCCAACAAACATATTCATAGCAACCTCTCTTCTCCCCCCTTACAAAAAAACCCCAGAAGGTTTCAACTTTATTCTAACCAATTCTGAATCACAGTCAAGAAATATTGCAGAGATAGAAACTCTGCATCAGGTAGATTGTCTTGGGATCTGCAAAGAATTAGGTAAAGGTGTATTTCTTCAAACGTAACACAAACCCCAAATGGAAAATTTCCCGAGCCCAAAAAATCGACACAAGAATACAAACGTCAGAGTAAAAAAAGCCTTGACAACCTAAAATTAGTTCTGAGTTGAATGTTCCCACTTCTGAACTTTAGAAGTGGAAACTAAATTTAGAGTTGGGAAAACAAAGTGCATGCATGCGTGTGTGTGTAACTGCCAACTTTACAATGAAAGCAACACTTTTGCTGTTGGATTTTGTTCCCTAAGACAGTTGTGTTTTCATCTTCTGGTTAATTGGCCATAATATTTGCCATAATACAGATATTCCAATGCGGTTCATCTCATTGCATTCTGCGTTAAACCACCATTCAAATGATAACTGACATAATGATGTTATTCAGACGTACCAACGTTTTCACAATTTTGGGGAGTAGTGTCAAGCTCAGATTGTTGCCTCCGAAAGATTGCAGCCCAGTGATTGCTACCCCCTGCACCCTCTTACCTCTGTCCCTGCCGAAGCATGTTATATAATTTACGAAATTTCGGTTGGAAATGCATTAGTGTGGCAGCTTCTGAAGGAGTACAAAAGAGAGAGAGGAAAACAAATACATTAAAAGCTCAGCACCCAGGCTTCAAATCTCTGCAGTTGGCAGTCCTTTCGAAGTCAAAAGTGTCCCTTCTGTTTGTTTGTTTAAAACACCCTACCCAGATCATAGCTTGCATTTAATTTTATTTCAAGAAGATGCTGTGACCTGTGTTCAGATTAAATGGATGATTGCAAGGACTTTTCCTGGCAATGGGTCACATTAGCACAATAATTGTGTAGCTAGTGTTGCACAGAAATGAAGGATGAATACATGTCTCCAGTTCCTTGTGTGGACCTATGTTCTCTCATATCCTACACTGCAAATACATGTAAAATAATAACTAATATACTTATGGCCCATTCAGAATCTATTGCCAGTTGGACAAAGGGTAATAAACACCCTAATATGTGTTTGCACACAGAAAGTATAATATGCAATTTCCAGGCAGTTTTTTATTTGGTCACGAAACCGATTCCCTGCAAGTTGCACACTGCTCTCATGTGCTTACTTAAACTTTTTTTTCATTGTTTCAGAATGTTTAATAGCCATATAAAATTATTCAGCCTTATTTCCGCATGAATGCTCTTGTGTTCTTTACATTTTTAAATAAGCAAAAGAAGAGAATGCCCTAATTCCTCATAAACACAATGCTTTTTCTCTCCTCTGATTGTAAAGGGATCTCATTTCCCCTCTTGCTTTTCTTTCCAATCTTTTTTTCCCATGTTTGTTGCAAGTTCCTTTTCCCCAGACAAAAGGGTCAGACCCTGAGAAAACCAAGGCCAGGAAAATCAAGGCCACAAAAATACCTGCATGAGGGTTTGGGAAGAATACAGCTCATAGCCCACTTACCCCATGAAGCCAGCTGAGATAAGAAAATAAAAATATAAGAAGAGCCCTGCTGGATCAGGGCCAGGGCACATCTAGTCCAGGTTCTCTATCTCATAGCAGCCCACCAAGTTCTTCTTTTGGCTACAATATATGTACTTGCATCTTGCATCCATTCCCCTTCATCTGGCTACCTATACACCAAGGGTGACGATATTTCCCATTTTTCCAGGACATGTCCTCTTTTTTAGCCTTGTGTCCTGGAGAAAAACCTTCATTGTCCGTCCTTTCCTTCCTTGTTTCTAAAGATCACAGGTAGCCAAAAACAGCATCACAAGAAACATAAGCTAAGGGAGCAATTCAGAGTAACTACAGGGAGTCCTTGCTCCGGTGTAAGAACAATTTGCTCTGGATTGCAATATGAATTTCCCATAGGTTTTCACTAGGTGGTGCTGTAACTACGGGTGCACGTAGTGTTTCTTACGTGCTCCTTTAGTTACTCTGGATTGTAGGGAATATTGTGGCCCTTGAACAAGTTAATTCTGCACCTTGCAGATAAAAAAGCTTGCAAATTCATGTATGAAGAGAACTGTGTATTAGTACAATCCTAACCACGTCTACTCAAAAGTAAGCCCCATTGTGTTGAATGGGCCTTACTCCCAGAAAAGTGTCTTTATTGCCTCAAAAGTCTCCTTCTTCACCAGGGATTTTCCGATATCTCTGTCTCAGGTAAAATACTGTCCTTATTGCTTCTTGGGGATTACCTTTGTTAAAATGTTTAATACAAATTGGTTAATGGACTAGTTGTAGCATCGAAACCTGCCACCTTCCAGCATCCTTTATATTTACCAATGTAAGTCCAGATTGGTACTAGGAGCAACAGTTTGCACCTTTGGAGCAACCGAGGTTTGGAAAGGGATATCTCATTATTAAACAACGAGATCTTGTGCCTTCCAGTTCAGCTCAGATTTAATTATTGCTATCCACCCAAGATATAAGATACATGGTATTTAATTAGGTTGTGCAGTGTCTCTATTATAAAAAAATGAAGACATTTTGCTTAGAGATAATGCAATTATTTTATTTCTCACACCCATCTCTCTAACCTGTGAAAGGAAGGGGGTACCATTCATTACATTTCAATTCCTCTCTGATTTTCACTGCATATTGTATCAAATTTTTGTTGCTGTTTTTAAATGTTGTTATTGAACATGAGCTGGATAGAGTGAGAAAGCATTAGATAATTTAAACATTGTCAGACATGACAGGGCTGAAATCAGGACTCTTGTAAATCAGTGGTTCCCAAATTGTACGACGTAGCATGCCAAGACATAGGGTTTCATAGGGTGCCACAGGATGTTCCTAATGGCTTCTTCTTCTGAATTTCCCAAATTTAGCCATCTTGGTTGGCCTAAGATCATTCTGGGACCAGTGGGTCAGATGATGGTAATGAAAAACATTTTAGTGAGGATACTTTCACAATCATCCATTTTCCATTTGATCTAATCTTCCATTAGATCTTTGGAAAGATCTAAGGAGGAGAGTATTTGACATGCATTTGTTTGCCATGGCCCCAGCCTCAAGAACAGCAAGGAATAGAGGACCTTGGCTACAAATTCAATATTCATACATTACTGTAGTGGGACAGAGCTGGGTTGGGCAAAGATATCCTTCCGTAGGTGCTGGGACACAAAACACAGTCAAGAGGAGGAAGAGGAAGATGGTGGTGGTGGTGGTGATGATGATGATAGAACGGTGATGGCTCATTTACACATGCAGCAGAGATTGGGTGATGACATCCAATCATGTGCTTTCATATACAGTTTTAGATTTAAGATGAACTGTAATTTCCACCCATTCCGCGACACAAAACACATTAAAAAACTTAAAAAGATGTTTTGCTTTAAATTCAGCCATCGAGTGTGCCTTTGATGATGATATTTACCATTTTATATCATCGTGGGGGCTTCTTTATTCAGGATAAATCATAGTCAACTCCAGTGACCCAAATCCCATTTGCAACAATCATCATCCGTAATATAATGATACGTCTGGATGCCAGTGCAGTAAAAGTGGGGGAAAATGGCTTCTGTAGGGTACTCATCATCAATTAAAAAGTGGCATATTAAACTTCTTGAAACCTTTGTAATCTGCAGTATAAAGCACATTTTATGTTAGGGGATAATTTAGCATCCATAACCTAATTAAATGAAGTGAGTGACAACAGTATCCGTGGCATAAAAAGATATCTCTGTAAGTGGGTAATGTACGCACTTCCGAGATGAGAAGAGAATTTTTTTTTAATTGGGAAAAAAATGTTATGAAGTCTTGGCCTTGATAATAAATCCTGCTAACATTATGAGTCAAATTCTAGTCATCATACACACGTATATGTACTCCAACAACATAAATTTTTCCTCTGTTTGTTTCCATGGGGGAAAAAAAATTTGCATTGGTCAGGCTTAGGCTACAATTTCAGCTGCATAACTGAATGGGAAGCTGTTTCTATGAGGATTTATTGCTAGGGTAAGTGAGTGGTCTGTTTTTAATGTTTGAATATATGACTTTTGCTTTCCTTTTCAAGTTCCTTTTCACCCTTCTGACTGTAAGGGTGTCAGAAAGCTAATGGATTGCATTTCTGGTGGATAGGATGGATTTGGGGGATAGTTCAGACATTATTACTTGATTTCTTGTCATTTGTTATATACATATTGTCATAGGTAGCTTATGCCATCACTTCTTGTCATGTGTTGTATACATATTGTCATAGGTAGCTTACATCATGTAGCTGCATATGGCTACAATTGAGAGTAACTACAGGACCTTTTACACCGATGTAGTTATGGTGCCACCTATGGGAAACCTATGGGAAATGCATAGAGCAATCCAGAGTAAGTGCCTCTTACGTCATCCTGTAGTTACTCTGAATTGTAGGGTCAATTTATTTATCTTATTCATATTTCACATGGCCCTTCCTCCAGAAAACTCAGGATATAGAATCATATATATATAATCTGTCCCTCTTTGTACCCTCACAACAAACCTGTGAGGTGGGTTAGGCTAATGCCTGGCCACGATCACCTAAGAAACTTCATGGCTGACCCAAGCGAACCTGGATCTTCTTGGTCAAATTCCAACCTCACATACACTATCTTGGTTCTCCAAGTATGTTTTATCAAGTCATAAATCAAAATATACCAAGTCAGTGTTGTCTAGACTGACTACCAGCTCACCAGAATCTCTGAAGAAGACAGGGATTTACCTGGAGAAGACGTGAACCTTGGATTTTCCCATGCAAAGGATAAACTTCTCTGCAGAAACCCTGCCTGATTCCTCAGTACTTGGAATTGAATTTTGATATTGAGATTATTCATTGAGTCCTTATTCATTCCTGATGACAGGAAGAGAGCAGAAATTTCTTAATTTTCCACCTTCTTCCCCACTAATCCATATTTATCTGATGCCAACAACTCTCAGTGTAGGAATGGTCCAGGCCTTTGATGGATGGCACATGATAAGGAATTCTGATCAGTGTTCTATGTATTTCCATAACTTCGTAAACATCTCTCACATTTTCTCAAAAGCTTTGTTCCCACTGGCAGCTCCCAAAAGGGCCAACCAGTTTTGCACCAAAACCCAGTTGCTTCTAACCCACAGGTTTTCTCCCCACAAACCTTTGGAGGTGGTCCATCCATGGAGTTCTCAACAGAACCTTGAGAACCTTGCAAAGGGCTCTTTCAAAACTGGAGCTGGCCGTGGTGCTGGTCATCATGAATTGTTGATTACATCGACGTTACTTTTCCGGTCCGAAGGAAACTGCCCATCTGCTGATGTTGTCTAATGATGCCCTCTTTCCTTCTGAATCAGAGTTGGCACAAAAGTGTGAAACAAGTTTTTGGTTGCGGAACCTGCAATGTGGAACTCCATGCCTCAGGAGAGTTTTCTTACACCCTCATTTTTTTATTCTGTAGGCTTTTGAACATTTAATTATACTTTGAGCTATCTATTGTTTGACCACTTACCAGTTTCTTGTTCTTCTTGTTTTCACAAGTCTTCATAAGTTGTCTTATTTAACACATAAAGCTATGTGTTTTGTGTTAATGTTTTTGAGTTAATGTGCTTTTATTCAAATGACACATTTTTATAAATTATAATTTTAATTTGTAATCACTTTTAAAGTTTAAGTAGAGAATAATGGTGGTATAGGGTCAGCAGACACAGCCATGATCACTATTCAGGCACTCCCCTAGTCCAGCCCAACCAACCTATGGTGAACAATACCTATTGTATTGTTACAAAATAATTTTTTAATGAGATGTGCAAAAAATGTTATGTTATAATTTTATCAGCAAAACAATTGTAATCACTATCTGTCTGTCTGTCTGTCTGTCTGTCTGTCTGTCTGTCTAAGAAATATATTAATTGAAAAGATATATATAAACTTACACACCCATGCTAATTATATGTCAGTTAATTAATGTATTATGCATTATTTCATATCAATATACTAAACATTACAAAGAATAATTATATGTAAAATATGTCTTCTTTTAAACCTCCCAAATGGACTGTCTGTCCTTATGCAGGGTGAGGATCTGTCCTCGTTTTCCAGGACATGTCCTGGATTTTAGGCTTGTACACTAAAAAAAAACTATGTTGTCCTTTTCCTTGTGAGGAGGCAGCATGTAACTTTTTTGTAATTCATAAATTGTATGTAATAAATTATATAATAGTAATAAATAATATAGAGTTTAAATTAATCACATGAAAGCAATACATAGGAGTGTTTTTAGCTTTTATATTGCCATGTCCTATATTTTTCTTGGGTGTCCTACATTTTGAGCAGGCCTTGTTCACTTTTTTTGGTTATAACATATGGTCACCCTGTCCTCTCAACAGCCTGCTTGCAATGGGACAGCTGTTTTAAAGTAAGCATCCTTGGTTCTGTGTCGGAAGCCGCACTGGTGCTCACCGTTCTGCCGTGAAGCATGAGACAACCAGAGCATGGTGAACTTTCCGCGTTCTCATACCGCGGTTACTTTTTAGCCCCGCTGCGGAGGTGAAAACAGCTTAGGAAAATCAATAGCTTTAAATTATAACCTTTATGTCCTGACTATACAAAGCCACCATCAGGACAGAAAGCCTGCTTTTCCCCCAAGACTTTAAAAAAAATCAATCTTGCTGATGCTACTGTTCCTTAAGCTATTTATTTCTTAATGTAAAGCCTTCCCCCTCCTTTTTCTCCCACCACACGCAACTCCCCCGCTTCCCCACCAAATCCCCCCACCACATCTAGTTGCTTTGTGTAGACTTTCCTCAGGTTTCCTGCTCCAGAGACGAGTTTTATCTAAAAGGTCAATTCATTCATTGGGGCACCGACCAGAATTGAATATAATTATCCCAATCTTTACTGTGTAGAATTCATGGTTGAATTCATTCAAAAAATAGAAAGCTGTATAATTAACTCCGAGCCCAACCAAATCTATTGAGAATGCTTCAGGTATCATACAGTCCCACTTACAATAGAACATTTTCATTTAAGGACATTGTACGTATTAACCCTAGTCCAGCATCCAATTACTTTGAATAAGTGAATTCTCTGTTTCAGAAATGTAATTTGAAAATGTTGTCATGCAATCTGAGGTAAAAGGTCTTTTTTCATTAATCTAACTCTCATTAAAGTGCGGAGCCTGTAGGTTATTTGAAATCCATTAGTTTAAAATAGAGATGATTGCAATTCGGCATGGTATAAGACAACAGAAATGTCCATCAGGGAGCTGGTGTGTACTTTAAAAGAGGATTTGATGAGTTTGCAGCTTGCTGACTTGTTATAAAAATTAAAGCATCTGCCTGAGCAATACCAGGAGTTGTATACTGCTAATTGGACACCTACACAGGCATTGCTCGAGGAAAAAAAAATAAAACACACAAAAACAGAAGGAACAATTACTGTGATGCGGCCTCCAATGTGAACTTGTGAGTCTGAAAAGAACTATGTAGTACAATCGGGTGAACAATCCTAAGATTTTAGCACTTCTTGAAGGAACATCAAAACTGGTGGTACCTAAAAAGATTTTTGCGATTGCATGAAAAATTGAACTGATGCCATGTTCTCTACTTTGCTTCTGGACACGTGAACATAGGAAGCTGCTTTATGTCAAACTAGCGAAAAGCGTACCCACTTTGCGGGAGTAACATTTCCCCATAAGCCATCTCCCCACGGCGCATTAATACTCCATGCGCATCAATACCCCATGCGCATCAACACCCCATGTGCATCAACACCCCATGTGCATCAACTGGACACCCCATGCACAACTTTCCCCCCATGCGCAACTTTCCCCCCATGCACAACTTTCCTCCCCATGCGCAACTTTCCCCCATGCGCAACTTTCCCCCATGTGCAACTTCCCCCTTGCGTAACTTCCCCCTTGCGCAAGGGGGAAACAAATTTTCACTTGTGGCTCATGACAACTTTTGTACATCAGGAGATGTTTTAAATTGGGAAATTGACCTGAGGCCAAGGGTCAAATTGAACTTCCTTTTCCCCATGGTGTGGTCCAATGGTTGAAAACTGCTGAGTCAGAGTTAGATACGAAGTGCATCATGCAAATGAACCCCATGCAAACCCACACTTGTGGTCTCCATGCAATGAGAGACCATCATCATGCAAATGAACCCCATGCAAAACCACACTTGTGGTCTCCCACATGTGCAAAAGGGAGAAGTTTACAATTTTGGACAATTTCCTTTTCCTTACACCCCCAAAATTCATTTAGGATTTCTGCAGACCATTTATAGTACATCTATGAGTGGTTGAAAAACTCTACTTTAGGGGATGCTTCCTAGCCAGTGGAAAAGTGGGGCAGAACCTTAGTTGCCCATCATCTGTTGTTATGATGTTTGGCGGGATGGGTTTATGTGGCAGAGCTCCAGCAATCCAGTTCCAGCAGCACACAGAAGGTGTGATTTGGCCCTTAGTCCTCAAATCATCTCTTTAGTTTCTTTTTTAAACGCCCACCCCTCCCACCCAAAACTGAAGACTTTTATTCCTCTGAACCTTTCATCCCTAGGAAGTTTTTTATATCCCACCCTCCAATCATACTTATTGCTCCGTCATCTCTGCAACCATTGAACACTTTTACACAGTCATCTGTTCTGGTAATCTATTGCCTGAGACCACAATGGGCCATAAATCATCACATCTATGACCCTCTGATGAAGCATTACAACTTGCTTGTCATCTCAGAGACGGCTGGAGAGGTGACTGTCTGAGACCTGGAGCCAGCCTCAATTATTCTGACAACAAGGGAGCCATATTTTACCAAGGGGGAAAAAGTTTATTGCTATGGGGTACCCCAAGAAGACAGACTTTTTTCAATCCCTCAGTCATTTGCATCTCTAGGCTTTTTCAGTTATGTTTTAGTTCATGCCAGCCAAGGAACTTGGAGAATTTATGGATTTGGGGACACTGGTGGACTGCAAGCCATTTGTCTTGATGCATAAATCTTTCTGCATATCTAAGTTCATCTAACCTTCTGGAATGGACTTATGGCATTCTTGCCATGTGCTCGAATTGTGCCTCCTATGCATGTCATCCACTCCTAATAACACTGTGCAGTTCAGATGTGATGGATTGAGAAGATTTCCTGAACAAGCCCATTGAAAAGAGTGAGACTTCAAATGAAATTGGATAAGAGACACTAGGTTGGAGTGGACATAACTGCATCTCAGTTGAGCCTAGAGGGAAAACAGAAAAGCAGGTCTGGATGATGTGATGATGCAAAACAAGATGTGAAGGATCACTGGATTAATCAACAAGGTTATCAAGAAAGTTAAGTTTCCTTCTGGTTCAGGCCAAAGCCCCATCATTGTTGGGTTTACTCCAGTGATGGGATTCAAAGAAATTAACAGCCGGTTCTCTGTCCATCTGGCAGCCACTTTTAAATGGCTATTTTTAAACTTTATATGTCCTATCTCTCATTAACAACCGGTTCTATAGAGTTGGTGCGGACCTGCTGGAGCCCACCACTGGTTTACTCAACTACTGTTTTTAAGATAGCTAATAGCTCTGGCGCTGGGACTGCAAATAGAAGTTAGAAAGAAGTCATGGCCAGACAGCAATCGGAAGGGCAAATGTATAGCAAGAAGGCAATCAGAGAGAAGAGCAATAGGCACAGTGAAGATTGAACCTCTGGGCATCTCCAGGGAAAGCTGGGAAAGCACTACATTATTGCTGCCAGTTCATGGAGAGACAAAACCAACCTACATGGTCCAATAGCTCAGCATAAGGTAGCGATACTGGCTCACATTTCCTTTGATCTGATACCATGACAAACTTTTCAGAATTTCTACAGCATAAAAGACAGACACAGTACTAGCCATGCCTCTTTGTTAACATTATTTATAAAGTGACCAGAAAATGGTAGCCTGATTCTTCTAATCCCAATGCATTGCTTGTCCGACACGCGATTGATTTAACCTAATAAGGATGGATAGAAGAATTTTCCCAGTCAGTTGGGGCCACAGAGACAAATAGCTCCCAGATGGGACGGGTAAGCAAAATGTGAGAACTTGATAGTTAAAGTTTGAAGATGCATTCATCTTTAAGAAATTTATGGAATTTTATTTAGGGGAAGAAACAATTTCACAGAAGAGGCTACTGCCTTGAAAAGGTGAAACATGCTAGTTAATTTTATTTTGGGATTATTTTGATTTGAGGCTGCAACCCACAACCTGTCTTTTCCAGAGCACATCTCTTTGTGGCATTAGGATTGTTATAGAGTAAATCAGTGCTTGCTCCAAATAGGGGTGCCTTGTCAGGTATAAGAGTGCAAATCAAATTACTTTTAGATATCACATGTGTGTTATAGGAACACATGTACTCTGGATATATTTTTTCAGTGTTTATTTGAGGATCTTTTGGCAGGATTTTCGATCTTGCTGATTTCCAACTTGAAGAACCAGTGGCATAACTAAGGTGGAGACTGGTGGGCTGGATACATAAATGTATTCAGAAATGCACTACCTATGAGCCTGGAGATAGCATGAAGTCATACCCCCAAATCCAGAGTAACTATGGGAGCACATAAGAGACTTTATGTGCATCCGTTGTTACTGCACCACCTAGTGAAAACCTATGGGAAATTCATACTGGAATCCAGAGTAAGTTGTTCTTACACCACAGCAAGGACTCCCCGTAGTTACTTTAGATTTTGCCCATAATGACTAAAAGCCACTGATAGATCTGTCCTCTATTAATTTGTTTAATCCTTTTTTAAATTCATCTTAGCTGGTGGCCAGCACCACAGTAGAAAGCTATTTGTCTACAGTCTCTATATCAACTTCACAGTATCTCAAAACTGGGTTTAAGTCCCCCACACCTCAGAAGAATAGGGGATGGGAAGTGTAGGAGGCATGTTCAGAGATGGGAGGGTTTGGCACATTAATGTCTCCATCCTAAACATTAAAGAAGTCAGTTCATGGGGAAAGTAAAGAAATATGTGTGTTTGTGCTTCATTTATTTATTTAAATGATTTATATCCTGCCTTTCCCTCTGAATAAATGAAGCACTCAAGGCAGCAAACAACATAGATAGAAAACAGGGTAATGCCAAAATGGGAACGAAATATCCTACGCAATAATCATAAAACCTATAAAGAATAGTACAATTAAAAAAACACACACATTAAAGCAAAAATACGACAAAACCCGAAAGCAACTAATTAAGAAGAAAAGGCCAGACAGAAAAAAACAGCTCTGTGTGTGTGCACGCACGTGTGTGTGTATGAGTATACACACACTCTTTATCTTTATATGTCTTTATTTTTACACTTTATATGTCTGTACACTCTATATCTTTATTTTATGTCTTTATATATAAAAAATGATTAAGTATACCAAAAAATAATAAGAATATTAATAATTTAGGGCACAACTCTAAAAATATGCTGGTACAGCCAGACTGCAGCAGTTTACTCCATATCCTGTGTAGGCTAGGAGCAGGGTAGACGTCCCTGTATAACAACCTGGCCTATGGGGCTACTTGGATCTATGCCAGCTATTTAGCTGGAGCTAATCTGAGAAAGCTGTGTAGGACTCCAAGGCTTAGAACTGGGGTTAGGATTTAGCATACTGATCCCACCCCTTATACCCAATTCTCTCTGCTGTTCCACCCCCATCACCCAGAAACGAACCCTCTCCAGGCCTTAAACATGCTCCTACCACCCTCTCCCCCTCCCTCGCCACCCAGCTTCAGGTGGCTTCAAGTGGTTTTCAATCTGGCTTCCGGGGTTTGGGATGGAGACTGCAATGGTCACCATGGTGGATGAGTTACACCAAGGAATGGACAGGGGGAGTGTGTCCCTGTTGATCCTGCTGGGCCACTCAGTGGCCTTCATCACCATTGACCATACTGTCCTTCTGGGTTGGTTGGTTAGACTGGGGGTTGGAGGCACCGTTCCACTCCTACCTGGTTGACAGATCCCAGAAGGTATCCTGGGGGAAGCTTGTTTGGCACCCCTGGCCTCTTTGGTGTGGGGTGCCACAAGGTTACTTTCTATCCCCTATGCTATTCAACATATACATGAAGCCACTGGGAGAGGTCATCCGGAGGTTTGGAGTGGGTTGCCATCAGTACGCTGATGATACCCTGCTCCATCTCTCCTTTCCTCCTGAGTCTGAGGAGACAGTTGAGATCTGTCTGGAGGCAGTGGGGAACTGAATGTGGGCAAACAAGTGGAAATTAAATCCTAATAAGACAAAGGTTCTCCTGTTTGGAAGTCTTCAACTCAGGTATTGGACCATCGGCCTGCTCTGAATGGGGTTGCATTTCCTTTGAAGGAGCAGGTCCGCAGCTTAGGGGTTCTCCTGGACCCGCAGCTGTTTCTGGAGTCCCTGGTATTGGCTATGACCAGAGGAGCCTTTGCTCAGCTTTGCTGATCCACCAGCTGCAGCCATATCTAGATTGGTCAGATCTGGCCATGATGAAATCTAGGCCGGATTATTGCAATGTGCTCTTTGTGGGGCTGCCTCTGACGATGGTCCAGAGACTCCAACTTGTCCAGAATGTGGCGGCTTGTGTGGTTGTCGGAGCTCATCAGTTCAACTCTGTCGGGCCACTGCTCCAGCAGCTGCACTGGCTGCCCATTCTCTTCCAGGCTGAATTCAAAGTGCTGGTTCTTACCTATAAATCCCTCTACAGGATCTGGGGTACCTGAGGGACTACCTGTGTCCATGTAATCCAACCAGTCACCTAAGGTTACCGGCTCTTTAAAAGGGCTGCCGGCCAGCACTGCTACCTCTAACCAGATGCATCTGCCCCTCACTGCCCCCAAGTGCCCCCACTGACCACCTTGAACCTCCAGCAGCAGCCCAGGTAAGCCTCCCAGGAAAGTGTCTTTGATTGCAGCCTCCTAACCATGTCTACCCAGAAGTAAGCCCCCATTGTGTTAAATGGGGCTTACTCCCAGGAAAGTGTCTTTAGGATTGCAGCCTAAGTAGACTTCATAGGATTGTGCACATGAATGCATGTTTTGAATTCAATTACAGTGTTTTGTCATTATTTTTACATCCAGTTAATATTTTTATATGCATATTTTGGGGGTTGTGGAACCAATCGTCTGAGTTTCCATTATTTCCTATGGAAAAATCTGCTTCACTTAAAGAGCGTTTCACTTAAAGAGCATGCCTCCGGAACGAATTAAACTCTTTATGAGAGGCACCACAGTATTTGTTTTACCCATTTTTAAGTAAACTTGGTTTGTTGCCATCATTCAAAGACGGCTCCTTATTTGTTTTTCCCATTTTTAAATTGTGTTGAGATTGTAATTTTTAAATGTTGTAAGCCACTTTGATTTCCTTTGGGGAAAAAAGTGGGGTATAAATGAATAGAATAGAATAGAACGAACGAACGAACGAACGAACGAACGAACGAACGAACGAACAAACAAACAAACAAACAAACAAACAAACAAACAAACAAATAAATAAATAAATAAGGTTTTAAAAAGTAGCACCTGCATCAATTCCCTCTTCTATGCAATGGTTAAAGATAGAGGCATTCTGTCCTCCATTCTATATGGTCACCGCGTTTTTGTGGCGTTCTCCCCCACCACTTCTGCCACTGGCTTAGATAAATTGGGTTTTTTTAATAAATAAAAAATATGCTCTTGTTTTTGACTGTGAAACATGGAATGTGAAACATGGTGTGGGTGAGCAACTGAAAATGGATCTGTGTTCATCTCCGCCACATCTAGCTTTGCCTTTTGATACTTGTCCAGCAATTTTAGCAGGAAAGTGAAGTCTCATTTCTTGAAATAAAGTTTGAAAACAAGCAAACTTCTGAAAGGGAAACAACTAACAGGCTTTAGGCTCTGAAACTTTATTCCATCTTATTCCAGGGCACTTAATGGGAGAAGACAGAACAAGGCAAAAAAAGATTTCATCCTCCTGATGTGTGGCCTTTTTTCTGAATGAAGGAGCTTTTCATTAACAAAGTAGCGGAAGGTATCATCTTCCCCTGAGCAGGAACTCTGTGCTGTTAACACAATGTGTTGGTATGGAGGGGAGGGAGAGGGCTTTAATTGAAATGTAAATTTCTGGAACACTCTGACCCAATTTACTCCCAGAAAAAGGGCAAATTTCTCATTTTGGAAGCTCCTACTGTAGGTTGTTAAGGATTATTAATCACAAAAGTTTGATTGGGGGGAAAAAACCTGTGTATAATGCCCTTTTAAAAGTGGTATTTGCCAGTTGCATTTAAAAACTTTTGGGGGGGAGAGGGAGGAGAAGAATCTGTATAAAAAAACAAGATGTTATGTACTGTATTATAATTTCATGTGTATTATAGATATAGGGAATATGGGCGAATATGGGAAGAAGTCCCAACCATTGTCCAGTAGGTGCCTGTATTGAATCTGACACATTCAGATTCCATTCATTGTCACCATTTGTAGGTGATCAAAATGTTTTCAGAGAGAAATCCAAACCACCACTTAGGCCAGTGATTTTCAACCTTTTCCATCTCGTGGCACACTGATAAGGCACAAAATTGTCAAGGCATACCATCAGGTTTTTTTACCATTGACAAAGCACATCACGCTGCAAGAAGGAGGCTCAAACCCCCCAATAAATGAGCCTCCCCAAAATCCTGCGGCACACCTGTGGAGCATGTGTGGCACACCAATGTTCCATGCCATAGTGGTTGAAAATCATTGACTTAGGCCATCTCAGCAGACTTGCATCACTTTCTGGGTGTCAAAAATGTGCTATAAAGAACATTCATGCCACCTTAGGAGTCAAGTAGTACCTAGCACCTAACCCCATCCAGCCTCACATCACCTCAGGCTGCTTTGATTTGTTCCAGTGATTTCAGTGATTTGTGCTGGCTCTTTGGCAGGGTGACCATATGATCAGATTTTTCCAGATTTGTCCTCTTTTTTAGTCTCCTGTCCAGGTGTCCTCCAAAGGGTTTCACTGTCCTCCATTTTGGCTTCATTTGGGAACTTTGCAATGGTGTGAAGTATCCCATTTTATCATATGTCATTGGATTTATATTGAAGAGCAGAATCCAATGCAAAAATTGTTTTTGAAATATCTCCTTCCTATCAAAACTTATGGCCAAAATACTAAAAATCAAAAATATGCATTGAGCTTTATGGGAAAATGAAAGTGCCCAATATCATGGCTTTGGTCTTGAGTGGGCTGTGGGTGGCACAAGTGGTTAAAACACTGTGCCTGTTAACCAGAAGGCCAGGGTTCGAGACCTGGGTTCCCACAAGACTGGGTGAGCTCCTGTTCTAAGCCCAGCTCTGTGATGCAGCTGGAACCAATTGTATCGGCTCTGCCCTTCCATTGGACTATTTCAGTGGCTTGGAGAGGGGGATTTGTTGCTTGGGTAACAGCCTATCCTCCATATTAATCTACCCAGGCCTTCGTGCTTCTCATACATCGTCGAGCATGATACCATAGAGCATGATACCATTTCATGCTCGATATCGTCGAGCACGATACCATTTCAAGACTGATGGATGCCAATGCAATGCAGTCTTGAGTAGGCAAATGTGCCATTGCCTACCAGAAAGGCCAGGCTGAGAGGAATCCAAGACCTTGTCCTCTTTTTTGGTTCAGGCATCTTGTCGCCCTGTCTTTTGGGCACTGCCATTGCAGATCCACACCCTTCGATGTTTCACAGCCAAAAAATGGAAGCAAATTTGGAAAAAAACAATTAATTTTATCGAGCAATTGTGTTTTTGTGCTTGAATTGTTCTTGTGCAAGATCTCAAGCAGTCTCATGCAACTGAAGATGTTGATGATGCCTGGAAGAGCCAGAAAGAAGAGACCAGTGGGGAAATCCTATGGAGCCTCTGTGAGTTTATTGCTGCGCCATGTGCACAGTTTGCTGCCACTGCACCTGGTAGCCAATGTATGTTTTGGGATACAATCAGAGAGTATGTACATGCATGTCGGTTTTTTTTTTTCCTGTCAGCGTTCTAGGCTTTCATTCCAAAGTTCTCATAACATAAATTTGACTGCAAAGTTACTGTATTCATTCAAATCTAATGCCATAGAATCTAATGCACACCTCGATATTAGAACGCTTGAGATTTTAAAAAAAGTTTACTGGTGATTGTAATGCACAGCTATAAAGCAGGTGTAAAATTTAATTTTACCACATACAACAATTATATGACAGTAATCATATGACAATGGGTTTATGTTTTATTTACCTAATTGCACTACTTTATACAACAATGGGTTAATGTTACATGTCCTATTACAATATAGTAAACTGTTAAACTAAATACTGACCAAGGGCACAATCCAGAGTAACTACGAGGAGTCCTTGCTCCGGTATAAGACCAATTTCCTCTGGATTGCAATATGAATTTCCCATACATAGGTTTTCACTAGGTGGTGCTGTAACTACGTAGACTTAAATGTCTCTTACGTGCTCCCGTAGTTACTCTGGATTGCAGGGCTATTGTTATAATCAAAATAGGCTGCAATCCTAAAGGCACTTTCCTGGGAGTAAGACCCATTGAACACAATGGAGCTTTCATTGTTAGGATTGTGCCCGTACTGTATTTACTCAAATGTAATGTGGCATCAAATCTAATGCACATCCTGATTTTGAAAACGAAATTCAGCTGTGCAAGGTGCGCGTTAGATTTGAGTAAACACAGTATTTGTAGGTTTATTTTCTTTTAAAAAAATACACCCGGAAAAAGATTTGGTAACTTGCCAGTAGGTAAGAGGAGATGAGGAATGGGGTTGACCTATTATGCTTTGAGTCAAGCGCCTTTACAATCTGGTCTCAGTGGAGTCTTTGGAGGGCTGTTATATCTCCCAGTCCGCTGCAAAGGGTCCACGTGGCTAGCATTTGCGACGGCATAATATGAGAGCTCCCTCCAAGATGATATTTTTTCCTCCTCCTTAGCAAACTTGGCATCTCTATGCGTCCCCCGTCGAAGCAAACATCAAGCTTTCATAACCAGAATACTCTGGAGGACAGGAACGAAATGAGACGTGGCATGCCAGGGATACATGAAACCATGAAATAATAAATACCGAAATGGCTTTTTACCTTTTCTTTGGCTCCCGCATCAACCTTATATTTTTACAAATGAAAGCCTGTTCAAACTAAAAATATGACCGGCTACTGCCAAAGCAAAGCCAAGGAAGTTCCGCAAAAAACAAACCAAAAAAGGCTTAAATTATTAAAAACTTACCTCCCCACCTCAGAATGTGGCTTGACATTTTTCCCTTAGCTCTTTGATGCACAGTCCTTCCCCCCACCACCACCCATAATTTCTCTGCAGCAGTGGTTTCCAAAGTGTCTTCCTTCAGGGGACCTTTTTTACATGTGCTGGTTTGGTGTGGACCTTCTGTGGGGTGTACACATAGAACACTTCTGCATTGCAAGGGATTTGGGGAACACATCCCAAAATTTGTGTGGTGAATTTGTGTGGCTACCTCTGATTATTGAATCCAATCCAAAGGTTCTGATCCTTCAGTGGAAAGATTTTTCTGGAAAGAGTGAGGATGGCCATTTAAAAGGTAACTCTTGGCCCATTTAGCAACAACCAAATTTGGAGAATACCATACTGACAGTGCAATCCTAACCACTGGCTTAGGCCGGCGTAAGTCCTGGCACAAGTCCTATATTGGCCTGGGGGTGTCACAATTGTGCTGTGCCACCAGTGTGAGAGTTAGACCTGTGCACAGACATGCCCATTCCTTCGCACACCATGACGGGAACAGGGAGGTGGGAGATGGAGGGCTTCAAAGACCACCAGGCCACAACCGAAAGAACCTTCCAGTCAAATTTGGGTCATGTTCTGGGGTGTAAAGAGTTCCCACAGCTCAGAAAGCCTCTGAGATACTTTGGAAAGGCACTTCCAGTTTTCCAAAGGCCTTGTGAGGCACAGGGAGGTTGCGCATGGTCTCTTTGGGCCTCAGAAAGCCTCCAACCCAAAGGTTTCTGAGAGGCACTTCCAATTTTCTGGCAGGTCCCCCCCACATATTTGATTTTCCACAAAAATTAGTGTCTGTGGAAATTCCCTTTAGATATCAAGGTCCCGCTGTTTATATTTTTCCTCTTTATCCTATCTTTGAAAAAATGATGCCAGTTTACAAAATGAAATGGAACCGGTAACAGAGAAGGCGGATAAAAAGAAAGAGCATAATAATGAAAGGGAAAGAGATGCTCAGCAAGCTGGGAAATCTATAGGACAGGAATTAAATGCTATAATCAGATTGTTTGTATAGTCATTTACCATCTCATTTTCTTGCTGCGCAAGCAGAGGGACCACTCGAGACAGGCCATCTTGGAGAGTAACAAAGTGCGCCAATAACGAACATGGGATTAAAGGAATATTGATAGCCCATGACAAGCGGCTTCCTGAGAAATGTTTCTTGGTCAAATTGCAGCAATCATTAAATATATGAGGGTCAGTCAATTTAATCTGCTCTTTTTTATATGGATTGATTAGTTTAGCAAAAAATAACAGAGCTCAGAGACAATTAATGGTTCGCCTCCCGTAGCTTTTTCGTGGCAGGAAGGAAGCCCGGGCTGCGGTAGATTCTCTTCAAAGAGGAAGCTCAGATCAGTGGTTTTCAAACTTTTAATCTTTAGGGATGCTTTCCAAGGATAGCACATATAAAGAGTGGGTTTAAAGCTTGCCAGGTTGTCAACTGGAATGTGTGTCAGAGACAGGGTGGATTATGAGTAGGACAACAACCCAGGTGCAATCCTATCCATGTCTACTTCAGAAGTAAGCCCAGTGGTGTTCAGTGGGCCTTACCCCCAAGAAAGTGTACTTAGGATTGCAGCCCCAGGCAACTACCCGGGGAGCCAGATTCTTCACCTCCTCTCTCTCTCTTTTTGCTCTTGAAAACCTGTCCACAAATACCTCTTTCAACCTACCATTGAAGCCTACATGAGAATTTTTTTTTTGCATCTATCACCCTGATCTAAATTTATTTGCATTGATAACCACCATTGGATCAGGACCACAACATGGAGAAAAGGGTGGCTTCACCCCTTCTCTGTCCCTTCTATCACACTGATTTGTGGAGGCCAATATGTCTGCAATCCTAAAGATATGTTCCTGGAAGTAAGATCAGGAACGTACTGTCTGTCTGTCTGTCTGTCTGCAGGACCACAAAATGGGGACATTTTTAGCAGGGTAACCATATAGAATGGAGGACAGAATGCCTCTATCTTTAACTATTGCCTAAAAGAAAAAACTATAGGCAGGTTTAACTCAACATAGAAGGGTTTAAAAAGCAGTAACTGCCTCAATTTCCTCTTCTATGCATTGCTTAAATGTATAGGCACTTGTCCCTATCCTCCATTCTATATGGTCACCAATTGTGAGCACTCTCACATTCTAGGATCTGGTGTGTTCTGGAATGAGTGTTGAAGGGAAGGGTGTTAAAGCAGTTGAATGAAGGCACATAAGTGAGAACGAGGGAGTTTCCTGTCACACTTCTTGTCCCCTGGGGCACTACTGGGAGGTGGTAGAATTATCCATATTTGGTCCATATGATCCTGTGTTGCCTGCTCTGACTGAAAGCAGCTATGGGGTGATGTGGTCCCCTCCCACACCCTTTCAGCTGGACACAACACCTGGTATGTGGTCAGAACAGCTTGACAGATGGAGCCCACTTTCCCTGCTCTTGATGGGTTGCTCTAAAAAGGAAGATCATTCTGCAGTCCCGGAGGCTGTCAGCGGGTCATGCCCCTCACTGTTCATGTCATTCTATATGGCAAGAGGAGACCCAACCAAATTTGTCGTCCCATGCTGGAAATACTGATGGCAGAAGGTTGATCCCTGTCTTAGGGCAATCCAGAGTAACTACAGGGAGTCCTTGCTCCGGAGTAAGAACAATTTACTCTGGATTGCAAAATGAATTTCCCATAGGTTTTCACTAGGTGGTGCTATAATTACATCGACATAAACGTCTTACATGCTCCCGTAGTTCCTCTGGATTGTAGGGTTAGTCAAAGTTGGATTGTTCTCTTACCTTCTAGGTATGTGCTTCTAGATGTAGCAGGGGCCAGAAAGACTGGGCTGGTTTCTTTGACAGTAACATGGCACTCTTTCTCCTGTTGTTCCTGATCCTGTTTCATATCATCTCTTTCTTGATTTCTTAACAGGGCAAGTTCAGCTCTTCCAGCCCAGAAAAACATCCAGGACAAGGAAACCTTTCACAGGAGGGCTCTGTGTGTTCAGATGGCTTTCTCAAACTTTTGAAATGGGCTCCATAGAAGTCTTGCATTTTGTTGTTCTGTGTACATTTCATTGTTCTAGTTTGTCTTAATTTGAGAAGTATTTGGTGTTTACAAAACCTCACTTTATTCTGAACGTCAGCCACGTCGGGTGCACTTTGGTCCAGAAGGCACCAAATTCAAATATCAGGGAGATCAGCGATGAAGGCTTCACTGAAGCTCATCTGTGGTGGGAATGCTGAAGTTGGTGATGGTTCATTGCAGCAGGAGTGCATGGATATTAGAACCCCACCACTGTAGCCCTTTTTCTGCATTCTCCTTAAAATTGAGGAGATGCATTTGTCAGGGGAAGCACAAAATTCCACCCTCTTTAATTTATTGAATAATTGAATTTGTATTAGTATGTTTGTGTTTTGGACAATTATGTCCTGCATTCAATTGCAATTCAATTACAATTCAGTTACAATTGTAATTATGTTCTGCATTCTGGTCACTGGTGTCTCTGGACCAGCATTGGACCAGCATTCTGCTCTCTCTCTCTCTCTCTCTCTCTCTCTCTCTCTCTCTCTCTCTCTCTGTTGGACTTTTGTCATTTGGTCATAGCATCCTGAACTATAAGCAGACCACATATCACGTATTCTAAACCTGTGCATCCCAATTTGTCAGCATTTGAAAATGATAACCTGTTGCAACCTACAAGACTGCCCAAAAAGAGAGATTTAGAAAGAGGGCTAAATTGGAGAGGAAGGAGGGCCCAGATTGAATGTGATCCCTCACTCACTGCTGCTGACTCCATTTAGGGGCAGGTGGCATCACAGTGAGGAAACAGTAAGCCTGAGCGAGGTAAGTGGTGGCAGAAAATTATCTGGACTGACATCATTTTCCTCTTTGCACCTTCAGAAACATTCAAGGCAGTTAAGGAAAAACCCAAATTCAGGATGCCGGAGTTAAGATGCTGAAGTTTGTGTTTGAGATGCTGGAGTTTGAGATGCCCAAGTTCAAGATGCCTAAGTTTAAGATGCGTAAGGTCAAGAAGGCAGAGTTCATGTGGGCACAGAAAGCAAACGAGGAAGAGGAAAAAATTCTGGAGACCCTATTGCCAAAACTAGAGATGCCAGCTCTCGAGTGATGATTGGTAAGTTACACCTGGTGAAAATGTTCTGGGAGAGTGCCAAGAAACCATGCTAGAATCTGGAAAAAGACAGGGATCCTGTCCTTCCTTGCATGTGACTCCCCCATCACCTGTCTGTGAAGACCCAAGTTGGCTCGAGGGTCAGGGTTGGCTTAACCCTTGCAAGTTCTGTGCAACTTTCCCTTGGATGGCCTCCAAACGGCTGATTCATTTCTGCCAATTCTATATGACAGGTCTTCTTTTTCCAGGACATGTCCTTTTTTTCAGACTTGTGCCCTGGGGGAACTTTATTGTCTTCCCTTTCCTTATGATCAAACAGCACATAGAATTCTTGTCATTCATAAATTATATTAATAACTAGTAAAAAGATACCGGTGTTGCGGGAGAAAAATCCCCCTGTATGCCATTCCCCCACATGTGTATTGTCCACACATGTGCATCGTCCCGGCATGCACATCGTTCCCCCATGTGCACCATCCCCCCATGCACACAGTCCCCCCATGTGCAACACCTTCGTGTGCATCACCCCCATGTGCAACATCCTTGTACAATATCCCCATGCGTACCTCTCCCATGTTCTCCCTTCCCCATGTGCACCATATGCAACACCCCCATGCACATCATCCCCCATATGCAACACCCTCCGCATGCACATCATCCCCTGCATGCACATTGTCCCCTGCATGCACACCACCCCCCATGCACACCATATGCAACACCCTCTGATGTTCATCATCCCCCATGTACAACACCCCCATGTTCACCTTCCCCCCATATGCACCATCCCCCATGTGACACCCCCGTACAACATCCCCCCATGCTCACCCTCTCCCATGCACATTTATCCCCTTAGGTGTTAAATTTCTAAAAATTGGTTCTTAATGGGTGTTTCCATCACAGAAGGAATACTCTCCCCAAATTTCATGCTTCCCTGTCTGGGGGTTTGGGCTGGGCATTGATGAGTCAGCGAGTCTTAAGTATAGGGAAGAAAACGTTTTGCATCCCTTTTCACCATCTTCCTCTTTAAATTTCCCAAAATTGGTTTTTAGTAGGTGCTTACATCACGGAAGGAATCCCTCCCCAAATTTCATGCTTGTATGTCTGGCATTTTTGGCTAGGCATCAGTCAGTCAGTCAGTGAGTCAGGCAAAATATTTACTGGGGACCCACCTGAAATTAGTGCACGACCCACAGTTTGAGAAACACTGAACTAGGAGAGATAGGAATGTCGATGGTCCCATTCCTCTCACTTTTACAAAATATCAACGTATATCTTGAGAGTCCTCCTTCCATTATAACCAGTGATGGGATTCAAAGAAATTAACAACCGGTTCTCTGCCCATCTGGCAGTCATTTTTAAATGGCTATTTTTAAACTTTATATGTCCTATCTCCAGTTAACAACTGGTTCTATAAAGTAGCTGAAAAACCTGCTGGAGCCCACCACTGATTATAACGTTACAAGATATTTCACAAATATTTTTTATCTTCTCTCCTTCCCCTCCACAAGAACCAAAGTGTGAACACTGGAACCAGAAATAAAGAACAAGACAACAAGTAGAAGAAAGAAACATCACCCTAGAAGGTTTCAGTCAAAGAGGGATTTGGGGTTTGCTGGAAGTGCTTGGACTTTAATGTCTCAAATTCTGGTGTCTGAATAAATACTGCTTGACTAATCGGTTGATTGATTGGTTTGATTTCTTTATGCCCCGCATAGTCACGAGGCTTTTCTTGTTGCTCACGATATCAGATCAGCACCCCAGAATATTCCAGATCTTATCTCAGGCAGGGTGACCATACGCCCCCCTCTTTTTTGCAGGACATGTCTCAGATTTTAGCCTTGTGTCCTGGAAAAAAAAACTGTCCTGTCCTCCATTTCCTTGTGAGCAGGCAGTATGTAGCCTTCTTGTAATTCTTAAATTATATGTAATAAATTTAAGAATTTTAGAAGAAATTGTTAATATACCGGTAAATATAAATAAATAAATAAATTATTAAGAAATATTTTAAACGTACTAATAAGTAATATAGAGTTTAAATTAACCATATGAAAGCAATAAATATGAGTGCTTTCAGCTTTTATATTGTCATGTCCTACTATTTTCTTGGGCATCCTACATTTTGGAGGGACCAGTCCTGTTTCTTCAGTTATGACATATGGTCACCCTGATCTCAGGGAAGTTGCACTGTTGAAAAGCAGTATATAAATACTGTTGATTGAGCGATTTTCAATTGGATGTCACTCAGTTGGCAGGCATAGCTCTATATATTGCTGTCCAGATGACTTCTAGCAGCAGGATTTGATATGGGCTTATGGTGATGGATCTCATGATCCTCCACTGTGCATGAATGCTATGGCATGAATGCTGTGACATTGTTTTGCCCTGTGCGGCTACTACTGAACATGGTCAGAAGTCCAGCACCTGAGACAGCAGCTTGCAGACAGTCTGCTGGAGCAAATGGGTGCAAAGTGGGGTGACTCGGGGAAGGTCAAAGTGGCAGAAGGTGGGAGGAATAGGATGGGGAAGATCTCAGCAGCAGTCACACATGATGGGGTTTTATGCCACTTGATGGGGTTTTATGCCACTTGATAAAACACATGATCGGGTTTTATCCTCCCCCCAAACCTCTTCCCCAGTCTCCAGAGACCAAAGAAAGCTAAAGCCAGTTTGGTTGTTGGTGTGCAAGGAGACCCATTGCCAGGCCTGGAACCAGGATTCTAGAAGTGGGGGTGACAATGTTTTCAGGGAGGGCAATTACTGGTGTGCATAGTGAAAGGATAAGTATGGGGAAACAAACCTATAACTCAGGAGGTGGCAAACTGCTGGCTCAGATAGGGGTTCAAAATCCCTTCTGGCTGCCCCCTGTTACAGTGCCCACTGCATGCCAACTGGCCTACTGAGAAGTAAACCAACTAGATCCTTGCATCCTACTCCTGTGCTAATTGCCCCCTTTGCAGCATGCTCTGGCAGCAGCACTGAAACAGGTTTTGCCTGCTTACAATCAAGTCAGGCTACAATCCTAAGAACACTTTCCTGGGAGTAAGCCCCATTGACTACAATCGAGATGACTTTTGAGTAGACATGTTTAGGATTGTGCCCTAGGATTCAGACCAGAGTTTTCAGCTTTCCACAATCTAGAGCTGCAATGGGTGTTTTCTGGCAGGATCCCCACAGTTTCTTCCTGGAGTACAAGGTGCAAAAATCAGAGCTGCAGCTCAGCGAACAAGACATTCACAGATGGCCAGGTTCCTAGGTTTGCACCCATTTTTTGAAATTTTATTTTTATTTATTTTAAACAAAACAAAATAATAATATGAATAATGTCATATCGGTCAATGGAGGACACCTGGACAGAAGACTAAAAAAGAGGACAAATCCAGAAAAATCCGTTCATATGGTCACCCTGCTTCTTGCATGAAGAAATTCTGAGTCAATGCTTGGTAACACCAAGTAGAACAGCGAAAGACATAACAATAATTTTGTATCTTTTTCAACTCATGGCACACTGACAGTGTGCTAAAATTCATTGACAAGGCACACTATGCTGCTGATGTTGTGTGCACACCTTCCTTGGCCCTACTCATAAATGATACTTCTTTCAAACTTTCATGGTACACCTTCAGACCATTCATGACACACCAGATATCTGCTCATATCTATTCAAAATCACTACTCAATCAATGAAGATACTATGGAGCCAGATGGGCCAAGATGTAGTCCCCATCGAGATGATTGTCCAAAGAGAGTGAGGAACCTCTCCCTTTAAGAACAATAGTTTGAAGAACTGATTTAAACAGGCATCCTGATTTTGAGTATATTCAACCAGATGTAATTTTTGGAGCATTCACTGGAGATTACATAAAGTTAAATGTGCAATGTGCATACAATTGCATCCAAAATTGTGGGGTCTCAGTGTGGTAAGGGAAGACCCTTAAAATATCCCTGCAAGATCAAAACAAAGTTGATGTATACACAGCATAGTATTTCTACAAGTAGTGTGCACTGGCATTGCCAGCACAGGTGCAGCCCAGGGCAAGTACAGGGTGAACATCTAGAATGAAAGACAGATGCCTGTACCCTTAAGAGGAAATTAATGCTCAACATGAATGGGATTAAAAGCAACACCTGCCAAAATTCCCTCTCCTCTGCAATGCTTAAAGATAGAGGCACTCTGTCCTCCATTCTGCATGGTGACCCTGGGTGTGTGTACGTCACCAACACTGTCAACACCACCCTGTACTCACTGGAAGCGAAGTGCAGCATGTTGAAATGGTTCAGAATCAACACTGATGTGAACTTGTACCACCAAATTGCTTCCTGGGTAGCTATTTCTGGCCATTCAAAGCCTGAAGAGACTCAGGTAGTACACCTGTCGTGGTCCCAAATGCATGTCACCTGGGACAGACTACCCCATGCCTCCCGCTTGCTATGCTACTGGAGGGATGTGAACTCTGCGGTGATGAGTTTCTTCTTTTAATCATGATCAGGCTTAACCTACAAAGCAGGCCTCCGTCAGTCTTGGAAGACTATGGTATCATGCTCTGCGCTGTATACGCTGCATGCAAAGCACGAAAGCCTGGGTTGGATTGTTATGGAGGATAGGCTGTTACCTAAGCAGCAAATCCCCCCTCTCCACGCCACTGAATTAGTCCAATGGAAAGGCAGCGCCAATACGATTGGATCCAGCTGGCATCGCAGAGCTGGGCTAAGGACAGGAGCTCACCCTGTCTTGTGGGGCCAACCTGGGTCTTGAACCCTGGCCTGCTGGTTAACAAGCACAGTGTCTTAGCCACTTGCCCCACCCACAAGTGCGTATAAATGCGTATAAATATTTTCACTACATTCATATAACCAAGTTATCTGATGGGCACTATACTTAAAAATTTACATGAGAACCTTGTTGACATCAGGTCAGTTCTGGGAGTTGGTAGACTATGTGGTTAAATGAGCTTTGCTGCGGCTAGAAATAATCAGTGGTGGTCTTCAGGGGGTTCTTACAGGTTCTATAGAACCCTTTGCTAATGCGCGCCTGGTTCTGAGGTTACTAATGGGACATAGAACCTGTTGTTAATTTAGGTTATTAAATCATAGAACCTGTTGTTAATTTATTTGAATCCCACCACTGGCTATAATGTAGCACCAATATTTGTTACACCAAAATAAGTTCAGTAACGTCTATTGACTGGCATAATTTCGAAGGGTGTTCTTTCATTTTTCTTGGTGCAAATATTCGGAAGGGGGCAGCTGAAGACAAATACAAATGACTCATTACTTCAGCAAACTTACAGAGAAATAATTGTGTCTTTCCCCTTAAAAAAAAGCGAAAGCAGAAACTGTAAAATGTTCAGCACTTCAATTTATGAACATCAACTCTTCATTAATGTGGATAAATATTTGCCAAAGAATAAAATTTCATAATTAAATGTGATAATCTCATGGAAACACTCTCTGGAATGAAAATTGCAACTTATTAATTCAAACTTAATTTGCATTGACAGTAGCGCACTGGGTGAGAATTAATATATCATACTTCTAGCACTGCCACTTGGTAGTGCTTCAGTATAAAATAGGCAAGAAATCAATCATCGGTAATATAACTAAGGCAGATCCCAGAGAGTTGTGACTTGGGGAGGGGGGTCACAAGAGCTTTTGATTCAATTTTGGACTTTAAAGGTTAATTATATGGAAGTTTTTACTCAGAATGTAAGTTGTATAGGATCGGGATGTTAAGGGAGGGATCATAGAAAAAAAGACACTTGCCTTCAAAAGTTTGGGAGGATAGTTTTGCAAAACTGAGCCAACTTCTCAAATGTTTCTGCTTTTCTCTCTGAGGTAGAGGGATGTTAATCTCTAATCAGTTTTAGACTGCTGGGTTTATGACCAACTTTTGGAATAGTTGTAGTTTCCATAATTTAGCTCCTTCCACCGGGATTCCAGTTTCACCAGTTTTTTGGGGTCAGTTTGTTGCCCACTTACCTCACCAGTGCACATGGCTAATGATGCAAAGACAGGGATCTATTTATGATCATACATACAATTGCATTGAAATGCTTTTCAGTCACTTAGGGCACAATCCTAACCTAGGATGGGCACAACTCATCGGTCTTCCCTTTCCTGTGGTGATGTAGCGAGGCAAGCACATGTCTGTGCACTAGTCTAACCCTCTCCCAGGAGTGATGCAGAAGTGTCCCCCAGCACTTTTGTGACACCCCCAGGTCAGCACAGGACTTATGCTGCGGCTTAGGCCAGCCTAACTAGAGATTAGGATTACATATTTATGTACAGATGTGTATTATCAGTAGCACAAGAAAAGGGTCTCACAGATCAGAGTGTAAAACTATAAAAACGGTTATGTGTAATATTGAGCAGGGCACATTTATGCATTTCAAATGCCAGCATCGTCACTGACCTAACACTAAGTGTTGAGAAGAGCCTATGGTATGCTTGCAACACCATACACTGGAGTCAAACTAGGAAGCCAGGATAGGTCTTGAAGTCTCGATATCCCAATGGTTCCCAAATTGTGAGCCACAGCTTCTTGGGAAGCCATAACAACCCGCCAGGGCAGCTGCAGAATTCTCACAAAATTTCTGCCGTACTATAAAATGTATATGATTGTGGGCCTAATGGGGAGCTGAGATCAATAGCCCTGTAGATCAAGGGGGCCATAAGTCAAAAAAAATTGGAAGCCACTTCTCTATCCAAATCCTAGTATTCACCAGATACACCAGACGTGTTTCCACTGGATTAATGCCATTCAGGACAGGCTTCCAAACTGGGTCACAAAGCAATTATGAAAGCCTTGGAGCCACTCACGGAGTCACCTTGAAACATGAGCTATTCCAAGGGCTTTCAGCCCAAATTAATTTTGGGTTCCTCCCCAGCGATGTCACTCTCCTGAAACTCTTGGGTGTCAAGAAGCATTATAGGGCAAAGCTGCTCAGCTGTAATTTGTTTTCCTTAAAATGTTCGCCTTTCAAGTGCGTGCCAGCGTTTCGGCTCATCTGTCAGACAACTGTCAAGCAGAAACAAAAGAGGAACACCTGACATAGAGGTAACGCTGCAAGGAAATCGGTGTCATGTGCGCTAGGAAATGCTGGCTCCTTTGGGAACGATGGCTGGGGTAATGAAAATGTAACACTGCAAAGGAGTGGATTTCACCAATATCATGTATATGTTCATATAGAGTGTAATTTCTAAGGGGAAATGTCATCTCTGCCCTCTGATTGAGATCATTCTGTTTAAGGATGCAAGTTTTACATGAGAGTAAGTCCCACTGACTATAAGACACGTATCTTTCCACATGAAGCTAAGGTTGCAATCCTAAAGACACTTTCCTGAGAGTAAGACCCACTGAACACAATGGGGCTTACTTTTGAGTAGTCATGCTTAGGATTAGGCTATAAGGTGCTATCTCTATTGAAGCCACATTAAGAGTAAGCCTGTACACTCACCTACAGTGCACTTCTAAGCATATCAACTCAGAAGTCAGCCCTATTGCAGTCAGTGGGGCCTACTCCCAGGAAAGTATGTTTAGGATTGCAGACCTATTGCAGACCTATGCTCTTTCATTTGTAATCAGGTTCTTTTGAACTTAGTGGGATTTACCTCTGAGTAAACAGTCATCAAACAGGGCTGTTATACATTTCAAACATTGATTTATGAATTATTATTTTTCTTGGCTTAAATAAAAAGAATATCGTTATTCAGGCAGCCCGCAGACAACCTGTCCTGGTGAACAGATTAAGAAAATGCACTCGGATAGGAAGAAAGATCGCTTTGATTGGAGCTCTCAACATTATATAACAAATGAAAGCTGGTGAGAGTATCAAGGGATTGCCATGTGAAGTGGTGCAGCAACACCTGGGGGTGGAGGGGGGGGGGTAGAAGAAGTAGGAACTTAACATTTTGTTTCCAATCAGGTAATTGAATCTCAGCAGTGACATTAAAACACACTGGTTCCTGCACTTGTCTGAAATAGATTGTAGGAACTTAAGTTACCAGGTATCATGTGTTTCAGGGGAGTAAGAGAGAGAAACAATTGCTATCAAAAGTCTTTGTGAAAAGATTTTTTTTTGCTAAAAGCCTGGTTTTTATGAGACTTATCTGCATTTAAAACACACACCCACACACACACACACTTTTGGAACTGAACCGAAGAAAGAAAAATTAAAAATCAAAGAAATACCGGTATATAATTTCTGCAGTTAAAAATATAGAATTTTAAGGTTGCAATCCTAAGCACACATTCCTGGTTACAGTACTAAACACACAATCTGGCAGTGCAAGCCTAAGCATGTCTACTCAGAAGTAAGACCCACTGTGTTCAATAGTACTTACTCCCAGGAAAGTGTGGTTAGGATTGCAGCCCTAAACTCACATTTAACACAGTGGGGCTTATTTTTGAGTAGACATGGTTAGGATTGCTCTCTCTCTCTCTCTCCCCCTGTCCCTCTGGTGCATGACTTCAGGACCTTTAGGATCCTTCTTTAGGATCTGTGGGATCCAACTGAGAAAATGTTTTAAGTTCAAAGCCAAAGCCTGTCACATTCTTTCTTAGGGATGGAAATAGAATTTCAAAATCTAAACAATATAAAGAACACTGTGTGTTCAATGGGTCTTACTCCTAGGAAAGTGTCTTTAGGATTAAGAATTAGAAGAAAGTTAAAATTGTTGTTTGCTATAAAAGCTGTAGTGGGGTGTTAGGTGTCCATGGCAAAGTATTGTTGTGGGTATTTGCCAAGATTAGACTAAATTACCATAGAACGGGGGGGGGGGGGGGGCGTAGGTTTAAAGTTGGTTTAAAGTTTAAACTTTAAACCAATTGGTTTAAAGTTGGCCCTGCATGTCTTTTTTAATATGTAAGGTTGAGATGGGGAGAAGAAAAATATTAACCCCTTCTGCCACGTGAGATACCGGTAAAAGATAATCACTGATATAATAGGGAGCAAGAAGAAAGTAGAGACACTCCTTGACGAAAGTATGAAACTGATTTTTAAAACATATGGTAAAACTGGTCCATGTTTTAGATAAATACCCTGGCTGACTGCACTTTACAATTTCCTTAAGAGGAAGTTAGCTGTCATACCCTACAATCCAGAGTAACTACAGGAGCACGTCAGAGACATTATGTGCACCCATAGTTACTGCACCACATAGTGAAAACCTATGGGAAATTCATATTGCAATCCAGAGTAAATTGTTCTTACACCAGAGCAAGGACTCCCCATAGTTATTCTGGATTGCACCCTTAATGTTGAAAAAAGTATAAATCACAGGGGGTCTTGTTCTGGATTGGGACCTCAGTGTGTGCAAAGGAAGGCGAGCTTAACATTTTCTCCCCTGCTATTTTCCTGATAAAAATCACTTGTCACTAATTGCTGTAGGAGGATGGAGTATAGGAGGTTCTCACAGAAGCTCTCCAGACAGCCTTCCATTCTAATGCTCCTATTTAAATTTGAGGAGGTGGCCACATTTTTAAACAAAATAATATATAATTTTTAGGGGAATTCAATGATGCCTTCATATCTCCTCTGATTTGGCTTTACAAGTTCCACCACCAAATTGCCTGGAACTTTAAAAGTAGATGTGTTCCTAATAATAAGTTTTTTGCTTTTTTAAAAAGCAGATCAAATTTACGGCATAAGTAATCAATTCTGGGAGAAGTAGAAGAATGAAAGGAAACCAAAAGATCAGGCTAGACACAAAGATTTAACCTTTTTTTGTTTCTTCCTGGGCAGTTTCCTCTTTGCATAGCCACCAAATAAAATACAAATCTCTGATGTTGAAAAGTCCTTCCGTAAGCTAATAAAAACTGTCAGCTTCCATAATGGTTGATGCGACGCGAGTCCACAGGTGCACCATTTTGCTCGGGAAGCCACCACCTCTAATAAAAAGCCTTCTGTGCTATGCCCCTCTTTCCCCCATCAATTCCCATCAAGTACTATTAGGCTCATCTGCCATCTCTACGGTGCTTCCTCTGTGCTCAAACTACAGACGCAACAATGACATTTTACTGCTCGGCAGGTGCTGCTGTGTGTGGTCATGGGCGCAGAAGTGTGGCCCTCTTTTGTTTTCCCGATTGCACTTTGATCTCGATCACAAAAAGCCGCATAGCTGGATGCCCAATTCATTTTCTGCCTGTGTTGAGAGAGAGAGAGAGAGAGAGAGAGAGAGAGAGAGAGAGAGAGAGAGAGAGAGAGAGAGAGAGAGGAAGGATGGAGGGTCTGCAAGGAAATGAGCGATCCATAATATTTATTTCAACGACTGCTTCAAATCTCTTTAAACATCATAAGAACATGGGTCATTAAACGACAACAGCCCTGAAATTGTGTTATAAAACCGCAAAACAAAAAATCAATACATGTGCTGGGAAGGCGGTGAAATATATCAGATAGGCCAGGAGAGCAGGCGGTTGGAATCATAACAATATCATGGAAATGCCGTGTCTCTTGCCGGTACTTAAAAGTTAACCAGCTTTGGGTAGATGGGTATTGAAAAGCTTATTGCTTGAACAGGCGCTATGAATTTGGACAAAGAGGTTCTTTCCCTCCCCCTTCAATCTCCCCCTATAAATAATGTCGAGGGGAAGGGATCTATAAAAGGAAATCAATGCAACACATATTTGCTATCTGAGGTTTAGCTGTTGTATTGCTTCAAAGTATAATCAATATGCTGCTCTGTAAGACCAGTGGAACATCATCGCATCACCGCAATGGCCCCCACTGTGGGTTTATTACTGGGCTAAAAGCTTGTGGCCGTCCTTAATTTGAAAGAAGGATTAATACATGGAGCTAGCGGTATGGTTACAGTTCGGTTTCCTTCTAAATAATCTCAGGCAAGGAAGAGTTCAATGATTTAACTGCAGTCCTTTCCATCTCTACACACTGATTCTTTCACATTGATGCAACAGGAAAAAGGCCCCAAGTTGTTATTCGGGGTTTTGAGTTTCATCTACTTTAGATTTTGCCATGAGGTTGAAACACTGGAGTAGGAACATACATGAAGATGCTTGAGAATAACGCACCTGGCCAACTCAGGAACAAACCAGATGGGAGGTCAATCTTGATGTTTGACCCTGTTGTCATTGGTAGAGCACATAGCAGCCACAGCATGTGTGTGTATGCGTGCACGCATGTGTTTGTATGCGTGCACGCATGTGTGCACAAGAACTTGTAGAGGAAGTGGTTCCTGAACTGTGGCTTCTTGGGGAGCTCCTGAAACCAGCCAGGAGAGCCATAGAACCTTTGGGGAAAAAACACCACCCTATTCAATGTATAGGATTATAGCACTAATGGGGAAACATGGCCACGGGCCTAAGAGGGTAAGGGAACTACTAGCTGTAAACAAGAAAATTGGAAACCACATATATAGGATGAACAGATTTTTCACTTTACTCCAGATGACTATTTCCGCAAAATTTATTCCTCTTTTTCTCAGGCAGATGAGTGGCAAGCGTAATCTGCAGTTTTATTTCAATCTGCCACTTAATTCTGTCCCTTTATAATTCATCTTCCCAATGGGACCTGATTTCACCCCCTTTTCCCCCAAAGATTAGCAGGCTTGTGACATTGCCAGGCTCTACCCTCAGAAATTTCTAATTTGGGTATGCACTCATCTTGGCTAAATGATATTATTAATGGCAAATCATTTGACCCTCACTTACAAGAATATCCAAATTGTGAGGATATTTTCCAGAATCTGACGTTTTGGATGTACACACAAAGAGTCCCATATGTACTATTGGAACTCAAAGCTGGAAAAGCACACATCTTTATGGGGGATGTCTTTTCTGGGTAGGGTTTCCTTTTGAATAAGAGCTAGTGACATGAAACCTATATTCCTCTTGAGTAATGGATGGAGAAAGAGATGGCCTTGCCAGGGGATGGATATCCATATATTATCTGACACAGCCAGGGCTTCCTGCAGAACTCATGCCTTTGAAAACTAGCAGCATCTTATCTTACACACACTGATATCTGTACACATACTCAGAAAGGCTGGTCCACTCAGCAAGATAAATCAGTATCAGTAATGAGGCCAGGTGGCTGAAGGAAGGGACGAAGGCATTTAATTACACCCCTGAAGCAGTCATTCTACTTGTACTTAGGAATGTACTTGTTTTTATTCCAGAGTGGAGAATCTAAACCCAGGAGCCAAAATTTGGCTTCATGGTTTTCTCAGCTTTCCTATAATCGAAGCACAGAATTTTAACCCTCTTGAAGATTTGGGGAAAAAAGGCTGAGAAAAAAAAATCCACCATTGCTGAAGGATGATAAGGATGAAGAATAAGGTGCTAGATTGGACCGGGAATGTATGGAAATCCTGGTAGAGTTTAGGCCATTGTAACTAGCAGTAGAACTTTGGATGCAGAAGATCTCAGGTTCAGGTGGAACCAAGTGAGATCCCAGAGCCACTTCCATCTAGAGTAGGCAGCACTAATCTAGAACAGTAGTCTCCAAACGGTGGTCATGGTCCCCACAAAAATTGGGTACAAAAACTGGTTTCTGCATGAAACATTAAGGCCTTGTTGCCACCACTGTAAATGGTAGAGTGAAAATTAAAACTGAAAATTTAATTTAATTAAAGGTGCTAAAAGGTTTGAGAACAACTTCCCTAGAGGGACCTGATGTAAGCCAGCAACCCACTAGATAACTCCATGTGGGCTCTCACAAGCTTCAGGCATTCCCTGATGCCAGATGTGATGCCTATGCAGGGAAGGATTCCACCTGGAAGAGTTTTATGTGAGCTGCTTGTATGTAGTACAATTACCTACCTCATAGGGTTGTTGCGGGGACAAAAAGGATAAAAAGCTATGTAAGCTACCTTGGGCTTTTGTGTTAACATGGGAAGGGTGAGGTATAAATCCCTAAAATAAATAAAATAAATTGAAGCAGTTCCTTCTATTCTTGCAAGTTAGCACCAAGTATCTGCAGGTAAACTGCACTGGCACATGGAGGTTCTGTTAAACCATCCTAAACCATGGAGGGTCTGTTAAACCATCCTAACTACTTGCATAGCTTTCCGAGCAGGGTTGAATGTTTTACGGAAGATACGAAAAACAATCAAAAAGTCCAAGCGAACCCTTCAACTATTTTCTTCCAATGGAGTTTACTGCTTTATCTTTCCACCCAAATGCTTTTAAAAGCCTTCAGGTATCAGAGCTGCCTCCCCCCCCCCACCCGACGCGATGCTTTTTGCCTTTATTTTATCCATTTGACAAACATTGATTGATTTCCCCCGTCTGTTTAAATGCCTTCGAAGCCTCCATAACTGTTTTGTTTGCTTTCTTGTTTGTGCCTCGGCTTTTATTGATGGTACCAGCACGACTGTGCACAGCTCCGGGGAGAGAAGCTTGGTTAATTACTGCTTTGACAAAGCCAACAGAGAGAGCACAACCCATTGTTGTGTATAGGTCACCCAGGAATAGTGTGCGGCTCTACTCCGTGGGTGACATCTTGGCACTGTTCAGAAAAGGGCAAAATTCTTTCCTGAAGAATCCTCTTATTTTCTTTTTTAGGGAGGAAAAAAGCCCTGTCAGCCTACGTGGATCAAGTTAGACCACACAGAATATAAATCTGGAATCATAGGGACTAGAAACTTAGGTTTAAATGGTAGCATTCCTTGGAATACCAGTTACTGGTTTGGGGCAACTGCAAAGGACAGCTTCGCTTTGCTCAGAGCATAACTAGAGTATTTGTACCAGGGGCAGTAACAACTCTTCAAAGAGGAGCCTCCATAATAAGGAATGGAGCACAGAGCCACCTCAGTGGGGTATATAGGCACTCCTCATTATCCACTAGGATTCTGTTCCAGAACCTCCCTTGGATTATAAAAAAGGGGATAAAAATCAGTGGAAAAATAGATTTAAAGACCCACTTCTAGGTTTCTTGCTCTTCCATTGCTCTTAAAGGAATAAGGTTGTGCCTCATGTCTGCAGGAGTTTGATTCTGGGAGTCCCAGAATAATCCCAAGTATCTGCACTGATCCCAATAATCTGATCCCAAGTATCATGCACTGATACTATTGACTCTCAAACAGTGCAATCCTAAGTATGTCTACTCAGAAGTGAACTCACTTCAATTCAGTTGTACTTACTCCCACAAAAGTGTGGTTAGAATTTCAGCCATAGTTTTATAGTTACATAAAACAGAGTTGCATAGTTAACAACAAAAGTTTTAAATCACACTGTGATTTGCAGTAGTCATTTGTGTTGCGTCAAATCCAGGTATGAAAAATCAGTGTATAACAAGGTTGGAACTGTATACATTACAACAATATATATTACATTTATTATATCAAGTATTTTTATTGTATTTTACTGTATTATTGTATTTTAATAAATTGATTCTTACAGCACAATCCAGAGTAACTACAGGATCTCTTAAGAAAAATTTACTCTGGATTGCTCTATGCGTTTTCCATAGGTTTCCCACAGGTGGCACCATAATTGCTTTGAAATAAATGTCTCTTACATCGACGTAAGAGGTCCCATAGTTACTCTGCATTGTGCTGATGGCCGCTTTTGGTCCCTTTCATGGAGAAAAAATTGTAAATCTAACAAATCAAAAATGAATAAAAATAAAATAAAAATAAAATAATAAAATAATAAATAAATATTATAAATAAATAAATAACAGAACACTTCGCTTCTTAGTGGACAAGTATGGAGTTGTGCCTACTCCCAACAGTGGGTCAGATTAGATTTCCTTGGGGTCCCTTCCAACTTTTATGGTTCTTCCATCATGAGATCACTTGTGAAGTTACCCTTCCCCATCAACCCAGGTGTCTAGAATGGGGCCTTCGATGTTGAATTCTCTCATCCTACCATTGAGCAACTCCACAGCCACTGAGTTTCAACAAGGCTTTGGTATCAAGTGCTCTCTGGCCATTCATGGGGCTCAAAATAATATAGGAAGATTGGGCTGGACGGGAACAACTGCAACGTGATACTTTCAGGCACAAAAACCAGAGCTTGTTCACAACTGAGCCTGAAGTTATTTTGTGACCCTCCTTATTCTTCTTTCTCTCTCCCCCCTTCACAGATGCTTCCCTTGCAGAAGCAGCACCTGATCTCAGCCTGCAAAAATCGCTGCAGGGCCTTTGTCCGAGTCCAGCTGGCCTCCTGCGCCGGCACTGTCAGGAATTTTAATACAGCCGGCTCAGACTATGATGCTCTGCAGGCACGGCGCTTCTGCATGTTGGTTGTGTGTCAAACCAGGACATTCCTAGATGCTTTGCCAGGACCTTAAGAAATAACATTAAAGTTGTAAGCTTCTGGGTGTTCAAAGCACCAGCCCACAGAAGGAAACATCTCTATGAGGTCCTACCTCTCACCTTTCACACATCCTCTGCTTGGGTCAACACAGCAGGTGTGATGATCACCATTACACCTTCCAGATCGTGAAATGAAGGATTCCCAAATGTGCATCACGTTGCCTTATGGTGTCATCCGACATCATCCAGGTTGCCACAGGATGTCCACAGTCACCCCTACCTGTTCCCCTGGACACCACCATTTTGGATCTCACAAATTCTTACAAGATCCAAGATGGTAGTTCCCCAAATTCTGCAAGGTTTAATGTTGCCACCTTGGATCTCATGCGTTCTTGTTAGATCCAAGAGGGCAGTGCCCAGTTCAACTGGAAAGAGCCCACAGGCGCTCTGGGAACCAGGTAAGGTTTGGAACCACTGGATTAATCTGCAAATCAGTCACTCAGAGGAAGGACTCCTCTGGAGCTAACTCAGCTCTTAGGGTGCAATCCAGAGTAACTACGGGGAGTCCTTGCTCTGGTATAAGAACAACTCTGAATTTCCCATGGGTTTTCACTAGGTGGTGCTATAACTATAGGTGCACGTAATGTTTCTTATGTGCTCCCGTAGTTACTCTGGATTGTAGTTACTCAGTTTAACACACTAGAAAATTTGGGGGCCATCAGAGTGAAACAGTTTTATTAGGCTATGTGCCCCTCATCACTGGGAAAAATATTTTCCCACCGATCATGTCATAAGGTTGGAGTTATGGGGACAAACTCCCAGGGGTGCAAGCCTCCCTTTGGGGCAACTTTGGGCTCAGCCACCATCTGCTGTGCAGAAATGTGTTTATAAAAAATTAAGTGATTTTTAAAAATTAAGTGTATTTTAACAAAGTTAAGCTGGGAAATGTAACAGTTGTATTTTGGTTGTTTCTATGCTAGCTAAGGATAGAAACACTGCCAGGGAAAAAGAATATTCAACAGAATTTGAGCACGGTGGCTAACAAGCACAGTAGTAGCTGCCTTGTGTGCCTTTTTAAGAAGAAAGGCAGGATACAAATCAAATAATTAAATAATAAATTTTCATTTTCTTCTATTCAACCAGTTTCTGCTGTAAAACCAAATGCAAATCATTTGCTTATACATCTGAAGGGGCTGAATTTAATTTAATTTTTTCAAATTCTTATAGCACCCTTCCATGGGGCCATGTACATGGTTTCTTTGCTCCTTTCATCCTTTGGTAGGTGAGACTGAAACATAAGATCTAATCCTAACCTAGGCTACCACATTGGTCTTCCCTTTCCCTGGTGATCTAGGGAGGTAAGCACATGTCTATGCGCTGGCCTAACCCTTTCCCAGGAGTGACACAGAAGTGTCATATGGAACTTTTGTGACACTCCCAGGCCAGCATGAGACCTGTGCTAGGGTTTATGTCAGCCTAACTGGGGATTAGGATTATAGCCTTAGTGATTGCAGCCATTGGCATGTCTGAAGGTCATTCCTAGGGGAAAAAAATCATTCCATGTTCCAGTTCTCTGAACTGCCAGTTTTGAAAATGAAATGCTGATATGTGGGTCTGTTGGTGGGTTGAGCTAAAAATGTTTTACAAATTAGTGGAAAGGGACCAAAAAATCAAATTATTGTTGGAGCAAGGTGTCCAGGCTCATGAGAACATAAGAGCTCCACTGGATCAGATCAAAGGCTCATCTATCTAATGTCTGGTATCTCCCAGTGGCCCACTAGATGCCTTGGGGAGCACACAAGATAACATGACACTAGCATCCTGGTGCAACTCCCTGGTATTCTGAGGTGGCCTACTTCGAAAACCAGGTGGTTGCATGAACTCATCACAACTTGTAACCTGTGATGGGCTAACTGGGCACTGGATAAAGTCGGGCACCTTTACCAATCTTCTGCCTTATATGTCCATCTGAGTCAACCCAATGGGTCAGCACTAGAGTCAGCTCTACCTAACGCAACACCTACCCTGACAGGTAGGATTGCTGATGTTGACAATCAAATAGCTTCAGGTCATATGCTGCATGACAGCAAAGCAAAATCCCATACAAACAAGAAACCATCCACTCTAGAGATCTGCACAATCTTCTCTTTGGGGGCTTATAAGCAACTTTCAAAGAGGAACAGATGGTTGATTTCTATCAGGATCACAGCATGAAGGATAACGCCCTATCCAACAAATGCACACACTGATGTTTGTATACCTGCAGACAGAACATAACATGTTGGTACACACTGGAAAGTGTACTAAGAAAAACCACACTATCATATGTGCTTAAAATGCAGGATGGAAACAAGTTATGGGCCCCTTTCAAAAGGAAATATCTTCCTATATAACTTTTATATAAATAAAAGTCAGGATGATCTAGTGTAGGGGTCTCTAAACTTTTTGGCAATTCACATCAGTTCAAAACACTTTCCAGCACACACAGAGAGGGTGATCAAACCAGTTAATAAGCGCTTTCGTACACAGAAAGAGGAGGTCCGTGCAGCCTCCCCAGCCCACAAAATACCTTCCTGAGATGCGGAGAGCAGAGCTCCCCTTGTCACTGGAGGACTACAGGGTATGCCAAGGGCTGGATGGAGGCCCACAAGGGTTGCATCTGGTTCCAGGGCCAGGGTTTGGAGACTGGTTCCAGGGCCAGGGTGTGGTGGTGGACTGAGGGCAAAATCCAGAGCAACTATGGGGAGTCCTTGCTCCAGTGTAAGAACAATTTACTCTGGATTCCAGTATGAATTTCCCAGAGGTTTTCACTAGGAGGTGCAGTAACTACGGGTGCACATAATGTCTCTTATGTGCTCCCGTAGTTACTCTGGAGTTAGGAGCTAGACTTCTTAGATCTAGGTTCAAATCTCAGCTTTGCAATGAAGCTTTTTGGGATGTTGGGCCTGCCACTTTCTCTTTGCCTAACCTGCCTCATTCCACATAGACCTATTTTTGAAACTGCATCTTGACATGAGTGGGGTGGAGGTGAAGCTATTCAAAGGCAAAAGACACAGACCCCTTATTCGTATGCCTGAGCTCCATGCAAGTAGCTCTTAAGATCCTGGTAGATGTCAACACATTAAAATTCAAAGCATGGCTTTTAGGAGAACAACAAGAAACATTTTGAGATCTGCTGTGTCCCTGATCCAAAGATTCATCCTCGGGGCAAGTTGTTCCATCGCATGTCTTTCCTGCAATTGGTGAACCCCTATGGCTCTTTGATGGAGATCCACCTTTCACATGCTCACTTCCATACCCTGTCAATTCTTGCTTCTTTTGTGTCACCACTGTTGGTCCTATCCATGCGAGGCTGCCACTGATGGTGGTCTGAGTTCAAGTCCCCTCTGGTATGTGCCTTCCTTCAAAAAGGGTCACAGATCTGTATATGAAGAAAGTCCCAGGATCAACTCCTAGCACCTTTAGCTAAGGCAGAGGTTTTCAAACTTTTTAGCACTGGGACACACTTTTTTGTACATGAATCTATTGGGACCCACTCAAAGTGATGTCATTAACATGGAAGTGATGTCATGGTTGGAAGTGACATCATCAATTCAGACATCAAACCTAAGCTGCAATTAGCCAAAGGTCCCATTACAAAATGCCCTTGTGCTGTTATTTTCATAGAACAGACAGTACTGGTAGTGGTGGACCAATAACCTCATTAATTTTGGGAGAGCATCACGCACCTTTATCTAGCCAGCCAGAAAGCCTGCCAAGAAGTTGTCGTTAAAAAAAAAGGGGACATACCAAACAATTTCATCAGCTTCCAAACTATCAGTGGTTTAAAAATAAAATCCATTTGGATCTTAATCAGCTTTTGTTGTTATTCTCATAATTGTGGGAAGGACAATTCAATCCAGATTCCCAAAGGGAAAAAAGGATGTTCTTTTTTCAGTGTGTGTGTGTGTTTTTAGCATTTGATAATTGTTTCCATACCAGAGTTGTGAGCACACACACACACACACACACACACACACCCCCTGTGGTATTGAAGACCTGATGCCTGCACAGTTGCCAAGCCCTGACACAAAGCTGGCGGTTTACCACAGTATTTTTTATCACATCTGTGACAAGTGTTCATCTCTGTTGGCTTAGCAAAGCTCCTTCACAGCCAGAATTGCAGTAGGAAAGCCAAAAATCTCTTGAGCACCATTAACACCATTGAACGCACTATTCTGTACATGTCACTAGTCACGTCACTAGACACATGCCCCAGCTAGGTACTGTAAAAATGTAAATCAACACATGGTGGTGGTTATTAAAAAAATAATAATCTGATTAGAAATCATATGCCAATTTTAAACAAAAGAATCAAACCAAACTGGAACCCATAAACCAGGTCAGAGAAGGCCCTTCTATAAATCTGGCTGAACAGAATCCTAAACAATTTGGCTGTCCAGAACAGAAACCCTAACTGGAAGAAAACAGAAACAGAAACCAGTTCATGGAAAATGGTTCAATTCCAAATATTATTTTCCTGCTTTTTGTAGCATTGCAATAAGGATTGCAAAACATGTTTTCAAATAGAGTATATTAAGAATAATAGAACTCTTAATTGGATGAGGGTCATCAAGTTAGCTGCTGGTGTGTTAGTGATTTATTGTGTGACCTGTACCGTTATATAGAAAAATAAAATATAAACAAACAAATAAATAAAGTGAATGGTGGTGACAACAACCCTAGTGATGCCACTGATCTGAGGCTGTGCCTCTGATATTATAATTTATTTTATATGGCCTGGTATGGGAATAGGTCCTCATGAGGGATGACACAATGGCTGTACATGAGGTGCCAGAAACCCTGATGATACCTTTGTGCACATGGCAGCGTATAATAATATAGTATGCAAGTAAGTTGCTGCAAAGTATACTGAACACTGAACACCACTATCTATATATATAAAAGAGAAAAGTCACTGACTGACTGACTCACTCACTCAATGACTCATCAACACCCTGCCAAAACCGGTGGGCCTAGAAGCGTGAAATTTGGGGTGGGTGTTCCTTCCGTGACTGAGGGGTGCACTAAGAACTGGTTTTTGGAAATTCCAACTGGAAGGGGGTGAAAAGGGGCGCAACGTGTTTTCCTCCCTATACTTTGCATTGGAGAATTGATGACTCATCAACATTCCGCCCCAACTGCTGGGCCTGAAGCATGGAATTCTGGGAGTTCCTTCTGTCACCTGAACACCCACCAAGAACCCATCTGGAGAAATTTAACCCTTGAGGGGCTGAAAAGGGGGCAACGTGTTTTTGTCCTATACTTAACATGGAAGACTGACCAACCTCCAGCCAATTTGATTCTCTCTGCCTGGTGCACAGGGGAATGCTGTTCGGAGGAAGAGGTTGCACTTGCGAGGATGCTGCGCATGAGGGAATGATGCGCACGGGGGACTGATGCGCATGGGGGACTGATGCACATGGGGGGATTATGCACATGGGGAAAGTTGCGCATGGAGGGAAGTTGCGCATGGAGGGAAGTTGCGCATGGGGTGTTGATGCGCCGTGGGGGGAAGTTGTATGGGGAAATGTTACTCCCGCAACGCGGGTATGCTTTTTACTAGTTTTAAATAAAAAGTTAGTTCCTAGTTCACACATCAACATCAATTGAAGCCTTCCACATCGAACAATGACTTGCATGTGAGAATGAGCCATTGCATCGCATCAACCCATGTCACTTCAAACACACTATTTTTCAACACAATTGACAACAGAGTTCATTCACAAGTTTAGTTGTCAAACGACAGCTGTTTTCGAATATTCATGTTGGGAGTGAGGAAGGGCATATCAGGCACCGTATCCAACCTACATAGGTTCATAGTAGCACATCTAAACTTTTTCCTGCATGCAAAATACTTATGATTGCAAAGCATCTCTATGATTGCAAAGCAACTCTGCACATGTTCTATGCACACAGAAACCTGGTGTGCATAGAACATGTGCAGAGTGGGAATGAGAGATAAAAAACCTTGCTGGCTAATGATGCTGCCCTACTCTGTATGCACACAGCCCATTTCAAATCTAAGTGGGGGACAAGTTTCAGAAGAGAAATTCAGATTTAAATAGCCTGGACAGAACCCTCATGCTGAAATTGAAATACAAAAATTGTACTCGTTATCCACAGGTTTGCCACCTGCAGATTTGACTCATTGTGGGTGTTTGACACACATTGAAGGGCCATATCTGATCTCCTAAATGTCATCAGAATTGCTTTTCTGATATCTCTGGAAGTGGGGGCTGACTGGTGCCACACACATCCACAGGTCCTCTGATGTCTCCCATCCACTGATTCTGTTATCCACAAGTTTCAGTATCCTTAGGGGTCCAGGAACAGATCCTCCATGGATACTATGATAACCCATATTTGCTATTTCAATATAACACACATGTCCACTAGAGATGGTTTAAAAACTAAAAATCTAAATGTTGCAAATTGTCAGCAACCAAATCAAACTGCAAACCCAAGCTGATGAATGATTCTAGTACTTATTTTTAGATCTTATGTTAGATTCTGATCTTATATGATTATAGTACTGAAAATTTTCAAGGCATCATTCACAATATAGATTGCATATAAAGAAGGAGGGCGACAGGGGAAAATAGCAGATTTTCAAAGGCTTAAGAGCTCTTTCAGAATTACAAAATACTTTATGAATATCCTCTATCCCAACACATTTTTCTGCTCTAGAGCGGCCTTCCAAAAAATATTATTCAAGCTAGTATTCCTTATTGTCCCCACATGTATATGGTGGCCATAATTCTCTTCCACAAAACCAGGATAGGACCCCTTGCCCAACTTGCTAGTATGTGAATGCAATCTCTGAAAAATGAGACTGTCCTGATTTCCCAGGGCTTAGGGCAACCCTACACACATATCACATCAACCCTGGTAGTTGATTGCTCAAAGCTTTGTAGAGCTATCCTGGTTCATTGCGTATATAGGCAATTCTATAAGGCAGCTTCCAATCAAGTTAGACCAGGGGTGTTAAAACACTTTCATACATACAGAGGGCCAAAGTTGGCCTTCATGGTGCCTACTGAGTGTTATCATTCAGGAGAAAGTGATTTCATTAGCGGCCAGAAATAAGCATTTTGTTCTCACAAAGAAACTCATTAGCTGCAAATGTCAGAAGAGAAAATGTACAAACATTGTTCATATTTCAAAATGAGAGTACAATTGTCAGGCTGAGAGCCCAATTATAATTGGGACTGGATAAATTACTATAGGGGGCTTTCAGTGATCCCATCTCTTATGTTATTTTATTATGGCATCATGGCGTGAAAGAAGTTGAGACCACTGCTCTAGGGTAATCCAGTTCATAAGTGATCCTGCCCCCTGACCTAGGAGTGTCTGCCTATAATAATGGGGTTTACGTTTGAGGAACCATACATAAATTTGGACTCTGAGAATATGTGACGCTCTCGGGCTTTCGGTCTAAGTACTAAGCACAAGGTCTCCAGGGTTTAAGCTCTGCTTTTTCAGACCTACTTGATGATTCCAAAGACTTTCCACATTCAAAGAGGGGACTATACCAGAGAGCTACGACTCCCAACATGATCCGTTAGCCGATGATAAACATCTGGAGTAGGCCTCTAGGTGTGCAAGTCTGTCTCACCTCAATGTTCCCATTGCCTCAACTAAAGTGTCTTCAAAAGGCTAAATTCTAGAACCAACTCACTTTAAACACACACAAAAATCCAACTTAATCTGTTGAAAAAAAATGTATTTGATTACTCGCGTAAAATTACAGTATCTCTGCTGTTAGTAAGTATTAAATGTTAAAAGAAACTGGACCTATTATTTTTTCCTTTCAGCTTTCCAAGAAAGTGCATGTAACAGTCCAATGTATTCTTTTTCCATACCTAATACAAAATAAACAAACACTATACTTGTTCTCTTGCTCAAGAACTGGGGTTTGAGCTCAATCAGGAACATATGTACATTTTAATGAACTCGATATTTCTCGTATGTACAAGAGCATCTATATTTGTCCATGAAAGGTTGATCAAGATGCCTTTTTATATAGCAGCATTGTCAAAAGTCCAGCACTTTTTTCCTATAGTGAATATACCTACAAGGCAAAAGGTTTTCAACTACCAAAACACTTTTGGATCTCCTCTAATCATCGGCGTGCTTAGTTACTGTACAGAAACTTATTAACATCTAAGACGACTCCAGTAAAAAGCACAGTACAAAAGGACAATTCAAGAGAGGGGGGAAAAAAGAGTTAAATCTACAAAAAAAATTAAAGCCGTTTTAATTTTAGAATCAAGATTTTAAAAAAAATTAGAAAAACCAAAACCCGAAACACAACCAACCCGTTGTGAAGGTTCAAACGGTTCAATTTTATATGGTCCATTTCTTTCAATCCTTTGTGTAAATCTGTTTGGAGAATTAAACAATATATTTGCTGACAAAACTTGCAGCGGGATTGAAATATACACATATACAGACTTGTGTTATGAGCATGAAAGAGAGAGAAATATATTACGGAGGATTGCATCACCACCGAAAAGTTCATGTTAAACTGGATACAGAAAATAAGTTAAATGCTGGAACGAGACCATCTAGCCGAACAGACTTGTGTTGCCATAAATGTTACAGCAAGTTTACAGCACTCTAGTCAATTAGTATTTAGTTCAAAATACAGAAGACCAAAGTTAATGCTTGCATGGTTGCAAAGCAAAAAAAAGGTTATATCACTAATAAATAAGCCATTTTAGAACTCTAGAAGTTGAACAAAGTACAAAAAGGATGTCTTTATAATGTAGCCGTTTGCCGAAACAAAAAATTAAAAAACAAAACAAAAAAACAACACACCACCCCACACAACCTTAGGTTGCATTATTCTCAGGATCGTTCGTAACGTCGGTCCTAATTTGTTACAATCTCTTTGCCATCTTCCACAAAATGCATGAAACGGAAGGTAGTCCCGTTTTCGCTGCTTGCCATTTTCTCCAGACCAGCTAGAGGTGCGTTAGGCTCCGAATTCTGGAGCTTCTCCAGGCTTCCTGTCAAGCCACTGATAGGGGAACTACTGCCATTGCCCATGCTTCCAGGAATTGGGGGGATGCCACCATTCTGAATGACTGAAATCTCATTCGTCTTCATGGCCAAACCGTTGGAGAGTGCCGCTGTATATTGATTCCAGAAGCCAGAAGGGTCTCCGTTTCCCGACCTTGCAGCCAAATCTTTTGGAAACATGTCTGGAAATTTTACGGGGTTGCTTCCGAGAAAAGTCATGGGGCCGTCCACAGAAAGCCGTCTGCCTCGCCTGGCAGGAGTGCTGTTCCACATATGCGTGCCCATGTGAACCTGAAAGAGATACTGGTTAGCAGTGGCTTTGGTTACTTTATGTGGGTCAAGAACATCTTTTCAACAGCATGTGCACAGTCTAGCAGCATACCTATTAAAGTGAAAGGAAGACTCTGGTTCAAATCCTTATTTAGCCATGACCCTAAATGGGGATTTGGACCCCATACCAGTAGCACAGTGTGCTTTGTCAGTGATAAAAAAACCCTGATAATGTGCAATGACAATTTTAATGCCTTGTCAGTGTGCCTTGAGATGAAAAGGCTGAAAATCTCTGATCTAACCTATCTTACATGATAGTTGCAAGGATAAAATAATGGAGGAAGAAACTTATGTAACACTTGTTCTTTGGGGAACAAAAAGTGAATCAGAAAGATAATTATCTAGGACAGGGTCATCTAAACTTCAGCCCAGGGGACCAGATCTAGAGCTCAAATGAACTTGTCCATGCAACGACCAGACTTTACTGTTCCACTTCTGCATTTCACATCTTCTGAGTAGTTCTTGGCATGAGGATGCTCTGGACAGTTGTGTCTGCCCTGATATCTGGTCATGTAGCCTTCTGGAAATCTGGGCAACAGACACGGCTGTCTAGAGATTCTCAGTGCCTGATCTACTCAGAAGATGCACCTCCATGGACAGCTGTGCTCCATATCGGGGAACACATATCCAGACAGCAGTTGTGAGTTTGGGTGTCACTGATCTTGGATAAGAGTGGTCTGTTGGTAACACATTGGCCATTAACTCACATACCTAGGCTGAAATCCTAGACACATTTTCCTGGGAGTAAGACTCATTGAACACAATGAGACTGACTTTTGAGTAGTCATGGTTAGGATTGCAATTTTGCCAATTTTGTACAGTTTCTGCTAGTCCTAAAGTATGGTCTGAAGTCACATAATACAACCACCATGCTGAATTTAATCAGGTCTGGATTTGGTCGATGGTTGACTACAACCTATATATCAGATTTAAATATATTCAAAAGCTATTTCCACCATTTCACCTGAGAGGGAAGACAATTTTCCACCTTACATTATAAGAAAGAAAACAGGTAATGCTTTCTAAAAGCAGCATCGCTCTTCTGATTTTTTAGCAGTGCGGAACATGCAAACACAAGCATTTATGCAACTAGCGCTAGAAAGCACCAAAATACAGATCCAATGTTTTCCCACCCTCCCACCCTATACCCCCCAGCCTTTGGATGGTTACCTGGAAAATACAACATTAGCCCCCCCCCCCCCCCCAAATTGGAAATATAGAAACTGGCCATCTCTATTTTAATTTTCCCACTGCAGATCATGGCTGATTGATGATGCCCTTATGGTTTGACCCCCATGCCAAAGCATCTGTTTCTCCTATCAACCTGGTATGAACTCCCTTTTGTAACTGTACAGTGGGTTGATCCCCAGGGGTTCAGATTCAGAACTAAATCCAAAGTCAATGGGTGTTCCATTCACTTACCCTGTATTAGCCTCATTTGCCTCTTACATGCCCATTTAGCCAGTTTTTTTGGAGGATTTAGGCAGTAAATTAAAACTTTATTAAATGCCTACAGCATATGGAAAGTGGCTAAATTTGCATAAATGAAGAGTGCAAAGTAGAGGAAGTTACATGATTTCTTAAAAAAATATATTACAGGCTTACATGATTTCTTAAAAATAAAGCAATTATGATTAATAATCAAATTAACGATTAAATCAGTAGACATAGATGCCATAGATAAGGCAGTTCCACTGTACTTTGCTTATAGTAATCATGCACTATTTGGCTAGTCACAAAGCACTTAGAGCATAATTCTAACCGTGTCTACTCAAAATTAACACCCATTGTGTTCAATGGGTTTTACTCCCAGGAAAGTGTCTTTAGGATTGCAAGCCTTAGTCGGGGCTGCCAATCATGTGCAATGTCCATCTCTACTTATGCCAAACATCTTCAACAATGGCTTTAGGACATGCTAAAACCATCCTATGTTGACTTCATGGGTGAACATTAGACGTCCAAAAGTTGCAATTCCTCTCCTTTTACCCACCCCAGTCATTTGAGGAAGGAACACATAGTTGGAAGTGTTCCAGTGGTATTCAGAACATAGTTCTGTTGGAAGTGTTCCACTGGTATTCCATGAACGGTTGGAAAAAAGTAAGAAAAAAGGTTTTTCAGATGATATAAATCTAGCTTTAATTGGTTATGGTTGGATTTTTGATCTGCACAACAAGTTATGTGCAGCAACTGAAAAGGGAAAGTTCTTCCTGCATTGTATAGTTGGCAGACTTCATAAAAATCAATGTTGGAGATCTGCATTTCAGGGCAGATATCAAGGGTCTGAGGCTTCAAAAAAGATCTACTGCTGATCCCCAAGACCACCTCTGGATCCATAACCTATGTTTGGTGGCGAAGAAAACTCGGGGTCCATCCAGATAAAAGGGCAATTTCATAGCATCAGCCTTGTTCATGAGTTCATTTGATTAGAGATTGTATCAAATATTGCATCCACACATACAAATTTAAACTCTCAAACTGGGAGGAGTGAGTGCAAAATGTGCTTCTGTTTAATATGCAATTAAAGCTGCAATCCTAAACCCCAGTTAGGCCAACATAAGCCCAGCACAAGTCCCATGCTTGCCTGTGAATGTCACAGAAGTGCAGTAAGACACTTCTGCGCCACTCCTGGGAGAGAGTTAGGCCAGTGCGCAGACATGCGCTTGCCTCCCTACATCACCACAGGAATGGGAAGACTGATGAGTTGTGATGACGTAGGTTAAGATTGCACCCTAAGTACTGAAGACACCTTGTAGCAAGCACAGATTTTCAGCAGCAGAGAGATTCCTTAAGGCAGTGTTTCTCAAACTTTAGCACTAGGACCCACTTTTTAAAATCAGGACCAAACTAGGTTCCTTCAGGACCCACCTAGGTTTACCATGCTTTTTCAAAAGGAGATTTTAAAATATTTAAAATAAATATTTTAATTTATTCATAAATAATAACAAGCAGGTAAAAGACCTCCACATATAATATCTCTCTATATAAACTGTAGGAGCTGAGCTATTTGCAGGGCAATTAGCAGCCACTGTATCCCAGTTCTGAATAGCCTCATGGTTTGAAGCAATTAGTTATCTGTTCTTTTCATCACCCTTTGGCAACCTATCAAAAATCAGGTTGTGCCCCATAGTTTGGGAACCACCGCCCTAAGGGATGCTGAACGAAGAACTCCCATTTCCTTTGATTGGTAGAATCACTACCTAAAGTCATCTTTCTAGTTCTGACCCCCTGCAGGCACCTGAGAAAGTACATATTCTAAGGCAGTGGTACTGAAACCGAGGGTTGCATCCCCCCAGTTTGTGTAAAGGATAAGGGGTATGTCCTGTAAAATGGAAGTGCTTTAAAAATCTGATTTGCAAATATTCCATGGCTTGGGGTGTGCTACACATGACTCCTTACGCCTCTTGGAGCCTGCAGCAGTGCTCTATCAGAGAAAGTTGCACTATCCACCTGCATGATATAACCACATTACTTAATACATGGTGCAATCTCAAATGTACACCAGGTGCCTTAAGTCCAAGCATCCTTTCCCCAAGCACAACTTTCTGTTATGCTTTAGTAGCGACTAAATCATGTCATCAGTAGCCCCAGTGCAGCTTTGTGTTCTACATTTTAAAAATACAAAAGCAAAGGTTTAAACCAGTGTTTAGTGCCACAGAATCACCACCTTTGACAAGCCACGAATGTATTCTGAAGTCCTTCCTGGACAGGAATTTCCAAAGGTTCATACATGGACATGCACATTTTATGGACAAAAACTGGTGAACATCTGCATCCATGTAAGAACTGCTTCCTAGCACATCAGTAAGCACATCACCTCCACCTTCAATGCCCACCTTTTCCATGATACCTTGTGGGTACTATCCACTGATGGCTGAATTAAAAACCCATTCTTCAGTCCAGACCAGTATTCAGAAATGCACTGGGTTAAATCACAGACCAGCAGTCCATTGTGTGATTTAGACTAAAGCTGAAATCCTATACACACTTTCCTGGGAGCAAGTGCCAGTGAACATAATGGGGCTTACTTTGGAGTACACCTGCTTAGGATTGGGGTGTAAGCCAGAGATCTCCAAAGCTCAGACCTCGTGGGGGTCAGATGTGGCCCGCGGCCAGCCTCTGTCCCCTAAGCATCTCTAATCCAGTTAACCAAACATGCCTGAAGCTGTGATAGTGGAGTGGGAGAATAAGGGTCCATTTAAGATTATGCTTTATTTCTTTACCATGCATTGGTGCTTGAAGAAATCCAAGAAATTTGAGCCCATTTATTAATTAATCTACATTCCATCTCTAATGTATTTATTTAAAATTTTTATTCAGATTTTTTTTCCATGGCCCTTGACACAGTGCCAGATAGTTATTGTAGCCCATTGGACAAAATGTTTGGAGATCCCTGGGCTCGGTTAAAAAGGGGGTTAGGAGAATGCAAAGGAATGGGTAGCAGGTAGATGGCATCTCTATGAAGAAGACCCTTATCATGGCCAGATTGCAGATACCAAAAACTGATCCTTATTTAACCCCTGCTGTGCTCATGACTCGCCTTGTTGCTTGAAACCCTTTGCCAAAGGGAGATCTTTCTTCCTTTTGCTTTTGAATGGGAAGCAAGGGCAGCCTAGACTCGTAATGGCTCAAGGACTTCATGTTACCATTCTCGCTATCCCCTCTTATAGCATACCTCCCACCAATGCGTCTAAATACCTCATTTGTTTCCTGTTCAAAGCAGAAGGAAAATGTCCCTTTTGCAAAGTGTTTGAAACAGAGAGTGGTGTGTCATGAGCGTGGCATGGGTGTAAGTTGAGAACTGCAAATAAGTGAAACTGCAGATAACAGGAATGTCTGTATTTTTCTTTACATTGCCCTGCATTTCATTCCTTTTCTCCTGTGGTCCCCCCAAAAATCACATTTAGGGTACAATCCAAAGAGCTCCAGTTTAGGGGCAATCCAAAGGGTGCAGTCCAAAAAGCCAATACCAGTCCCCTGCACCACCAAGGGCATCAGTCACAAAAGTGCAGTGAAAGATTTTTGTGCCACCAGGACAGACGGGAGGTCAGGAAAGCCTATGCTGACAAAAGCTAGAATGGATTAGGACTCTGGAGGGAAGTGTTTCAAGGTGGGGAAAGGGAAGGTAGGTCTTCAGGGAGGAGGTGGGGTCAGGATAAAGCACTTATGCCTGATTCTATTCCTATTCCTGAGCGTCCCAGGGCAGCTTGGATCTGTGCCATCTCTTGAGGTGGCACAGATCTGAATGAAAGCATAAGAAGAGCCCTGATGGATCAGACCCAGGGCCCTTCTGGTCCACCCTTCTGGTCCAGTCCAAAGGACCCATCTAATCCAGTCCAAAGACTCATCAGACACTTCAGACTGCACACAAAATCACAAGATACTTGCATCCACTCCCTTGCATCTGGCATTCTATTTACCCTGAGGAGTAGCCCCATTGGGGCTACTGCAGTTTTACTGGGGTAAAGGGATGGAATACCCTTTGTTCCAGGTTGAGCCGTGATTAGCTCCGTACCTGCCTTGGATGCAGCACAGACACAGTGATCTGCCTCCTCTAGAACAGGTTAGAACTGGGCTGCCCAAATGCAAGCTTTTTGGGGCAGACACTTGTTCACTTTTATCTGCAAAGTTTTTTTAACATATTATGTGAGTAGTGAGGACACTATACAAAACATTATATACATGCCTGCAAAACTTGGCACAGTCAGCATTTTAATACTGCGTGTATATCTTTCACACATTAGATTTCTACAGTGTGTAAGGCTAATGTACACTCAGCAGTCAATGTATACTAATGTAAGGCTAATGTAAGACTTACAGAATGCAGCAAAATGCTGAGTTATCATAAATCAACCAAGGGCCAACATAGGTGGGCAACACAACTAACAATGGGGCCTGTATCTGTGGGTTTGACACTCGCAGATTTTATCCAGCATGGGGTACCAGACCTGCACTGAAGGCCCTCACTGGACCTCCCAAATACAACCAGAAGCACCTTCTGGTAATGCCTTGTTCTTAGCATAGTGCCTTGTCTGGAGGCCCCCAATTATGGAGTCCATTATTTCTGGGTTCAGTATCCACGAGGACCCTGGGAATAGACCACCCAAGGATACCGAGGGCCAATGTGTAAAGGTAGTCCCCTACAGATTTTCCTGCTAGTCTTAACTGATTTTAAGGGCAGCATTCATCCTTGTTACAAGGCTGAAGAGTCAGTTATGTCTGAAGACATGTCTGTGGTTATGTGGCACATATAAGGCGCATGGTACACCACTACCTTCCCACCTAAGAGGTACCTATTTATCCGCTTGCATTTATGTACATGCTTTCAAACTGTTAGTTTGAAAACTAGCAGCTGGCCTGACACCTTCAGGTTGACTAGCGCAGCATCTTAACCACTGAGCCACCGCTGCCCCTTGGCTGCTGTGTAAAGACACCTCCAACTTAACACCCAGAGTCAGTCAAATATTATAAGGGGAGAAAAAAAGCATACCTTGAGGTTTCCTTTTGTTGTGAACGCCCTTCCACATATTGTGCAGGCAAACGGCTTCTCTCCCGTGTGGGTCCTCTCGTGAATCTGCAAAGCGCTCGACGATGAAAAGGTTTTCCCACACGTGTGGCAGTAGTGCTGCTTTGGAGTCCTCCTGGGCAGAGTCGGAAGCAAAACCGGCGACACGGCTGAAGGCGGCAAAGTCCCCGAAGGAAGCAGGCCGGGTGACGTCTCTTTGCTGTCCTGAGGAGAGCCATGTACAAAACCGTTGACCTCGGTCTTGATGAGCGTGGAGAGCGAGTTGACCGGGATGACCGAAGAAGAGTTCTGGGTCGGGCCAAGATTGGAATTGGGTTCAAAGAGCTGTGATGGTAGATCTCGCATTTGATGTGTCAACATATGCTGCTTCAAATTACCTTTTGTGGAAAAGCCACGATTGCAAACTGTGCAAATAAACGGTCTCTCTTTGGTATGACTTCGGTAATGAATGTCCAAGGCACTCTGACAAGCAAAAGTCTTGCCACAAATATCACACGCCGTGTTCTTAAGCTTGCCTCTGTCTCGGAAGGGGAACAACATGCTCAAGGACTCTTCCTTAATCAGTTTCTCTGGGTGGCCCGATGTCAAGTCCAAAGCACCGCCATTGGCAAGGCCTGGAGGCCAACCATTGGCAAAGTCATTGGTTAAAGTTCTAGGTGGCTTCTCTTCCACGCTCGGAGACTTGTGGTAATCGGTTGTGCTGTTGGAAGGGGACAAGGCCTGCATGGAAGAGGTAGACTCCGAGATAGCCGGACTTCCAGCGCTTTGGCTATCCATGTCACCCCCGACAGACGACGAGTCATTCGTCAACACATCCCCTTCCGCCAACCCATTCTCTACAGACTTTAAGCTGGCTTGAAGCTGTTCCGCAAGCCCAGCGTTGATCATTTTCATCTGGTTTTCTAAAGCAGCAATACTGGATATTTCTTGGGGCAGCGGGGAAGAAGATAAACTATCTTGAGATGCGTCCACCGATTTCGGTGTATCTGGCACGCTGCTATCAGGACAGTCTTCCATGTTCTCATCGGAGAAATTGTCCAGGTCATCAAAGTTCTTCTCATCAAAAGACCCCGTGTCGGACTCCATGGACTCAGGATAGTTTTCTGTCACAGGTGTGTTTGGTATCTGGCCTCCCATGTGCATGCGGATATGTTGCTGAAGCACAACAGCATTGGTGAACTTTTTCTGGCAAATGGGGCAGGAATGCTGTACTCTCAGTGGGGGCATGGCACGGTGAACACTATAATGAGTCTTCAAGTTGCCTTTGGTTGTGAAGGCGCGGCCACAGATTTTGCACTTGAACGGCCTTTCACCGGTATGGGTGCGGTAGTGCATTTTCAAAGCACTCTGGCAACTCAGAATGCGGTGGCAGATGATGCACTCATTGGGATCACTTGCCTTTTTGTCAATGTTTTCCACCAGCTGTTGCAATTTGGAAGTCTCGGAGGCCGGCGTAGCATCTAGAAGGCCTCCAAATGGGAACTTGGCCTTGAATTGCTCCGACATGAGAGGCATCAGTGGGTTGGTCAAAGTCACCACGTTGTTTGAACCTGAATCTGCTCTGGGAGAAGTTGTTTTACTGTTCAGACTGGTGGAAGTGATGGGTGTCTGAGTGGTTTCTTCTGGTTTGCCACTGGAAGAGAGCAAAACCCCCACATCCGTTAGATGCCCATTTGAATTTTTCCCCACAGGATCAACAGAGCCAGAGTCACTTTTGACAGAACATGGGGGGCTGGATGAAGGATGCGTGATGGGGATGAGCTGAGGCTCTTCTGTTTTGATGAAAGGGGTCAAGCTAGGCATTGTAGGTGGAAGTGGCAAGCCGACGGATGTCGTCAGAGTCGACAACACTGGCTTGCTGTCCAGCCAGCTGGTTACAGGTTTCTCTGGTGGTATCGACATTCCATATGGAATACCTGTACTAGTAGGAATATTGTCCAAGTGCTCCGGCACTGGGTAGGGGTTCATTTGAATGTGAGGATATTTCTCTTTATGACGTTGAAAATGGACTTTTAAGTTCCCCTTGGTGGAAAACCGGTTTCCACAGATGTTGCACTTGAACGGCCTCTCCCCGGTGTGAGAACGCAAATGGATTTGCAAGGCACTGTCACTCCCAAACACTTTTGCACAGAACCTGCACTTATGCTTAAAGAACGCTTCGTCGGAACTGCTCTTTGCCTCGAAGGCCGTGACGTTTGGTGGCTTACTTTTCCTTTGCTGGGCCAGAGCAGCCAGTGAGCTTAAATCCTCTGCAGGTGTTCCCAGACTTGACAAAGGATTGGGGAAAACAGAATTGCTCGGGGTGGGTTGAGGTAGTAGAGGGTTTGCTATCGGACTTAATAAACTGCTTATTGCAAAAGCTGGTGAAGAGGATGCGGTCACCGGCGGATTGCTGAGCTGCAAGCCACCAGCGCTTGTAGCCACTTTGTCGGAGGACGGTGTTGTAATTGCTGCTGCCGGTAGGTTGATATTTGGAGATGAGCCGCTACTGGATGGAATCAGCGCGTTGCCAGGGTTGCTCTGAGGTAGCTGTAGAGGGGGAAGCTGCTTCACACCACCGATACTGGCAGACTGGCTAGCGAGGCTTTGTGCCAATCCAGCCGCCGCGGCCAGCTGCTGGGATAAATGGGAACTTAACGTGGACAAGGGGTTGGCAGATGCTCGCAATGTACTACTCTGAGATGGGCTCGGCGAGGTTGGCAGGTCCGCATTCTGAGAAGCCAGCAATAATATTTGGTGACGGATTTGCTCTATCAGTTGCAACTGGTGGATCTGCTGCTGTTGCAGAGCCAAGAGTTGCTCCATGAGGGCAGGAACGGCCAGCTTGCTCGTCGAGGAGCCATTGCACCGCGCTTCCTGCGAGAACTGCGCCACGGCCACTTTCGTGCTCTGAAGGTTTTCAATGATGACGTTGCTGTTGATCATCGAGAAGTTGCCTAGAGTTGTCAGATCCCCTATTTGAGGTAGAGAAGTTGTTGTAGCTGAGGTACCCATGGTGGAGCTGTTACTGCTTGCAATGCTAGTGTTGACATTCTGGGAAGTACTGCTAGTACTCTTATTACTTCCGGAAGCTTCCACATCCATAGATTCTTCCTTGTCAAGTTTGTTATGCTCAGAAAGTTCGCTCTGGTCTACTTGATCTATGTGATCTACTTGATCCATATTGTTAACTGTGTCATTCCTCTGCTTGTTAGGATTATCAGCAGGGGAGCTGGGAGGGAAGGCTTCAGAAGGAGAAACAGGACTTTCATTCACAATTAAAACCAACTGATTTTTGGTACAGTTCTTCTTGTGTTGCAGAAGATCAGAAAGTTCAAAAAACTCTGCACAGCACCTGCCACAGACGTGGGCATCCTTCGTCTTGGTGGTTCGATTTGCTTGACTCTTCTGTGAGTCTCCTACAACATCAAGGCAAGACGGTGAAGACAAAAAAAGAAAAATGGCAAGATTAGCAACTGTGTATGGAGCACAAACCTCTAGGGAAAGTGTAGACAGTGCTAAAACCCACAAGAGTTCATCGAGGCTTCTCACTCATGTCCATCCCAACTCATCCCATCCCAACAATCCCCCCCCCTTACTACAGTTGCCATAATTCTCTTCCACAAAATCGGGATTGGATATTCTGTCCCATTTGCCAGTATGTGAAGACAATCCCCCCAAATCAGGATTTTCCCTGTTTTTGGGACATCTGGCAATCCTACCCCTTCCCCACAGCATTGTTATCCATGGTTTTGAATATTCACAGGTGCCAAGCCCATGGCTGGATGGCCTTAGAGACCCCCTGGAGGTGACCAGAAGTACTTTCCAGTCATATATCCTGATATATGAGGTCATGTATCCTGATATATATATAGGACTTATGAGGTGTGGGGAGATCAGATACAGTCTCCCTGCACTTTAGAAGGTGTCCCAGGTACTTCTAAAAGGCACTTCTGCGCAATTTGGGGGGAACAACTACAGAATTTACTGAAATTGATCCCCTGTGGATACCAAGGAACCACTGTACTTTTACAGTCCAGGTTTACCTAGTCTTAGTAAGCAACTTGCTATTTTGCTGATGCTTCCCCAGGCTTTATTAATGGGCATATACACAAACTCTGAAGTCTTGGAGTTTTTTAATGTCCAACCTGGAAAGTGTCTAGAAGTTAAATCTCTGGATAGGATTAAGAAATCACAGATGCAATTTTATTCAAAAAGTACCTAACATTACACATCATTAAGTGGTGGTGCCCACAACTGTGGATGCTGGGTTCAGCACATACCGAACCATTAAGCATGATCACTTGTTATAGAATAACCATGTTCTCCAGCGTAGGTATAGATTTAACTGGGACAAAAACATTGCTGTTGTTTTGTGATCAGGATGTGACTGAGCATGGTGGGGTTGGAGGGGTGGGAGATAAAAAGCAATGTTTCTCACTGTCAATAATTAAGGGCATGTCAAGTGGACAAGGACTGCTAAGTTTTAATCTAGAAAATATTGGAGGGTATTGTGTAGTCAAACACACATACAAACTGCATGCAATACACATAATACTGAATAAACTATTGCCTCAAACATGCATTCACACAATTACAGAACACCACTTGTGATCCAAACTTTTCAGGCATCCACTTCCCATGTTTTAAAATGAATGCATGTACAATGTAACGTGTGAACATTACTGTCCCCGCTCCCTTTCTAGCCTGCAACATATAGGACTGCACAAACCACGGAAGCAATATGCTGTGTCTCTTTCCTTCTGCAGATCATTCCAGTGAAATCCATGAGGTTTCCCCCACCCTTTGACTGCACCAAAATAGACCAAAGATTGGCTACATGCTCTTTAAAAAAAATCAATGCAACTTCACAAAGGCTGCCCATGACTGATTTTTAAGATTGTACAAAAAGGAGGTTTTTATGAATACCCACGTCTCCGATGATCATTTGCTCCAGAAAAATCCATCAAAATATAAAATAGTATGAACCAAAGACATTGGGGGCATAATGAAATTCCATAGCAAAGTATTGATTTCCAATGTTTCATACTCCTTATTGCCTAGTTGTCCACCGAGTGGCAAATCAACCATTTGAAGGACTCATTAGACTCTCAAGTTTCCCGTCAACCTTGTTCATCCTCAACCAATTCAAAGGTATTGGTGACAGTTGCCCCGTCACTAAACTAATTTGTAGTCATTCAAGGTCCCAATCAGTCGCTGACAAGGAAGAATTGGGAGGGGGGGAGGAGAGCACGTATTTCCCCCCAACCCAGATTCAGGTTGACATGAACAGAACAAGCAAACAAACAAAACATGCTTTTAAGTTTCTTTACAAGATCTGAGTTCACTCTGATCCGCCAACAAAGATTGGTTTTCACTTCCAAAGTTCATGCCACTGAAACTAGAAGCTTTGTTGACTACAAAAACAAAAAGAGAGAAATCCCTTGTTTCAAGAATATTCATATTTTTCCACAATAAAGCGTTTGTTGCCTAATCCTGCTTAGGATGCTTAGTTGAAGATTGCAGAGTTGTTTCAAATCCACTGTTGTTCAACAAGCCATAAATAGCTAGCTATGCATTATGAATTTTAGTTTTGAAAACTGTTTTTTGGGGCCAGTCCTTTCGACCACAAAGAACCATGTCAACCTTCCCCAAAATAAGTCCCTCCTGTATTCCACGGTACCACTTACTTCCCATAATAACATTGGGAAGGAGTGCTGCATCAATTGGAAGCCAAGGGTAAATGATTAGGGACTTACTTCCAAGTAAATGTGTATAGGATCAGGGTGTTAAGTTGCTTTTTATGATGCCAGTTCCAACCACGGTTGTACCAGCATGAGTCTCTGGGTAGCTCCATTGTGGATATTGAAGATCTCCCAGCTCGGTGCAGTCATTGTAGTTTTACAACCCCCAAGATTAGATCAGAGTATGACCTCATATCTATAAAAACAGCATTAAAAACTTTACATTTCTGGGAAAGAAAAAACCCATCAAAAGAAAAAAAGAGAGAAAGAGAAGATGAGCTGTTAAGAGAAAATGTTTCTATACAATAAGAAATCAATCTGGGTTGTTAAGGTTGATAACCCTGTACAATCTTCCTTTTTTCTGAATGCATATCAGAACTATTTGCTTTTAAGTGTTGTCAATTGTTGAACAGATAGCTCTGAACCTTTCATTAGAAAAAAAGAAAAACACACACACACCACCCTTTCATTTCATGTTTGTTATCACCAGTTGCTCCCTTTTCTTATCACCAAGATCCATTTGTAAATTAAATGTTAGAAGAAAAAAAAATTCTCCCCTCTTTGACTTCAAACTAGCTGATCTTATTCAAAAGGAAGGATGGCTCCCTATTGTTTGCTCAGCATGGAGGACACCAAATTCTGTTGTACAAATTGTGTGTGGTCAACTTAGAAAGCCATGGGGAGAGAAGGGGGGAGAAGGGCCATTTAATTCACTAGGATTACCTCCCTGCCTGTTCTGCTGCAACACTAAAATCAGATAATAGGTAGTTTCCATGACTTCCAAATTAAATCTCAGAAGAAAAACGAACATTAAAAAGTTCTTGGGAGGAAAAGGAGAGAGAGAGAGAGAGAGAGAGAGAGAGAGAGAGAGAATGATTTGCTTTTACAAGTTAAAACTGATCCAAGTTTAAACAGCTATTGAATCCACTAAGATGGGAGGGGGTAGAACCAGATTTTTTCGTCCACAGTCTCAAATTTACACAGAATAGAGGATTAAGTGCCTTCAGGATGTATATCTCCTATGGGTCATAAATAGCATGATTTTTAATATATATATATATATATATATGTCCTATCATATTTTAACTATGCTAAAGAACAATACTAGGATTCAGTCTAAAAGATGTTTTAGATCACCTTGGCTCTTGATTTTAGTACTGTACAGATTTTAGTTTTATAACGTATGGCCAAGGTTTGCAGTACTTTGTGGCCATAAAACAGTAAGACCAAATATTAAAATATGACCTATTTGCATATTGGGCTATACTTTTCCCTCCCATTGTTTAACTTGGGCTAAAGCTCTGAACACATGACAAAGATTTCATTTAGAGCATTGTATTTTGACAACCCATTTCAAAGGATGCCTCCATTTGAACTGCTTCTTTTTTAAACCAGGAAATCCAATTCTGAATATAGCCAAAGAGAAACGTTATCCCTCTTTCTCTTTTCACATTTCCATATGTAATGATTATGTTTCCATCTACTTTTACAGCCAATTATGAAGGAACAAAAGCTATTCTGTTTTGTTCACACATTTCCAACAAAATGCATTAAAACTATTATGTCAGCATGTTCTATTAAGCTTTGCATTCAGTCGAAAATACTTTTCAACCAGATCACATTTATCAAAACATAAAGCCCACTTTAAAACACAGTTTTGCTTGGTCAGCTGTGCTTAGACAAATAATGACAGATTCAAAACTAAATAACTAGCAAGAGGAAATCAGAAAACTGAGTGATGAATTACACACATTACAATAGAGTGGCTTCAAATATTTAACACGCCTGCACCCAAAAATTAAACCTGTCCTAATTCTCTCGCCTGGTCTTTACAATAGGACATTATCACCCAGGTTTACAAAAGGATCCTGTTACTTATTTACTCGCCTATTGCTTTTCTGTACTGGAAGCTCTGCATTAAATAGATGCTAGATTGTGTTGCAGCAGCCACCATACATACTATAGAATTTTAGGCCTAACTATATGTACAACAAATTCTGCAATATGAAATTAAAATCCGAGTGGCACTATGGAACAAGAAGCAAAATGCACCAGGGAAATTGGTGCAAAAACAAAAATGAAATGTCTTGCAAGAGCTTTTCCATAAGACCCAACTTCTTCACTCATCCACTTTAAATCGGAATTATTTTTCTTTCTAGATTTGATGTTAGAAATTCCAGTTGCACACGGTTCATTTTCATGTCATTCACTCTCACCACTGTATGGCATAAACAGGGAAAAACAAAACACACAATGTCCAGGAATAACTTTAAATTACAATTGCTTCCAAGGTGAACTGGAAAAAAAAAGAAACCCACACAAATATAGTTTGGAACTTCCAGAAGGATCCAGTATAAATTCAGTTTCGAGCAACCTCCGCTAGAGGTAAGCTACATTTGCAAACTTACGAGGTGTCTCCATAATGGCTTTTTAATAATAGTAATTGGAAACATGATTAGCCCATGCAATTGAATCTAACATTTTATAGCAAGCTTTCAGCTTTTGTTTTAGAAGCAAAAGCTATGCAGATATCAAGCACTTTTGAAGGAGAAATTTAAAAATGCCTGTTTTTATCTATTAAAGGGGGAAAAATCTTGCATTAGTGGCTGTAGGCCTTACAATCTGCTGCTGAATTTCTGATCCTGAATAATTGCAACAAATCTAAATCTAAAGGTTCTCATGCCAACTTTATCTCCAAACCAAAATAGTAAACTGCCGTTCATAAGCTCTGATGAACATGTTGATTTTTTTATTTTAATTTCTTATTTTCACAACACAAACAAATGTCCCCTCTATCTGCATAGGAAGAAAACCAACAGGGCATTTGCACACAAAAATCTAAGTTATAAATGCATCACTTTTATCTTCCCATAACTTATTATAACACTCATGTTCCTTTTTCTGTACACAAGCTTGAACATACATCTAGGTATCTTCATTTACGTTTCTAGATCTGCCCACTGAAGGCTTCGCTCCATGTACGTGATGAAGTGGATCGCGATCCACAGAATCTTCTGCTGCTATGAATGGGTCGGTCTGTTCAGTGCCACAGGACGTGGTTATTTTTGCTGCAATAGATTAACACTGTGACCTCTCTGATAGATTGTGTGCACTCACACGTGCACACTTTTAAAAAAGGAACTTTACATTTAAATTCCCAACAGTATTGAACTTTTAGACACTGGCTTCAAACTGTCTAGAAAAAGCCATTTTCTGAATGTTGCATATTCAAACCAACTACGTTTCCCTCCCTTAGAACCAGCAAATTGATGATGAGCTCCTGAAAATTGAAATCTGATTAAAACTGAAATCAGTTTGAAATCTGATTAAATCTGATTAGAACTGAAATCAGTTTGAAATCTGCCAGAAAGGGTTAGTTTTGCTGGAGTTACAATATGCAAGGAACTTTTTAGATTTAATCTGCAAACAGAGATGCAGATTTCATTGAAAAAGAAGTTTCCAACCAACTAAATAGATACTTTTAAGAAGGACCAAACTCTCGGCTGCGGATAAATCAAAATGAACACTAGGTGGGGTTCCACTTGCAACAGTTTCTACCCAAAAAGTTGAAGTGCGGTTCCACCGATCCAGTGACCGGCCAGGGGAAAAAAGGCTAGATCTCAATGTAGGCTACATAAACATTGGCAAAGGAACAAGAAACCAAATCCCTGTTTGGAGTGAAGGAAGGGGTGGGAGGAAAGAGCTGTGGAAATTGTCTGTCAATCTCCGCTTTGGGGGTCTGGCATCTGAGGGGTGACAAGGGAATAAGGGTTAGCAAAAGAAGCAGGGCTGATAAGGGAAAGCTAAAATAAACCATCTACTTCCTGCTAAGCAACTGGTAAGTCTCTATTTGGGGGTCACTGGCAAGATATTGGAACTGCGTATTGTGATCTGAACTCTGTCACCTTTGGCTGGAAGGAGGTTGGCAAAGGTTAAAACAGCTGAACATTTTAGTTTTTCCCCTGCATCCTCCGCCAATCTTCCCCGACCATTTCGCCTTCTAAGCAGCCCACACAGTCCGAATTTTCATTTCTTGTCCAGCATGATCCACTGATCAGGGTCCTCCTTGGAGGTTGTCTTCAACCAGTTAACTATCCAGGGGTTCTTCCTACCAACCCCACTTTGTATCCATTTACTGCAACCCCCCTCAACAGCTGATTGGATTTGTCACAGGGATGAACCAAGGTTTCCACACTGGAGAGAATCTCCTGCCTTATCTTTTTTTGGGGGGAAAAAGATTCTTCTTGATTGCAACAGAAAACAAATGGGTTGAAACAGCTACTTTTGGGAAGATTGCACCAAAATTGGCCACAGCCTTGAAAAAGGCTGGGATTCAATACACCATCTGGACCTCTGATCTAAAAAGTATTACTGCAACTGTCATGCCCCAATCTTAGAACATCCATACCTTATGAAGTCATATTTATTTTATCAAGATTAAAAAAAATAATTGAGGGCTGCTTGAAGAACCTTTACTTTTTTCAGAACAAACTATACTAGGAAAAAAATTCATACCTGGCACTTTGCATGTTCAAATTGAAGATAAATCAGAACTTGAAATAATTTTACAGTTCAGACTTCTGAAGAAATACTCAAAAAAAAAAAAAAACAGGCCTCGCAAAACTCGTTTCCAAGATGTTAATTAAAAATATAATTAATGTTAACTGGGTCAGTGTGTGTCAACCACATAGATAACCAAGCAAATATTTCAATATTCAATTTCCAAGTTTGTTTTTCTAAGACCAAAAGGGAATTCTATTTAAATTATCCTGCTCACTGGATTACTTTTCTGCCACAGTCTTAGCTGTACTCTGGATTACTTTTCTGTTACAGTATTTCAACCCCATTCCCTTGTACCAGGATTAGGCCGTTAGCCTTCAATATGATGGAAACACACAGAAACACAAAATCCCAAAAATTCAGACTATAGATAAAAGACCAAAGAATATTGAATTTAATTGCATGAGACCCTCTTTTTGATTGCTGTGGATTTCCTATTGGCAAATCAGTGACTTGTTGAATATACTTTGCACCTAAGATTCTCTCGTGTGCCATCTTCACCAACATCCTAAATTTTTGGTGATACGGGCAGGCAGAATGGATTATAAATCTCTTTCTTTACTATGCAACAAAGTCCCCCCAAACACAAACACACATTTATAACACCAAATCTCCAGAGGCCAGATATACAGTCTAAGCACTGAAAATAGATAGTAAGATATGCCAGGGGAAAGATGAGGGTTTCATTACCAACTCGACTGCAGGCCAAAGAACACCATAAACCAGAATTTCAGAACCAAAATTGCTAGCAGACACACCAAAAAATGGGTGTTACGAGAACATTTAAAAATAAGCTTTGATGAAATATAATTTTGATTTTTGCAAAACTTAGCTGAGCTAGAAACACACCGAGTTTTTACTGCCCTATGCAATTTCAGTTCAAAAGTGTCTGCAAATTCAGAGTATTTGAAGGAATATATATGTTACCTAACTGTAGCTCAAATAGGAAGACAAACTGTCTTTGGATCCAGGGCTTAAGTAGATTCGTTGTATACCAATATTACTACAACATACTCAATCCCGTTAACACTATTACAAAACGCAGCCTCCGGGCAAACTTGGTCAAACTTATTGTTCAAACATGTAAGAGAGTCATAACCTAAATCCATTACTGGTATAAGGTTAGAAACACAAATAAAATGCCGCTGGTGTATAACCTGTGACTATTTCCACCACCATCAGACTAATGAAACAGTATTTTAAAAGTTTAGTATTTTTAATTTTATTTTATTGTGTTAATTCAAGTAAAGTAAATCCAAGGCAGCTGAGCTGACCATCACCTTCCTATCATTGTGTTTTGATGAAATGTGTTTTAAGAATATCAGTGCATAAAAACTCTTTAGATCAAATTATTTTCTTATCCTGCTTTTGGAGGTGACAAGCAAAAAAAGGATCAAAAGCTTGAAAAGGGGAATGTTACTCTCTCTTCCTGTTAACAAGCTGAAGATTTTTTAACCTAATTTTGGAGAGGGGGAGATAGAGAAGAAAAGAAATTCTCAAAAAATGATATTTGAAATCAAATCAAAAACACTTGGAGATATAAAATAGACAATTACTCAATTTCTATCAGAAAGGTAAGAGGAAGAAACCCTAACTTGATTTTAATCCTTCCTCCTCCACTTTCAAAACCAAGAATTCTTTTGTGAGAACTTTTGCGGAGAAAACAACACAGAGATTGTAACTAAAGTGAATTACTGAAATTTAAGTCTGGGATTGGAGATTCAATATAGGTAGCCATTATTTATTTTTAAGAGATATTTCTGGGAAGAAAAAATTAGAGATTATGGCATCAGCACAGCCAAATGTCCCCCCAAAAATTATATTTAAAAGCTTCCTTATGTTGGTTGAAAACTGAAAAAGTGTTTTTTTTAAATAACCAAAAATATGCCATATATATAAAGAAAAGAATAGGATTAGGTTTAGAGTAGAACTTACTTGTTGGATTTTCCTTATGGTAACTCAGTGTGTGTCCAAACTTTTTAAGCTGCCTTCTAACCACAAAGGGTGGGTTAAAGGAGGGAAGGGGGTAGTAGTGGCAGAAAACTGGCACTAAAAGGACTGATCAGGGGTCTTCTGTGCCCCCAAACCCTTCTCACCAGTATGGGATCAGTGGAGAAGTCAGATTAGGAGATAATGGGGGTTTGTTTGTTGGTTTGGTGACTAAGCTGGGTGGGGGGGGGGGTTAATATGGGATGGCAGGGGAGAGGTACAGCTTCTGGTGGTGACTCACAGCAGACATGTCTATCACCTTCTAGGCCAGATATGGCCAGAGGGACACAAGTTGAGCAAGTTGAATGAATGAATGAGTGTGTGTGTGTTTGTGTGTGTGTGTGTTATACAGAAGCGGGGTAGGAAGTTTAAATGGAACATTTGCAGAAACAGGATTTAAGATCTTCACACACAGTCAATCCCAGGCCAAGTAATCTGTATCCTTTGGGGTTTATATAGATGCAAGATCATCTTTTGGAGAAGTTTCCCAACCAGCTATCTGGAAGGGGTGGTGGTGGAAGAACCACAATTGAAAACTTTCTCCATCCTTTCTGCATCCTTTCACCTACCTTGTCTCTCATTCTGCAGCATATTTTTTTATTTAAAAAGTGGGAGAACCATTCGGTGGTGTAGCAAGTGGGGGGGGGGGGGCGCAGCAGTCAATGTTGGAGGAAGTTGACTGATTCCCCCCCACCAGAATCACCCAAACATTTTAGATCTCAGTTCAACAAACTGGACTTTTTTTCCATTCTGCCAGCCACATTTTACATGCACACCTGTGAGCATTTTGCGCTTTACCCTACCTGCGCATGCAAACTCAGGAAATCCAAGATCACAATAATAATAATAATAATAATAATAATAATAATAATAATAAGATCTGGGCTCTACGTTTACAAAAGAGCAGGTTCCATCGATCTCTGTAGGTTCTACTCGCAAGTAAAACCTGCTTAGAAGGGGCTGTCCTGCCCAGATCCAAAAACTCTTCATCCATTTCTCCCCTTATTATAGGGATCCTATTATTGCCCCCCCACACCCCGATCTCCCATATGATTGATTATGGGAATCTTATGGTTGCCCCCCACACCCTGATCCTCCACTTTTTGAGCTAGAGAGCCATCCCTTCCTACCCCAAAACTGCCGATCAGTTTCTCTTCCTGCCGGCTGGTGAAATTGGATGGCTTGAAACTTTGGGACTTACTTCTAAAGTAGCCCCCGCTCCCTCTACGGATCGGTGTACCCCCCACTTTTCAAGAACAAGCCTCTATATCTGCCCAGTGTCCCCCCTCCCAGTTATGTTCCATAGGGATTCCCCCAAATTTGGAGTCAACCCATCAGGTATAAAAAAAACCTCAACACCCCCTCCAGGCAGCTTTGCTGGTGGATCTGTTCCCCCCCCCCCAAAAAAAAAACATTCACACCCCCAAAGGCAGGCCAGTCGACCCTCCCTCCCCCTTTTAATCTCTCCAGTTCCCACGATCGCCAAGTTCGCAAAAGTCCTCGCATCACAAGAAACCAAGAAAAAAAACACAAGAGGAAGAAGATGGTGCTGGATCAGGGCCTCTGGGAACTCCTTTTGGGGGGGGGGGCTTCAAGCACAGGGTGGGGGAAAGAGAGGTGATCAGCGAGAGAAGGGGATAATCTCACTTACCCATTAAGAGCTCCGAAAGTCGGAGAACTGCTTCTGCTTGTCCTTCCCAAAACTGGGAGACTTTCCTCTCCCTTTAGATGGGGTTGGGGGGTGATGCTGGGGGGGGGGGGGGCTCCAGTTCATCGATCTCCAGTAGGGAAAATCCCATAAAAAGGGTTTTTAGGAGATCTCTTGCCCTTTAGCATGGAAGACCCCCAAAAAGGTGGTCTTTAGGAGATCCCAGCTTGCCCTTTAGGATCGGGGCCTTGGCTGCTGCTTTCCTACTAGGGATCTTGGATGCGGACACCCCAACACACACAAGAGGGGCAAGAGGGGGAAGAAGTGAATGGAGAGGGGGGGAAAAAAGAGAGGGATCAGATCTGATGGGGGGGGAGAGATCAAGCCAGGGGAGAGATCCAGAAAGAGGGAGGGTGGGGGTTTGGGGGGGGGGAGCTCAGCTAACTCATAAGCCAATTGGAAGAGCTCAAGAACCGAACCATCAACCAGCAGCCCAACTCCAGCTGATCCGAGGTAAGTTTGTGTGTTAGATCTGTGTGTGTGAGTGTGTATGTCCACCCCCGACAATTAGATCAGGAAGATCTCTTGCACTTAAAAAAAGGGATCTTTAAAAAAAATGCAGATCCAGCCCTAAAGGCGAGCCCACCCACCCCCTAAAATCTGCCCACCCCTTGCCAAAACTCACCATTGCGCTGAGATCTGGAGGCCAGTTCGGGGTCGGATTGGAAATGCTGGGGTTTCGCCTGCTTCCTCCGAGACATGCTAGCTCAGACATCAGCTGGGACAGAATAAAAAATTGCCCCAAAAAAATCTGCTCAAAATTACGGAAATCGAGGCTGCCCCCCTTCTCCTCCTCCTCCTCTTCCCCTCCTCCTTCTTCTTCCCCTCCTTCCTCCTCCTCCTCCTCCTCTGCTCCCAGCGCAGAGCGCATGTGTGTGTCTGCCTATAATTGTGATGATCAATAATGCATGGCGATTAATCATACAGGGGGCTCTTGGAGAGGCCATTGGCACCCAGCCAGCCAGCCAGCCAGGCAGGGCATTCAAACCAGCTCCCCCCCAGCCTCTCATTTGCTGCCCACTCCTGTCTCTCCGGACAGCCCACCCAATCAGGCTGGCCAGCCAGGGGCTGCAGTCCCACCTCCTTCCCCCCCTCCCTGTCCCCAGCCTCACCAGAAAAGCTGGGGGATGCCAGTTGGTTAACCCTCTTAGCAACCAGCTGGGAAGCCACACCAGGCCTGGCACTGGAGGAATGTCATCCAAAAGACCCCCCTTTTGGCTGGAGCTGCTTCCTGCCCCCACTTTTTGGGGGCTACCCCCACTTTTTTTTTTGCTTTCTCCTCTCCTCTTTTTTTGGCTGCCCCCTTTTTTAAGCTGGGGCTTCTTCCTGCCCCCACTTTTTTTGCTTTCTGCTCCCCCATTTTTTGGCTGCCCCCCCATATTAAGCTGGGGCTGTTTCCTGCCTCCACTTTTTTTGGCTGCCCTTTTTGGCTTTCTGCTCCCCCCCCTTTATGGTTGTCTTCCCCTTTTGGCTGGCTTCTTCCTGTCCCCCTTTTTTGGCTGTTCCCCCCTTTTAGCTGGGACTACTTCCTGCTCCCCTTTTTTGATTGCCCACTTTTGGCTGGGCTTCTTCCTGCTCCCCCTTTTTTGCTGTCCCCCTTTTCTGGCTTTCTGCTCCCCCTTTATGGTTGCCCCCTTTTTGGCTGGGGCTTCTTCCTGCTCCCTCTATTTTGGCTGCCCCCTTATTTTGGCTGGGACAGCTTACTGGTCCCCCTTTTTGGCTGGGTTTGTTTCCTGCCCCCCTTTTTTTGCTTCCCCCCTTTTGGCTTGGGCTACTTCCTGCATAGGAAGCAATCCCCCTCCTCTTATTTTATTTGCATGTTTTGATTTACCCAAGTTTCCCCCTCACTCACCCACCCACAGAACTGGTGCCCCTTTATGAAGCATTGTAATACAAAGCATATTATCTTGGCAAACCCCCATAGGGATGAAGTTCCATTGTAGTAAGTGGGACTTACTTCTGAGTAAACCCACTGGGAACTGGAAATGTGGAATGATCCCATGAGGGAGGATTTCTTTCTTTCTTTCTTTCTTTCTTTCTTTCTTTCTTTCTTTCTTTCTTTCTTTCTTTCTTCACCTTTTTGCAAGCTTGTGCAAAAAAAAGTTCTACTGGAGTTGGTGCGGTTTACTCCTGAGTAAGCAGACAGAGGAGGCATGGACTCAGATCACGTGCGTGGATGTTTCTCTATCTCACATGGGGGCGATGCATGTGTGAGCTGAGAGAGCAGCCAGTCCCACTGAATTAAGTGGAACTTCCACTGAGTAATTGTGCTGGAGATATTATTATTATTATTATTATTATTATTATTATTATTATTATTATTATTATTATTATTATTATTATTATTATTATTATTATTCAGGATCTGAACTGTTAAGTTTTTATCAGTCATTGGCTGTGAATCTAATTAAAGATTAACCAATAAATAATAATAATAAAGGATTAATAATGCATAATAATAATGCTCTTGAATGCAATACATTCTTGAATGAATGCAGTAACACTATGTGATAGAGTTACTGCAAAAAAACAAAACACTGGGGAAACAAAACTTCTGTTTAGGAACTTATTGAGCAGTGGCATAGCTAGAGGGGTTGCAAACCATTAAGTTTTGCAAGGAATGTGCAAAAATCCCCTCTCTTTGGAGGGCGGGGGGAGTAAAAGGAAGGCTAACTTAGTGCTTTGCACCCCGTCTAGGTATGCCACTGCTGGTGACATGTCAAGGTTGTAGAGTTTGTGCAGTATGGTGCCCATGGACATGAAGGGGACTTACTTCCGAGGAGATTTTGTTGGATCAGGCTAGTGGAGGGGGGAGGGAGAGAAAGATGTGAAGGAAAGATGTGAAGAGGACTAGACTTTTTAAGGGGGGGAGGGAATGAGCTGTCACATTTGGGAGTTTCAGCTCAGAATCTTACTTTGGCCAGATCATCCCAGGTCTCCCCTCCCATATAGAGTTTATAGGGTTCTGAAAAGGGGCAGACCTTGGGAGTTTCTGCATCCCTCCCCTGGGTGGAATGGGGGAAGCTTTACATGTCTGGGGTTTTAAATAACCTCCCCCTCCAGGGGTGCTGAAAATAGGAAGTCCTCTGTGTGTGCGTCCCCCCCCGCCCCCCAATCTCTCACACATTTCCAGGACAACTACTCAAAAACTTTTTTTTGCATCACCAATAATGCAGGGGGCGGGCGCCTCCCACGCAGCTGCTGCTCAGATTGGCTGAGGACCCTGTCAATCTGGAGAAGGAGGTTGGCTGGTGTGAAGGTTAGTGGGGATGAAGGTTGGTGGGGAAGAAGAAGCCACTTGGTCCCCTTGGTAGAATCCTGGTGATTGGGGGAGGGGAGGGGCCTGAAATGGGGGAGGGGCCTGTTGAGGTGGGACTTTTTCCCCCTTTTCTGTGACTTCCCTCCTTTTCTACTTATCTTCCCCTATCTCAATGGATTAACCTTTTTTCCTCTATTGCTTTTTCATCTTTTTCTTTTTTCTTCTTTTCCTCTCCTTCCCTTGCTTTTTCATCTTTTCTTTTTCTTCTTTCATCTTTTCTTCCCTTTTCTATTTCATGTTTTTATACCTTCTTCTGCAAAATTTATCTTTTGTTCTTTTTTTCCTCCCGTTTTCTTCCTTTTCTTTCCCTTCTACAAAGTTTCCCTTCTCTCTGTAATGGGATATTATTAGTTCTTCTGCACGGATTTATTTGAATTAGCAAAGTAAAATAAATGGAGGGAGATAGTTGATGGGGCAGGAAATAGTCTAGAAAGGGAGGTGGCTGCAATCCTATGGACACTTTCCTGGGAGTGAGACCCACTGAACACAATGGGGCTTACTTTTGAGAAGACATGGTTAGGATTGTGCTCTCAGACTCAATCCTATCCACACTTTCCTGGGAGTTTGCTCCATTGACTAGGACTTACTCCTGAATAGACAGGCATAGGAATGCTTAAGACAGCTTAAGAATGCCTGTCTCAGAAGTTCCATACTCAGAAGTCCCATCATAGTCAATGGTGCTTACTCCCAGGAAAGTGGATAGGATTGCGAATTTAGAGCCAATCTTAATAGCACAATCCTAAGAAGGTCTACTCAGAAGTAAGCCCCATTGTGTTCAATGGGTCTTACTCCCAGGAAAGTGTCTTTAGGATTGCACCGTTGGGCAGATCAATTCAGAAGTAAGTCCCATTATTATTCAGAGCAAAGTGTGAATAGGATTGCAGCCTTAGAGCCCAATCCTACTCAGAAGTTAAGTCCCATTATGGTCAATGGACTGGAGTTTACTTCCAGGAAAGTGTGGATAGGGTTGCAAAATTGGAGCCAATCTTAGGTGTGTCAATTCAGAAGTATTACTATTACTTCCAGGAAAACACATTAACCTATTACTCCCAGGAAAACATGAAAAGCTTCTGAGCATCTACTCAGAAATCCCATTATAGTTAATGGGGTTCACTCACAGGAAAACGTGGATGGCATGGCAGCCTCAGAACCCAATCCTATGCCTGTCTACTCAGAAGTAAGCCCCATACACAGAAGCAAGTCCCATTAAAGTAAATGGAGCTTACTTTAAAGTGTGGATAGGATTGCAACCTTAGAGCCGATCTTGGGCATGTCTACTCAGAAGTAAGTCTAATTATAGTCAATGGAGCTTCCTCCCAGGAAACTGTGGATAGGACTGCACTCTTAGTGCCCAATCCTATACCTGTCTACTCAAAAGTAAGTCCCATTATAGTCAATAGAGCTTATTCCCAAGAAAGTGTGGCTAGGATTGCAGCCTTAAATGCTGATGGTTGTTAATCCCTCCACTCTGTGCACCCCCCTCTTTTCTTTTCTCCCCCCCCCCAACTTGGCCACCGGGATCCTTTCAAGGAGGGTGATCTCTGAGTCTTCTTGGGTGCGATCGCTTTGGCGATCCAAATTCCCTCCGCATAATTCATGCGAGTAAACCCTATTGATTATAAGGGGACTTACTTCTGAATAATCTAGGATCAGGCTCTGAGGCTGCAATCCTACCCAAACTTACCCACTGATTTTAATTCTGATGCATAGGATTCGGCTTGGCTGGAGGAACACAATCCTAGGCATGTCTACTCAGAAGTAAATTCCACTAGAAGCTTTTCCCAGGAAAGTGTGGCTAGGATTGCAGCCTGATTTCGAAGGAAGTGGTTGGGGGTAAAATATATGGGATGTTTTATAGGGGGGCAAATACCCCAATTAATCTTTATAAGGGGGGCTCACAAATATGGGTTCTGAATACATTAGAATCGAATAAAGCTGTTTTTATTGATTCTAGATATAGATCTAAGCGCACCATCTGTCTGCTCAGAAGTCAGTCCTATTGTCTTCAATGGGGCTTATTCCAAGGAAAATGTTGATTGTGTTGCCGCCTATTTCTGTGCCTACACTGCAGGGTTGTCGCATTTTAGGAGGGACATTGTTGGGAAACAAAACTTTTAAAGGGTTTTGTTTCTTGGTGTACCGAATGGCGTCTCAGATGGGTCGATCGCCCGACTCTTGCTCCCTTCTACTCTATGTCCTCATTTTCCAGGACATGTCCTCTTTTTTAGCCTTAAAAAATTAATTGTCCTTTTCCTTGTGAGCAGGCAGCATGTAGCCTTCTTGTAGTCAATAAACTACATGTAATAGCTTTAAATTTAATGATCGCTTAGAGTTTAACCACACGAAAAGCAATATATATGATGTTTTTTAGCTTTTATTTTATGTTCTACATTTTTGTCGGGTGTCCTACATTTTATCTTCTTTTTAGAGTTATGACATATAGTCACCCCAAAGGTGACTCACCCCTCACCCTTTCGGTGTAGGGGACCAAAACGGAGGTTCCCCCAAGACTGACTGCTCCGCCCCCATCTAGTTATGCCACCGACTCTAACCTGACTTGCAACTCCCGGTTTGCAAATTTGAGCTGCGATCCTTTCTTACTTACCTGGGAGTAAGCATTATTGTCTCTAATAGGGTTTACTTCTGAGTAGGCATGCTCTTGATCTGTGATGTGCAGTTCCCCTCTCTTACTTACATGGGAGTCAGCTCTATTGTCTCTAATAGGATTTACTTCTGAGTAGGCATGCTTTTGATCTGTGATGTGCAGTTCCCCCCTCTCCTTTACTTACCTGGGAGTAAGTTCTATTGTCTCTAATAGGATTTACTTCTGAGTAGGCATATTGTTGATCTGAGATTTGCAGTTCCCCTCTCTCTCTCAGCCCATCCACAACATCCCCCCCTTGGGGTATTTCTCCTCCTCCTCCTCTTTCCCACCCTCTCGCCTGGCTTATTTACTCTGTGATTGAAACTACTCCCTTCCCCTGGTGGTATCAATATTAACATACTCCCCGTACAAGGGGCTGATCGGATCCAGCTCATTTCCATTTCAAATGAGCCGGGGAAAGAAAGCATGTGGGGGGAGCAAGAGGGGGGTCTTCTTCTTCTTCAAGTGCCTCCCTTTCTTAGGAGAAGTTAATGATCAAGTGCTCAAGTTGATCGAGGTGGGTGGAAAAGAAGCGCACCTTGAAAGCATCCCAGGAGGCAGATCTTGGGTCACTGGACCCAGCTGGGGCACCAAGGAGTTCTTGCCCCCCACCTCCTTCCTTCCCCCACCTCCTTCCTCCCCCCAAGCAGTATTTTTCGTACAGTAAAGAGTTTGATCCCAAGACAAACGGAGCCATCAGAGAGTGAAAAATGAAGATAATAAGGAGCGCCTTGGATGTCATTATTTGGCACTGAATATTTAAAGGCGTCCGTCGGCAGAGATGGATTTACTCCAGGCTGGGGAACAGCCACCTTCCCTGGCCCTCCATCTTCATCACCATCATCATCCCCCCCCCCCACAACTTGTCAATGCCCTGCCTCTAAAGAAACTTGTGCACGGGGTGCCTTCTCTAGAAATGGAGCCAGTAAGATCTCTCTCTCTCTAATGTGGGATGGACCCCCCCACACACACCACAGCCAGCCCCTTCTTCCCAAACTCTTCCATACAGCCTGCTTACAGCGCGGAACATTTAATTCTCATTTACATCCTCATTAGTCAAGATTGAGTGGCTATTTGATTTTGGGTTGCAGTAATTAGTTCGCCCCTTTTTTTGCCCCCCAACCCCAGATAAAAAAGTTCTCAGAAAGTTCTTTCCCATCTGGGATGAGGCTCACATATACAAGACAGCCTGCAGGATGATGATGATGGTGAGGACGACAACAGCAACAAAAACAAGTCAATATCTGGATAAAAGAAATCAGTCGACAACATATACTTAACTGTGTAAAAAACTGTAGTAGTAGTAGTAGTAGTAGTAGTAGTAGTAGTAGTAGTAGTAGTAAAAGTCTTGGGTAATAGTAGTTAATAGTAATAAAAAATATGAATAATAATATTACTACTAATAGGTAATAGTAATAGTAATAAGTAATGATAGTACTACTACTCGTAGTTAATTAAAAGGAATAATAGTAAATACTGATAGTTATACTACTACTAATACTGATAGTACTACTAATGGTGGTAGGTAATAATAACAATAGTAGGTAATAATAATTAAAATAGTAATAGTAATAATAAACAAATTAGGTCTCAGGTTGAGAGTTGTATCAATTGCTCAATACCGGTTTATAACTATGGCTGCAATCCTATGCATGTCTACTCTGAAGTAAGCTCCACTGAGTTCAGTGGGACTTTCTCCCAGGAAAGTGTTCTCAGGATTGCAGTCTGTTTCATATAATTAGGAGAAAAAAATTATTATTATTATTATTATTATTACTATTATTATTAATAATTATTATTATAATAATAATGTGGCAATAAACCCGCCTAACGCAGAATTCAAATGGTGGAAGCTGGTCGATCATCGACCACGAATAAAAGTCGAGGAAGGGGCTCCATTCCAGAGCAAAGTGGAGGAACTGGGTTTCCCGGAGAAAGTTGGAGGCGGTGGCCCATCTAGGGTGAAGAGGACCCGTGCCATGGATTGCTGACTTTCAGAGAAGTCCCCTTGGATGCCTGCGACTTACTTCTGAGTAAACCTGCCTTCCTTCTGCCACGATTGGCTGGTTCATTGTTTTCTTTGCTGGGGGAAAAGGCAGTATAGGGGGGCTGGGGTGCGATGTTGGGAGGGGGAGGAGGAGAAGGACTGGCCTCTGATTGTCCTGCTAATTGTCCTCATTGACATGTTAGGGTCTGGAATAGCAGTGGCGTAGCTTGCGGGGGGTGGGAGCATTTTAATCAAGGAGGAGAAAAAAGAGCCAGAGGATGGAACGTTGGGGGGGAGGGGGGGCTGAACGTTCTAAGGATGGAATGTTGTGGAGAATGAACGTTCTGTGGATGGAACGTTGGGAAACTGAACGTTCTACGGATGGAACGTTGGGGGACTGGACGTTCTACTGGGAGGCTGCAGTGGCGTAGCTAGAGGGGGGTCGGAACAGTCAAGTCTTGCCTGGAATGGTTCCGAAGGGGTGAGACTCCCTCCCAGACTGCTCCGACCCCCTTCTAGCTACGCCACTGGAGAAGTTTGAAGGGGTTTGCCCCCCTTCTACTGATTCCTCCCCCATATCATTTCCTCCAATCCCCCTGCAGATCCCCTCCTTGGGATGCAGTGTGTGTGTGTGTGAGATCTCTCTCTCTCTCTCTCTCTCTCTCTCTCTCTCTCTGATGCCAATGCAACTCCTTGTTTTGAGATTGGGGGATGGGGAGTCTGGGTTTTCGATCCCCCCCCCCCCGGGAACAGCAGAGGAGCCTGTAAATAGGGCAAGGGGGTGGGTGCCATAATTGGCCACCCTTATGGGGATGCGCCTACAATTCACCCGGTGCGGTAGATTATTGTGATTAAGAATCCCAGATCTGGCATAACAACCCTTTATTGCCCCGGGGTTAAAAGCCTTAGTGGAGTCTCCTAATAAAGGCATCCAGACAACACTAGAAAAAAATACTCATTGATTCTTTTTCCTTGTGTTACATTTTCTCTTCCCCCTTTTGCAAATATATATACGTATATATCTTGCAAAAAAAATTTCTCCTATCTACAAAATTTTTTCGATCCTACAAAATTTGCAAGTTAAACTCATTCAGATGGTTTTTCTGGGAGCCTTTTAAATAGGAAAACCTCCTTCGGAGGTCACCACTACTCACTCAATTTCCAGAATTAAAGGCAAAATAAAAATAGGCGACCATCTGGATCATATATGGACCACAAATATAGGCTACGAGCCTAAGGACACTTTCTCGGGAGTAAGACCCATTGAGCACAATGGGGCTTACCTTTGAATAGACATGGTTAGGATTTTGCTCTTAGGCTGCAACCCTAACCATAGTTTCATGGGAGTAAGTACTATTGAACACAATGGGACTTACTTTTGAGTAGACGTGGTTAGGATTGCACTGATAGGTATATTTGAATCATATATCTGGAGCGAGCATATATATACACAAATAAAATCTGGATCATGTATGCATGTATGTATGCAAGTATGTATATGTGATTCAAATATACCTATCAGTGCAATCCTAACCCAATCCTATACATATATAGCACGAAACTCAGTGTTCTTGCCAGACAGAAACCAGGTAGATCTGCACGATTGTTTGCAATTTCAAGAGAAAAGGGGGGAAAAGCAGATTTCTTACAATCACAAGCAATATTTATGATCTGCCTGCAGAACAATAAAAACATTTGTATTATAGTTCTTTGTAACCCCAAATTCCTATCGCGCATAGGATGTAAGACAGAAAAGTCTTTTTCGAGGTGTAAAATATATGTATACATTTTTCTTCTCTCAGTTTTCCTGATGCTCTCGACCAAGCTATTAGAGAGAAATCTGAATTTGGAAATAAAATAATTTGGAAATAAAAAGAAAAAAAAACTTTGTATATCACCACCTTCCACCATTCTGTAAACAATTTTTAAAGGCTCTGTATACAGTTTGGTGAAGATTTCTGGAATGGGATCTCTAAAAAAGTTGGCCAGTTTCAACTTCGCTAGTCACCATCTATTGAATTAATTAAAAGATTAAAAAAGATTAGAATAATAATAACAACAACAGAAAAATAAGAAAAATAAGAAGACCAGGTAAGTTTTGGAAGATTACAAAGAACAGAAACAATAAACTTTTTTCCCCCTCCCAGAGAGATCGCGGGTGTTTCACACCCAGGAACAGCAACTGGTTTACTCAGTCGTAAGCCCTACTGTGCTGCGTAGGGTTTACTCGCAGCTGAATCGGTGGTTAGAAGGATCTGCCTGTTCAATCGCCTGCGATCAAGAGATTCTTTTCAAGAACTTCAGTGGGAAGGAGAGGGAGAGGAATAGGGAGGGGGGAAGGCAGGAGAAGGAGGGGGAAGGGAAGTTATATCCTCCCCTTTGAAATGGACCATCAGCACACATTCCACCCTTTTATACCCCCTTATTTATTTATTTGTTTATTTGTTTGTTTGTTTATTTATTTATTTTCTAATGATTGTTCTGCATAACACTAGGGCTGAAATCAAATGCCTGGCCATGATTACTGACAGCTAATAATTGATTGTTGCTCAGCCATCCCAGCTCTCAGACCAATAACTGAATGGTAAGCAAAGCAGGACAGAAAGACCCCACTTTTAGAACAAGATGCAACTCCCCTCTTTCCCATCTCTTCAAAACGAAAAAAAATCCTTTCTTTCTTTCTTTCTTTCTTTCTTTCTTTCTTTCTTTCTTTCTTTCTTTCTTTCCCGTATTTACTCAAATCTAATGCACACCCCATACGTATAACCAAAATACTGCATTTACCCACATCTAATTAACCATAGAACCTAATGCACACCCTGATTTTGGAGAATAAGAGCAAAAATCCAAACCACATCTACTCAAAAGTTAGCCCCATTGTTCAAAAGCAAGCCCCAAAGTTCAATGAATCTTACTCCCTGGAAAGTGTCTTTAGGATTGCAGCTCAAATTCAGCTGAAAAAGGTGTGTTACATTCAAGTAAATACAATTCTTACTTACTCAGGGTGCAATCCTAACCTAGGCCAGCACAACTCATCTATCTTCTCATTCCTGTGGTGATGTAGGGAGGTAAGCACTTGTCTATGCACTGGCCTAACCCTCCCCCCGGAGTGTCTTACACCCGTTTGTGACACCCGTTGGCCAGCAAGGGACTTGTGCTGGAGCTTAGGGCAGCCTAATTGGGTATTAGGATTGCAGCCTTACTTACATATAGGACAATCCTAACCATGTCTACTCAAAAGTAAGTCCCACTGTGTTCAATGGGTCTCACTCCCAGGAAAGTGTTGTTAGGATGCAGACTTACTTTACAGTTTCTTTACTGACCTGAGAGCCAGTGGTATAGACATCTGAGGTGACCTAGCTGATTATGGATGATCTGGTTTACAAACTATTCATCTGGAGAGTTACAGCCTTCCCATCCTATAGGGGGGAAAACAAATCAGATCAGCCTGCAGCAATCAATTCCGCTCCCATACCTATCCCTCTTAAGATGTCTTTTTTCAATAAAGTTTTTTTTAATTTCACATCCAGCATTGAATATGTCTCAGGCAGGGTGCAAAGGACTTCAGAAAGGTCTTGCAGATGTCCCAAAGTGGTAAATGTGGCCTTGCAAATTTTTTAGAGTAACAGTAATGCCAGGATCCAGTTCATCAGTCTGAGAACCAGTACTGTACAGTGGTTATGCAAGTGATAGGACAACATAACCTGGTATCTACCAACAGGGTCCCTGGGACCCTGTCGGAAGTTAGTGTTGTGTTTTTTTAATGGAATTTATTATTATTATTATTATTTGATAAGAACTTATGACTGTTTTACTGCTAATTAGACAGTTATAAATCCAAAAGCATGAATATTTTGAATTTACATTTTTCTGTAAATTCAAATTATAGCATCAAATACTGGCAGGCTCCATCAGACCCATGTTGCTCTTCAGTGGTTATTCAATATTTTGCTAGCTAAAATTATAATCAAAATTCATAATTTCACAATATTTCACAATTAAATTTCGTATAAAATAATTATACTAAAACTTGATGCAACATTTATTCATTATCTGTCCCAAAGTACAGTACAGGGTCCATTGGACCCTGGAAGTAATAGGTGAGGTAAGTAGGTAAATGCCAGGATAATTTCAAATCTGTGCTCAGTCATGATGAAGATGTATGGTCACCTTGCATTAGTCACCTTCTCTCTCGGCCCAGCCACAGGGGTATTGTAAGAATAAAATGGCATGTTGGACAGAAACTTGTATTTCACCCAGAGTTTTGTGGAGCAAAGGTAGGCTCTGAAACACCATCCTTTGCCATCTAGTTTGCTTCATAGACCTCACAACTTTTCTCGTTTCCCATATTGCCAGTGCAGAGTTCTGTGCATTGCAAAAATCTACCTACTTTTCAGCATTGCTGAAAGTGATTGCTTTATGTTGTGATCTTCTTGTGCTTCTGTGGGGACTGATTGACTCATCTCCAAATAGGATCTGGATTTGTTTGCATTACTTGGCTCACTGATTTTTTTCCCCCTTACATTTTATCTCTCTTAGTGTCAGATGCTGGGGAAGGAATAAGTGGGCTTCTGTGCCCTTGGCTCCTGAATTTCCTGGAATTTTTGGGTGGTTGCTGGTGGAATAAAAAAAACATGCTGGACTGTGCTTTTGATCTGATCCAGGAATGTTACTTTTGTGTCCCGTTATAAACACAGTTCTGGAAACTGCAAATGCCTCGCTGGAGTCTCACTGTACATTGTCTCTGATCATATCTGCGTCCAGCTATAACTTGAAGATGCATTTTATCACAGCAAAAAAAATAACATAATGCTTTTTCAATGCTTTATTTTGCAATTGTAAGAACCGTTTCTCCTGCCTTCACCTCCTCCCCCCCCCCCCAAATTGTTAATGTGGGCAGCATGATTATTACATTGCTGTATTGATTTGGCAGAAACTGTGATATTCCTTATAGTCTGGGCTGTCCAATGATTAGGGAGCTTTACCCGTCGATTGATTGTCATGCTTTTAGCCGATTGATCAATTCATTCATCTATGAAAATCAATCCGAAAGTCTGCAGGATAGTTAAGTGAGGATATTTAATAAAGACAAGTTTCTTGCACCTAAATAACACAGACAAATCATTTGTTAGCGGCCAGGGAAAAAATAATCTTAAATGCATTATATGAATCAAGGGAGGTCCATAGATTATTTACAACAAGGCCTTTAGCACTGAAATGTGGTTTCTTAGAGGACAGCTCCAGGTTAATCTATGATTTGAAAATCCTTGTGGTCAATCTGTGATTAATGAATTTTTTGGTAAGTTGTACCAGCTTATCCCCAAATACATTTGTACTACTTCTTAAAAAATTTTTTTAATGCTGGAGTTGTATTTTAACTTTAGAGTTAAAATTTAATGCCAACGTTTAAAGAAGTGTCACTAAGAAGTGTCTGGTTTCCTTAAAGCAATGTCACCTTAGGCTGCAATCCTAAGAGCATTTCCTGGGAATGAGCCCCACTGAATGGAACTTTCTTCTGAGCAGACATAAATAGGATTGGACAGGTAGCTGAGTGCTCCAATCCTACATAGAGATAGGCATGCCACAAAATATGGATTTCAATGGGCTTAGGTTTAGCAATTCCTATACATTGGATTGATGATGGAATATGTGAAGCAGTTTCCTTTATTTAAATTAGGAACTCATTGGGAACAAATAGGACTCATTGGGAGGTAGGCCATTCCACAGCTCTGCTGCTGTGATGGAATGGAAGAAACCCATCCAACGTACCTACCAGAGAAATGGCAGCAGAATACAAGGCAGAGGTTATGCTGATGGATGGATTCTGCAGCTCACTCTTGATTTGCACTGGATAAGGATACAATCGGACAGGCACAATCCTAAAAAATTTACGCCAGCCTTACTCACCTGGCCTATCTTTCCATGATGATGTGGGGAGGTCGGCGTATGCCTGTGCATTGGCCTAACATCCTAGGAGTAGGACAGAAATGTTTTATTGCACATTTGTGACATCCCCAGGTTAGCACAGGACTTATGCCAGAGTTTAGGCTGGCCTGAATGGAGATTAGGATTTCAGCCTTTATGTTCCATGATCCTTTGGCAGGCATTCAAAGCCATCGTGAGTCCCCCGGGGGAAAGGCGGGATATAAATAAAGTATATTATATTAATAAAGTATATTATTTGGAGTTAACCTAGCAAACAGAGGGGGGATGTTGAATGCTTGGAAACTGCAGGCTAAGAAAATGTTCAAATCCACATTGTCAACAATGTTCCAGAAATGGAACATCATGTTCTATTTTTGTTGACTTCTTCAAAAGAGTTTTCCTGAAGTAGCATTTTGTGAAACTCCAAAGCTTGCATCCTTTCATTTGAAGTCTTCCTTGTAGTATTTATCCTTCTCAAGAGGCTTTCCTTCTCCTTTTCAGGCTGTGATCCTATCTGCATTGTCCAGGGAGCAAGCCCCATTGACCACAGTAAAACTTACTTCTGAGTAGACCGTGCATAGCGCTATAGGTCACCTCGGTTTTTCTGAGCTGTACCAAGCTTCCTCCATTAATTTGTGCATCTGACAGCCCAATACTATGATGTCTTCTCAGAATACGTCATGCCATAATCAATGGGGCTTACTCCAAGTGTGGATAAAATTACAGTCAAAAATCACAAGGGACCTTTAGGAGAAGAAGAATTTTAACATGCAATGACATCTCTTTCTTTAATTTGATTTTTATATTTATCACATTGGAAATAAAACTCCAGATGAAAGGTAAGATCTGAGGTTTCATAGGTTGTATCACATCCCCCAAATTATACTGAAGACAAAATTCTGAAAAAGAACGATGCAGACATATGACCATTACAAAAAAACCTCAATCTCAATTTATGAGGTGGTTCTTAGCTATGAGTCCCCACAGACATCTTTGTCAGAATATTGTGCTTTTAACCACTCAGAAAAACCACCACTATTCCAGGCTACATCATAACTAGAAGTCGATACTGATCCCAATTTGGGATTTAGGGCACTATCCTGTCCAACATAAGCAGGCACGAGCTTAAGAACCTTTACTCAGCTGTGAGCCTCACTGCATGAAATGGGCTTGGGAGGAAAATGTGCCAGGGATTTCGGCTGGAAGGATAATGAACTACAAGCCTATGCTATAATCTGTGAGTCATGATATCATAGAACCTCCAGCTTGCAGAGTAGTATACCTCAGAATGATGAGGCATGATAACTGATTAGAACCTCCAGCTTCCAGAGCACGATACCACTGCTCTGAACATCACTGAGCTCAATGAGATTTAAAGCACAATCTTAACCATGTCTACTCAAAAGTATGTCCCATTATGTTTAATGGGTCTTACTCTCAGGAAAATGTCTTTAGGATTGCAGCCTACCTCTCATGTATTAATAGCAGGTAGCCTGCACAATGCTTCACTAAGTTCTACGGAACACAGTTGGTAGGATAAAGTCTGTGGCTATGACTATGGCATGCAGTCCTAACTGAATTTCTGTAACTGGCATAGGTTGTGTCAGTGGAGCATGTTGGATGTCATCCCCGCAGATGGGAGATGTCTTTGTTTTCGTACCTCGGAGTGGCATTCTCTTTACCCTGGAGCTGGAAATTGGATAGGATTGTGCCCTTCATCTTAGAACAGTGATTTTCAACCAGTGTGCTGTGGCACACTGGTGTGCCACAGATAGTCCTCAGGTGTGCCACGGGAATTTTCAATAGGAAAGTTGGGGGATTTGAACAGTCTGGTGTGCCTTGTGAATGGTAAAAACAACTGATGGTGTGGCTTTGACAATTTCAGTGCCTTGTTAAGAGTGCCGTGAGATGAAAAAGGTTGAAAGTCTCTGTCTTAGAGGGTTTGATAACATGCATATTTATATACTGTTTGTTATATGGAGGAAGGAAAGGTCAGATTTCACTGTAACTGATCAATACAAAATATATGAATACATTTAAATATATATTTTGATTATCCACTAAGCAGATTTTGTTTTACATTTTAAAAAATTACATCAGTTTTCATAAAATTACTATTTGAAATTGGAAATAAATCCTAACCTTGAACCCACACCAAAAGGGACACTCCAATTCTCTTTCTTGTTAATAAAAGAAAAGGATCATCTCTGAATTTTTGCTTCCTGCTTTGCCCAGCACAATTCCATCAGGCGTCCTCCTTTGAAAAGCTTATTTTTCTCATATACAAAAGTAATTGATTAATCTGTCAATTTATAGATGAACTCATATGATCAAGTGACTCAAATTGCTTTAATCTGGTGATTATGGATTGGTTATTGGATCCATTATGTGATTAAAGAGTGAATAATGAATTTAATTCACTGGTAGCCACAATAAATATTTTATCTGCTGTGTTATGAAAAAGAACTTAAGAGTCCTGTCAGAGATGCAGACCAGAATTTTTCATACCACCATGGCCAGGGAGACGTTCTCAGGAATCCATAAGCAGATCATGAAGGCCATAGACCTCCCTCACCGCTTGCCTCTCAGTGACTGGTATGTAGAGATATACTGCCCTGAAAGCTGGAGGTTCATTCAGTTATCATAAATCTTTACCCATTAATAAACCATATCCCATAAACCTTAGTCATAGATAAACTATCAGCTATTAATTAACCATTAGGTATTAATTAATTAATTTTTTCATTTCCTTTGTAAACAGCTTTGTGAACTTTTTAGCTGAAAAACGGTAAATAAATACCGTAGATAGATAGATAGATAGATAGATGATAAATAGATAGACCTTTAACCATTATTTTCTCTAATCTTTTCAAAGAAGACCTTTACATTACTGACCATCTTCATACCTTGTGGCAGTGAGTTCCATAAGTGAACAGCACGTGATGTGGAGATTTTTTCTGTCCTGAATCTGCTGCAATCAGGGTCAAAAGGTGGTTTCTAGTGTTATAAAATGCTTGAAAAAATTCCCCACTGTCCTCTGTCACTTCCCACAAATATCTACACTCAGTGTGATGCATTCTTTTTACCCTGACCTACAAAACACATGAAGTGTAGCTCTCACACCAAACTAATTTATTTTACTGAAACTAAGCACTCTTAAAAAGAGTCTCCTGTTTGGACATAAATAGTACACAAAACTGACACATTGTAAACGCCAGTCACCTTTAATATTATGCAAATAAAGTGTATACACTCGCAATGAATTCACACTGTATTTAATGCAACTTCTTGTTCAGAAAAAGAACCTGTTAAAGAAATTAATTAGGGACATTTTATTACTTGCAAATTTGGGGAACAAGGCAAGCAGTGTATTCCCCCCCCCTTCTACCGTGAGATGTGCCTGTCATATAGTCCCATATTTGCTGTATCTGGAATGAACACGTTGAAAGAATAAATCAAACGTTTTACGAGCTCATTTGATACTGTCAGAGTTGAGCCGTCGGCAGCTGTCAAGCAAGACTGGAGAGCCAAAAGTCACAGAATGGAAGCCAGGAGGTAGTCTATAAGGGCTGCTCTTGTCCAGGCCAGATTCTTTAAAGACTTGATGGACTTTTCCTGAAGGTGAACCGCAATTTGGGTGAGTGGAATCAGGAGCCACTAGTGTCCATCCCACATGGCAGGAATCAGGAGGAGTCATGGGTGAGCAGAATCATTCTGGTACCAAGGGCACTGTCTAGATGCTTTCCACCCTTGGTCACCATTTGGATCAGCAGAACTTGGATTCTAGTTCTGAAAGATGCTCACAGAGAAGATGAAACTAGAAAGCTCTAATAACTTGAGATCTAGAAAAAGGGTGTCCAAACCTTTTGGTCAGAGGGGCACATTCTTTCTCTGGCACTCAGTTGGGGGCTGGGAAAAAATGAGGAAAAATTTGAATAAATTTACATCAATTAGTGTATTAAAAATGGAATTTACCATATTTATTCGAATCTAATATGCCATCAATCAGATCCAGTGTGTACCCTATACTTCTAATCAAAATACCACATTTACTAAAATCTAATTAACCGTCAAATCTAATGCGCACCCTGATTTAGGTGAACAAATTTGGCTGAAAAAAATGAGTGTTATATTTGAATCAATACAGTATATGAATGAATGATTAAATTCAAATTGGTGGCTAGATCTTTCAGAAACCCAGCCTTTGCAAACCCAACAAGATCAAACATTTTCCTGTTTCACAAATTGATAGTATTTTTTTTCAGTAAAAGTTTTTGTTCATTTATTTCTGTCATTTTTAAGGAGTCTCTCCCTGCCATCAAGACGAGTTTATTTCAGAACTGGAAGATGTAACTGTATGGAAATGTAATCAACTAATTGAACAATGAATCAGTTAAAAGCCAAAACATTTAATTGGTTGAGAGATATTTAATTGGTCTACAGACCAATGAATAATCCTTGCATGTATGAACTTATGTGGTCTCTGCCGTCCTGCTTTGTTGTTGGCAACATATAAATCATTTTGTATTAACACAATTGTAAACGATGGCGTATCATTTGTAAGGGGCTTAGCTTATTTAAACATTCCAAATAATTGCGCAATTTGTATCTGGAAAGAATTAGGCTTCTGAAAGGACTTATTAACAGCACTGGAGGTCTTCTGAGTTCCTTCGTGGTCTCCTTTTAATTTTCCATCTCAGGGGGAAAAAAGTCAACTTGAAAAACATATATTTATTTTTTAAAAAATGGTACCCTGCCATTATCTCAGATTTTACGACTGCTTATGAAACATAGGACAACAAGATGAAATAGTCCTGCACCATATGGAAATAAATCCTTTTAGCCCTGGGTTTGCCAAACTGCAAATGTAATCTTAGATGCTACAGAGTTAAGGAGCAAGAAAAACTGCGATCTTTGTTGTTGTTGCACATTTAAAACTTGGTTTTTGGAGCCTGAAGCAGACTGTCCTACGGTTATATTTTTCAAATCAGTCAAGATTTTAAACATATATGCTGATTAAAATATTTCAGACTTGCTAAAAAATAACAGCTTGTTAAAAGAAAACTAAACTGAAACTTGCTATCCATGGTGAGCTAGTTGGGCTAGGCCAGACTAGATCCCTGACATGCTAGTTTTCTGCATGAGGAGAGTTTTTTTGATATAGGGTAGAAAAAAACAGTTTTTGGTTAGTGTTTGGGGCTGTGGAGTTGCAGTAATATATACTGGACTTTTTGCTGATGCCCCAATTAGGATTTGAATTGAGTACAAGGCCAGGTATGTCTCAGGGGAAGCAAGAGTAATAAGAAGTAGGTGGAATTTCAAGGTCCTTCTTCACAGTTTTCCTTCCTCTCGAACCTGAAATCACATGAAACACCCTATTATAATTTTCTCCACAAGTTCTGCAGGTTAAAATCTCATGGCTGAATTCAAATCACAAGATTTTTTTAAAAAAGGGTGGCCTTCTTGATAAATCAGTAAATTTTCTGTTTGTCGATCACTGGGATCTGCATATCACTTGGTTATTTATTCCCACGGGCCATACTGCCAAGGAGCTTTGGATTGTGTTTTAATATAGGATTATTCCTTCAGGATTCAAATTCACAACCATGCACTGAACAAACTTTGTTCCTCAGTCAAGAATAGGTTGCCTTCTAGACCACGACTATGAATTGCCACAGAATAGGAATATTGGTAGGATTGTCATAATTCCACAAAACTCTCCAGCTTGGTATTTGGACCTAGCTATATGGGACGGGACCCCGAACATATGGCAATCCTAAATTTGGGGGATACTCTGTTTCTATAAATGTTGTCTATAACTTATCTATAACATGTATATGCCCTGAAATTTCTCAAAACCTACGAGCTCTGTTCAGTTCAAAGGCACATCTAGTCTACCATCTTGATGTCTGCAGGAACTCCACATTCTGGCCAAGAAGGAGAGAGCTCATTCCCGCTGATCCTACTCCTCTGGACTGATGTTCACAGGTAGACTGCTTCTGAACATGGAGGTCCAGTTGGCTTTCTTGACTGCAATCCTAACCACACTTTCCTGGGAGTAAGTACTACAGAAAACAGTGAAACTTACTTTTGAGTAGACATGCTTAAGATTGCACTGTATCTATTCAGAAATAAATCCTATTGCGTTCAATGGGGTGGGCAGTGTAATCCTAAGGCTGCAATCCTAAAGACACTTTCCTGGGAGTAAGACCCATTGAACACAATGGGGCTTACGTTTGAGTAGACATGATTAGGATTGCACCCTCACTTGCACAGGAGGAGGCAGTCCTGCTCACTATGTGATGCAGACGTGCTTTACAGCACATTTGTGACACCTGGGCCACCACAAGTGACTTACATTGGCCCAAGTGACCACTTAGGATTGCTCAGTTACGCCCAGGAAAATGAATCTAGGATTAGAATCAAGTGTCTGTTTCAAACCTAACACCAAACATTTCATGTGTGTCAATTTGGAATGGCTCATTGCAGCAATTCTGCCAATTAGGACTGCAATGACAATTATTTAAATCCATTCCACCTCCCCCTAAAATATCTCCCTGTCCCTCAAAAAAGTTGAAGCAAGAGAATCAATAAATGCATTTCTGTAAATTAATTAAACATATACCATATATTACAGTCTTGGAATTCTTGTTTCCTGCTGCCAAGCTGGTTTGAAGGAAGTCACTTTAAATGGCTGACACTTTACAAACTTCCCAGCAAACTCTCCGCTGTTGACAGGCACTTCTCCCTGTGTATGCCTGTCATTTTGATGTAATATGCATTTTCAGTGAAGGTAAGGGAGGGAGGGTGGCGGGCTTTAAGGTGGCAATTTAGCAGCAAGGCATGCTGTGAATTTCAGATATCAGAAAATATTCTGTTACTTGAGTGTATAAATAAATCAGGAGAAAGAGAATGTGGAGACAAGATCTCCATTAAATGGCCAAGATGCTAAAAGTTCTCAGTTGTGTATCTTGGGGATTCATTGGTTTTTAACATGTTTTCCCTTCAAATAACTTACAACAATCCTGTGAAGCAGTAGGAATGGTTGGACTAAGGCCACCCTGTTAGTGACATAGCAGAAAAGAGAGGAGTGTGGCCTCAGTGAGAACAGTTAGATCAAAGGTCCAGTGTTTTGCCAAGTTTTTGGCACCAGGACTCACTTATAAAAATTACACTTTCTCAGGACCCACCTAGTTTTACAAGACTTATAATGAAAAGTTTCACGTTATCTGTTTCTGTTTTTATCTTTTTTCTGTTTTTATCTTTTAAACCTTTTTCTGTTTTTATCTTTTTTTGCTATTGGCAAAGGTGGGAGCACCACGTGGAGCATTTTTTGAACTCCACATCCATCAGATCAGGACCATTTTGGTAGCTTTGTGTTACCCTATATGACCCACTGGCAGGTTCCAACCCACAGTTTGGGAAACACTGAGCTAGATGCTTCTGGAAAACCTAGATGCAGAACAAAATGGTTTTTCTGAATTGTTTATCCCCAGCAATTAGTATTCAGAGGCATATTATTATTATTATTATTATTATTATTATTATTATTATTATTATTATTATCATCATCATCATCATCATCATCATCATCATCCATAAATACACAGCGAACAATTTCGTGCTGGTTTCATTCATATCACCAGTCGAACCCTTCCTAAGAGTCTAGGACTGTGTGATGTAGCGGCGTATAATTCGTGCTGATCCCAGAAGAGCGGCTTTCTGCAGTTGGCAGAGTGATATTTTGTCAATGCCAATAGTTTTCAGGTGCCTGCCAAGGTCTTTGGGCACTGCACCCAGTGTGCCAATTACCACTGGAACCACCTGCACTGGCTTACACCAGATACACTGTCATTCGATTCTTAGGTCTTGGTAGTGGGAGATCTTTTCCAGTTGTTTCTCCTCAATTCTGCTGTCACCTGGTATGGCGATGTCAACAAGCCACACCTGACTGCTTTCTATGATGGTGCTATCTGGAGTATTGCGTTTCAAGGCCTTGTCCGTCTGTATCCTGAAGTCCCACAGAAGCTTGACCTGCTCATTTGCAACCACTTTTTCAGGCTTGTGGTCCCACCAGTTTTTTGCCACTGGCAGATGATACTTTTGACATAGATTCCAGTGGATGATGATGATGATGATTAATTAGATTTGTATTGACTTTCTTCCTAACAAAAGGAAACCCAATGCAGCTAACAACATTTAAAACAATAAAATACCATTTGAATTAGATCATAAATACAATTAAAAGATATGAGTTCAACATAACTGCTTGATGATAAATGGACAGTGATAGACCTCCCCTATTCTATGCTTCAGGCTGCAATCCTAATCACACTTTCCTGAGACACAACTGAACACAATGAGCAGACATGCTTAGGATCGCACTGTTAATCCCCAAGTAAGCTAGTATGTATCACAAATTTTGTGGTAACACATTCTATACCTTTGTCCAAATGCAGATCTTTCTACTCCATGGTGAATTATAAGCTAGGTTGCTTCTGTTTTGCCAGGACATCAATTTCACACATCAACTGACCAAGGTAGTTTAGTGCCATGAGTTTTTCCGCAATGCAGCCAGGCTTTGACATATTTATTTTTGTTTGCCTGAAAGGAGATGGAGAGTTAGAAGCATTAAAATTGAATTCCCATGTTCATTTTTGAATTGATTTGTCCCAACCTGGGTGCCTAAACCCTCCGCTTTATGGTGCGCCTAAACACTTATTAAACTTCATAACTTGTAGAAAGCTCCACTTATTTTGATTTAGGAAAATAATTTAATCTAATTGCTAGTGTTTGTGTTGAAAATATGTCATCCAATACATTTCTCTGGTTTCAGCTTTGAATCACTTACAGGCCCATAAACTACTTTCCTAATGTTTCCTTTTCTGTCGAAATGCAACACAACATATATTTGAAAAGAATGTGGGGTAATAACACGAGCCAATATTACCTGGGTTTGCTTGCCTGCTTATGATCTCGCACAACTCTTATTAGATATCTATAAATCTTGGGCTGCCAGATGCCTCTTGTTTTAAAATGGCTTTATTATTACTACCAGAAGTCTCCTTTTTTCAAAGATCTGTTCCCTTTTTCTTTGGAATATCCACAATGCTAAAATGTGTCCTTTTGTATGGAAATGTGGATCTATCGGGGTTGCAAAAGTTATTCAAGCTAAGAGCCAATTAAATTAGCAGTTGTTCTATTTAAACGCATGTGGCGCTTAGCTTGTAAAATCAGGCGAACCAGCTCAACACTGCTTGGAACATATGAAACTGCATGATACGAGTCCGACTAGGATCAAATGGTATTTTATGATAAAGACATAATAGGATCTGTATGGTTTGTTTGTTTTAAAAAAATGCAACTGCCAAGGTTGTGTGATCATGTGTGTGAATGTATGTGTGTGTGATCACATACAGGACCAGAGTGTGATAGCAGGGCCTCCAAGAGGAATTTTGTCAGGGGATACAAAGTTTCTTTTGGGCCCCATCCCAGAGGGACAGGAGAGGAGGTGAAAGAGAGCATGGGATGGTGTGATGAATGTGGGCAGAATAGTGACAAGGAGAGGGCAAAATAGGACATGCTAGTAATACAGTAATACACAGTAATACAGAAATCAAAACACCTAAGAATTTTTAAAATATTTTAAATGTACAAAATCATTGCAGAAAATTAGCACCATCTTATTTAGGCTCACACAGGAAGGTGCCCTGTGTGCCAGAACATATTTCTGCAGCAGCTATAGTCCCAATGGTATGCCCCTGCGCTCCTGTACACTCCTTCATGGTTAACAGATCTACAAGCCAAAGGGCTACTGTAGAAGGCAATTTTCCTCCCGTATTTAACACTCTGTTGTAGACTGTTATTTATGCATTGCTTGGTTTGGTGCACATGAAATGTGGCAGCAGTGCTGTGTGTTTATGGTGGCACCTCCAGCATCACTCCAGCATGGATAGCGAGTCCAGCTGAGATAGGAAAATGTAAGCTTCAAAAAAATTTTTGGAACCCATCCTTTGGTTCCTAGGCTGCCTTAATGACTTATACCTGGGCCCAGGTATAAGTTATCCCCTGTTCCCACAACTCTCAAGGCCCCCTGTGAGAGTATTTTACCACTTCCTTCTGGACTTGTGGTATGTCACAGTATGTTACAGGCATCCTCCACTTATTGGACGTGTTAGGGATCAGAACACCGTCCAAATGTGAAAACCATTGAAAAGTGGAACTCAAGCACAATCCAGAGTAACTATGGGAACTCTTATGTCGATGTAAGAGGCATTTACTCTGGATTGCTCTATGCATTTCCCATAGATTTCCCATAGGTGCCACCATAACTACATAGATTAAGAGGTCCCGTAGTTACTCTGGATTGTGCCCTCCGTCTTTTTTAGCTTGCAAATGAAAAATAGATACTAAAAAAAGACATAAATATCACTTGCAGAAGCCTAAATATTTATGAACACAACCAAAATACACAACAACTTACAGTAAAATGAACAAAGGCATGTGTGGGGAATGAATATCTTAAGTATTTGAATGATTGTTATTTACTGAAGAAAGTCATAAAGAGTTGTCAAAAACAGTTTGATCACCATATCACATGCAAATCAACATCAGGGAAGACAAGTTTAGCTTTAGACCAGCAGAGAGAGGCTGAAAGAATGAAGCATGTGTTGAATGAATGAGTCATGAATATATTTGGAAGAGTGGAACTGTCAGAAAATGAACTGTCAGAAAGATGGTCCTTGGCCTTGCTGCAAGAAGACATCGAAAAAGCAATGCTTCAGGTTGCACTTTTTAATGTCACGTGTTTGCACAAGTGGGTTACACGAGCCTAAGTCTGTTCATGCTCATGGTGTTATAGAGGTTCAAACACTCTTATAAATGCTTGCAACAAAAGTGGCACTATTTTTCCCTGGGTCACTCACCTGACCCACCTTGTCCTAAAGCCTCCTGAGCTTGTTGCTTCAGGAGGCATGAACTATAGTGCAAACCAAAGGCCATGAGGATCCATATTGGAAGACTGGCGGTACCAAGCCTCTTAACGTCATGCTGGGCTGCAAGCTTCTGTGAACCCTACCATTTAGTATTCAGGCATATCATTCAGTATACCATTTAGTATTCAGGCATATCAGCCTGGGACCAGTGGTGGGCTCCAGCAGGTTTGCACCTACTCTATAGAACCTATATGAGAGATAGGACATATAAAGTTTAAAAATAGCCATTTAAAAGTGGTTGCCAGATGGGCATAGATCCGGTTGTTAATTTCTTTGAATCCCATCACTGCCTGGAACCGCCTTTCAAATTTAAAAATGTATCTGAGACACACTGTCAAATTTACTGGGATGTTCCTCCATGTCTACTCAGAAGTAAGTCCCATTGTGTTCAATGAGACTTACTCCCAGGAATGCCAGATTCCAAAATCCATGCCAGATCAGTGACACATTCCAAGATGGTGAATCCCATCTTTGATGGTGGATTCCACTACGACCCTCCTAATCTGAGGTAATGACCCCCAAGGGGGTCCCCACTTTGAAGACCACTGCCCTATCCCATCCTGGCTCTCTGGTCACATGTTCCTGGGAATAAGACCCATCAAGCATAATGAGGCTTACTGTACTTATGTTTTGATCACACACATCTTGACAGCCACATCATATTTGTGGGATGTCTCTCCCTATGGGAACATTCCTCTCTTTTTTGGCACACATGCCTCATTCTGCATCATAGACGGGCCAGCTCTTCCTTTGACAACCCTCCCCTTGTGTAGGTTCAAACTGCGGAGGCTTGTTTGCTACACTCAATCTGATGGTGAACCAGGCGATGTTTATCGGTCACCACCAGACAGTCTTGCAGAAGGAAGAGCCTTAATTTCTGCCGGAGACAGCCTCTTCTTACTGCTATTGATGACTTGTGCCGGTGTCCGTTCTGAGAAATGGAGTGGCTGCGGGCAACTTCAGTCAAGACACCTTATTGATCGACTGCTTCCTTGGCCTCCCCCAAGCGAGCAGAGAAAGCATAAAAAGAAAAAAGGAAGAGAAGAAAGGATGTGGGGGGGGGGGAGAGAGAGAGAATCATCATAGCAGAAGAGATGTGCAGCAGGCCAAGAATTGCTATCGTTCAAAAGCGGCGTGTTGGTGCATGGATATTTCTAATATTCAGTACCAGGGACAGCTGTAAATCACACTTTTAGCTACAATAAAGATATGTTTCAATGTGTTGGTAATGTTCTCTCCAGAACGGTATTTGCTCAAACTCCATTTTCTTTTTTTCCCTGGCTGGAAACTTTTTCCTTTACTTCCACCCTTCCCCCTTTCTTTGCCCATCTTTTTTTTTTATTATTTTCCATTGACTTCTGGCACTTCACATATAGCTTCCCTGACACAATCAATCCGATGCATAAGGGGAGCGCATTGCTGTTCATAAATAATACATATTTGGGTCACTTTCATTTGCATCCTACAATGAAGATTTAGTAGACAAGGTGGAAGGAAACATACACGCGCACACACACACATCCTCTGACAACAGAAATAATGAGGAGGGGGTGAAATAAAAGGGAATGAAAACAAGATATGGCACATGGAATGCTCTTATGAGAATATATAGCTATGGTAAATTAATCAGATTTCCCCCCTCTGCATTAGATGGACATCTTTACAATGCCGACATAAGGGCTTACAACCAAAAAGGCAGCATGGCGGCTCAAACATAAAACTGCTATCTAAAAAGGACAAATTTTTCTTTTCTAAGTTTATTTATTTTTTGTTCTCCAAGGTCAACATAGAAAAGGCTGCAGCCTGTGTGGCCGTAAGAGTCAGGTAGAAAAGTTGCCATGTTGGTTAACTGATTTTTAAAAGGAGCATCCAGACTTTTGGTTTTGTTACCAGTGCTTTTGTGGGGCAGTGCTGCAGTGCGTGGCGCATAGAGTGCTACACTGTAAACCCGGCTGATGGCAGCTTGTCAATACCAGCCCCTTGAATTGCACCAGGAACATAAGAAGAGCCACACTGTTTAAACCAAAGGCTCATCTAGACCATATTCCTATATCTTGCAGTGACACTTTGGTACCTTTTTTGGTTTGTTTAAAATATGGACCCTTGTATCCACTGATAGCACAACTCTAATCGCAGGTTAGGCCAACACAAGACCCAGCATAAGTCCTGTGCTGGTCTGGGAGTGTCATAAAAGTTCTGTAAGACACTTCTGTGCCACTCCTGTGGGGGGATAAGCCATACACATGCATGCGTTGGCCTCCCCATGCTAACACCGGGACGAGAAGATGAGTAAGTTGTAATGGCCTAAATTGGTTAGGATTGTATCCTCAGTCAAATATGTGGATGCTGGCCCCACAAAAACTGTGGGTTCACTGTTTCAGAACCATACATTGAATACGGATGAGGCCTCAGGGTTGTTACTTCCAAACAGATTACCAAAAAGGGTCAAAGCATTTTTGAGTGCTGAAGATGCTCCCCTGCAGAGTAGCTGACATCTTCGTCCTGAAGTGCCACATCAAGACGGGGAAGAAATACCCAATCTCATCCATCATATTCAGCCAAGTAATATTCTCAGGTCCGCCAAGAGAGCTGGAGGGAATACATGAAAGTCTCGGTGTCAAGAAGACTGAGGACAAATGGAAAAGTTCTACAGTCGCTGTCAGCTCTTCTTTGTCTGGAGCAAGTACTTTGGATATGGAATTTAACCAATCAGGGGGCAAAAGTCTTCTTTGGGATGTCAAAGCACAAAGGTCACTTTTATGGGAAAGATAGAAGTTGGAGAAACTTGAAGCTTGAAGCTGTTGGTCACTGGCTGCGTAGATCAGAGTGAGAAGGAAGAGGGAGTAAGTAAGAGAAAGTCAAGAGCCTTCATGGAGAACTATAAATTTCTTACACACACTTGCACTCAGTTGTTCCCAAATTTATTTATTTAGTAAATTTATACTTCACCTTTCTTGGGCCATAGCCAACTCAACATGAGGTTGTTGAATGGTGAGGTTCAGCTCCAAATAGGGAGTCTCAGGGGCATTGCTGTCTCTCTACAGAGTCCTTTGCCTAGGCATCATCTTGGATTTTATGAAATTTGTCTTTATGAGAAGACGATGTCATCATCATGATGAAGACATCATCATGTTTGAGAAGAGAGCCATGATATTGGTAAGTTTAGGAACCACTGATACACTGCTGGAGATTCTCTGGAAGATTTCCACCACTTAGAGGGTGGGCTACATGACCTCTGAGTCCATATGATTATATACAGGAGTGAACCTGGCCCAGGCTCCTTGGAGGATGGGTGTGATAAAGATATAACAAATGTTGGGACAAGGGGTTTACACAGATGTGTGGCTATGTGAGGACAGTTCTAAGTTTTGTGAATGCTACTGGTATACTACTGGTATATTGGCTGGCTTGGCCAACCATGAGCCCAAGGGTTTGTGTATGGCTGAGTTGGCACAGTCATTTCAATTAAAAGTTATTGTGCTTTTCTAATTCATTGTGGCAGTTGCTCTGATCCCTTCCTCACGGAAACCCTTGATTTTCTCTTGTAAGAAGCGAGGATCTGCTTGTCATCCCCGGGAAGGTGATTTCAGTGCTCGGGTGCCAGGAAACCTTTCCCACTGATCAAAACACAGCTGTGCAGCATTGCCTGATCGGTTAATGGGTTCTACAGCGCAGGGGTACGTCTGCTTGTACCTGTGAAAATAGATATAATTAGTATAACAGATATCATATGTATATGCAAATCCCAGCAGGTAAAAAAATGATTGGGAAGACAAGATTCTCAAGTACCACCCTCAAGAGCAATGCTTGATGATCAAGATTAGTGGAAAAATATCTATGACCTACATTCAGAATATTCTGGTGGCATCAACTCTGAAATGCCTGTTTCATATTTTTATTTTTTGTTAAATACCCAGGCCTGAAAATGTATGCCAGAGTTTTAAACCCTTTTTTGCTCATGCTCATTTTCCTATCTATCTATCTATCTATCTATCTATCTATCTATCTATCTATCTATCTATCTATCTATCTGTCTGTCTGTCTGTCTGTCTGTCTGTCCGTCCGTCCGTCCGTCCGTCCGTCCGTCCGTCCGTCCGTCCGCCCGCCCGCCCGCCTGTCCGTCCGTCCGTCCGTCCGTCCGTGAGCTTATATAGCTTTTTATCTTTTTTTGTCCTCACAACAACCCTGTGAGGTAGGTAATTTTTCTACAAGCAGCATATAGAGCTCTTCCATAAGGAATCCTTTACAGCCTGATCAGCATGTCTGGCATCAGGGAATGCCTTCCAAGCTTCCAGCAGGAGCAGTTCAGGTTGGCCAAGCTGTAAATCAACAATATTTCCTGGCTCTGTTTTCTCATGACTGTTATTTCCATATCCAGCTTTTCGGCACCAATGCAACCATGCTAATGGAGCAATTGTTGCATCCGCAGTTTGAGGGCAGCCATGGATGCCCACTTTAAGGTAGTGGCACATTTATTTCCTTACCTTGGAGCTGCATTTCAACTGAATCAATGTTGGAATGTTGATCAGGATCAGGCCCTTAAAAATGGGCCTTCCCCCTGCCCCCCATTTATTATTGCTTGATGTCTTTCCTTCAAAAACAGAAAAGTGGGGAAGTCCTCTCTTTGTGGTTCTGGAGTACGTTTTTTCCCCAGACTCTCCAATAAACAGTAACTTTGGATATAACATCTACTTTTCCTCCAGGCTATGGTTAAATGTTTTAATAGTGCTGCAAACTTCTCAACTAACTTTTATTTAGTTATTTGTTTACCATGAAAAGGTTTTTATCCTGATGGCTTGCGACTTCAGGCTTTTTACAAGCAGGGTCAAAAAACTGTCAGATAGTTTGAAGCTCTCCTTGGAAAGCAAGGAGGGGACTCTCCCCACGTAAGGCTTAGCGCCTGCTCTGGATTTGAATCTTGAAGCGCCAGGGAATGCCTACAAGGCAGGGCATCAGCAGCAAGACTCTGCTTGACTGAGCCCTAGCATGGCCAGATTAGCATGGCTAATCTTCCATCCATCTGGAAGAGGCTGTTCCAGTTGGGATGGGTGCTCAGGTTGACCCAGTAGGTAGATATGGGCTCAAGTGGGAGCTCAGGTCTACCCACCCTGCAAGTGGGCCATTGTATGCCCATTGCAAACTGTTAACTGGCTCGCTGCTAGCCTCTAGTGCTCTAAGAGCCTCTCTGACCCAGTTGATCAAACACGACTAGAACTGTGATGGTGGAAAGGGGAATGGAGGTCCATTTAAGAGTGTGCCTTATTTCTGTGTCATGCATTGGTGCTTGCAGAAATCCTGGAATTTTGAACCCATTTATTCATTAAGTTCTATTTCTATTGTATTTATTGAACTCCTATATTTTTTTTCTGGCCCTTGACTCTGTGCCAGATATTTGACCAAAACATCTGGAGACCCCTGAGGTAGGCAGTGCTGATCTACATAGATCTATGGTGTGACTGAGTCCAAGTCCGCTTCGCATGAGGAAGAGTGGAGGTGTTTAAATAATTAACACTGACGCATTTCATGAGTGTCCTATTTTTATCTGTGAACCAGGGTATGGAAGATATGGTCTGTGTCCAGAACTACCCTCTTGGAGCACTGACCACATGAGGAAGTGGCAACTTTGCAAGAAACAGTAGTAGTCTGAAAGTGAAAACATGAGTCCCCCCCCCCTTGCTCAGAGTTCATGCCCCAACTTGCTGGATGTTGAAACTTATCCTTCTGCTTTTTGCCACTTGCAGACACTTCACCCAGACAGGATGCCGTGAAACTGGCTGGTTCCAATCAGCCTAAAATAACTTTTTTCCCCGTGGGTGAGAGTCTGGCCGTACAATAAATAAAATATGCTTTTAATGTTCACGTTTGGTATGATCACATAAAGGTAAAGGTGTCCCCTGCAGGTTGTATTGCAAGTCGTGACCAACTGTAGGGTGTAGTGCTCATCCCTGTTTCTAAGCCTATATATATAGATAGTGGGATATACTATATTTATTCAAATCTAATGCTCACCTTTTCCAGCCAAATTTACCCTACAATCCAAACTACGGGAGCACGTAAGAGACATTACGTGCACCCATAGTTACTGCACCACCTAGTAAAACCTATGGGGAATTCATATTGCAATCCAGAGCAAATTGTTCTTACACCGGAGCAAAGACTCCCCGTAGTTACTCTGGATTGAGCCAAAAGTCTCCAAAATGAGGGTATGCATTAGATTAGATGGTTAAATAGATTTGAATAAATGTGGTATTTTGATCATAAGTGTAGGGTGTGCATTAGATTTGACGGCACATTAGATTCGAGTAAATATTGTATTTATCTATTTGCATTTCCATGCTTTCAAACTGCTAGGTAGGCATGAGCTGGGTTAAGGATGGGTGCTCACCCCGTCTTGCAGTACCCTGATATTGAACTGCTGACCTGTTGATCTTCAGGTTGATAGGTGCAGTGCTTTTAACCACTAAGCCAACTGCAGCCCTCAGTGTGGTCACATAAACTCTGCCAATGAATGGCATGTCATACTTTATCCTTAATGGTTACCTTAGCGTACTTCATGGATTAGGTAAACCTGTGAGTTATTGCCATCATAATCTTAACCTTGGTTAGGCCAGAACAAGTCCTGTGCTGGCCTGGGGGTGTCGCAAAAGTTCTGTAAAACACTTCTGTGCCACACTGTTGGGGTTGGGCCAGTGTACAGACATGCACCAGCCTCCCCACACTACCAAGGAAATGGGGAGACAGGTGAGTTGTACTGGCCTAAATTGGTTAGGATTACACCATGTGATGTGAGGTCATTCTCTAAAGCTGTAGTTCTCAAAGTTATCAGGGTTGTGAACCATCTTGGGAGATGGTACTATGACCCACCTCTGGTAGCCACCTTGACATTGCACCAACCTGGGATGGCACTTGTTTCAGTGGAATTCAGAAATGGTTCTGAATTCCACTGAATGGATGGAATAAATAGATGTGGATTTATTGGATTGAATGTTTTTAATTTCCATTTGTTAGCCGCCTTGAATTGGCCTCAGCCCAAGAAAGGCGGCAATACAAACAAACAAACAAACAAACAAAATATACCCCACCTTTCCAAAACTAATGCAAATGCCCAAGGTGGCTTACATAGCTTTTAATCTTTTTGTCCTCACAACAACCCTGTGGGGTAGGCCCATGGTCATCATAGCATTTGGCATCCTTCTAAGTTTCCAGCAGGAGTTTTCAAGTCAGCCAAGCTGTGAACGGCGACACCTTCTGACTCTGTTGACTCACGACAGCTTTATCAGCTTTCAGGTCTCCCATCCAAGAGTTGTCCAGGTCTTTTCCAGCTTAGTTTTCTTTGACAACCCTGGACCATGCACAGTTTTAAAAGTTCTGTTTTCAAGGAACAGTTTTCATAGTGAATTGCATAGTGCATTGGTGATGGTGATGAACGCTGAGTGTGGAAAATGGGGGTCCATTTAAATGTGTGCCTTATTTCTGTACTATGCTTTGGTCCTTGCAGAAATCCTGGAAATTTGAGCCCATTTATTCATTAAGTTCCGTTTCTAAGGTATTTATAAGGTATTTATTTTCAAAAAAAGGCTGTGGGTGGCGCAAGCAGTTAAGGTGCTGTGCCTGTTAACCAGCAGGCCAGGGTTCAATTCCCGGGTCGGCCCCACAAGACAGGGTGAGCTTTTGTCCTTAGCCCAGCTCTGCGACACCAGCTGGATCCAATCGTATTGGCTCTGCCTTTCCATTGGACTAATTCAGTGGCGTGGAGAGGGGGGATTTGCTGCTTGGGTAACAGCCTATCCTCCATAACAATCCAACCCAGGCTTTCATGCTTCGCATGCAGCATATGCAGCGCCGAGCACGATACCATAGTCTTTCAAGACTGACAGAGGCCTGCTTTTTTTATACTGCATTATCTCTCCATATACACTGGAGAATTAGGATGTGGAGAATCCAGCTGGAGGTTGAATAAAGAAATGGTGGTGGACTTGCTGCCGTTCAGAGAACTTTCCCCACCATTTCTGATCTTCTTATGGTGAAACCACTAAAGGAGCTTCAGAGGAACTGCTGTTCCCCCACACACAATAGGAAAATCTCTGCTTTAAACATCTCAGCACTGATTGTGGAAAATATTACTGGAATATAACTTAAGGGCCCTCCTGTTTGTTCCTTCTGCATTCAAGTAGAGGTTATTTTGTAACTTCCTTTCTCATAATACCCAGATTTGGGTATGCCAGTTACATCTATGAGAAATCAAGCAAGATAAACTAAAGAAGGTATAGTCAGGATGGAGATGGGGGTGTTTTCTCAGTTCAGGAAAAATGGAAGACTGTTAACAGCTGTTAAAGTCTTCAGAGTAGATGAATCTCAGAATACATATTCTAAAAGAACAATAAGAAAAGCCCTGCTGGACTAGGCCTACTAGTTAAAAAGTCACAACCAGAAGGCTTCCCGTGTATGGTGTCATCTGTACATACACAAAACCTGTTGCAAGCTTTACTTCCCTTCGTATATTCGTACAGCTTACTCACATGAGCCTCACATGTCTGGAATCCACACATGGAACATGTTCTCAGAATGGCTGTTTCCATGTTGAAATTCAAGGGGGAAGATCATCCCTCCAAATCAGTCTCTTTCAAGGAAACCTCCATCTATTGTACATACCCAATAATTTCCATCTGCGGTTCCATTTTCCCAAGAAGAATGATTTCCATGTATTATACCGGCTGGGAGAATGAGGGACGCTTGAACACAATACAGAAGGCAGGATTCCATGATTCATGAAATCTAATTTATTGCATGTGTAATTAGGCACCTCTTAGTTGAACCCGGGTCTCCAGAGATAATGATACTTGGAACTTAGATGGCTGCCTTTCATCTTCAAAGTGCTTTACAAACATTAGCTAATTAACAACATAATAAGACATGAAAGGCCAGCGTACTTACCCACCAGGCTGTCTAACCCCAGCATAATTCAGATTTTGATGTTTGAAAATGTATGTCTATTGTGGGTTGCTTTTTCAAACGGCGATCTTTTCCTATTAAAAAAATAAAAAAGAAAATTAAAAAAACTTAAATCCATTGTAACAATCCATTCAAAAGAGGGGCTAGCAAAGCAACAGAGCTGCTGTCGCTGGTGGCACATTTTTTTCTCCTGATAGATGTCACAACCTGTGATTTTATCAGAATTGTTTGTGGAGATTGGGAACTCTGTCCTGAATGATGCTTCTTACATGCTTCAGTCCGCATGGATCTCTCATGTTATAAGTTGTGTGTGTGCAACCATAATTTGTAGAATTGAAACAGGTTAAGCATGGGAGGGCTCAGCTTTTTATTCCAAAAAAAAAAAAAAATCTCATGAGGAAATGCAATGAGTATTTGCATTTGGAATAAAATAAAATGTCCAGTGGTAGAATGCCACTGGATTACCCTCTCCCCAGATGTGTCTTGAGAACAGTGTCTTCTCCTACCCCACATGTGTCTTGAGAACAGGGCTCATATGTTGCATATCTGACTTCCTGATAGTATTCAAATGGCAGCAACTTCATGGTCATTATAGTAGAGCCATAAAGGGAATGATGTTATTTTATTGGTCCATGTGGCCTCTTTTCTTGAGTAGGAAACTGTATTCAGGAAACTGCTCTATGGTAGGTCAAACCACTGGCCCATGTTGCTCAGTCTTGAGATTCAGACAAGCATCTTCCTCTGCCCTATGACAGTAATTCTCAAACTATGAGTTGTGGCCTGCCATGACCAGGAAGCTGTAGGATTAAATGGCACACAACCCATTTCACTGGCCAAGTCTTAGAATCATAAGTCATGCAATGTTGCGTCCAAAAAAATAGGCTTATGACATAAGAGTAGGTTGTGAAACCCAGAAGTTGTATCATGAGTGACCCACTTCACTGTTCACATGTGGCATGATGGATCACGCACCATTTTTGGATCATGCACCATTTCTAACCAACTTCTGGATCATGTACCATTTTGTACTGCAGTTTCCTGGCCTAAGTAGACCCTTGATTAAGGATGCTGCAGTGGGTTATCAAGAGTCTGAGAACCCTTGTCCTATGAAAATACTGCTAGGGACTGAACCTGTGACCTGTGAAGCAGGAGCTTGAGCACCAGTGACTCTTCCCTCCAGATGTTGGCTGCAATCCTAAGCACCAGTTAGGCCAACCTAAGCCCCGGCATAAATCCTGTGCTGGTATGGGGTTGTCCCCAAAGTAGCATAAAACACTTCTGTACCACTCCTGGGAAGGGTTAGGCCAGTGCACAGACATGCGCTTACCTTCCTACATCACTACAGGAATGGAAAGACTGATGGGTTGTCCTGGCCTATATTAGGATTGCACCCTAATTCTCTGTGCTGTGCTTATGCCAACGTCTTTCTTATGCTAACCTCCTCTTATACCAGTTCATGTATCTGATTTCCCACCTTCCTACTTTCTTAAGTGCACAGTGTGCACTTAAGATATTCTAAGTTCAACCCATTTGACCGCACACATGGGAATGCCGGGTGTTTCACAGTGTCATCGCTGACTCTGTCAACCCACTCCTAATCGATGAGGCTTGAAAACTGCTTAACATTGGGTTTCCTCGCAGCCGGCAGAGTAACATGAGAAATCATATCCAGCCAGTTCGAAGGACAGGGCCTGCAGACTCCTCTGTATGTGTTCTATATACAAGATGTCCAGAAATAGCAATAACATCCTACTAGGCATGTAAATAGGATTATGGTGAGGATTTCAATGTCTGCAATGTCAATTTCAGAAGTCGGCTCAACTCTTTCTTGTATCCATTTCCATTTTATGAAACCTAAAAGCAGCCTTAGATTTATAGAACTTTTTCCCCCTAAATGCCATTATTACTCACTCAAAGACTGTCTAGTTCTTCTACACTATAAACTGGAAAGCAGCCTTTTTTTTTTAAAAAAAAAGTTGCTTTTGTAAATATTTGTGGAAATGTTGCCAAATTCTGTTGCATGTGTCTTTTTGAGAACTAAGCTTCCATGTGCTTACTTGGGAGAAAGTCCCACTGAACAGAATTAAACACACATTGGAGTGGATTGGATCATCACACGTCATCACCAAAAAGAAAGAATAAGGTCCTCAAAATGCAGAACACCCAGGAAAAATGTAGACATGCCCAAATAAAAGCTAAAAACATACATACCATTTTCATGTGGCTAATTTAAACACTGTATTACTTATTGTTAAATTTGAAACTACTACATGTAATTTTTTACATATGATTTATTAATTGCAAGAATTTTGCATGCTGCCTGCTCACAAGGAAAAAGAGAGCAATGAAGCAGGATCTGTAAGATGAAGATTTTTTCCATGAAATACAGTTTAAAAAGAGGACATTTCCTGGAAGTAAGGGACATATGGTCCTCTTCCTCAAGGATTGTACTTTTCAAACTAATTTTTGGTGTTTTTTTAAGTTCTTCTTTTCCAACTATCACCCACTGCCACCAGAAATGAACATTTTAAGGGATAGGCAATGAAGACGGTTGATTCTTGTCTAAAGAATTGATCCTTGTCTTGATCCTTGTCTAAATTACTCTGCTTTTGAAAATCCAGAGTCGTACTTTCATGTGCTTTTTGCTCCTAGGTGAACTATTGCTCAAGTCATCACCACTTCTGGACCAGACAGTTCAGCGCCATTTGGGGAAAAGTGCCAAATTGTGTGCCAACAAAGTGGATCGGTGTGAAAAGTGCCCTGCTTTTGCTGTGGCTGTTCTGATTTTCCTCACCAGACCTGCTCTTACCAGCAGCTGCTGAGTCAAACAGAAAATGCTGAATTAAGATTTGCTATTCATATACTACAGTTGAGCCACTTCTGAAAATACCCCAGCTGCTCCCTCCAAAAGTGCAAGCAATTTCTCATTTTTAATACTGAGCTTTTACACCAGTGTTGTAATGAGCCACTATTTGGCTAGTCGACGGATCAGCCTGTGAGAACACAGGGCAGGCTTCCTGTCCTACACATTCACAGCACCATAAAGCACACATACGTACAGTGCAATCGTATTTGTATCTACTCAAAAGTTAGTTCCACTGAATTCAAGGGAGCTTACTCCCACGAAAGTGCTCTTAGGATTGCAGCCATATTCAGTTACGTATGTCCATAGTAGCAGTTGTTTTTGAATGTGTTTAAATCGAGATGGGCTGTGGGTGGCGCAAGTGGTTAAGACTCTTTGCCTGTTAACCAGCAGGCCAGGGTTCGAGACCCGGGTCGGCCCCACAAGACAGGGTGAGCTCCTGTCCTTAACCCAGCTTTGAGATGCCAGTTGGATCCAATCGTATTGGCTCTGCCTTTCCATTGGACTAATTCAGTGGCGTGGATGGCGTGGAGAGGGGGAATTTGCTGCTTGGGTAACAGCATATCCTCCATAACAATCCAACCCAGGCTTTCGTGCTTTGCATGCAGCGTATGCAGCACCAGGTATGATACCATAGCCTTCCAAGACTGATGGAGGCCTGCTAAATTGAGCTGTAGTGAAGCAGGAGTACATCGGACAGGACTAAGGGCAAAATCCAGAGTAACTATGAAGAGTCTTTGCTCCGGTGTAAGAACGACTAACTCTAGATTCCAATATGAATTTCCCGTAGGTTTTCACTAGGTGGTGCAGTAACTACAGTGGTGCAGTAACACCTAAAGTCTCTTATGTGCACCCATAGTTACTCTGGATTTGGGGCTAGTTCACTCTGAGAAGCTCCAATTTGTTTGAAAGAGTGGGGGGTAGCATCCACAGCCACCTCTCACAACTACGATTCCCAGGATTCTGTGAGTAAAGGTAAAAAATGTTATAAAACATATACATTGATGGCATACACATGCCAACATATGTCGGTCCACGTGCATCACAACAATACTGGCATATCAAGTAGAGAACTAAAACATGGGAAGTACAACCAAGAAGACAACTGAGTTTGGCTGCTATAAATAGTAATAACTCCTTGATGAAATACTGTGGATTTGATCTGGCCTGGAGTCTGTTTTTTTTGTCCCAAAGATCCAAGAGGCTCTTTAATTGTCTTAAGGCAGTGCTATGAGGAAGGGGATCCTTTGTGGCTGTTGCAGATATATTGGAGGTGAATAATGAAAATCAGGGTGAGAATGAGCCCCCTGCGGAGAAGAAATTCAGTTCTGCTACCAGAGTAGGAAATGTTTTATGTGTGAGTAATAATGCGGTTTATGGTTTTCTTGTAATGTATTGTCCAAACTTTAATCTCGACGCATTTATCAAAGTTCCTCCATTGTGCTGTACTAATGGATCTCTTTAGCAAAGCAGTGAAAAAGTCTGCACCTCCAGCAAAAGTTGCAAAAGTGTCATTTATCTTTCTCTGCCCTTTTGGCAGGATGATAAAAAAAGCAAAACTAAACTAACTTACTAGGAATTGTGACCCTGGAGAAAGATCTAAGCCTAGGGTGAGATCCACATAGGCATAGTTTGAGAGCAAATAGTAACTTAAGAGAGAGATTTTGGGATGGGGGATGGGACAATGTTGTGATGAAAAGGTAAAACCCTCTCTGATAAAGGGTTAATCCCTGGGAATTTTTTCTTCCTCCAGTCTGTTGGAAATGTTTTCTCCTTCCATTAAACTTCCCACAGGATTTGTAATTTTCACCAGTAGATAGCGGTAGGAGGAGATGATATTCCAAAAAGGAGAAAAATTGATTTACTTTTTTCGTTTGCTTTTCTTTCACCAACACCTGTTTTGTGGTGACCCCAAAAATGTTGTTCCCAATGGGATCAAGGAAACCAGTCAAGTTCCGTAGACCTCTCCTGCATGATGCTCAAATGTTGTTCCAAGAAGAATATTAGATGGGGCCCATTATAGGAGAAATACTTTTGTTGCCTCTGGTAAATTTTCTACCCAGCTTCAATACTACCCTTCCCATCTCAGAATATTTCATCAAAATACCTCCTTCCACATTTTAGCAAATAGCAGCAGCAAAAATAGAGGAAGGATGTGGAACATCCACTAAAACCTAACAGCCTCAAGACAGAACTTAAAGCTTTCCATGTGAAGAATTGAGAGGCATCAAGAACTTTGCAGGTTTGGTGGAATGGAAGTAGATTAGAACAATGTGCTACCCCCAAATATCTGGGAGTAACCCTATATTGCACACTTTAAGAACCACTATTCAATCACCAATCAGAAAGTTTTTGCCAGAAATAATATCCTGAGGAAAGTAATGAACATAAGAGGGGGAACTCAAATATACTAAGAACCTCTGCTATAGCAGTACGCCACTTGGCTGGAGAATATGCCATGGATCTAAAAATGCAAAGCAGATAGATGTGCTTTGCTTAAATGAAACAGCAAGTCTGGTCACGGGACATTTAAAACTGACACCAATACAAAAGGTGCACTATCTAGTTGGTCTCCCTCCCGACTAAATTGGACTTGCTATCCTGATCTCAGAGCAGTGCACCACCATTACGTACACCATCCCTAACAGGTATCAGGTGACACCAGTGGCTATTAGGTTCCCACTTGATCTTGACAGCTAATTCTTGTCTAGCAATGTAAATTTAGTCTGTAAATTTATTTTTTTCCAGTATTTATACACTACCTTTTTGTAGATTCATGGACTCAAATCACATAGAATCAAAGAGGCTTGCAGAAGCTGACCATAAACCTTTGTTCAAATGGTTTTTTTTACAAGTGTTGTTCTACTTGAGGGTGCAATCCTAACCAATTTAGACCAGCACAACTCACCTATCTCCCCGTTCCTCCATTGGCTTGGATTGCATTGGCTTATGCATTGACTTATGCCCTAACAGTGACAAACCCTGACCAGCATGAGACTTGTGCCAGCCTAACCAGGGATTAGGACTGTGCTGTTGTAGAAACAAATAGGATCCTCAGTTTTTCCAGATGTTTGGGTGGCGCATACGGTTAAGACGCTGTGCCTGTTAACCAGCAGGCCAGGGTTCGAGACCTGGGTCGGCCCCACAAGACAGGGTGAGCTTCTGTCCTTAGCCCAGCTCTGCGATGCCAGCTGGATCCAATCGTATCGGCTCTGCCTTTCCATTGGACTAAGTGGCGTGGAGAGGGGAGATTTGCTTCTTGGGTAGCAGCCTATCCTCCATAACAATCTAACCCAGGCTTTCATGCTTCGCATGCAGCGTATGCAGAGCCGAGCATGATACCATAGTCCTTCAAGACTGATGGAGGCCAGCTTCTTTCATAGCAATCATCATCCTGGTTGCATACCTCTTGCACTTTCCAAGCACAACTCAGACCATGATCCATTTCTTGCCACACCACATCTCTAGCCAGCAACTCCTGGTCCCCCTTCCAAGTCAAAAACCCAAGCTGATCCTGCTTAGCTTTTTCTGTTAAGACCACTGGCTGCTCCTACCTCTATTCATGCCTTAATATCTGCTTCGTTTCCATCTTAGAAGCCTATAGAACCCTTGGCACAAATGTGGCAAATCGGCACAAATGCGGGTTTCATGTTTTCTTACCCAGAAATCCTTTTCCATGTGGGGAAAAAACAGATCTACCGTATTTATTTGAATCTAATGCTTGCCTTTTCCAGCCAAATTCTGTTTCCAAAATCAGGGTGCACATGAGATTTGATGGTTAATTAGATTTGAGTAATACGATATTTTGACTATAAGTATAAGGTGTGCATTAGATTTGATGGTGCATTTGATTCGAGTAAATACAGAAGTTTTCTAAAGCTTTCGCTTTGCTAGCGCTGTGATGGTGGAATTAAAAGAACATTTCAGAGGCTTAAATGCCAAGCATTATATTCAGTGATGGGCTTCAAAAAAATTAGAACCGGTTCTCTGCCCATCTGGCAGCCACTTTTAAATGGCTATTTTTAAACTTTATATGTCCTATCTCTTGTTAAGAACCGGTACTATAGAGTAGGTGCGAACCTGCTAGAGCCCACCACTGATTGTACTGCATGTTATTGCATTATTATTGAATCATGGTATATTATAAAACCAACATATGCTGGATGAAGAACGGTGCTGTGCCACTCTTAACACAATCTAGCATGTTATCTGTTGTTGTGAGTACATTTTATAACCTGTGCCAAAAAAAGGTGGGGAGGCAAAGGGGGGATGCAATACAAGCATCAATCTCTTGGATAAAATCAGGCCACTTTCCACCAAAGTTTGACCTTAATCTGCCTTTGGATAGTCTTAGGGCGCAATCCAGAGTAACTACGTGGAGTCTTTGCTCCGGTGTAAGAACAATTTGCTCTGGATTGCAACATGAATTTCCCATAGGTTTTCACTAGGTAGTGCAGTAGCTACGGGTACACGTAATGTCTCTTATGTGCTCCCGTAGTTACTCTGGATTGTAGGGTCACTTGTCTAAGGCCTCTCGACAATCACCAAGGGACAGTTCAAAAAGGAAACTTTAATAGCCAGGTTAGGAGTTACTAGCTGTAGCAAAAACACAAGCAACAGTGAGAAAGTGTGCTCCTTGTATTAAAAATAATGTGAAATAATGTTGGAACTCTGTTACTGCTTGAAAAAAAATGTAGGAAGAAAAGGTACTTCGGCCATTCTATATTCATCAGACCATATAGTTTTTTAGAACAATATGTGAAAACCTGAACATGACACTTGGTGTTGCAAGCACAAGAATACTATAGGGTCAAAAAGGAAGCAAGAATGTGTCTTGCTCTAAATAAGATTGTAAGCACAAAGCTTGTAGTCACAGGAGCAGGAAGTGGCTTGAGATCCTTCTTCTCAGACTCGAGAGCCGTATCCCAGAACAAACCATCATTAGAAAACAAAAGTTCAAAGTTCCTCATCTCAATTACTTGTAGAATGTAGTTTTTTACAACAATGGAAAATGTAGCTGAGAAAATCGGATCATCGTGACTGTACAGTCATAGGAGAGATGGCGCAGAATAGAGGCTCTAAGCCTTGCCAAGTTGGAATCTCTCCTCTGCCACAAGCTTATTAAATGGCCTTTGGCAAAGCATTCAGCTTCAGTTTCCTAGCTGAAAAAAACTAATAATACCTATTCTACAAAGTTGATGTAAGTATCTAGGGATACCAAATACAAATGGAGACGTGTATTGTAAAATTGTTGTAAACAAACACTGTATAAAAGAGAATTTGGATTATTTAAAGTGAATTTAAGGTGCATTTAAGGTGCAGCTTAAAATGGGTTTTAAAAGCAGCACCTGCCAAAATTCCCCTTTCAAGGCAATGGATAAAGGAATAGGCACTCGGTCCAGGATGAACATATACTTTCTATTTCCAGGACTTGTCCTCCTTTTTAGCCTTGTGTCCTGGAAAAAACTTCATTGTCCCCCTTTTCCTTGTGAGCTGGCACTTGTAGCCCTCTCATAAATAAAACATTATAGGTAGAGACCTGCAAAACATGAGGTTATTTTTCCTGATAAAGGGGTGTTATCCAAAAACAACCTCACCTTTTCCAGGTCCCTAATTATAGGTAATAAATTATGTCCAATATTTTAACATTTAATACCCTATTTATACATGGATTTTTTTATACATAGATTTGAGTCAACACAAATGGTCACTACAAATCATAGTTTAAAAAACTGCTTTTCTCCTGCTGTAGATAGGTAGTGATGCAAGCAATCATTTCATTTTTCAGTCCCAGAATCAAACCCCTGCAAATACCCCTACCTTATTCAATTAATTGCAACAGAGGAGCAAGAAACCTGGAAGTAGGTCTTTAAACCTTTTTTCATTGTTTTCTTTATACACAGATTTTTTTATCCACTGGAGGATAAATTTTTATCCACCCATTAGCTTTGTTTTTATTAAATATATCGTACTTTTAATAGTCTCAATAAGTGTGAAGCTTATAGACTGCGTGTTAGATGGGACAACCAGGTAATGTTAGCAGAAACCAGGAACAAATAAGTCAAAGTCCAGATACTGGGTCACTGGATGTAGAGAGGATGACCTGTATTAAAGAATAAATTTATCAGGTCCTATAGTTGGTATGATAAATGAATGAAAATAAAATGCTTTCATCTTCATTTAGTTTTTTTTTATCCAGTGCTATCCAGTGCTTAATAATTCTACACACTGTATATTTTTTAATGTACATAACTAAAAATAAATCAAAAAAAGAAACAAGGACATATGAGCTCTTTTACTGTACAGGGAATGATTATTAAGATAAACATACTGTGAACGAATCTGGAGTTAATTATATTCCATATAATCAGACATTGGTTGACTTGTAATTTATTGCCCCCTAATTTACATTTATTATCAAAGATATTCCATTTTCAGGAAGTGTAAAATAACATGATGTAAGTAGTGATCAGGAAAGCAGGCTTTTAGTGAACTTCAAAACTATGCTTCTGTCTTTTCAAATCCAATTACATACAATTTCAGGAAATAACACACCAAAGACATTCAGAGCAACTTGTAATTGCCAGTGCAAAAAAAAAAAAAAAGAAAAGAAATTTTTGGAAAGGGAATATCATGGTCTCTGATAGAAGGTTGTCATTCATCATGCGTTTTAAAAAATACATGAAAGCAGGTGGACTTGCACAGCTTTTAGAAACACAAACTTTTGTTTAAGTCTAGGCCAATGTTGTGATCTAGCTTGGGGCAAATGTAGGAAAAAATAAATGAGTCCAACTGTAACTCCCCACTAACGAAAAGGAAAAAAGTTGGCAGGCGACTCTGCTTTGAATTAACATCTGACTGCTATTGAAGACCAACTAATTAATCTATGCAAAATGCTAAGGACTGCAGTTTTCTATATCTTTTGCAAAGAAGTTTGGCGTGTGAGATATTGGGCGCAATCCAGAGTAACTACAGGGAGTCCTTGCTCCAATGTAAGAACAATTTACTCTGGATTGCAATATGAATTTCCCATAGGTTTCACTAGGTGGTGCCATAACTACGGGTGCACGTAATGTCTCTTATGTGCTCCCGTAGTTACTCTGGATTTTAGGAATTGTCACTTTTTTCTGGTGGAGAATCAAGAGGAGGAGAGAAAACCTTGGGGTGGAGAGGTGGGGAAAGAATCAATCCAGCTTCCTTCCTTCCCAAGGAAGGATGACCAACATTACTGCTATCTCTCTGCCAAAACCTTCTGCCAGCCCTTCTTGAGATGTTGGAAAAGTCCCAACCTTGGTCCTGGGTACATCATGTCAGAAAGACATATTATGCATATAATACAAAGGCTATACAATAATCTAACTCCCTTTGAAGAGAAACTGCATCTTATAGAGCACTGAGTAAGTGATTGTCCACTGGTGTACTCCAAAAAGTCTACAGGTGTGCCATGGGTGATTGGAGCACAATGGTTGAAAATTACTGAATAATGCTTCTGCTTTCTATTGCTCTGCCACAGAAAGAGGGATAAATAAATCATTAACGCAGAAACTAGTCCTATAAATGGAGCTGCAGAACCCCAAAGAGCCTCGTGGAAGCTGGAGGTGGCATCTCATGGCCATAGAGAAGTCCATAAAGATAACTGTATCATAAGAAATGTTGAAAATTGTTGAATGAAAGTCTGATCAAAGGGTGAAGCACAAACACAAATGCACACACAAAATATACACTAACTATACACTTTCGTTTGTTTGTTTGTTCGTTCATTCGTTCTTTCATTCTTTCATTCTAGTTCCATTTCCATTTCACATTTTCCTTCCCATTGGGAGGGGCAATTTAAAAACCCAAGTGCTCTTGACATGGAGGGTGGCAGTGACCATATGACCAGAAATTTCCGGATTTGTCCTTTTTTTTAGCCTCTTCTGTTCTCCAAAAGGGCTTCATTGTCCTCCATTTTGGCTTCATTTTTAACTTTGCAGTGGTGTGCAGTACCCCATCATGTCATATGTTGTTAGATTCATATTGAAGAGCAGAATCCAATGCAAAAATCAGTTTTGAAGCACCTTCTTCCTATCAAACATTACAGCCAAAAAACTAAAAATCAAAAATATGCATTGAGCTCTATGGGAAAGTGATAGCGCCCCATATCGTGGCTTTACTCGTGAGTAGGCAAACGTGCCATTGTCCACCAGAAAGGCCAGGCTGAGAGGAATCCAAGACCTTAGTCCTCCTTTTGAGGTTTGGACATCTGTTTACCCTGCAATGGTACCACCCATTGAGTTGTTGCTCTGCATGTTAGAGAGTGATCTAGAAAAAGGGACAAAACAGGTGAAGGTTCTTGGCTGGCAGGAGCTCCATCTTTTTTGGCCACAACTATTCCTTTCCCTTGTTGATCAAGAAGAGGAAGGGGGTGGTAGCCACTGAAAATCCTACCAGTTAGAATCTATGAGGGGCTTCAATCACCACCACCACCACCACCACCTTTCCAATGTGTCTCCAGCACCTGTAGAACAAACTAAAAAAGTGAAAGAGATCCAACTGGAAGCCAAGCCAAAGGTCAACTGAGCAATGGAGTGCAGGCAGTGGGGAGCATGTCACAAGCATTGAATTCACTGGGCACACATGCCAGTCCTCCCAGTTCACTATCCATTAATTGAATCAGGAGCTTCACACCACATTACAGGTAGGTCAACACAACAAACAGCCCAATAGTATGAACTTCAGCTAGGATGACAACATCAGTCACACCTTGCATGTCTAATTCAATTTTATAACCAGTTAAGTTGGACCATTTCACCCCTCCCCACCTCTGTAAAAGAGACTCATTCTTTCCATGACTTCATCTTCTGCTGCTCATATCTGTTAATCCTATGTTACGATGGTATGAGCACTTATGGGAATGGAGTGAAATGGGTTGAAACCCATCTTCAGGGCTGTTTCACAAATGCTGCGAAAGTCACTGAAAGTGTTTTACAGTGACTGATTTGACTCCCTTCGAACATTTTTGAAAGTAGTTTTTTTCCCTTGTCTGCCCCATGGAGTTCATCCCAAAGGGGCAGGTCCACATCATAGGGGTTGGTGTATGACACTGGTTCTTAAACAGGGGGCTCGGACCCTCTTAGGGGGCATGAAAAGCTGGATGCTGCACTCTTGGAATTTGGCACTGGGCACCTACAACTTGGAATAGGGCACTCAGGGTGCAATCCCTAGTTTCCTTGGAGTAAGTCTCATTGAACACAATGGGACTTATTTCCGAGTAGACATGGAGGAGCTTTGGCATTATAGTTAGGGTGACTATATAGAATGGAGGACAGAGTGCCTCTAGCTTTAACCACTGCATAGAAGAGGGAATTGAGGCAGGTGCTGCTTTTTAAACCCTTCTGTGACGAGCTTAAACCTGCCTCATTTCCCTCTTCTATGCAATGGTTAAAGGTAGAAGCACTCTGTCCTCCATGGTCACCCTGATCACAGTAATGTTACTTCCAGCCATACATCACTTCCAGATTGGTGACATTATTTCCATGGGGTTCCAGCCAAATTGTCATTCTCAGAAAAAAATCCCATCTGAAATGCTTTAGAACCACTGGTGTAGGACATCCCTTTCAGTCTGGCTAAAGGAGAATGAGATGCCAGACCCCACATTTGGCTGAGTTTGCACATTCAAATACTATGCATCAAAGGCCAGTTTAATGCATGCCCTTCTCTTTGATTAATCCAATGTCAGGTGGAAACAGCAGTGTGTGATGAAGCCGTTTCAAGAATATCACCTATAATTTTTATTTTGCTTCAAGTCTTATAAATCAGACACATTTTTATAAGCAGAAAAAAACAACATGCTTATACGGTGGTGCCTCACGTAACAAATTTTACGTGAGAAAATAAGAAAATAAGAAAATGCCTCGTTCCGGAGGCATGTTCTTTATGAGAAACATTCTTTACATGAAGCGGATTTTCCCATAAGAAATAATGGAAACTCAGACGATTGGTTCCACAACCCCAAAAATATTCATATAAAAATATTAACTGGATGTAAAAATGATGACAGAACACTGGGATTGAATTCAAAACATGCATTCAATGTGCATGATCCTATGAAGTCTACTTAGGCTGCAGTCCTAAAGACACTTTCCAGGAAGTAAGACCCATTTAACAAAATGGGGCTTACTTCTGGGTAGACATGGTTAGAAGGCTGCAATCCAAGATGCCTTTATAGTGTCTTCCCACTTTCTCCTTCTCTCCATCCTGAGCCTCTCTCTCCCCTGCTCCATTCTTGCTAGCCCTGAGCTGCTTCCCTCTTCTCCACTGCTCTTCTCTCCCTCTGCCCAGCGGACACCCAGCCACAGGAGGAACAGCATGGAAGTGTTGCTTTCACTATGGGCAGGTGCGCTAGGCAGCCCTGACGCTTTTTAAACAGACTGCCAGCCAGTGCGTCTACCCCAACTGCCAGAAATGTTTTATTTACGTGAAGCAAGTTCTTTACGTGAAGCAGAATCCTAGAGAAATTTTTGTTTGTTACGTGAAACATACTTTTTTCTTTACGTGAGGCATCACTGTATTTGAAATAAAGAAATAAGGAAAAATAAAAGCCAAAGACAAATTTCAAACATCACCTCCAGGTCTCTGCCCCACAAAGCTTACATTCCAACTTGGAGTAAAGAAAGCATGGTGAGTGAGACGGAAAGGGCTTCATTCAGTGGTTCTTGAACATTTTAGGCTGGGATCCCCTTCTGAAAATGGCAATCTGTCAGGACCTCCAAGAAAGTCATCTCATCAATCTGAAAGTGATGTCATGGCCAAAAGCGACATCACAGGAAATAATATCACTGTACAGCCAGGGCTCCTCTATGTTGTGTTCAATGAGACAATGGCTGCAATCCAAACCACATTTTCCTGGGAGTAAGTGCAATTGAACACAGTGGGGCTTACTTCTGAGAATACATGCTTAGGATTGCACTGTAAGGCTGCAATCCAGAAATGCACTTGGGCTGCCCCATCTTTCATTGGGGTAGCCCAAGTCCAAGATGGAGCAGCCCAATTATGCTAGAGAAGGCTTGGGGCAGCCTAAGGCAACATAGGCTGCCCCAAGACAAGTGGACCTGGGCTGCCCTAACTGGGGCAGCCTAGGCAGTTCAGGAGAGGCATGTTGAGGACATGTTGAGCATTTCCTAGGGCAGAGCAGTTACTCTGTAACCAGAGCCTGTTTCCAGGGCAGAAAGCTGTTTCAGCTTCTCACCTCAGGAGCAGGTATAGAAATGAGTAGACCCATAGGGGTCCATGATAAGGCAGAGTAAGAATGCCATTATTGACCAAAATTCTGAGTTCTTGGCCAACCTCAGGATATGGCACAACTATGGCAGCCACTAACCTGTGGGTAAAGCAAGCCCCTTTATCCACTGTAGACTGCCAGGGTGAGCCTCTGTCCCCGGACATGTCCTGGATTTTAGCCTTGTGTCCTGGGAAAAATTCTTTTGTCCCCCATTTCCTTATGAGCAGACAGCATGTAGAGCTCAAGAAATTCATAAATTGTATGCAATAAAATATATGTAATAGTTTTATATATATATATATATATATATATATATATATATATATATATATATATATATATGAGTGTTTTAGGTTCTATTTTGTCGTGTCCTACATTTTTCTTAGATGTCCTACATTTTGGCACCACAGCTGTTCCTTGTTCAGTGTGATCTGAGGGGGGGGGTCTCCTCTGGAGCAAGCCCTCCCCAGGTGCCACTGACTTGGTGCCTGCTGAGCTTGCTCTGGAGCAGCTAGAGCAGCCCAGGATTCCTGACTATCTGGATTCACCAGACATCCTGCTGTGGATATAGAATTGTTGCGGCAGCCCAGCTAGGCACTTCTTACTACCCTAACTCTGGATTGCTCTTCCCAAGTACAATCCTAAGCATGTCTACTCAGAAGTCAGTCCCATTGTGTACAATAGTAGTTACTTCCAGGAAAGTGTGGTTAGGATTGCAGCCTATTCCCAGGAAAGTATGAACTGCAGCCTGAGTTTCCCATTCCAAGATGGTGGCGCCCAGCTTTTCATGACCCCCATTTAGAGAACCCCTGGCTTAATGGGTGCAACGGCATTGGATATGCATGCTAACAAAAACAAACAGAAGCATTTGCGTTAGCTATGCCCTCTGATCCAGAGTGACCATATGCCCTCTTTTTCCGGATATCCTCTTTTTAATTAAACTTTATGTCCTGGGAAAAAAATCTTCATTGTTGTCATCTTCCTTGTGAGCAGGCAGAATGCAGCCCTCTTGTAATTAATATTTTTACATAATAAATTATATGTACTAGCTTTAAATTTAATAATACAGTAAGTCCTCAACTTACGAATGAGTTCTGTTCTGGAAACTCATTCATAACTCAATATGTTCATAAGTCCTGCACCACTGATGGCAATGCAATTTTATCAGTGCAGTGGATGTTCATATGTATGAAAGGTTGCATCTTGAATGCTCTTAATCCAGGACATACTGTATGCAATACAGAGTTTAAGTTAAGCACATGAAAGCAATATGTATGCGTGTTTTTAGCTTTTATTTTGTCATGTCCTATGTTTTTCTGGGTATCCAACATTTTGGAAGGGGGTTGTCCTTTTATTTGGTTATGAAATTATGGTCACCGTGCTCTGATCCAGCAGTGCTTCGGTTCAGCGGGATCTTATCCTTTTGAGAGACGGTGATCCACAGCAATTCCTCTTTTTCATTCAACCAGCCATTACTCCAGATCAATGGGATCCAACAGCCGTTTTGGGAAACTCTTGGCTAAAATTCCCATCTGGTGAAGCAGTGGAATTACCTCCTGCAATTTTTTCCCCTGCCTTGTTGTTTTGTTGCTGCTGTGCTAGTTTAAGGTTAATGTTTTACTGCTTAGCCAAAGCCAGAACACCGGTTTCCTATTACAGTTGTTTTTTGTCCTCTCTGTGTATGATTGATTCCCGTTGGGGCTTTGACTAGCCTTCCTTCTCCCAATGCTAAATCACAGTGAAAAATGTGGCCAATGTATGTAACAGGGAGAGAGAGTTTTGTTAATGTATAACAAAGCGATTTCATGAATAAATTTCTTCTGTCACCACCAGGGTCATTCCACTTTCCATTGAGGGAAGCAATTCATGGTGGGCTCGAAGCATCTTCCCTGAAGAGAGCATATGGATACACTAATCATGTACCTTTGAACCAGAATGTGACTTGAGGATTACATCTCACTCAGAGTGGAGAAGGCTATGATTGTGAAAGCAAAATACTTCAAAAATTAGTTGGCAGAAATAAAAAATCTGTAGGCAGATGTGCAGTGCAAAACCTTTCCTTGCCCTCCACATCCACATCAACAACACATTATAAGATTCTTGGCTTCTATTGTTGTGGCTTTGCCAGACTTCTCTTCTGTCTCATCTCCTGTGCCACTTAAAATGCCATTTATGGGTGTTGGTATTGAAGCAGTGGCGTCACTAGGGTTTGCATCACCTGGAGCTGGAGGCCAATGTATCATCCCTATGATAGACCTCCTTCCAGGCAGTGGGTGCACTCTCAGTGCCATTTACCTTCCCATAATTACCATATTTACTTGAATCTAATGTGCCATCGAATCTAATCTGCACCTTATACTTATAATCAAAACACTGTATTTATTTCAAATTTAATTACCCATCGAATCTAATGCACACCCTGATTTTGGAGAGTGAATTTGGCTGGGAAAGGTCAGCGTTAGATTCGAGTAAATACAGTATTTAGTAACAGTCCTTCAATTCCTTGTGAGTTCTGAGTAATTTTCAACCTTTCATTTGGAATTCTGCATTGTAATATTTATTTATCCATCCATCCAACTGGAGATTTGGCTGGGCTTGGAATTTAGTTGCAATGACAAGCATAGCAATAACTGCTTGGGGGGGGGGATTCCATACAGCATGGGATGGACACATTTGATCCTTTTGGCACCCTACGTAAAGTGTCAGGTCTGCCGCAGTCTAAAAACTCTCCCGTGCCTGGTTGGTGAAAATGTTTGAAAAGAAAAGGGCTACAAGGCACCGAATGGTGTCGAAGAGAGCAAGACAGCGGCAGAGGCACCAGGCTTATTCTCTTTGTTATCAAGTGAAATGTCTCCACAAATATGACAATAAATCACTCCGGAAATCAATCGGAGCGGAGGCAACTGCTCCATGCTGATAATGCATCAATCAATATTTAATGTTTACGTTTTAATTAATCCACACGTAGGAAGCATTCTTTCAGTGACACCAAAAAGGGATGGGAAATAAAACACCTTTGATATCAAACAGGGAACAACTGCCAGCCTATCTGTTCAGCTTTGATTGGGCCATCCATTGATCACTGTAGTACTCTTGTGTGTTTTGTGTGTGTGTTTGTGTGTGTGTGTGCTTTTTTCTGCCCCCTTTCAACTGCACCAGCATTTATGGTCACATTTGGATATCAAATCAACACAAAGATTCATTGCAGGTGTGTGTGTGGCGGGGGGTGCGGGGAGGGGGGAGGAAAAAGTGAGACAAGAAAGGAGGTGGTTTTGGATCACTGAAATTTCATTGGAACACATGTGCAAATCTGAAGGATGGAGTTAGGGATGAGTAGAAAAGAAGGCCAAAAGGAAGAAAAAAAGCATTTTCCCCCAAATCTGTGGCAAGTACAGAATATAAGTGACTTCTTCTAAGCAGAAGTTTGCTGGAGCAAAACAGCAAGGCTGTTAAAGGCCGTTTCTCCAAGAGGCAAGTCCATTTTTTTAATACAAACTATGAATGAAGGATAAATAATATCTTTATTACTAGCATCATCATTGTCGTTGTCGTCATCAGTTAATACAGTACCAATAGACTATTGGTACTGTATTAATTGATGATGACAACGACAACGCCAACGATGGCAATAGTGCAGGGTGTTTAACTAGGGGAGTCCAGTCCTTGCCTTGTGGGACTCACAATCAGACACAAGGGAGACAAATGAGAAAGGGGAAGGAAGCCGTGCTGAAGATAAATGGGGAAGAACATGCAGTAATTTCATATTTCAATTTGGACAGATTTGCATAAAAGGAGAGGAACAAAAGCTGTCTAACCCTTCAATCCAGAGTAACTACGGGAAGATGTAAGAGGCACTTACTCTGGATTGCTCAATGCATTTCCCATAGGTTTCCCATCAGTGGCACCATAACTACATCAGTGTAAAATGTCCCATAGTTACTCTGGATTGTAGCCATAGGCTACAGATCTGGGTTCAGATCTGTGGTTGAGCCAAACTCTGGAGAACCAGATCTGTATCTGCGAATACGCAGGCTCTGGCTATAGATATTTATTTGTCATTATTTTGTACTGCTTTTCATCCAAGTTTCTCAGGCCCTTTTGTCCTTTGGTCCTCACAATGACCCTATTAGATTGGTGAGGCTGAGAGAGAATGACTGGCCCAAGGTCACTCAGGAAACATCATGGCTAAGTGGGAATTTGAACCCAGATCACACCACTACACCATCCTGGCTCTTGGTTATCTTGATTTTTCTGTTAGGATTAGGATTGGGACTATTCCAATCCTTGGAAACCTAGAAATCCTAGAAAGATTTCAGATCCTTTCTTCAGCAAGAAGCTAATTGTGACCTTGGACCAATTTCAGCTTAACCTACTTCCCAAGGTTTCGATGAGGTCCTCATGATTAAGCATGATGATAAAATGTTTGTGTGTTGTATGTGGCGTGTGTGCTGGAGATGAGAATGATTTATGCAAAAAGGTGTTTGGAGGAATGAAAGGCTGTCATTGTAGTAAATACTGATATACAGTAATTGGACCTCAGTATCCATGGGGGGGGGGGGGGAATCAGACACGGCTGCAGATACCACAACCCACAGGTTATGGAATACATAGAAGAAGCCCCCCAAAACCTCCAGATGTGAACTTTTGGTCACATCCAGACATGTTCCAGTTGCATCGGGAAGTCAGTATGCAGCTTCCCTGGGCTTCAGAAAGCCTCTTGGACAGTCCATGAGATATCCAGAAAGTCTGGTGAGGTCCTCCAAGAGGTCAAAACTGCAGGTTCTGGACTGCATTTAAAAAGGGTCCACCTGTAAATAAATATATACACAACAGTATAGTTTTCATAGAAATAAATAGGTGTGGGCATGACAATTTGTTTTCACCCTTGGGAATTGATGACAAAAGCCAGGTTCCAGGCTCTTCCCAGGGGAAGGGGCTAGAAGGAACTACAGATGCATCAGGGGCTGGTGTAAGTTGTCAATTGCAGAAAGACCTTCCAATGTTCTGTGAAATCTTTTGTCCCCTGGAAGTAGTTGACAACATGGATTCCATGATCTTCATAGACAACAATGTCAACCGAGACAATTTTTGGAAATCATGTGATAGCCATGTTGCCTGTTGCAACAATATAGTTGTCCTGGGAAACCCTGACTAGACAGAAGGAATGTTTGTGCTGCAAGATATACCGTAAATCAACCCTTAAGGTGATCCTCAATTCATGGGGCTCACAACCAGTTAGACTGAACCAAGAAGAAATTAACCATAGCATTGAAACCAACAGGACAAGTCAGCTGAGACACACTTAAATCCCGTTCATTTAAATGGAACTTAAGCACCACTAAGCTTTGATGGATGAGGACCAATGACTTTGGAGCATATCCCAAGACTGTTAGAAACATATGACTTGAGTGCCAGTGGCCTCACTTAGTAGAGAAGGATGCCAGGAAAGGCCTTATATTTTGGCATTCCTGATAGTTACATTTATTAGGCAATTTAGCGCCAGCAAGTTATGTTTTCAGTTATATTTGGTTTGGTGCCCGGAGGTCTAATTTATATTAATAAAATATTTCCAAAGCCGTCGCCAAACTATAGCGGGTTCACCTTCAAAGAGTAAAAAATAATAATGGCCATGCCATGAAGACCCTGCCTCTTTCAGTAGTTCATATTGGTTTTATTCAAGCAGCAATACCATCCATTTGGGTGGCCTTAAGATGTTTCAAGGCTTTCTTTAGATCAGTGGTACTTGGGCACTTCAGTCTGGGATCCCCTTTCAAACTTAAAAATCTGGCCAGGACCACCTGTCAAACTTACTGGAATGTGACATCACTGTGATGCCAGAGTTCCTCCATGACTACTCAGAAGTAAGCTCCATTGTGTTCAGTGAGACTTAATCCCAGGAAAAACCAGTGCCAGATTCCAAGATGGTAGATCCCATCCTCTTGGGACCTAACGCAAGGTCCCAACCCCACTTTGAATACCACTGCTTTAGATGTTTCCTCCAATGAGGGACCACTCTGGCCTCTTGTATTGTCTTTGAAAAGTTGACTGCATAACCATGGATGGTACAACTAGGCTGAAAGTTCTTGCTTACACTGAGAAGACCTCTGTGTAAGCAAGAACTTTCAGGTGTAGTTTTTGACATCTCCAGGAAGGCCTGGGAGAAAATTTGTCTAATCCTCCGGAGAGCTGTAGATGTAAGCTTAATACCACCCTGAGCTCAATAGACCAGCAATCTGAGTTTACTACAGGTGTTTGGTACTATCATGCCCAAGATCAACCCTAGGACAATAATGCTGATTTGACGCAATTGGGCTTTGGATGAGTGAGACCCATATTGGTGTGGCGACTGCATCATCTGCTGCCACAGCTGGCATATTGTTTGACAGCTGACACTTACAAGGCTGGCATGGGCAGTGAAATGTCTCCACTTGTCAACCCACCAGGACCTGTGGATGGGTCACCCAGAAGAAATTACTGGTGGCAACATCTCAACTCTATCATCCACACTTCACAGGGGGCACTGCTGTGCACCTGCTGTTTGTCTAGTTGAGCAGGAGAGCTTGTGAAGTTGTCACCATCTCTGGTGTCACATCTGGTCCTACTTCTCCTTGGGCCAGCCCTGATCATAGCAGCTCCTTCCAATACCTGGTTGGTGACACATTCAATGCAACAACACTACAGATGATAGCAAAAGCTGGTACTCCATCTATGAATCCAGCAAGGATCAGTTGGCTCAAAGAGGCCAATAGTGTTTCTCCTACCTTTAGTAAGCACTTGATTCTGGGCAAGCTCTTCAGTCTGAGCTACTCATCATTCAAACACAGTAGTAGAGCTGTAGTAGCATTGCTTTTCCTTGTCTGTCTCCACGTAATCTATCCTACCACCAGCTGATTGTCAGCCTCTGTAAAACTGAATAGAAACTGTCTCTTTAAAATATTTAATTTTTCGTTTTCAACTTCCAGAGGATTTTAGTGTCGACATTTCTGTATTCAGCTCCTCCCTGTCCATCAAATGGAACTTTTCAGTGAATTCTTCTAATAATACATGCCATCTCCTGTTTGTTGTGGTGGTGGGGGGAATCATTTCGTTATTAATTAAAAACCTACACGTATTCCTGAACAGTCAAACCACGCACATTTGGAAATGAAATCACAAAGTTAAATGCGTGTGTGTGTGTTTTTTAATATGTCGTTCAAGGATTGCTATTTATTGGTGACAAATAGAAAGTACTTAGTATAATTATTCTAGCACCTCAATAAAGCACCGATTCTGGCTATAGGTGACCAAAGCTATAATGTTTCCAGAATAGGAACAATGAGCCCTGTGAAACTAATGAAAACAATTGCCAGCTTCCTTAATCCAAAGCTTGAATTTTTAACGAGGGTTTAAGTTCTTCTGAGTTGCCAAAAACGAACAGTTGACTTGAATCAAACTCAGGTCTCCAGGAAAACGTCTTTATAAGGGTTTTAAAAAAAAAAAAAAAAAAAAGAAATGCTGCCTACAAATCAAGGAAATTGGCCAGGGGTGAAGGAATTTGTCCAGGCTGGTTACTGGCTGAGAGCCCATGTTCATCAGATGATCCACCTGGATAGATCAACAGTACTGAACCTTCAGTACTGGTTGTGAGTTGTGCTGCCCAATGCATCATTAGAGGGTGGGAGGCAGTGATGGGATTCAAAGAAATTAATAACCAGTTCTATGCCCATCTGGCAGCCACTTTTAAATGGCTATTATTAAACTTTATGTGTCCTATCTCTTGTTAACAACCGGTTCTATAGAGTAGGTGTGAACCTGCTGGAGCCCACCACTGGTGGGAGGTACAATGAGGATATGGTCCCTGGAGAAGGGACTTCCTTTGGGGGTGAATAGTGGGGCTGCAGTCATTGGATCAGGACCAGCTTCCTCTTAGCCTGATCTAAGGCAAGTTGTCTGACTCACAAGTAACCCGGGTTCCAGTAACCTGATTCAGAAATTAGTAACAATAAAGCTGTTGTAGATGAATTAATTTTATGAATTAATTGAAAGCTGATCATTTAAAAAAAATGTATATTTTTCTTTCTGGCCCTGCCAGTAGATTTCTTTTTTAAAAAATAGTTTTTACTCTCATCCCTTGGAATTTTCTACATTCTCAAGTTGCTCGCAAAGAACTTACAAAACACCAGATTCAATGGTTTGTGGGTATTTTTTTGCAAGTTTTTTTTCTATGTGCAAGAACACCAACACATGCTTGCCAGACTGATAAAATACCTGCCCGATTAAAACAAAACATGTTAATTGATTATCTTAGTCAAACTACTGTTTACGGATGCTGCTTGCAAAGCTATCCAAAGACATGAGAAAAATCTTAACAACTTTGGCTATTTATTAACAAAGTACTGTGGAATTGTAATCCCATAATGATAATAAACTATTTTTCTCCCCGCTTTGCAAAAGCTACAAAGAAAGGAATTCTCATTACTTATTAAGATGTGGTACATTCTTTGTATATTGAGTTTCTTTGCAGACTTTGAACACTTATCCCTCGTCATTCCATTTCAGAGGCGAAACATCAAAGCCGCGTGGTCTTAGCAGCGCGACTTATGAGTGGATGCCTTTCAGAGAATATTAATGCCCTCTTGAAGAGCAAAGCTGGGAAGGAGGTGTAATCCCCTAAAGGGCTCGTCTTGGGAGCTGGACAATACAGAAACCGCTATAGCATGCTTGATGGATCAGCTGTTAAAGTAAAACATGCAGCCTCACCGGTGCAGAGCGCTGGAGCTACTGGACAATTTACTGGATTGTCCGCCATGCTGGTTTGTAACAGAAATAATTATTCATTTTTTATATTTCACTGTCCCTCCAAGGAGCTCAAGGTAGTATGTGTAGTTCTTTACCACTTTTTGTCCTCACAAAAATCCTTGGTGAGGATGAAGGAGAATGATTCGTCCAAAGTAACCCAGGGAGTTTCATGACCAAGTACAGATTTGAATCTGGATTGACCAGATCTAGGTCCATCTCCTGAACCTCAACTCAACCAAAATTGGAGTCAGGAACAGAATCCCAAATGAGGAACAGAAGCCCAAACTAGATGTTGAACTAACCCTACAATCCAGAGTAACTACGGGAGCATGTAAGAGACTTTACGTGCACCCGTAGTTACTGCACCACTGAGTGAAAACCTATGGGAAATTCATATTGCAATCCAGAGTAAATTGTTCTTACACCTGAGCAAGGACTCCCTGTAGTTACTCTGGATTGTGCCCTAAATGGGCCCCTGAATGTGGCAAGGGGCCATCTCATCCAGCTTTCTATATCACACTATGGTCCACCAGATGCCTCTGAGTGCACACAAGACAATAAGATCCCCATATACTATTGTCATTCTCTTACATCTAGCATTTAGATAGCCTACTTCTAAAACCACAGGGTTTATATACTGTACACATTTTGGCTTGTAACCTGTGATCCATTTTTCTTCCATCAAACCTTTCAAATCCCACCTTTAAAGATATGTAGACCAGATGCTATCACCGCATCCTGTGGCAAGGAGTTTCACAGATTAATTATGCATTGAGTAAAGATATATTTCCTTTTCATTTCACTCATACACTGTGGGTTCCCAGTCTAGATGGGGATCACAATATGTAGAATGGGTTAATCCTTCTCTGCATACACAATGGTGATTTTAACCTGAAAGGAATACGTTTTATTCTCTTTGTTTCGTTCACTATCTTCTAAAGGGAAATAATTTAAGATTCTTTTTAAAGGACTAGTGTGAATATAGAAGCAACAAAAGCATTTGCCAGGTTTCTATAACATTTCCTATAAAGAGGAAAAGTCATATATTCATTTCAGAGGAAAAACCAAGTTGCAGGAAGAATTACCTGCATTTACAACCTCGTACATTGATTTCATTGTCAAAGTCAAAGGCAAAAATTCCATTCCCTCGTAAGGTAACCCAATAAGTCTACCCCTATTGAGTCTCCCCCTTGACAAGTTATCTTGACCACCAACCTCTACTGCTAAGTTTCTCAACTGGTTTGAAGGAAGGTCAACTGTCAGATGTCACAGTCTGCAAGGACTTGTAATATGTAATCATTGTACATATTTATGAAAATCATCAATATATAAAGACAATATATACAATATATACAAACATATACAAACAATAGCTCCCCACGAGGCTCATTTCCATTTATATTTTGGTATTTATGAATGTGCACTGTAATTCCCCCCCCCCCCCCCGAAAAATCAGAGGTGAGACAAAGCTAGAAACCCATCCTGACATTTATGTTGTCCCATCACTGTCTCCCCTTCCCAAATATTTTTTCCAGGGCTGCATTAGGAGTCTGGCTCCAGATAAACTCTTCCCCTTATTAGGTTTCTACTGCACATGTTATCTTGCTGAAAAGCAAGAAAAAGTGAGGCAAACAGGGTTATATACTGCTGTCAGTTTTTCCTCCGGTTTCCAAAGCACTTTGAGTCAGTCAGAAAGATGGATGTGTCAGAAGGATATCAATCACATTCCAGTTTTGTTTTCTACCGACTGAAACAAAGTATGCCGTGGTCCTGAATAAAAATGTTCCATCTCATTAGTTTTGTGTGCTTACTGCAAAGTGCCTGGAAAAAAAGAAAGATGCTCCTATAGTATTTCTTGGGTGGAGTTTCAAGAATTATTTTGTTATGTTTTATTATGATTGATGTTAGCCGCCTTGAGCTCCTTCTTGCAGGTGGGGAAAGGTGGGATATAAATTAAATAAATAAATAGAATTAGACTTCAAGCAAGGCAGGGTCATTCTTATAACAAGCCAAGGCAGATTTTGTTCAAGTTCAACTGGGAGTTCAGGTCTTTCTGTGCGGTTGACTTCGGCTGCAATTCTAATCTCCACTTAGGCCAGCCTAAACCTCCGCATAAGTCCTGTGCTGACCTGGGGTGCCACAAAGGTGCAGTAAGATATTTCTGCCCCACTCCTGGGATTTAGGCCAATGCACAGGCAAATGTTGACCTCCCCACACCATCAGGGAAAAATAGGCCAGGTGAATTAGGCCAGCCTAAATTTCTTAGGATTGCACCCATAGGCTCTGAAAACATTGCTCAGCCCTTCCATTACAAACTCTGGATCTGACCCTGAGACAGTGACATACCCTACAATCCAGAGTATCTACAGGAAGATGTGAGAGGCACTTACTCTGGACTGCTCTATGCATTTCCCATAGGTTTTCCATAGGTGGCACCGTAACGATGTTGGTGTAAAAGGTCCTGTAGTTACTCTGGATTGTAGTTATAGTGCTCCTGCATCTGGAGGTTTAATGTAGCTATCATGTTTAATAACTGCCCCCAGCATCTATTGGGCAAATAGAAAAATTGGATTTGGTGGAATTTCGTTGTGTCAAGGGGAGAAATTTTTATTCCTCCACCCACAGACCTGATCGAATTCATTGGTTTCTGTGGTTGTTATAATTTTTTTAATGCTTCTAACCAGTTCAAGCTCCAATCACCGTGTTCTCCTAGGTCTCCTGATCTGTTCTCCTGATCTGCAGATCAGACTTAATTCTTACCCAGAACCAAGTCAAAAACCCCAAATTATAACTGCATGTGATTACATTCTTCCTTGAATGACCCACCTCTCTTTGCTTCTGTTTTCACTTTCTTTATGTGGGGAAGCAATGTAACTCCATGGTATTGGACCTGGTTTATGTACAAAGCAATCAAGGTTCAGTTCCTGCCATCCACACATAGGGTTGTGAATTACCTACTTCTGAATTGCTGGAAAGACTCTGCCAATCAGAGTAGACAATACTGAGCGGGACAGATTAAGGTTCTGACTAGATCAGAGTGGCCACATGTCATAACTAGAAAAGGAGGACAAAGCCCTCAAAGTGTAGGATATCCAAGGAAAATGTAGGATATCCAAGGAAAATGTAGGATATCCAAGGAAAATAACTGCTAAAAACAATTATATATTGCTTTTCAAATGCTTAATTGAAATAGTTTATTACTTATTATCAAATTTAAAACGATTGCATAGAATTAATTACATAGAATTTTTAATTACAAGAAGGCTACATGCTGCCTGCTTACAACAGAGGAAATTGAAGTGTTTTTTTTTTCCAGGACAAAGGGCTAAAACCTAGGACATGTCCTGGGGAAAAAAGGGACATATGGTCACCTAGGACTAGGCAAGAGTCAAAATTCAAATTGATTGGAAAATCCTTGGGGCGAAAGTCCATTTCTTTCACTCATTATATTCTGTAAAGTTGACCATACTGTATACATAAGAAAAACCTATTCTATGAAATTACAAAAACCAAACATCCTCTATATATTTTTTTGCCAAATAACCCCTTTTGCTGCATCACAATTCCCATATCTGCATATCTGTGTGTGTGTTTTGGAATGGGGAGGGTGAAAATAGCTGGTGCATTTGGGCTTCATTCTAATAAACACTTTTTTTGTTTGTTTCTGGCAGAAATGCCTTCAGTGGCAACCCGGGTCACAGGATGATTTACAAAACTGTCATTGTCATATGGTGTTAATTTGATAGCTCGTTTCAAGTGACATCTGTGAGAAACAGTTGGACATGCTTCGGCTTTTGCATTAATTAACTCAAGTTTCTAATTAATTATGCAAAGCTGAAAACAAACAAATAAAAATAGAACGAAAAATAATAGCTAAAATCCCAAGATAAGATGCACTTCAACACCTTCCTTTAGTTACTGATACCTGCTCGTTAGGTTTTGGTTTCCACTGGCAATGGAAGTCATCTGCCCCCCCTGCCCCCCCGCCCCCCCCCCACCCCAAACAGCCAAGATGTAAGCTGGGAATTTCATCACCAGAAGGGCTACTTTTTGTATATCTTCATCACAGTGGTGTACAAAGACGTTATCCGGGGTTCGGCAGCCCCGGGTGTCAGGCTGCAAGGGGGTGCTCCCAAATTATGGTCATAGTGCAGCTGCATGCAAGCCTCCTTGTCAACCAATTTTTTGGTGGGTCACAAAACAGACAAACTGATAGCTGTCAAATATCAGATGCAAAGGATATCTGAATATCCTTTGCATCTGACAAGAAAAATGTATTGAGCCATATGGAAAACTAAACTGGATCAAGTGTGCATGTTTAGATTAATGCATGCTTCAGGGATGCAAAAAATAATGCAAAAGGGGAATGCAAGGCCACCAGAATGGCTTCATCCAGTGAATGTGAAGCTCAACAAATGTTCCAAGCACAATAATAAAAATAAAAACTTCCTCCCGCACAATAATAAAAATAAAAACTGAGGTTTGATTGGCTTTCATCTTGTAAAGCTAGATGTGCTCCAAAACAGTGTCACTTTTAAAAAGTGGGCCTTGGTAACCAAACAAAAAGTTCAATTTTTAAAAAAATGATAATTCTCTGTAATATGCAATATATATATATATATATATATATATATATATATATATATAATTCTCAGGAGATACACCCATCCTGTGGGACGTCCTTCATTCAGACTGTAAAGCAAGGTCCAAATAAAAAAAATGCTTTGTGCATTTGGAATAGTAGCAGCCGACTCATGTGCGACATCCACAGCTTTGTGGATGCTGTGTGCATTTGTGTCTTGTGCATTCGGAACAGTAGCAGCTGACTTGGGTGCGACATCCACAACTTTGTGGATGCTGTGTGCATTTGTGTCTTGTGCCTTCGAAATAGTAGCAGCTGACTCGGGTGCGACATCCACAACTTTGTGGATGCTGTGTGCATTTGTGTCTTGTGCCTTCGAAATAGTAGCAGCTGACTCGGGTGCGACATCCACAACTTTGTGGATGCTGTGTGCATTTGTGTCTTGTGCCTTCGAAATAGTAGCAGCTGACTCGGGTGCGACATCCACAACTTTGTGGATGCTGTGTGCATTTGTGTTTTGTGCATTAATGCTTTGTGCGTTAGGAATAGTAGTAGCTGACTTGGGTGCGACATCCACAACTTTTTCATATTCCTCTGCAGCTGAGTTCCAGCGGTTGGCTACAATTCTGTCACTTTGATCCAGCTAATAGGCAGGTAGTGCTTCTGTTTGACCAACAGGAAGCATCATAATTCCACACCTTGTAATCTTCATCATCATGTCTGGACAGAACCATTTTAGCAACTTGTCCTATTCTTGGAGCCTCTCGGAATGGCATCCTCTTTAATTTCATTCTCATCATGGCTCTCTTAATGAGAAACCTCTGCTTTGGGAACAATGTTCAAGTGGAAAATATTTGCCTAGAAAAATGCTTCTTGATTGATAGGCTCTTTGAGGTACCTTCTAAGACCATCATTGTTTGGTGTAAAGAGATCCACCATAGCATGTGATTCTGCAAACACTGTTTTAAAAAAAAAGATATAAAGCCAAAGGACAGGGGGCAATGATAGATTCATAAGAACATTAACCTGAGTTCCACTGGATCAGGTAGAAAGGCATCTAGACCAGTTACAGTGGTCTACCAGATGCTTCATGGATCACACAGTAAGATCCAAATATCCTTTCCATCTGGTCTGCTTCTAAAACAATCATTGCTTTTAACCTGTGACAGACTTTTCTATTTCTGGAAATCTACCTAAACCTAGAGCAGATGCCAGCACACATCTTGTGGCAAGGATTTCCATACATTAATTACACTTATTCCAGCTTCAGTATATGCAGGGGTTACATTTACTGCTGTTTTATACCGAGTCACCCAATGTATCTAGCATCAAGTTGATAGCATCAACTATCTATCTAGCATCAAGATAGATAGTCATCTATCTCAGTAAGTCTACCTTTACAGCAGGAGGCATCCAGAGTTTGGGATGGGTGTCTTTCCCAGCATCAGCTGACAATGTCATTGATGATTGAACATATGACCATCTTCAAGCAAAGCATGTGCAACCATTGAGTCACAGTCTGAACATTAAAGATTCTCATCTATCTGAATCTTAGCTTGCACCACTAGACTGCACTTTCGCTTTGGGTGTTTGAGCACACCATCCATTGTTCCATCCATTGCTCCAACTCCTACTCCATCCAGTGTTCTCATGGCTGGATTTAGGTTTGATGAGGCCCTAAGTTATAGAAGGTAATGGGGCCCTTTTTATGTCCAGCTGTCCTTTGTCAACAACAAATTGTCTGTTTTTTTCAGTTGAATATATGCTATATTATAATTTATGGACCTAACAGGAGCCTACAAAACACAAAATACTGTTGCTGTATATAGGTTTTATTTTGTTCTTTATCTTATATTTTGGAAATGTATACCCAATTTTTTTCTTTAAATTTTTTTTGGGGGGCCCCAAGAGTGTGGGGCCCTAAGCTATAGTTTGTTCAGCTTATACGTAAATCCGGCACTGGGTGTTCTATACCACTCCCTGGGTTCTAGGAATTACTTTTCTGAATATCAAAAGCAGCATCTTTTCCCCAGGAGCACATGAATGCAAATATACACGTGCACATGCACACATGCAAACACCAAGAACGTGCATGCCTACTCATTGATTTCAATGGGGCTTACTAAACTGTGTATAGAATTAAATTCTAAAGCACTATGCAGGGAGCACCCAGCCATTTCCTCTACTACTACAGCTGTAAGTGTATTTGGGATTTTGGATTACAGATTGTAGGACAAGAATGGTTTTTAACCCTAAAAAACCACCTTTGGCATTAAAATCAGCAGAGACAATCCACTGCATGAGAAAATGAGTACTTTGTATGGCAGAAGAAACAGAGCATTCAGTAAAGTGTAACAGCAGGGTGGATATGGACCATAATTTTGGGAAAGAAAAAAGCATGTCACCAATGTGTCCATATTTTATGCTAAAGACATAAGACCTGGGAGTAAGACCCATTGAACACAATGGATTTACTTTTCAGAAGACATGGTTAGGCTTGTGTTCAGTATCTGTTAACAGTTGAATGGGTATGCCAAGTGACACCAGTTCTGGGACAATTCAATACAGTGCTGGTATTCAGTTGTTGGCGGGCACCAGATTTATGCAGCCAGGGTGACCATATGACCAGAAAAACCTGGATTTGTCCGGCTTTTTACCCTCCTGCCCGGGTGTCCTACATTTTGGCTTCATTGTCCTACATTTTGACTTCATTTTTTAACTTTGCAATGGTGCACAGTACCCCATCATGTCATATCTTGTTGGATTCATATTGAAGAGCAGAATCCAACGCAAAAATCAGTTTTGAGATATCGCCTTCCTATCAAAAGTTATAAAAACCGAAAACAAAAATCTAAAAACAAAAAATTACATATTCGGCAATTTTTTTAAGCAGGTAGGAATTTTGGCTTGGGGGGGCGTAGGAATTTTGGCCTGGGGGTAAGAATTTTGGCCTTGGGGTTCAGGAATTTTGGGTTTGGCCTCTGGTCACCCTGTATGCAGCAGTTTCTGTTTCTTCTACGTTTTCCACCAACTGCTGGAAGCTTCCCCCAGAAATGTTGTAATAACCTAGGAAATTATTCCATTTGCAGATATGGGTATATAATGCATTAGAAGTGCATTTTTGGGGTCAATTAACATCATGATGAACCATCATTAATAATAATGTAGTTCAGTGACCAGCCCAGATGGGGCAATGTCCCTCATCCTCCCAATGTCTCCCCAATTCTGTACACACTTTCATATGTATACTTCCACTACAACATATTGAACAGAGTTAGACTTCCTTCTATTACGCTTCCTAAAGGCACTGTAAAAGCAAGGAAAGTGCAGTGTAATTCAAGGAGATGGAAGGGGATGAAAGTTTCTCAAAAGATTCATTTTCACAGTTGCGGCAGGCAGTGCTCAGATAAGATAACGCACAAGTCCTTGTGTTACCCATAAAGAAATCCAAGCGCCGGGAGTTTATTTAGCACACATTGCATCCTCTTACAGCAGACTGAAGATTTGCATATTCTACCTGATTATCTGGTAATTAAACTAAGTACGTATATACAGTAATTACTAAGTAACCTCGAGGACCATCTGGACTGGAGGACAGAATTAACTGTGTGTTGACTTAGTGGTTATGATGTGTAGCCCAATTAACTGTAGTTGAATGCAAGTACGGTTGTTCCTTGGTATCCATAGAAGATCCCTTTCCAGATCTCCATCAAAAGACTTCTAAAAACGGATTTATGATGCAAGCCTAACCTCTACATAGGCCAGCCTAAGTTCTAACATAAGGCTGCAATCCTAAAGACACTTTCCTGGGAGTAAGACCCGTTGAACACAGTGGGGCTTACTTTTGAGTAAACAGGATTGTGCTCTAAGTCCACTGCTGACCTGGGTGGGTCACAAAAGTGCCATAAGACCATTGTGAGCCATTCCTGAAGGAGAGTTAGGCCAGTGTACAGACACATGCTTGCCTCCCAACATGGGAATGGGTTTCGGAAGACCAGTGAGTTGTACCAGTCTAGGTTTGGTTTGCACCCTGGTTTAGCAAAAAGCTAACTGCCTTTCAGATGGCTTTGGCAGGCCTTCTGAGGCCTTCCACTACTATCTTGTGATCCCCATTGAGTCAAATCCATGGATCGCATACCCTCCGATGATAAAGGGCTGACTTGTATGTCAAAGCTGTGGCCCAACATTGTGTCTATCTTGTGAAAGATGCCACCCCAAATCTAACATGTTGATTACTGACCTGCAGCATGTGGCCCAGATTTTTTTTCCCAAACGCAAATGAGTACATACACTGGCTGCCCATTTGTTTCCGGGCTGAATTCAAAGTGCTGGTCCTGACCTTTAAAGCCCTAAAAGGCTCGGGTTCAGGGTATCTGAGGGACCGCCTTCTTCTGTACAATCCGACCCATCACCTAAGGTCATCTGAGGGGGCCCTACTGACTGTGCCGCCACTTAGAGATGTGAGAGGTGTGGTGGCCAGAGATAGGGCCTTCTCGGTGGTGGCACCCCAGCTTTGGAACTCCCTCCCCTTTGAACTGAGGAAAGCTCCCTCAATACAGAACTTCAGGTGGAGCCTTAAAACTTTCTATTTTAAAAAAGCATTTGAAATGAGGAAGAGTTGGGGGGACAGTTGTTTTTAAGGTTTTTACTGTTTTTAACAAATATTTTTAGTCTGCATGTTTTTATTCAATTTAATTGTATTTTAATTATATTTTAATGGTGTTTTAATCTTTATTTATGATCTATTTTAATGATGTTTTATTCCCTGATGTCAGCCGCCTTGAGCTCCCTCTTGCAGGGGAGGAAAGGCGGGATATAAACAAACAAACAAACAAACAAACAAACAAACAAACAACAAACAAACAAACAAACAAACAAACAAACAAACAAAATAAATAAATAAATAAATAAATAAATAAATAAATAAATATGAAGAATGCACTATTGGGTGCATTCACTTGCAACTTTTAGTAGAGGTAGTAAGTGTTCATTCAGCATGTCTGCACCTTGCTTGCTCTCCAAAGGCACTTTATTATTCAGTGTAATAAAAAGCAAAAAAAGAACATAATAGTGGGACACTACATTACATGTAATTGGAGGGTGAGGTTGTGACTCTATAGTACAGCACATGCTTTTCTTTATAGAGATACTAACACTCAATCCGTGTCATGTCCAAGCAAAGCAAGCCTATTTCTCATGTAAGCAATGTTGCTCGGAATGAGAACCCAGTTCTAGAACAACTTTTATGTCACCTTGGTTCAGGGTGACCTGAAAAGGAGGACAAGGTCTTGGATTCCTCACAGTCTGGCTTTTCTGGCAGACAATGGCACATTTGCCTACTCAAGAGTAAAGTTGCAAAATTGGGCACTTTCATTTTCCCATAGAGCTGAATGCATATTTTTTATTTTTAGTTTTTTTGGCCATAACTTTTGATAGGAAGGAGATATTTCGAAACCAATTTTTGCATTGGATTCTGCTCTTTAATACAAAATCCAGTGACTTATGACATAATGTGGTATTGCACACCATTTTAAAGTTCCAAAATGAAGCCAAGATGGAGGACAATGAAGCCCTTTCGGAGGACACCCGGCTTGGAGGCTAAAAAAGTGGACAAATCAAGAAATTTCCGGTCATATGACCACCCAGCTCAGCACCAATAAAAACAATGGCTCCTTCATGGAATCATTCAAGGGACTCCGATTTCTATCAAAGGAGATTTTTATTTGGCAAAGAGCAACCTTATGCTTTTTTGGGGGAACTTTGTTTCCTATAAGTTAAGATCCAATAAAGGAAATATATAGCCTCTTTCTCCTCTCCCCCTCTCCTTCTCCTGAGAAGCTCAAGCGACAAACAATCATATGAAGAATGTTTTCCACGTGACTTTGGCAGGCAGTTCTTCATGCAAGTTTCATGACCACATTTACTTTTAATTGATCCTAAACTATGCACTCCTTATGGAGTGTTTTAAATCAATGTCAACCATAAAGTGGTACTAAACTGTATGACATCCTCCCCCCCACACCTTCCCTAGCTGGAGTTAAAGATAACTTATTTATGAGGGCACAGAGAAAACTAAGAGGACAGGAATAAATATGATCCCAAGAAAAATATCATGTCTTCCTGGTCCATTATGTTGTCTTCTCAGTTCAAGATTGTCAGGGTCGGTTGCACCTGTCCGTATATGGCATGAAGACCTATCACTTGATGATCTGGCATTTTAATGGTGACTCAGCTAAATGTGTGAACTGATGCCACTGGAAAGCATAAAAGGTATGTGCACTGCATGTGATAGGCCCAGAACTCAGGGTCTGAAAGTACATTTGTTGCACACAGATTACTCCATGCCTGACAACTCGGAGGAAACAGTACTGGATAGAAGGAATCAGAGTTGAGCTTTCGGCTGAATCAGACTATGGATCCTTCTTCTTTGCGATGTTTACATTGACTCATGATGATGACAGTTCTCCAGGGTGCCATTAGAGGGTCTTTCCAAGCTCTGGCTGGCATTGCCAAGGATTGAACCTCAAATTTCAGCAAAGCATGTAATCTGTTTCTCTGTTTTTCTTAGGTGGTTGGTACAGATTTTTATTGTAAAATTACATGGTTCCAATAAGATTATAATTTGGCATCACAATCCTATGATCTTGAGCTTGCACAGTCATACCTGAATAGGTTCATAGTATCACAACTTAATGTAAGGAAGGTTTGCTGCTACATGGAAGATGGCAATACTGGCAGAAGCTGTATGCCATCCTGATGTTGCCAAACCCAGCCCTGCACTGGCTGGAGCAGGTTAATTTGTTGCACAGAGGCATTGGAAAGGTGCATGTTGGTGGTCAGGAAGGGCATTTTTGGGCAGGAGTAGGAGAGAATACATGGAGGACACTGGGCCAGGAAGGGAGAAGGGTCAGCATATGCCATGTCCTATGTCCTTCCCACCCCACCCCCCAAATCATCCTAGATTTACACTAAATCCAAGAAGCCCCATAGGGACTTCTATGACCCCATAGGGTCATAAAGACCCCATAGGGTCTTTATTCAGTGTAAGGAGAAATATTTCATCTTACCCCAAGGCAACCTCCAGCCACTTCCTGAGCAACATTGCTTACAGTGCAGGCTGTGTGGTCTGGCTTCACTAGCACAATTTAGGATTGGGTTGTGCTAGATATAAAATGCTCCCTTCCACTGAACCAGATCATGCCTTGGTGGATCACACATATTGCCCAGCTTTCCAGATGCAAACCATCATTCAGTGGGAAAAGTCATCATGCTTCATGCACAAAATGTCACAGATTCAATCCTGGCATATCCAGTTAGGTCCAGGATAGACAAACTTGCAGCTAAGCCTTAATTCTTATAAATTAAAAAATGGTGTATTATATGGAAAGTCGTCTTTTCCTTAACCAGACCATTGGTCCATCTAGGTTAAGGTTGTCCACACAGACAGCAGCAATCTGAGGTTTTGTTTTATTTTATTTTAAAGATCCTTAGGGGTCTTTAGACCTAAGGGGTCTTTCTGAGATCTAAGAACACACAAATATTTCATTTATATGAATTAGGTCTTAGCTGCAAAGTTAGCTAGCTGTTGAGTTCTACCTTGATACCTTAGATTCATTTGTCAGTTACGTGTTAGAGGAAGGAATCAAGGGAACATATGGCGGCTTTAATGACATCTTGTTATGCAGCTACAGGAAACCTGAAGCATTGGAGTACGTTCTATCTCATATTACTCAAGTATGTAAGACACCAATACATAATTCATGCATGCATGATAATGAACTGTAGGGGAAAGAGTCGCTCTCTTATCTTTTAAACATTTACATTTCCACCTGCCTACCCTCCTTTAGCTTATCATCAGGTGTTGTCTCATGGGAAACCTTGACCTTCAGCTTAACTGTTGATCCCTTAGATCTGTATACATTCAAGAAGGAACTATATAGCACGTTCGTAAAACACAGACTCAGTGCATCAGAGACCCCAGGGTCAATCCCCTACATCTCCAGCTGAAGGATCTCAGAACGCTGAAAGATTTCTGTACAAGAAGGCTGCCACGGGGAGTAGATACTGTTAGATTAGATGGACAGATTTAGCAGAATTCTGTGCCTTGGAACCATGGAAAAGCTTTTTTAAAAAGTACTGATTGAGGCATGTGTAAGTTTGGCCAAAAAAGAGGTCTGGGGGTTGGGGAGGAGGTGGGAAGGGTGGGGTTGTGGATAGGTGTGGAGTGGGAGACAAGGCTCAGACCACATTTCCCTGCAGCTTCCATCTAGTCAGTTCTGAAACTCCTCCAGAGGTAGTGCAGAACCAATGAGATCAGGGGTCTCCAAACTTTTAGTTTGAATCCTAGACCTTTAAAGGAGGGAATGTCAGCAAGCCGGTGCAGCTCTCATCTCACACATCATAAGATGAAATTTCCTCTTCTACACACTTGTTAAATGTTCAGGAGCCCTGAAGTTAAAAGTTTGGAGACCCCGATCTAGATCATCATGGTTGCCTTTCCTTTTTCCCTTGCCCCGCAGCAGCCCCGCAGCAGCCCCAATGAAGCTCTGGATGCACATATCAGCCTGCCTGATGCAAGAAATGTTTAAACCGGCCCTTTCACTCTTAAAAACTTCACCATAAGAGAAATAAAAGGATCAGGGCTGTATTCAGTGATGGGCTTCAAAGAAATTAAGAACCGGTTCTCTGTCCATCTGGCAGCCACTTTTAAATGGCTATTTTTAAACTTTATATGTACTATCTCTTGTTAAGAACCGGTTCTATAGAGTAGGTGCGAACCTGCTGGTGCCCACCACTGGCTGTATTCCTATCACTGCCTTACCCAAGCAGATCCCATATATTTCAGCAACATGAACCACCTCTACAGTGGGTTGTGATGTTCCTGGTGCTGCTGGAGCCCAGTACTGTCAAAGGAACCCTCCAAGGATCATAGGAAGTTGTTCAACCTCCAGCATGGCTTCTATCTGGGACCACTTTAATGCACCAACAAAAGCAGGCCTCCATCAGTCTTGGAAGACTATGGTATCGTGCTCGGCGCTGCATATGCTGCATGAGAAGCACGAAAGCCTGGGTTGGATTGTTATGGAGGATAGGCTGTTACCCAAGCAGCAAATCCCCCCTCTCCATGCCACTGAATTAGTCCAATGGAAAGGCAGAGCCAATACGATTGGATCCAGCTGGCGTCTCAGAGCTGGGCTAAGGACTTGTGGGGCCGACCCGGGAATCGAACCCTGGCCTGCTGGTTAACAGGCACAGTGTCCTAGCCACTTGCGCCACCCACAGTCCCACTTAATAGGAAGGATAAATGAGAGTCCCAACCAGTGAACCACTTCTTGTGGTCTCTCAACCCGCAGTTTGGGAACTCCTGCCTGACCCTGTTGTTAGAATTTTGGAAGCATCTGGCCTGCCAGCATTGGAGATAGGATCCTAGAGTAGTTGGACCTTTGGTCTGATCCTATATGATTCTTCTTATATTCTCAGTGATGATAGTTAAAGAGAACTTTTAGATTTAGAGATCGTATATCTCTGATTGCCACATATAAGGGCCATTCAATATCAGATAGCTCTTGGACTTCCTGGATGAATCCCCAGTAGAAACAAGATACTGGTCTTGATGGACCAGCCAGTTTCTTCTTATGTTCTTATCTTTCTAATTTATCTCCATCTTCATGCTGAAGCAGTAACAGAATGACAGTCAGGGACTGGAGGTCAGGAGCACAGGAAAAATGGATCCATGGCTACTCAAATAATATTGGATCACTAACATTTAACCTCTCGTGCCCCTCCACATCGCATTAAAAGGGTTTTGCTGTTATTTTTCCCCATCCTTTAAACAATCAGGTTTGATAGCTGGAAAATATGTCTTTTGGGAAACCGACATGGAGATGAAATTCAGCTGCCAGACTGGAAGTTTGATCTCATTTGGAAAGCAAAAAATATATTAGAGCAGCTGTTGGGGGAGGAAGGAAATATAGATGTCAACCTGGTGACACAGAGCAATCTATTTTGCTGAGCGCTTGTATTTTCCTCCAGATTTTGTATTTCTTGTGCAAGGACAATAAAAGAATTGTGCTGGCTGCTAATTAATGACAAGCTGGTAAAAGCATCTATTCATTGTTGCGTTTATTTCTGAGTTTCCAGCCGCTAACAGCCCTGTTCTGAAATGAATCAATGTCATTTGCACAAAGCTGTCACCCCTATTGTTTCTTGATCATCCTTGCATTTTCATAAATTGGGGGTGTTGATCTCTTCCTGGCTCCTCCCCTCCACTTTGAACGACGTATAAAAAAGGCAATCTGTTGTACCCCACCTTCACCTTTGAGTTGATATTTACACAATAATCTGGTTGAAACATATTTATGAGCTGCATGAAAGTCCTCGTTGGGCGTGAGATTTAAAAAGCTCGCTTTATGCATCAGACAAGATATGCCAAGTTTTATTTGAATCCTGATTATCCAGTGATACCCCTCCTCTCTCATACATAGAAAAAAGATGGTTAGTTGCATAGGCTGTTAAAAGACCTGTGCAGGGAGTATCTTCGGTTATAGGGTCTAATAGGAAACATTTTTGCAGGGTCTCAGGTTCACATAGGCTGTTGAAATGAATTGATTTAAGTCTTGCTGCAGTGGATCAGCACAAGTCTGCAGCTCATTTGGAATGATGCTTACTTTGCGTGCTGAAGGTCCCAATTCTTGGTATCTCCAAGCACAAACTTGGGAAAGATGCTGCCAGTTAGTGTAGATGATACATTGGGCCCTCTTTATCCACCAGCTCAGCATCTGTGGATTTCAGTACCCATGGATGTCAGGCTTGTGGCTGGAGGGACTCAGAAACCTCTACGATGTGACCAGAAGGCATATCTGAGACTTCTGGCTACATCTGGGAGGTCCCCTGGGTCCCTGTCCTGTATTAAATTATCCACAAAATTCAGTGTCTGTGGGGATCCTGGAATTGGTCCCCCACTAGGTATAGGGTTGCCATAATTCTCTTTCACAAAATCTGGACAGCACCCTCTGTCTCATTTACCGATATGAACACAACCCCCCCAAATCTGGATTGTCCTGTTTTTCTGGGACATATCACAACGCTGCACAGATGCCAAGGGTACACAGTAGTGGGCTAGATGGGCTAATGTTCTGACTCTGTAGAAGGCAGGCCCATCTATTTACAAAAGTTGACTTCTAGCCTGCTTTGCCAAAGAGGTTGGCAGCCAACTAGGTTAAAAAATGCCCCCTTCCCAGCGCATTTCCATGTTAGAAGAAGATTGTGGAGGAGATTAGAGCTTGGCAATGGCCACTGGATTCTTGCAAACAGAAGGCCAACCGCAGAGTGAAGCATCTGCCGGGACGTGTGTTGTGCTGTCTTTTGTTTTGACTTTTGCTAATCGTGCATTGTTCTAGATGGGGGAGCCCAATTAAGGACCGGGCTGATCATTGACACCTCCCATTGATCCGAGGTAAAGAGGTCACATGAAATACCATCGCATTAGGAAGCAATAAGCAGGAATTAGAGGCATACCAAGAGACCCCCTATTAGAGGCGGGCAAAAAGGCCAATTCACAATTAACTGGGGTTAAGGAAAAATTATTTTGTAATCTTCCCAACTGTGCGACATCTGCTGTGACAAAACAAACAACAGAGAGGAGCTGGCTAGAAATACCCATATGGCCAAGATGGGACGCAAAGGAGTCTTGCATGTTAGAACGTAGAGGACAACTGACAAAGAAGAAGGCCTTTATTGTGTATGTGAACCTCGGGATAATTTTTCTCTTATACCTTGCCAAGTGCAATGGTGAGACTCTTTATTCACATGTCAAAAGCACAGATCAGAGATGATTCCTAGAAATATTTTAAATTCATTAACCATTTCCATTAACCATCCCATTTCAGCTGTTAAACTGAACTTTGCCCTCTGGAGTATGATATTGCCCTTATCAAAAAGTGTTCTGCAATCTGTTTCTCAAAGACAACCATTCAAGAAAGTCAGGCCTGATTAAACCTGAGCATTAAGTTTTGGCAAGGCAGTCAATGCTTTAGGGGGGAAAAATTCTGTGTGTGTTGATTTGCAATTCTGTCACAAATGAAGCAAGCTTAAGCTGACTTGATCTAATCAAAATTGGCTGCTCAATCTTTAATTCTGACCCAGCATTAAATTTGGACATTCGGATATGTAAAAATTCTACACTAGAGTTTGAAAAGTGAAGGAGCAGAGAAAAATGAAATCTTGGGAGGGGAAAAAATAATCAAGGAGCATCATTTGTTGATGTCATAACATCAGAAAACCACTTGCCAGGTATGAGGACAAAGAAGTCAGGAAACCAGTGGAGGAATGGAGCAAGCAGTTTTATAGGGTGCAATCCTAAGAAATTTAACTGGCCTAACTCACCTGGCCTATCTTTCCATGATGGTGTGGGGAGGTCAGTCTATTCTGTTTATTGGCCTAACTCCCTGAGAAGTGGGGCAGAAGTGTCTTAATGCACTATTGTGATACCTCCAGGTTAGCACAGGACTTACGCCAGAGCTTAGACCAGTCTAACTGGAGATTAGGGTTACAGCCTCAGGGCAAAATCCAGAGTAACTATGGAGAGTCCTTGCTCCCGTGTAAGAACAGCTTACTCTGGATTCCAAAATGAATTTCCCATAGGTTTTCACTAGGTGGTGCAGTAACTACAGGTGCATGTAAAGTCTCTGGTCTAAAGGAAACTGATCTAGAGACACTGGTCTAAAGGAACAGGATGCATGTGGTTGCATGGTGGAAAGAAAAGCAGGATATAATTCTAGTAAATAATTAATAACAATAATTAATAATTAATAATTAATTATAATTATTATTATATAATTATATAATTAATAATTAATTCCCTAGTGGGGAAGACGCACAGCGCGCGTGGGAGACGCTCTGCGCCTCTTCCTGCGGGAGGAGACGCACTGTGCATGCGCCAACCCCGGCACTTGTCTGGGGTTGGCGCATGCGCAGTGCGCCAGGGTTGGGGCCTGCCCTTGCCCCGCCCCCACCCCTGATCCCGGCCCTGCCCCCAACTTCCGGGTTGTTGGGGTGGACGGGGCCCATCTCTGTGTAGGTCGCCATACCTACACAGAGTAGGTACACAGTAGTGTTCACCTATGTGTTCACCTGCTGTGTGACATTAGCAGGCCTCACCTTGTTTGACCTCAGGTTTGGTGTGCCTCTGATTTGAACACTATGATCAGGCCAACGCATATAATAACTCATGAAAGTGAGTGCTCCAAAACATTCACTGGGCCCATTGAAGCTAAACATGAACAACGTCGTAGAAAAAAGTCTTTGTGGAAGACTTTCAGCCAAGTTCTGTTTTATACAAAATATAGAGACAACCAATGGCCTTGGAACCAATGTTCCAATGGAAGATTCGAACAATCTTCCCTGGCCTAACTGGAGGTTTAACTCCCCTGGCATATTTTCCCATAGTGGTATGGGGAGGCATCTACCTGTGCAGTGGCCTAACCACCCCCCCCCCCCACAGGAGTGTGGCAGAAGTACATTACAACATTTTTGTGTCACCCTCATGTCAGCACAGGACTTATGCCAGGGCTTAGGCCAGCCTAAGTGGAAGTTAGAATTGCAGCATCATTTTTGAAATCATCTAATTGCATGCCTTTTCTGCTTTGTCTCAAAGCAAGGCTGGGGTGTCAGTGATGGGATTCCAAGAAATTAACAACCGGTTCTCTGCCCATCTGGCAGCCACTTTTAAATGGCTATTTTTAAACTTTATATGTCCTATCTCTCGTTAACAACCGGTTCTATAGAGTAGGTGCGAACCTGCTGGAGCCCACCACTGGTTGTGATGAGCAAACTCACTGAGCCAACCTCTGAGAGTGTAATGAGACAAGAGAGGAGAAGTTGGTTTCCTAAGCTTGTTGGACTTCAGCCTGGAAGCAAACCACTGTAGACATTTCCAGCATTTAAGGGACACAAAATTTATAGCTTCTCCCATTGATGCCTTTTGCACATTTCTAGCCGAGCTACATTTAGGAGGCCTTCTCACCTCAAAGAAGATACTCCCTTCTATTGCCCATTGATTAATATCACTAATAATTATCCTATTATATACCAAAGCTTCTCTTAGAGCCATTACTAAATGCAAATTTCCAAAAGTGGTAGAGTCACTAAAGAGCTTGGATCATCAGATAAACATGCCCACAGGGGCATTTTGCATGCAGATATTCTTAGGTGAGTGTCGGAGAGCCAAAAAATTCAGCAAGCCACTTAAGCAAAGAGCATCAGCATAAATATTGCAGCATGCCATGGTATGTGTGTAAATTTTATGCTGATACGTCCATACGTTATCCACTAAGTGTTTTGTCAACCATCTTGGCCTTCCCCACAATTCATTTATCCTCACACCACAGAAGCACGGACAGGATGGTTCTTTAGGGGACGCCCAGCCCCGGCATGTTTTCCGTCACCGTTTATAATCCTCCGCACTCATCGATCAATAATGCATGAGGCCTGGCGGATCCTTGGCGATGGCTTCCAGAACAGTCCGGCGCTGGTAACTCTCACGCTTGTCACGCATGGCCTCCAAATGCGCCCACTTTTCCCCCTCGTACATCACAGCTCAAAGACTGCCTTGGCAGCGATATTATCCAAATATTATTAAAACTTTGAACCCTGTCCTCATAAATTAGGGCAAAATGGCTTCGGAGCCATTAGGCCAGGAGGATGAATGGGTTTGGGTTCCTCGGCAGTGATTATGTGCTTAAAAGGAAGCGTGGCTGAGCATTTGACTGGCTTAAAGAGAGAGAGAGCGAGCGAGAGAGAGAGAGAGAGACCCATGATCATTTTTTAAACTGCTCTCGGTGCAACGTACAGTGCTGTTAGCGCACAGGTCAAACCAACCTTACAGTGGGACAATTATCTGCATGGAGAGACCAAACATCTGTTGTTGACCACATGCTGGAGGTATTGCTACAACATGCTCACAATCTCATCCACTTCATCAGCTTGGCTTACGGCAATGCACTTCAAACACTTGGCCAGCTCCAAGCAGCATCCCCCGTTATTTTTATTGTTACTTCAGCCAAGCAGCATTCAAATATGCAGTCTCCCCTTCCACTCCTCCATGGCTTCCTTTTAATATGCCCACAGCTGTTGGGAGAGTCTAGGGTACAACATCTCCAGAGACATTCCCCCCTCCCCAATTTTCGGCTCTCTTTTTCTCAATTTATTTTTCCGACATCCTTACGCCTTCACGACTTACCAAACGAAAGGGATTTGCTGAGATAAAGTATAGTGCAAAACCGCAAGGTCGTTCAGCTTTGGTGTTAAGGAAACAAATCTTCCTTTTCTTTTCATCCTGCCTTGCTCCCATCCATGGGGCTGATAAACCGAACCTGCCTTGATTTTTCCATCCCATCTAGGAGTGTAAAAAAGAAAACTGAGGAGGTTTAATTGAGAAAGAGATTATTAATCATATACATACATGCTCATTAATTAATTACTTATACAGTCATTCACATATAACCAGCTGTGTATAAAAGAGAGTTCCCTGCCCCACGGAGTTTGCAATCAACAGGTCTCCATAGGGAAAGTATGCTCCACAGGAAAATATTGACGCTATGAATACTATGGCCTCAGGTCAAAGCACGTTACATTCAATGCATATTGAATGAAATGGGGCAAAACTACAGAATGTAGTGACTTGCAGAGGGCTTACAGGGGGACTTGCCCCCACTGCTGTTCCCATCCCACTTGTGCATATCCTCTTGTATGCATTTATGAATCTACTTCCAGTGGAAGCCTATGAAAATTATTTTCTTATTAAAATAGCATGGAAGCTATGATCAGTGGGGTCAAAGTATTAAAGAAAGACAAGATTGTGGGTTTTTTTTTTGGGGGGGGGGGGTGTTGGACTTTGACCTGGAAGATGCAAGTTCAAATCACCACTTGGCCATGAAGCTTCCTGAGTAACCTTGGGCCAATCACTATCTCTTGGCCACACCTACCTCGCAGGGTTGTTGTGAGCACCAAAGAAGGAGGGAAAGACATTACCCTGAAAATGTGCAAAATAAGGAGCCCCCCACTTTTCAGAGTTGTTTTGTTCTGCTTTAAGAGTCCTCTCCCTGCATAATTAAAAAAGACAGATCAGGAAGAACCTTTTACTTTGGTATTTAGTTGCAGTTAAGTTTCACTGACATACGTGATGACAACCAGTTTGAAAAAAATAATAAAGAATCAAGCAGGTTTCATATACTTGCTCAACCCTAAAATAAGCCCCGTTTGTGCAATCTAAGAAAAGGGATATGAAATTCTGAACATGATTGCTTCCTCTGTGGTGATCTGTCCATGCTTGCAATGTACGGATGCACAGATGATTTCCTCCTCATGTCTGCTGCTATGGGTTGCATGTTGGAAGAAAAGGAGGATATAATTCTAGTAAATGAATAATAACAATAAATCAAATGCAGATCTCCACTTAGCTGATGAAAAGGCATGTGTGTCCACAGTGACCATATATCATATCCAAAAAAGAGGACAAAAATGTAGGACACCAAAGACAATATAGGACATGATGAAATAAAAGCTAAAAACACGCATATAAATACGTGGTTACACTCATATAAATATAAACTCTCATATAAATAAACTCTCATATAAACACTCATATAAATATAAACTCATGTGGTTAATTTAAACACTATATTACTTTTTATTAAATTTAAAACTATTAATCTAATTTATTACATCTTATTTATTAATTAAAAATAGGCCGACCCCCAAGGCGACCACTTCATCAATGGATACAAATTTCAAATTCATTTTAACCAAACTTCCAGAATTAACCACACTTTAACCAAGACTGAAGCCTTCTCCCAGACCCCCACCATCCTATATAAACTTCCTCAATGTTTGTTCTGTGTGGTGGTATGGTGGGGTCTGCTTTTCTTCCCCCCATCATCTTAAACCATGTGGATATTTCCTTTCCTTTCTAGGAGTGTATCGATCCGAGTGTGTTGTTTTCTTCTTGTGATGAATGTTAGCTAACAAAATCCACGGTGCTGTCAGAGGGGCAGAGAAGGCTCCTTCCATCAGATAATTCACTTGAAAGGGGAAGGGTATTCTGAATTGTGTAGCATTCACTCCTTGCCTAATAGATCTAATGTTACTAGACAATGTCTCTGTTCCCCCCACCCCACCCCGCGCACGCGAATAGAAATTGCAGGTATAATTGACACACACTGTCACGGGACAGAAGGAGTGTTCGGAAACAGAGCAGTGAGGCCCTGACAGAAATGTCAGGGAGAGAAATTAGTTCTGTCTTAAGGTTTCCACCATCACCCCCTGCAATGGCACAAACATTCGAGAGGATGATGCTCGCCAGGCTAGCTCCCACCAAAGGTTCACACCTTTTTCTCAGGCCTCACAGGAAAGGAACACACATAGGGTGCAATCCTAACCAATTTAGGCCACCACAACTCACCCATTCCCCATTCCCGTGGTGGTGTGGGGAAGTGGGCACATGCCTGTGCATTGGCTGAACCCCCCTCCCCAAAAGGTGGTGCAAAAGTGCCTCAAGGCACTTTTGTGATGCCTCCCAGGCCAGCATGGTACTTGTGCCAACCTAAGTGGGAGTTAGGATTGCAGCCATACACATATACAGCCATGATAACCCATGAAGTAGTTGCAGTGACGTTAGTGCTTCGCCACAATTACCCCTGGCCTGGGGGAGGCAGCATGTGAAAGTGTGAACCCAGGCGCCACAAAAGCCACGTACATCACTGCTGCAATGCAACGGTGCCAATATGGCCTCCACTGTATCCAGTATGGGAAGACAGGCTGCAGGAGGTCTCCAGGAAATAAGGAGGTCTCCTTCATCATGTTCATCCCCTTTTCCTGGGGTTAGCTCCACAAGCTGCTGTGGGACTTGTTGTTGGCACAAGCTGAAGAAGTCTCATGTTAAGAAATCAGACCAGGAAGGGGAGTAGGATATGGTGCTAGACCATGCCACTGTTTCCTTCATCCTGGGCCTGATCCGTCTCTTGTTCACTCTCCTCCACTCTATTATGTTCCCTCCATACCTCCAATCCACCCTCCCTGCCTTCCACAGTCCAGAGGGAGTTTACCTGCTCCATCAGGTGCTGCCCTAGGATAGGGCACCACCAGGCCATTAGAACCAGAGCCATAAATATCTATGCCAAAATGATATCTGGCATGTTTGCAACAGTGCTCAGGCTTATTTTTCTGATACTAGGCCAGTTAAGATTGTGGTCTTCTTAATCCAATTTGAGTTTCTTTAATTGAAATTGGAGTTTATTTCTATCTATAGCACCAAGTTACTGTAGGTCTCATGGAAAGTATCCGTTTTCATACTAAGGTTGGAACTGGAAAACATCCCAGAAATAGTTTTGCCTTCACGTAGAACTGGACGTAGAACTGTATCCTGAGTAGGACTGCCCATCTGTTAAACTGCAGGTGTCTTCTTTGTCTATCTTTTGGCTACTTGATAATACACGATCTAATCTCGATCTCGGCAATGTCTTTGTGTAAGTGACAGAGACAGAGCGATGCCATCCTTCAACAAGGAGGAAAAATTACTTCCCCCTGTGCCGTGACTGTTGTTTCCAATTGGGCTGCACCATCCGTCATAAAGTTTTCACAATCCTTCGTTGCCATTTACTTGCAGGGATGGCAAGACAACAATATGCTGTGTTTATCTCCAATGCCTCCCCTCTAAAAAACACATATACAAACATACACATGTACACAGTATTTTTCTCTGGAAAAAAGGTGCCAGTACTCACCATGAAGACTCCTAGGCTATATTCAGGAGTATTATGGTGGGCGAAAAGGTGCCGATGCTGAGTACTGGCGAGTACATCCGAGAAAAAAACCCTGTTTTCTGTTTTCTGCATGTATTCTGTTTTCACAAGAATCTTATAAAAGTACTTTATGCAACCCCCAAAAAATCATTTAGTTTTTTTAATGTACAAAAATGTGGGAAGATACTTTCCACATAGCTGGATTAGTTGCATGTTTCCAGGCATGCCAATATTTTCATCATTCTCTGTTTTGCAGCCATTATGAACTCAGCACTTTTTATGGAGGTAAAAATTATCAGTGCAGATCAGTGCAACAGTGCAATGTGGCAGATCAGGATGATATTAGATGCATAGTTGCCAGGGCCAGTTGGAAAACCAAAAATCCTACACATTTCAGTAAGTGGAACGGTGTGGGTGGCCTCCACCGATGCCTTCTGCAGTATAAAAAGGTAAAGTTGTCCAGCACAGGTTTCCCTGATAGTCATGACCAACTCTAGGATGAGGTGCTCATCCCGTTTCTAGAGCCAAAGAGCCAGCTGTCCAAAGTCGCCTCCATGGACATATGGCCTGCATGTGCACAGAATGCAGTTACCTTCCCTCTGAGGTGGGACCTATTTATCTACTTGCATTTGCATGCTTTCGAACTGCTAGGTTGGCAGGAGCTGGGCAATTGACAGCTCGCTCTGTCCTGCAGTATACAGGATCCTAAATTTGGCCACTGTTACCCACAGAAAGTCGGACTAGATGGGCCTTTCATCTGATTCAGCTTAGGTATCAGGGCTGAGCCGAGAACACGTGTCATGGTGGAGGCAGTAACCAGAGAGGAATCATGAATTAAGAGCTGGGAGATCACTGTCACCCAGGCAAAAGAGCCTAGCCCAAGCAAATCTTGCTAGAACTTTCTGGTTTGGGTAGCCTAATGACCAACCTGGGTAGATGGAGCCAACTCAAAATCTGAGAATCCTTACTTCAGATGACTGCTCACTACACAATAGTTATGTGTTCCTTTCTACAGGGTTTCAGATAGGAGTCTCCCAGCTGTACCCAGAGATACTACGAACTGAATATTCACGCAAAGCAGGCACTTCAACCCAGGGCTAACTCACACACAAGCAGGGTGACCAGCTGCCCAAAGCTCAAAAAGATGGACAAAGTCTTGGATTCCTCTCAGCCTGGATTTTCCAGCGGACAGTGGCACATTTGCCTACTCACGAGTAAAAAAGTGATATTGGGCACTTTCACTTTTCCATAGAGCTCAATGCATATTTTTTATTTTTAGTTTTTTGGCCATAACTTTTGATAGGAAGGAAATATTTCAAAAACAATTTTTGCATTGGATTCTACTCTTCAATATAAATTCAGCAACATATGACATGATGGGTTACTGCACATCATTGCAAAATTCCAAAATGAAACCATAATGGAGGACAATGAAGCCCTTTTGGAGGACACCTGGACAGGAGGCCAAAAAAAGAGGACAAATCCAGAAATTTCCAGTCATATGGTTAGCTTGGAAAGAGCAGGTGAATCACCTGCTTAAAGAAGCAGATGAAGGAAGGTGCTGATCTGGAAGGAATTCTCTACCCTTTGCTCCTTCTGGACATCTCCTCTGGCTTGCAACCCAACAAACCATCTTTCATGGTGAGGAACCATGAAGAAACCATCTTCAAGCCATCTTTCATGGTGAGAAGGAGTAAGAACATTGAGTTGTGGAGCTCCACTTCTTCCTTCATCATTGCTATTAGGAGCAAGCAGTCACGGTGGTGGGGCTGGAAGAGAAATACTCGGCTGCTGTGATCCTGTTCCTATCATCTGGAATGTCCCTGAGCTGGTGCACCTGATACAGTGCTTTTCTGGCAAAGCTTAGCATTCCGAAAGTTTGACAGTGGTGTAATTTTATTTATTTATTTTAGGGATTTACACCCCATGTTTCCCATGCAAATGCAAATGCCCAAGGTGGCTTACATTGCTTTTGTATTTTTTTGCCCCCCACAACAACCCTGCGAGGTAGGTAATTGTTCTACAGACAGCTTGTAGAGCTTCTGGATATAATCCTTTCCTTGGCATCTGGCAATGTCTTCCAAGCTTCCAGCAGGAGCAGTTTTCAGGTCGGCTAAGTTGTAAATAGAAACACCTTTGGCTCTGTTGTCTCAAGACAATTTTATCAGCTTTCAGTCTCCCAACCAGAAGTTACCCAAGTCTGTTCCTGCTTAGCTTTCTTTGGCAGCCCATTGCTCAACCATGCCTGGTGCCCGCAAGATCACTGTGTCACTTCATCTCCTGCCTGGCTGGCTGTACGGGGAATGTGCACCCCATTGCACTTGATCTGTTACAAGGAAAGCCTAAGAAGTCAGACCATGATATGGGGTGGAAAACTGGAGCATCACTCTTCTTCTTCTTCTTCTTCTTCTTCATCATCATCATCATCATCATCATCATCAATATTTAAATACTGCTTTTCAACCCAAAAGTTCAGAAAGCAATATAAAGAGAAAACTCTAGCATGACCTCACCATGGATCTGTGCTCCACTGAGCCACATCCACCCCCACGTTTTCCGAAGGTTTCTCAGCATGTGTGTAGCCTTTTACACAACTCCCCATGCAAGTGTGATTTCTTCTGGTGCATTATTTGCAAGCACTTCTCATTTTTAAGGTGGGTTGGGGCAAAGGGCTAGGGTGGAGAGAGAGAGAGAGAGAGAGAGAGAGAGAGAGAGAGAGAGAGAGCACAAGTTATTTGGAGCCAATTTGTAATAAGCAAGAACAGTTTGACCCAGATTAAAAGATACAATTAGTCTGTCTGAATAGTAAACCTAAAAAGTACTACTTACCCTACAAGTTATTGTTTTATGACAAAAGAAGACATCCTGGCAGAACAATAAAGCTGCAGATAAGAACCTTGCAATTTACCAACCACTACGGAGAAAGGTTTGGTGCATTTTTAGCGACACAGCACCCCTCTAGTCTAAAAGGAAAGGATCCCATGGATGTACAACACTGCATTTTCCCTAAGAGGTGCACACCTTTGACCAAATCAGTAATGGACAACTAGTGGTCTATTTTATTTAGGGCAGTATTCTCAAAGTGGGGGTCAGGACCCCCCTTGAGGGTTACGACTTTATTTCAGGAGACTGCAAAAAGCTGGGTGCTGCCATCTTGGAATGGGACACTCAGGTTGCAATCCATACTTTCCTAGGAGTAAGTCTCATTCAACACAATGTGACTTACTACCGAGTAGACATGGAGGAGCTCTGGCATCACAGTGATGGTATTTCCTGTTCCATCCATGACATCTCTTCCAGGGGGTTCTGGATGGATTGTCATTCTCAGAAGGGGATCCCAGGCTGAAATGCTTGAGAACCAAAGGGCTACATGCATCAAGCATGCAAAACCCTTAATTTTCTATGGGGAAAAGTTTGCATTTTCAAAACTCGCATTATCTTTCCCCCTTTTTTGTTTTATGGCCAATTGCAAGCTCAAGACAATGCCTGATCATTATCAGTCTGCTAGCATATATAAAAGCAACACCAGTCCGCCTGTGTGGTGGTTTTTGTGAACAGGGCTATGTATGAAAACCTTCCCCACATATCTGTCAGTGCCAGCTCGTCCTGACAACCCCTTCCTTGCACGTTTTAATGGCAGTGATTCAGCGGGTAACTCAAAGAAAAATTGCCGCATGTTTCCCTGTTATGATTCTTTCATGCATCTCTGTCAATGGCGGTTTACATTCTGGGATTGAGATCATTTGTTTCCTGTTTGCTCACAGCTTCGGGCTTTTTTTCTCTTTGCCACCGTGGATTTACAACCCTTTCTCCCACACCCCCACCCCACACTCCCCTAAGAGCAAACCACATCTAAAGAGATGACGGATTAGAAAGCTTAAGACTTTTGCAGCTTAGCAACTTGTGGCAAGAAAACAAGAGGAGGAGAAGAAGGAAGCAGTGATGGCTCAATTGTCCAAAGAATGGGGTATGGATAGGTAAAGAACATGGACATACACGATAAAGTAGAATGACAGAAAATGGCAACACTCAGTGGTGTAGCTAAGGGGGGAAGGGATGTATTATTCTGGGTACCACAACTTGAGGGGATGTCACAATCACCATAGGTTGACCTGGTGATTGTGACCAATTCTAAGGATGGTGCACATCCCTGTTACAAAGCCAAAGAGTCAGTGTTGTCCAAAGATATCTCCATGAACATGTGGCCACATGAGTAAATGCATAGGTTGGCAGATCTGGGCAAGGAAAAGGAGCTCGCTCTGACATGCAGTTTCAAGCCACCAACCTACCAGCCATCAGGTTGATAAGCACAGTGTCTTTAACCACTGAGCCACTAGAGCCATTGCATCTTAGAGATCTCCAAAATTTTACCCATAACTGAAAGTACCTTGCAGAGATCTCAAAGACAACCCTTCAAGAATGTACTCAGTGCCCCTGAAAGTGTCTTTCAGTAGCCTCCAATGCAGTGGTCTTCAAAGTGGGGGTTGGAACCCTCTTGAGGGTTGCAACTTCATCTCAGGGCGGTCTCGAAAAGCTGGATGCAGCCATCTTGAAATCTGGCACGTGTCACCTTTAATGATACTTCCATCCATGACATCATTTCCGAAGGGTCCCAGACAGATTGTCATGTTCAGAAGGAGGTCCCGGACTGAAATGCTCAAATACCACTGCTCTAAGATAGTGGTATGGGGGGGGGTATTCTGGGGGTATGGGAAATATCAACATTTTTTGAGCACCAAATGACAAATGCCTTAGCTTTGCCACTGGTAACACGTCTAAAAGTGCAATCCTATCCTAGGCCGGCACAACTCACACCCGTGGTGATGTAGGGAGGCAAGCGCATTCCTGTGGTGATGTAGGGAGGCAAGCGCACTCCTCCGGTGATGTAGGGAGGCAAGCGCACTCCTCCCCCAGGAGTGGCGCAGAAGTGCTTACCAGCACTTTTGTGACACCCCCAGGTTGAAGAATGTGACAGAGACTTTCAGCTTTCTAGAATCACCCACTGGATGTAATTCCAGCTCTGGCTTCTTTATTTGTGACATGATATGAGATAGTAGTGCAATAAACGCACTCCACGGAAGATCCACATGGGGAAGGCAGTACTTCCAGATCCTCCCTTCCCTGGTGTACCACAAGTGAGAAAACCCTTAACTCTTGAGGGCAAAACGTAGGAAGGACTGATTGGGGGCCATGTGGGAGAGCTTGTTAACAGATTTGTGGAAATGGCTGACATTTTCAACTTGTCAAATGTCATTTTCTTTTGCTCGATGACACCTCCACATGTCCCATAAATAATTTATAGAGCATCCTCAAAGGTGCTTCAGGCAGGAGCAGAAGGAAGCTTGGGTGGGGAAAGGGGGTCTCAGGGTCTCATAGATAATCCTATTGGGGGCAATGCCTTATTAAAGCAGCCCCTCCACAAATTGATTACAGCTGCAATCCCTTTTAAGGAGGATTATTGAAAAACCCCAATTATAAAGGCTACTGCAGTGGTCTTCAGCCATTTCAGCCTGGGGACCCTCTTTCAATCTTTGGAATCTGCCCAGGACCCCCCTGTCAAACTTGCCAACCCTAATCTGGGACGCAAGCTTTAAAAAAGAGGACATGTCCTGGAAAAAGAGGACATATGGTCATTCTGCCCCCAAGTCTCCAGGCTCTGTCCCACCCCATTGTCCCCAACCCCACAGATCCTCTCTTACCCCCAACTTCCCCCAACCCCCCAGACTCTCTCCCATCCCATTGCCCCAAACCGCCACATGCGTTCTCAAACACACACACACACATGCACAGTGCATTGCACACACCTTTCATCCCAAGCACTCATTCACATACCCACAACACACATACACACATACCCATCCCATGCACTCACACACATGTACACATGAATATGCACACAATCCATGCACTCTCTCACACACATACACTCCATGCTCCTGGGAGAAGGAGGACTTAGAAGGTAGTTGTCAGGGGTCAGGTGGCACCTGCAGCAAGAGGCCCTTGTGGAGCAACAGGCTCCCTCCCCTCCCTAAGCCTGGCTGCCCCCTTCTTTCTGAGAGGAGACCCCCCCAAAATGTAGGCCACCCAAGAAAAATGTAGAACATAACAAAATAAAAGCTCAAAACCCTTGTGTATATTGTTTCCATGTGCTTAATTTAAATACTGTATTACTGAATCTTACATTTAAAATTATTACATATTCAATTTATTAATTCAAAGCAGGCTCTAGGCTGCCTGCTCACAAGGAAAAGGAGGACAATGAAGATTTTTTTCCAGAATACATGGATAAAAAGAGAATGTGTCCTGAAGAAAGAGGACATCTGATTTAAAAATAAATAAATAAAAACAGCCTTAATAGATGCCCATCTAAAAATAGCCCAATTTGCATAAATTTGCATTTCCGGACTCTGGATCCGGATGGGCATCTAAGGGTTACATAGCCCCCTCAAAGCATTAAAACCCTAGAGAGATAAGGATAGGAAATAAGGCTTGGGGGAAGGGGGAAGAGGAGTTTGTAAGATCCAGATGCCTGTGATCAGGGCCAAGCTGGAAGCCTTGCACCTCCTGGACTGACCTTCCACCCCAGTCAAAGTGTTTGCTTACTCGCGAGTTAACATGGCTATGTAGTAAGGAGAGAACTTCCTTCTGGGGTGATTTTGGGGGCTAAGCTCATTGGATCAGCACCCTTCTGGTGTCCTTGGATTGCTCTCAACCTGCCATTTCCACTGGACTATGGCATGTTTGCCTACTCACAAGTAGAGCTGTGATATAACTTTCATTTTCCCATGCATTTTCCATGTATATTTTTGCTTTTCAGATTTTTGGCCATAACATTTGATAGGAAAGAGCTATTTCAAAATGGATTATTGCATTGGATTCAGCTCTTCAAGACCAATCCAACGAACTGGGCTACTGGAAGAGTTAAAAACAAATCAAAACTGGCATCCATTGTCTCTCCCATCTCCAGGGCCAATATCAATATGAATATTAATATTTTATATATTAATTATATTACTATATTATTATTAATTATATTAATTATTATGAATTATGGGCTGTGGGTGGCACAAGTGGTTAAGACTGTTAAGCAGGCCAGACTGTTAAGACTGTTCGAGACCCGGGTCGGCCCCACAAAACAGGGTGAGCTCCTGTCCTTAGCCCAGCTCTGCGACGCCAGCTAGATCCAATCGTATTGGCTCTGCCTTTCCATTGGACTAATTCAGTGGCGTGGAGAGGGGGGATTTGCTGCTTGGGTAACAGCCTATCCTCCATAACAATCCAACCCAGGCTTTCGTGTTTCTTATGCAGTGCCGAGCATGATACCATAATCTTTCAAGACTGATGGAGTCATAGTCATAGTCTTTCAAGGCCTGCTATGAATTATGAATATTATTACTTGTTCACATTTTACCCTCCAAGCGACTCACCTTGGCCAAATCCTACATAAATTTATCTGGGGGTACATCCCATTAAAACCTTGGCCATAATATTTTTGGTCCACTTTGAGAAGCAGATTCTTAGAGAAGGCAACAAAAGCCATGTATGAGATGTCATACATTGTGCTGTGTTTGAATAAGGAAGCAGGAAGAAGTCAAAGAAGGTGTCATCCACTGATAATCTATTTGCGCTCAGAAGAAAAGGTGACACCTATCAAATAAAAGGATAAGTTGTGAATTATTCACTCAGTTTTGACTACAATGAGGGTGGTGTCTATGTAATATTTTTCTTGACAAACTAGCAGTTCCAAAGCATGTAAAAGAGGCACCACTTTGGTGGGAAGGTAAAACCGTTTCATGTGATTTGGGATTTAGGCTGCAACCCTAACCACACTTTCCCGGGAGTAAATACTATTGAACACAGTGGGAATTACTTCTGAGTAGACATGCTTAGGATGCACTGTTAGACATATAACCACAGCCACATAACTACGGAGACGTCTTCAGAAAAAGCTTGTAACAGGGATGAGCACCACTCTCCAGAGTTGGTCACAGATAGCAGGGAAACCTGTGGGAGACACCTTTACCTTTACTTATGCAATATTTATACCACTTGCTCCTATAATGAATGTGGGCTTTCTCTGATTTTCCATTCTTTAATATAGTATATTCATTTTAAACCGGTCTCAATCTCAAACTTTTAAGGATGAGGACCACTTTTTAAAGTGACTCTCAGTCAAGACCCACTTTGCTTTATGAGGCTTTTAAAAAAAAAAAAACCCTAAGAAAGAAAGAAAGAAAGAAATAGTTTCTCTCATTGTGGGTCAGGACTCACTGGTTGGTCACAAAATGAGTTCTGCTAAGTCCTACAGAGCCTCCAATGAAAGGTCAATAAGGCTGAATTTACTTTCTTACTTTACTTACATAGTCTGCAATTCTAAGCACACTTTCCTCAGAGTTAGACCCATTGAACACAATGGGGCTTACTTCTGAGTAGACATGGTTAGGTTTGTGCTCTTATTTATTTATTTATTTATTTAAAGTAATATTTAATTTATTTTTTTAAAAAAAACTTAGTCCATTTCTCATAATAAAGCAGCCTTAATGTTTAGGCTCAAGACTTGTTGTGCTTAATGACATGATCCACCCTTCTCTTACCCCACTATCTCTCATAGAATGATGGTTAAAAAAAACTCACACCAGAAAAAAGATGCTGAAACATTGATATTTGCACAAGCTTGTTTGTAGGGCCGATAGCAGCTCTTTCCTTTTTGAACAGCCTCAGGGCTTGTGGGAATGAGTTAATCAGACCTTTCCATCACCTTTATTTTCTTTGGAGATTATGTGCAACCCAGCAGATCTCGGGTCATGACCAACCAATGGATCCCGATCCCCAGTTTGATATACTATTGAAAGCCATTCCAAAAGCTGGGGAATGAAATGAGATCTCTAAATGAAGTCTAGGGAGTTTCAAAATAGAAACAAATAGGAAAATTTAAAGTGGATTTTTGTTTCGGGCATTCCTGGTGGTATGGTTGCGGGGTGTCACACACTTCACACCCTACTTGACACTGTGGTCAGTTACTTACAGTGTTGCCACTTCCTCCCAGTCTGATCAAACTCGTCTTTGTGGTCCTCCTCTGTTCCATAGTGGAAAAACAGAGAACCAATCGAGGCCAGTTTTTGAAGAGGGTGGGCTGTGGTTGTGGGTCCTTGCCGTCACTTGTCACAAGGGCTGAAGATTAATATCAGTGGCTTTCCGTGTGGTCCACTCACATCCCTGCCCGGGCGACTTGCTTTTGCAGCTGTTTGATATAAATTCCTTGCATACATCTTAGTCCACTTGGTTTATTTTTACAAACAATAAATAGCCTCGACATTCCTGATGGCCGGACCATCTTGCATGGCTGTTTGCCAGGAAGACGGTGGCTCCGATTAGAGGCGTTTGCACACATGGCGGTCATCATTTTGGAAATCGCATCAGTTGCACTGATACCAGAGTCTTGTCCTTATGCTCCATGTTTTCCCCTCCTCTGAAAATGATCACAATACATTATCGGGGGCTACAAATCACTACCAGATGATATTAAGTTGCTTTGATAACACTCTCAGTCCCTTCCGGTGTGATATTTTTCTTCATTAGCAAAAATGGCTCAAGACCACCAAATCCTCTTACTGGTTTCTTTTTTCCCCCTCCTCAAAATTTATAGATCACAGTCTCTAAACTAATTGATAGTTGCACAGCATGCCTAAAGCTGGGCCCAGACGGAGCAATTACATCCCCCTGGCTCTGATTAAAGGCGCAGAGGAAACAGAAGTGCCAAGTAAATGAAACACTCTCGGCCGTTTGGGTAAAATGTCACAACTCTTCGAGGCCTTATTTGACATTTGTTGATAAAAGTGAGAGAGGAGGCTAGTTATCCATCACTGGGCCTCGTTCAAAGCCCCACTATGTGACTGGCTTGTTGAAGGCTACTGGCTTGGTTTATAAAACTGTAAACAGATTGTGTGTGTGCGCGTGCGCATCCCAGGGAAAAAAATGGGGATTTCCTCATTTCAGTAGCATAGCTACAAGGGGGCACTATGCTATGTTTTTCAGGGTGCAATCCTAACCTAGACTAGCACAACTCATTGGGCTTCCCATTCCCATGGTGGCATTGGAAGGCAAGCGCATGTCTGGGTACTGACCTAACCCTTCTCCAGGAGTGGTGCACAAGTCTCTTATGGCTCTTTTGTGACATCCCCAGGCCAGCATGGAACTTGTGTTGGTGCTTATGCCAGTCTGAGGGTTAGGATTGCAGGCCTCGGGCACCCCAATGCGTCATGTCAGTAGACTTTCCCTTTTGCAATCAGAACCATTTTTGGGTGGCAAAAACTACACCCAGAATGGCTATCACGGAGAACGAGATAAGCCACTGATGCAGCACAGAAAGGCGCATGAAAAATTTAATTTTGTGCTGTAATTATTCGACTATCTCATTCTTAGCTGCCACGAACTGTAAGGCTTTCTGAGGCTTGGAAATTCAAGACCTGAATTTGCTTTTGGGCACAATCCTATTAAAATTTCCAATGCAATTGCAAAGGAATTCCAAGGTAAGGGAAAAAAATATCCCCCATGAAGAAGGACTCAGGAGGCCTCAGAGTATTTATAGACCTCATTGACTGTCCCGTCTACTTTAAGATATAATGCTGAAGGTAGTCCCAGACTTTCTCCAAATGGCGATTTCCAAGGTTGCCAATCTCTCAAATCAAACCATCATGCCATGATCTCTTCACATTTTTGTCCCAACGGGAACATTTGGCCTCTCTGAAAGTCCTTCGTGCTACTGTAGCATCTCAACTCCTGCTAGTTTTCACTCACTTGTCATAACTGCTGAAATCCTGAGCTTGCCATTCACAAAAGAGGAGGAAAAACAGACTGTAAAAACGTGATTTGCTACTCAGACATTGCAGATTGTGGGCTGCTGAGTGATTCTGACACAGCCACTGACGGCAAGAGTTCTGGCGGAATATGCCAACATGTGACAGCTCTTTTCCACTGCTTATTTGTCATGCTTTCGTTAGAGCACCATATTTTTCCGATTAAGCCACTCGGAACTATTGCCCAGTAGCTAGAGGCCCTACTTTGCTGGAACTTGTAAAATATAAAATAGAGCACTGCTCACTTCAGAAAAAAAAACAAGAAAAATGAAAATTTTACAATTCTCCCACTTCCCCCCACCCAAAAGCAAGAAGTTAGATGTCCTTGTTGCCTGGAGGAATATGGACCAAATAGTGACATTTTTTTACACTGTGCCATCCGTACCTGGTGATGCCAGAGTTCGAACTCAAGACCTCTGCGTACAATGCAGGTGTTTCTATCACAACCTACAACCAGGTCAGTTTCACACTCTTTAAAGCAGTACATTAGAGGAAGACCATCCCTATAATGCAGATCACTGGCTGAGATTCCCCTTCAGTTGGCCTCAAATTGATACTGACTCATATATGTGCAGATAAAAGGATCCGTTCCTTGTTCCTTGGTGAAATTAATGAACGGAGCCCAATATCCCCACAACATGAAACATCCCAATTCACACCAGCCCAAAAGAGCTATGTCATAAACTTCTCTCTCCTCTCCTTTAAGAGATTCACTTTTTGGAATTCACCTTCTCTTCTTCCATTTCCACCTCCTCTTTCCAAACTGCTTGGGGAAGGATCCAAAACTATTTGGAGAATCAAACTGTGACATACTTGGCCAAACTTTGTACAGTATTTTGTTAAGACACTGAATCAGAGCACAAAGGTTGGCAACAAGGCAAGGTTTAACTATTCAAAGCTCAGAGACAGTGTGATGTAGTGGTTAGAGTGTGAGACTAAGACCTAAGGCAGGGTCCTATCCCAGCAGTCACTTGGGAATGATGTTGTGCAATGATACAGCAACATTTCCAGGGAACATATGAAAAGAAGTCATGGCAGTCAACTACACTAAAAAAAATTGCAGCTGTCAATCACACCAGTCAAACGGTGTCAACCCTAGGTTTAAAATATACTAGAAGGCTATTGGGCCTATAGCCACAGAATGGCTTAGACCAGGGGTCTCCAAACATTTTGGCAGGAGAACCACATCATCTCTCTGACAATGTGTTAGGAGCCCCCCCCCCCTCCCCAAAAAAAACAAATTTACATTTCAAATTCACATAAATTTACATAGTGGATTACATAGCTTGCCCTGGGTCCCTTGAGGCTTGCCAAGGGCCGCATCTGGCCCCAAGGCTGGGATTTGGAGACTCCTGGCTTAGACTACCCTACCCCTGACTGAGTATGTCACTGGCTTTATAAGCAACCCCTTATTGGCCTGGGGAAGGACTGGAGCACCATCCAAAAGTGAAAACCATTGAAAAGTGGAACTCAGTCTTTTTCAGCTTGCAAATGCAAATTGGCCACCAAAAAAGACATAAACAATATTTGCAAAAGCCTACATAACAAATATCAACGCATAGCCAAAATACATAACAAATTATAGTACAAGGAACAAAGGCGTGGGCAATGAATATCTTATCTATTTGAATGATGGTGATTTACTGAAGAAAGTCATAAGGAAATGCCCAAAAAAAGTCTGATCACCATGTCACATGCAAATCAACATCAGGGAAGACAATTTTAGCCTTTAGATCGGCAGAGAAAGATTGAAAGAGTGGAGCATGTGTTGAATGAATGAGTTCTGGATGTAATTGAAAGAAGTTGAAAGAGCAGAGCTGTCAGAAAACGAACCATCAGAAAGTGGGCGGTGCTTGTACTGAAAATTCATAGCCATGTCCCACACAAAAATAAACAAAGTGGGGGGTAAAAGCATAATCCTTTCCTGGCACAGATTGAGAGTGCAATCCTAATTAATCTAGGATTGATTTAGGATTATTTATTAACACAACTCATCCATGTCCTGTGGGGAGGCCGGCAGATTGTCTGTGCACTGGCCTATCCTGCAGGGGCGGTGCAGAACTGCCTTATGGCACCCCAGGTCAGCATGGGACTTGGGCTGGAACTTATACCGGTTTAACCAAGGTTTAGGATTGACTTGCAAATTGAAAGGGCAGTGCTGTATCCTTGCAATCCAGATTTTGCAGATCTTTGCAGATCTTTAGCATAGTTGTGAAACAATTTTGACTATTCGAAAATATACTAGGATGCAATTGGAGGCCCAAGGAGGAAAACTAAAAAACCACAACAAAAATGGATGCATTGCATCCATCCCCATCATATCTTTGTCTATTGTTCTGCAATCTATTTGCATACCTAAAGAGAAGCAGCCTCTTTCATTTCTTTCCCCTTCTCCTAATCATCTGAGGCCTATTAAGAAGTACTCTGTATCCTGTAATCAGACAATTTATACAGTGTGCTGCCTCAGGCCAGTGCCATTGTAAACAAGCTGGAAAACTCCTTTACAATAAATGATTAACATGGGAAGACACCATTCATAATTAATTCTCTCCCCACTCCCATTTTGGTTGGCAGATGGTCCCAGGAATCTGAGTTGTGGCCTATTGCCCGCCTCTTTTATGTTCGCAGAGTGGAGGCCAGCCTTCAAAGGAAAGAAAGGAAAAACGGTTTGGATGGCGGGTTGGTCCGCGGACTGATCTAGCTCAGCTTCCAGTCTCCTCGCTAATGCTCATTGCTGGTTGAGCTGAGGAATGGATCAAAAAGTCTCACACTCATAGATGATGGAATCACAGCTTTAAACACTGTTATTGATTCTTATTGAGAATATTTACATGCCTCTTTTGAACAACAGTGAAAGTTCTTGAAACAAAATGATGGAGGTAGCAAAAGAAGATGATGAGTGGTGATCCTGAGTGATGACACATCCACAACTGGAGTACTGTCCAAACAGCCTTCCAGGGACTCAGAAGGCTTTGCAAGCATTCCAGGGTGCCCAGTGTAATCATATGTCTTGTTTTTCCAGGACATGTTCTATATTTTTTTAGCCTTATGTCCTGGAAAAAAATCTTCATTGTCCTACTTATGAGTAGGCAGCATGTAGACCTTATAACAACTTGGCATGCAAAGCATGAAGGCTTGGGTAGATTAATATGGAGGATAGGCTGTTACCCAAGCAGCAAATCCCCCCTCTCCATGCCACTGAAATAGTCCAGTGGAACGGCAGAGCCAAGACGATGGGTTCCAGTTGCGTCGCAGAGCTGGGCTAAGGACAGGAGCTCACCCTGTCTTGTGGGGACCCGGGTCTCAAATCCTGGCCTTCCGGTTAACAGGCACAGTGTCTTAACCACTTGCACCACCCTCAGCACCTGCAGCACCTTCTTATAATTCACAAATTATATGTAGTAGTTTTAACTGTTTTTGGCATTTCCTTATGAGACACTCACTCACAAGCTGCATCACTAATATATTTATTCATGTAGACTTATTCAAATTTGAAATGTTAAATCAATTCTGTTTTGTTCTTCAGCCCCTGACATTTTATCAGAAAGGTGATGTGGCCCTCCTGCCAAAAAATTTAGAAATTTCCTAAAGCTATAGAAGACTAAAGGGTAGGGGTCTGGTTACATTCTGAGGTCCTGAATATCACACCTTGAGGCCTTCAATGAAAATCAGAAATACCTTTTTGAGACCTGGGGAAAACTGGGCTGAAAATTGGAGGTGCCTTTTGGAAACCTTAAAGGAACCCTCTCCAAAGCGTGGTACCTGGGGCAAGGTATCTTCCTGCCGCCCCTTAGTTACTCCACTATGGAAATGGGTTATGATATGGACAGCAGGAAGTAGGATTTCCATATGTCTGGAAAAACAGAGACAATCCCAATTTGGGGGATTGTGTTCACCTACTGGCAAATGGGACAGAGGGGAAAGAGAATTATGGCAACCCTAGTGGGAAGTATGAAGGACGCTAAAGGGACAAGAGAAATTGAGAGGTGCCAAGACAGGAGCTCAGTAAATCAGATGTTAAATACGGAAAGCCAGATCTGAAAGTTATACAAATTCTGGAAATGAATACTTTGGTCTCCTCTCTAGAGGAAACAGGCTTGGAATTGGCTGAAAAAAGCAGGAAACGGAGCTGTCTGGACAATCAACAGCCAGCAAGAGAGGGATTCCAAAGAGCCATTGCAGATTTCTTCAAAAGGCTCATGTAGCCGTCCCTACTCCAAGGCGATCGCCTCGCCAGGAACGAGGACGTGGGCACGTTCTGCATGTTTAACATCACTGGCTTCTGCTGCAACTGTCAGCACGAGGTTTGTGCGATGATTGAAAGGCCGGCGTGACCTCGGCTTCTGTCGTTTATTAAGCCATCCAGGCAAATAAAGAGGTTCCATCATGGAGTTCACTCCTAGCTTTGGATGGACCTTGATATGTTTAGCACACATTAGAAGAAGTGAATTTTAAACTGTTGCGAGTTTTTAAAAACTTTTACAAAAGGGAAAAACTCAAACCATAGCTCCCAGACTTCAAAATATGGAAATCTTTGTTGTCCAACAACATATTAGTATTTTTTCAAAGCTACATAGTACTTTTTCAACATTCAGTTTTAGCCTAAGTATTCAGGAATATACTGGATCTGGATCAAATCAATTATTCTTACTCCAGGACATTTGGACCAAGTTTGACAGTGGTAGAGGCAAGAAATTGTACTTATTTTATTTTTTATATATAACAAAGGTTATTAAATTACATGATTTACACCAAACATTTTTCCATGCCAGACCGAATATCCAGGGTTATATCTGGCAAAAGAATCAGGAAGGAGGCTTCTAGGACCATTGCTTTTGCCCTCATTATCGCTATACAAAGCCCTTCTTTGCCCACTCAGCAAGGTTTGTCTATCACTATATAAAACTTTTATTGCAATAAACAATTCCGAGGGAGCGCTGGTGTGTGCACTCAAAGGTATACAGCCAATACCTGAAGGACCACAACGACAGTCTAAGTGGCTTTGCTTCACCTCTCTCACTGCCGTGGGTAACCGTCGGGGAGAAAGGCTGAGTACAAATCTAATAATTAATTAATTAATCAATGAAGGAAGCATCCCTGAACATTTTCCAAAATCTGCAACGCACAGGCGTTCCATGGCAGAATCAACTGTGATATTGGACCATGCGGCTGTAAGAAAACACAAGCACGTTTCTAGATGTTAATCATTAAAGTTCATCTGAAAGAACTTTAGCTGTAGTCTATCTGGAGCTTCTCTGAAACCAACGGGCCAACCAATTCTACCTGTTGCACAATGGGCAGTGTAATTGGATGCCGGTTTGTTTGGGAACATCATCATCGAGTCTACTCTCTCATCACATCTAGTTTAGACTGCAATCCTAAACCCCAGTTAGGCTGGACTAAGTCCCAGCACCAGTCCTGTGCTGGCCTTGGGGTGTCACAAAAGTGCAGTAAGACACCACTCCTGGGGGGTTAGGCCAGTGCACATATGTGCACTGGCTTCCCCACACCACCAGGGAACAGGGAGACAGGTGCATTATGCGGCCTAAATTGATTAGGATTGTGCCTTAGTCTCCAGACTGGTACTTATTACTATGGAACGTCATCCTACAACCATAGGTATTGTGGGAAGGGACCATTTTGCACTGGTTTCAAGAACACACTTTGGCCTCTAGCAGGAGCACCAAACCCCCCATGGCTTTAAAACCATATAAAACTGGTGCAATCTGTCCTGCGACGAAGGCCTGGCCAGGTCCCGGAACACAACCTCCTGGCCTTGAGGTGGGAACCCTCCCTGGTGAGTTTTCCCTGACACAAATGCATCCTGCCTTGAGTTAACACAGCCACAGCCATTTCGGTCCTGTGGAAATAATGATTTGCAGGAGCACAGCTTGCTGGGAGAGCTTGCTGAGATTTCAAACATGTGGCAATTTATGAGTGTCAGCGTCAGGAGGTTCTCTCCCTTAAAAAAATACAAAACACAACCCTTGTGTGGCAAAACGTGCTGTGCATTAGAGTTGGAATCCCCCTAAGGCTTTACCACCATGGCTGTCCGACAGTGACTGTGTGGACGCACGGATCTCCTGGTGCCTTTTCTTTCGCTGTCTGCCGGGCAAACGCACTGCAGTGGAAGCAGCCCCTGAGATGCCTGTAAAGCGCAAACCTTTTTGCAGTCTATCTGGCATACCTGAAAGGAGATCATCTGTACCATCCTATCTGTCTTCTGAAGTCTACCAGTGAGATTCAACTAAAAGATTTTTCCTGAGAAGATACATTAGTGAAGGCCTTGTCTGGTCATGCTATAAAGGTAAAGGTTTCCCCCACAGGTTGTACTTCTTGCAGTGACTGGCCGTAGGGTGCAATGCTCATCCCTGTTTCTAGTACCATAGAGCCAGCGTTGTCCGAAGACAACTCCATGGACATGTGGTCATGCTATAGAATAGTGATTTTCAACTGCAGGTTAAAGATGTGGCATTAATTATTAATAGGGAAATTGAAGAATTTGAGCCCCCTGCCAACAGGACGGTATGCATTGTCAATGGTAAAAAAACTAATGGTTTTGGCAACTTGAGTATGCCTTGAGATGAAAAAACTGAAAATTATTGCAAGAGGATGTCTACCAACACTATAGAACAATTATTCCCAAACCTTTTAGCACTGGGACCTACTGGATCACCTTGCCTTACAATACCATGAAAAAAAATTCATTTTGCCAGCCGCTCAAGTCTCTGTTTTTATCCTTTTTAGTATAGTGGGAACGGGACAACCTTGAGGAGCATTGGTTGATCTCCATATACATCACATGACAATTCTGGTGGCCATGCATTCCCTTTCACTTGGCTATTGATAAGAGTCGAAGCTTCTTTGGGCACAAGCCTAAGAAAGCCTAAGAAATTTAGGCCAGTCTAACTCACTTGGCCTAACTTTCCGTAATGGTGTCGGAAGGTTGACATTTGCCTGTGCATTGGCCTGACCCTCAGGAGTGGAGCAGAAGTGTCTTACTGCGTTTTTGTTACAACCCAGATCAGCACAGGACTTAGACTTAGGCTGCCTAAGTGGAGGTTGGGATTGCAGGATAGGTCAGTATTTTGTTTAACAGTTTATTATTTTGTAATAAAAATGTAACATAAACCCATTTTAATTACCCCCATCAAATTTATTCAATTGGAAGGCAATCATAGCATTTTTCTGCCCTCAGTTTGCCTAATGTGTAGGCCAGAGGTCCCTAAAGTTTTGGGCCATCAAATATCCGGCACACTGTCAAGGGCTCGGAAAAAAAATTAATATAAAATTTAAATAAATACATTGGAAATGGAACTTAGATGAATGGATTAATGAATTCATTAATGAATTCAGATTTCCAGGATTTCTGTAAGCAGGTAAAAAACCGACACTTAAATGACTCCAAGTTCCCCCACCCTGCCATTATATTTCCAGTTGTGTTTGTGCAAACAAGGTCAGAGGCTCTTAGGGAATCAGAGGCTGGTCGCAGTTGGCCCCTGGACTGAGGTTCGGAAACCCCTGGTGTAGACTGAGGACGCAATCCAGAGTAACTACGGGGAGTCCTTGCTCCGGTGTAAGAACAATTTACTCTGGATTGCAATATGAATTTCCCATAGGTTTTCCCTAGGTGGTGCAGTAACTATGGGTGCACGTAATGTCTCTTACGTGCTCCCAAAGTTACTCTGGATTGTAGGGTGAGTCTAAATAGCTTTGAGAAAAGCTGTGTGATGATGATGATGATGTTGATGATGATGATGATGATCCAATTACTATTGTGTCCCACGGCAGAGCAACTTTTTGGCAAGCATTGCCTTGATGTTCAGACCCTCTCCCAAGATGCTTGCAGTCTACGTTGCAAAACAAATGAGATGGATAGTACAGTCCTAAGCATGTCTACTCAGAAGTAAGTCCCATTGTGTTTATTGACTTATTTATTTATTTAAAAGATTTCTATCCTGCTTTTCCTCTGTAGACAACAGATGCCCAAGACACTACTTACTCCCACTACTTACTCCCAGTACTTCAATAGTACTTACTCCCAGCAAAGTGTGGTTAGGATTGCAGCTGAAGACTCATAAAAATAAAGCCAGAGAGAAAAAATAGAGTCACTTAAATTCTTTTACAGGCTACCTTTCAGATTCTCCCAATCAAAGAGCGAAAATTGAAAACCTTTAGTCGGCTACCCACATTGTACCCGGAGAGAGGAAATAAAAACTCCATTTCCAAACAGCAAATGGAAAGGGGGGGGGAAGCACATCAGGCTTTCTGGAGCTCTAAACGTGCCCTGTCATCGTTTATTAACTTATTTGCTCAAAGCCTCAGGAGAATAAGGCCTTGTTTTGTCTGGATTCCTGACTAAGCCTCCGCACAACAATGCCAATTTCGTGTTTTGGTGGCCGCGTTTACTCGTGGTGACATGTGAGCCCCTACCGTTAGTGGGAAAACATGTTGCGGGGGGCTACTAGCTGTTTAGCAACACAGGCGAAGGCCCCGGCGCTGTTGATCCCCAGGCTTTGAACAAAATTACTTCCTTTAACACACGACCACCTTAATTATGTGCTCGGAAACAGAAAGCAGGTCAGACAATTTGTCCCAGGACGTCATAATTCCATCAGTACAATGCTGACATTATCAGAGATTTATGGATGGAATGTCATAATTATTTTTTTAGTAAACAGATCAAGCCTGGCTAATGGGAGGAGGCTGAAAGTAGTAATTAGCTTCTCTGGAAACAACCCTGAGAGATGAGGAGTTATGAACAACAACAGAAAAAAACTTTTAAAAAGCCCCTGCTATTTCAGGGATAGCTTGCAATTCTAGCAGATTTTTCTTCTGCAAGGAGGAAAGGGTTACGGGGTCTCCATTGCCATCCTTGTTGCTTGCCAGTGGCTTCTTGTTTCCTGAATTATTAGACCAGTAGGAAAGTTGGTACTGTTATTTGTTGCACATTAACTAGGAAGGAAAAGCCGGAACAGTTCCAAAGACGGTGTCATTAAAAACCAGAAGTTTGGCAGTGGCTCTTAGAAAATCCTTTGCTTCTGGCTAACCAGGTGATTGTATAGAAAGGTCCCAGCCGGGGCTGGTAGGATTTCCAGCTGGCACTAAAATTTTTGAAAAAGGGAATTTCAGAGCATATGTGGAAGTTGAAGCAAATATCAAGTTACTCCCCCCCAAATCATCTGACGTTTAGGGGAAGCTAAATTTGTGGAAAGCAATGATTTCCTATCTGACGGTGACGGCAGACCACTGTGCCCGCACTTGGGACTGTTGTGGACCATCAAGTGCACAGACACGGAAGCCACACGTACAGCCACAGTCAGCACACCACAACCAACGGTGATCAGATTGCTGTGATATTAAGTCAGTCCAATTGAAGGGAGGATTAGAGGGCTCACAAAAGCTCCAGCAAAGTTACAAGTGCATGGTGCTCCACTCACTTGCCTACTGCTGGGCCCAATCGGCATGTAAAACATCTCCAAATATATATATTTTATATATCTTCTTCTTCTTCTATATATATATAAAAGAGAAAAGTCACTCACTGACTGACTCACTGACTGACTCACTCATCACCGCCCTGCCAAAACCGTTGGGCCTAGAAGCGTGAAATTTGGGGTGGGTGTTCCTTCCATGACGGAGGGGTGCACTAAGAACCGGTTTTCGGAAATTCCAACCGGAAGGGGGTGAAAAGGGGCGCAACGCGTTTTCCTCCCTATACTTTGCATTGAGAATTGCTGACTCATCAACATTCTGCCCCAACTGCTGGGCCTGAAGCAGGGAATTCTGGGAGTTCCTTCTGTCACCTGAACACCCACCAAGAACCATCTGGAGAAATTTAACCCTTCAGGGGCTGAAAGGGGGGCAAAGTGTTTTTGTCCTATACTTAACATGGGAGACTGAATAACATCCAGCCAATTTGGTGCTCGGTGTCTGGTGCAGTGGGGGGGGGGATGTTGTTTGGAGGAAGAGGTTGCACTGGCAAGGATGCTGCGCATGGGAGGAAGTTGCGCATGGGGAATGATGCGCCTGGGGGAAAGTTGCGCATGGGGGAAAGTTGCGCATGTGGGAAAGCTGCGCATGGGGATGATGCGCATGGCGGAAAGTTGCGCATGGGGGAGGTTGCACATGGGATGATGAGCATGGGGGGATGATGTGCATGGTGGAAAGTTGCGCATGGGGAAGTTGCACATTGGGAAAGTTGCGCATGTGAGAAAGTTGCGCATGTGAGAAAGTTGCGCATGGGGGATGATATGCATGGGGGATGATGCGCATGGGGAATGTTGCGCATGGGGGAAAGTTGCGCATGTGGCAAAGTTGCGCATAAGGGGATGATGCACATGGGGAAGTTGCGCATGGGGGAAGTTGCGCATGGGGGAAAAGTTGCGCACGGGGAATGTTGCGCATTGGGGAAAGTTGTGCATGGGGAAGTTGCGCATGTGGGAAAGTTGTGCATGGGGGATGGTGCGCATGTGGGAAGTTGTGCAGAGGGGATGATGTGCATGGGGGAAATTTGCGCAGGGGGAAAGTTGTGAATGGGGGAGGTTGTGCATGGGGGATGATGAGCATGGGGGGAATTTGCGCATGGGGGATGTGCATGGGGGGATGATGCATATGGAGGGATGATGCACATGGGGAAAGTTGCGCATGGGGAAAGTTGCGCATGGGGGATGATGTGCATGGGGGAGTTCCGCATAGGGGATGATGTACATGGGGGAAAGATGCGCATGAGGGATGTTGCGCATGGGGGAATTTGCGTATGGCTAAGTTGCACATGGGGGATGATGCACATGGGGGATTATGCACATGGGGATGATGCACATGGGGATGGTGAGCATGGGGGGAAGTTGTGCATGGGGGAAAATTGTGCATGGGAGAAAATTGCGCATGGGTGGATGATGTGCATGGGGGGAAGTTGCACATGGGGGAAGTTGCACATGGGAGATGATGCGCATGGTAGATCCTACCTGTTTCTATGGGTTCTAGTTTCTGACCTGGTGGGTTGGTACAAGCCTGTCTGCTGGTACCACAATCCTCTGTGCTGTTGCAAAGTGCCTTACCGCACTTTTGCTGCAATGCCAACTTTGGAATGTGCTGTCAGGTTCATGACATGTAACCATCCAAGACATTTTCAAAGATTTATTAAAAACAACAACAGGTTACTAAATTCATATACATTTCCTACGTGAAAACATTGCTTTCCAGCTTTGTAAAGATATAAACAGTACAGTCCTAATAGTGTTTACTCAGAAGTAAGTTCCATTGCATTCAATGGGCTTACTCCCAAAAAAGTTCTCTTAGGATTCCAGCCAAAGTATCTAGAAAGTAGGATACCTGCAAGAATTCTGAACAAATCCCAGTTATTTGAGAGTTTTGGTCATTATCATGCATATGGGGAAGTTGCGCATGCACCAGATAACACGACACCCATAAAGAAAATTCATAAATTGGACCGATTTAGAAAGTTTGCTTGTCAGTTTATAAATGACAGATCTTTTGACAAAGAAAAGTTGAACAAGAAGTGCAATTAAATAAAAAAATCTATCTTTTGTGGTAAGAATTTTTTTAAAAAGGAAAACTCAGAGTAAAATAATTGTGATGAGAAACAGAACAGGAATTGAAATATGTATGGGGAAAAAAACCTTCAATCTACCAGCCTTAGAGCACAATCCTAACTATGTCTACTTAAAAGTAAGCCCCATTTTTAATGGGTCTTACTCCCAGGAAGGCGGCTTTAGGTTCGCAGCCTTAATCCACAGCTATTTTTTTTGACAGAGTCCATCCAGATCAATGAAGTGTCCGGTTAGTTTAGAGAAGTGATTTTCAGCCTTTTTCACCTTATGGCACACTTAACAAGGGACTGAAATTGTCAAGGCACAACATCAGTTGCTTTCACAAAGGCGCACCAGACTGTTCGAATCCCCCAATTTTCCTATTAATTAATGTCAATCTCCAAATTCCTGTGGCACACCTGAGGACTATCTGCGGCAGACCAGTGGACCATGGCACACTGGTTGAAAATCACTGGTTTAGAGCATCATAGAAGAACATTGTAATATAGTTTGGAATACTATGCATAATCTTGGTTGCTTTATCTCAAGATTAATAGTGTACAGCAGACCAAGCGTACTGTGCTCAGGGCAGTGATCTCTTCTTCTGTCTCTCTTGGGTGTCACCATCTTGGATGGATTGAGATCTCATTCAGTCCAAGTTCATGGTGCTTGGGAGACAAAGGAAATGGATGCTGTAGCACCTCTGTGAGTTTACTTGAGTGCTTTTAGGAACCACAGTGCAAAGTTTGGGACCCACTCATGTAAAGCAAGGAAATTCTTCCAAAAGGGCAATCAAATGAGATAGACATCGAAGCCCGTAGTGGTGGGCTTCAGGGGGTTTGCACAGGTTCTATAGAATGCTTTGCTAATGAGTGCCTGGTCCTGAGAACCGGTTACTAATGGGGCATAGAACCTGTTGTTAATTTAGGTTATTGGGACATATAACCTGTTGTTAATTTATTTGAATCCCACAACTGCAAAGAACCCAATCCTAACCCCCAATCTTGGCATGTCCTGTGACAGCCTGGGGGTGTCACCAAAGTGCTGTAAGGCACATCTGCACCACTCCTGGGGGGGGGGGGGTTAGGCCAGTGCAGAAACATTCACTGACCTCCTCGCATCATCACATGTGAATTGTGGTATCCTAAATTGGTTAGGATTGCACCCATAGACATTAAAAGAGAAGAGTGGGTGGAAGGCAGACCAGTAAGCAGACTGAGTCTAGGTAGGGGGGAGGAGGTGAAACCTGCTTCTCTCTCTAAGGCCTGATCCTAACCACCCCCTCTGAACACCCAGGCATTATATAAGCCTACTTGGATCTGTACCAATGATTTGGCTGTTGCAGATCAAATAGCAACATTGCAGTGATTAGGGCATTACTACTCTGGGTAAGGGAGCATAAATCCCCTTATTATTTATTTATTTATTTAATCAATCAATCAATCAATTATCCCGCCTTTCCTTACCTGCAAGAGGGAGCTCAAGGCGGCTAACATCAATCAGAAAAATAAAACACCATTGAAATGGATCATGAATAGAGATTAAAACATAATTAAAATACAATTAAAATACAATTAGATTTAAAAAAACTGAGAACAATTAAAACAAACAAAAAAAATTTGTTAAAAACAATACAATAAAACAATAAAACTGCCCCCCAACCTCTGCCCCATTTAAAAAGCTTTTTTTTAAAATAAAAGGTTTTAAGTCTCCACTTGAAGCTCTGTATTGAGGGAGCTTTCCTCAGTTCTAAGGGGAGGGAGTTCCAAAGCCGGGGTGCCACCACCGAGAAGGCCCTATCACTGGCCGCCACACCTCTCACATCTCTTAGTGGTGGACCAGTCAGTAGGGCCCCCTCAGATGACCTTAGGTGACGGGTCAGATTATACAGAAGAAGGAGGTCCCTCAGATACCCTGGACTTGAGCTGTTTAGGGCTTTGAAGGTTGTGTGCTCTCAGTCTTCAAACATTTGCTGGACCAGATGGCTGGCATGTTTCAGTATTTGATTGGGAATAACTGGGAATTTTTTTTAAAGTTTCTATTATATAATTTTCCAATGGAAGGTGTCTGCTTGCTTGGGTGAGTGCGAACAAACCCCGACCAGAATTCTTTTCGGATTCATAAGCAATCCTAAAGACACTTTCCTGGACATAATGGGGCTTACTTTTGCATAGACATGTTTAGGATTGTGCTTGCCCATACTGTGTTTTTTCAATCCACCTAGAAATCTTGATTTTTGTCTTCCTCCTCCTCCTCCTCCTCTTCTGAGAACCCATCCAAGCCTGATGTTGTACATTTGTAGTTACGATTTGTAGCTAAATTGAAGGTTTTCTTTTTGGTTCAGTGATGCTGAGGTTCTTATTACACTGTCCCCTTGTTTCTAAACTAATTTCTCAGGAAGGTTAATAGATAGCACGATGCTAAAGGCTGGAGCAACACAGCAGGGATCCTGTTTCCATAAAGCTTTCTCAACCTCCTTGCATTTATTTTCCTAGGCGTTTTTACTGTTTATTTTCAATTATTATTATTTTTTCTCCTCGATATAGTTCAAAACACTAGGTTGCAGGCTGGCAAGAGGGATTCAATGTTTCTCAGATTCAAAGGCTCCTCAGAGACGTGATCGCAGCTTGTTTGGGAATTCACAGTAATGTCTTGTGAATGCTGCCCAGCTTCACGCTGTGAAGGGCACAGCAAGTTCAGAGAGAATCGTTGAGGGTTTTGTGACTCAGCATTGAAAATATTCAGCTTGGGAAGCAGGCAGAAATCCAGCTTGATGTGATGTCAACTTCCCCTTGCTATAGAAAGTTCCGCCAACGAATATGCAACCAGCTTTGATGGCAAATTACCAGTCAGATTTGACAACGGCTAAGAGGACAACAGCCACATCTGCTAGGAATGCGCAGAATTCCTCTTTTTAAAAAATAAGTCCCTTTTTAAACCAGCATGCCAGATGTTTCTCCTGGCATGCCCCAAATTCACATGAACTTTCACGTTGTATGACATTTTGGTCCAACCATACTGGCATCACCACCAATGTTTCTGTGATGAAAATAGGGAATGCGTGTGGTTATCACATTTTCATAACAAGGATCACTGTATGAGCTCCCTACCATTCTGACAGTCACTGTCCCCATCTGCTATCGTGGTAGGAGTTGTGCACTCATTTTCAGAATACTGTATATGGAAATATACCAAAAAGAATTCAACACATGCCTTTCCTAATCTATTACTTAGAAGATGCTTCCCTTGTTTATGAAAGGCCTTGAGTCACCCCAGCTGCTACTCCTGGGGTCAGGTTGCCATGTGTCCCAAAAACAGGGACAATCACGATTTTGGGGAATTGTGTTCACATACAAGGAAAGAGGGTCCTGTCCCAATTTTGTGGAAGAGAATTATGCAGGCCTCCATCAGTCTTGGAAGACTATGGTATCGTGCTCGGCACTGCATACGCTGCATTCGAAGCACGACAGCCTGGGTTAAATTGTTAGGGAGGATAGGCTGTTACCCAAGCAGCAAATCCCCCCTCTCCACGTCACTGAATTAGTCTGATGGAAAGGCAGAGCCAATACGATTGGATCCAGCTGGTGTCGCAGAGCTGGGCTAAGGACAGGAGCTCACCCTGTCTTGTGGGGCCGACCCGGGTCTCGAACCCTGGCCTGCTGGTTAACAAGCACAGTGTCTTAACCACTTGAGCATGGCAACACTATCTTGGGGTGACTTAGCCATAAAGAATCAAGTTCTTTAGCCATAAAGAATCCAGTCCCTTGCTTGTCATTAGGGGGTTTGTATGCACGAGTGTCCAACAACCCATCTTGTCCCAAGATCCAGAAGAGCATCCATACAGCTCTAATTTTGGGAATTCAGTTCACTACCAGTAATTCTGACAGTTTACTGTCACAGATGCTTGCAAATAACAGAAAAATAATATTATTTTAATTACAATACTAATTGGAGGTATGAAACAAACTGGGATCCTTTGAATCGTACCAACAATTAATTGAGGCCCTTGAAATGGATCCTATTCAAAGATCTCATCCTTGAGTTCTTAGCACAGGACACTCTTCATAGGATTTGAGAAAAGTAATTCTTACATGGAGATATTCAATCAGGTCTCTCTCTATGAAATACAGCTGGTTTGTAAATTGGAGTACTAACACCACCAGCATTGTTACAGTGTTAAATAATACACATTTTCAAATGCAACAGTAGCAGAACCAAAAGAAAAGTGAAATTATATAGGATAAGGAAAAGGTGTTTCATGGGAATAAATGTAGGTAATTAGCACTTCTGCAATGCCTTATCATCTTCCAAATGTTGTGCAAATATTGCCTTTTCAGTTCCCACGACACCCTTTACAAATTGGGTAAATATTAAACTTGCATTGTGCCGTTATTATAATTTTAAAAAATGAAAATCTTGGAATTGAGAGAGAAATTAAGCTACTGTGTATGGTTTTTATATCATGCATGCATGCATTTGGCTGTGTGTTAGGCCTCGTCTGTAATCAGTTTATAGTCCTAATAGAAAGCTGGCCTCCGTCAGTCTTGAGAGACTTTGGTATCATGCTCGGCGCTGCATACGCTGCATGCGAAGCACAAAAGCGTGGGTTGGATTGTTATGGAGGATAGGCTGTTACCCAAGCAGCAAATCCCCCCTCTCCACGCCATTGAATTAGTCCAATGGAAAGGCAGAGCCTATACGATTGGATCCAGCTGGCGTCGCAGAGCTGGGCTAAGGACAGGAGCTCACCCTGTCTTGTGGGGCCGACCCGGGTCCTAATAGTTTGTAAATGAAATGCATAGGAATTCCATAGAGTCAGTGCAACTACAGAGAAGGCCCCAATTCTCACCACTGCCCACACCTCTCTGGGTGGAGGCATTCATAAATAGTTCTTCTCAAATGACCTGAGGGTATGAGCCTGATTGTATGGAAATAATTGCACGTTTGTGCCATATTTCTCCAGAATAACTTCAAAAAAGCATCCATTTAGGAAACTCAGAGGTCGGTAGGGGAAATTGATGCTGCCAGTATAGTACTTGAGCAACCCAATCCGAACCAATTTAGCCCAGAATCACTCAAACATCTCCCCATTTCCCATCAGGGCATGGGAAGGCTGGCGCACACCTGTCCACTGGCCTAACTCCCAACGAGTGGTGCAGAAGAGGCTTAAAGCACTTTTGCAACACCCACATCCAGTATAGAACTTGTGCCAGCCCAACTAGGCATTAAGATTAAGGGTTTTTTTCCTTAAAAATAAGCCAATGGGATAATTTGGATCAAGGCATGGCATGAAGGAAGGGGTCTTGTCCTTCATACAATGGCCCCCAGTACAAATACAAATACAAATAATACTAATACTAATAATAGATTTGTACAGGGGAGGTAATAGGATTTGTACCTATTTTGTATCTGAACATTTACTAATTGTACTTGCACATTTTTGACTCCGTGTCTAATAGCAGATTTAGGGGATGGGGGAAATTTGATTCAGGGGATCAGTATCGGAACAAAGATTGTCCCTACAATCCAGAGTAACTATGGGAGCACATAAGAGACATTACGTGCACCCGTAGTTACTGCACCACCTAGTAAAAACCTATGGGAAATTCATATTGCAATCCAGAGCAAGTTGTTCTTACACCGGAGCAAGGACTCCCCGTAGTTACTCTGGATTGCACCCTGTGACACCAACTAATTCTTTTTAAATTCTTCAATTCTAATTTATTCAGCATTCTAGGAATGGTTTTGCAAAATCACTGAAATTATATAACTAGAATCTTGTTTATTTGTTTGTTTGTTTAGACATCTCAGTTGAGACGGTACTGTTTACTGCTGCATAATCTCCTTCCAAATGATTCCTTGTTTACAATGTGATTTGTGCATTTTCTTACGTAAGCCAGAATTAATACGCCCCCTCCCCACCGAACAGTGAAGAAATATGCCGTATTATGTTTTTATGGCATTGAGTTAGGCCCTGCTGTATGTCTTCCTTAACTCCGTAATGGCATCCAAAATTGTCAGACAGAACTGAGAATAAACCAAGACAAATGCTTTGATTAGGAGAAGGCAATAAAGCTCTCTGGATCACGGACACACCTCTCGCCAAAGCACTTGCTTCCTGTATACTGGGAAGGGATGCAGACTTTATGTAGAGTTTGCAGGCTGCAGAGTTTTGAAACAAGAGTAAGATTTGCATCACAAAGACTATGCAGAGAGTGGCATGCCAGCTGCAGTGGAGTCAGGGCTTCACTGGAGAAACTGGATGCCTTCCAAAGAAGAGTGTTTTGACCACAAGCAAAATGTACCTGTTCAGGTTGAAAATCCTGTGGCTTGAAGGTGATGGCTATGGCCCTGGGTGTGATCGCATTCTCAGATTCAGTATATATGCTAGTTACATAAACCTATAGTTGGAAAACAGAGAGCAAGGCATTATTGCCCATGCTTTGGAAACTTCCAGGTTAGACTACTGCATGTTGTACTTTATACAGGGTAACTTTATAATGAACTTTATACTGGGCAACCCTTGAAGGCAGTTCAGAAAAATTAATGGGAAAAGAGATTCATAGAGATTCAAAAGAGATTCAAGAGATTCCTGTTCCCCTTTCCTCCTCTGTAGTGTATCACAGGTATAGGCTGCCCATTCTTTTTTTTCTGGCCTCTGTTCAAAGTGTTGCTTACCTTTTAAAAGACACAAGTGCACAATCCTAACCATGGCTGCAATCCTAAAGACACTTTCCTGGGAGTAAGACCCATTGAACACAGTGAGGCATACTTTTGAATAGATATGGTTAGGATTGTGCTCAAAGTCTACTCAGAAGTAAGCCCCATTGTGTTGAATCCTAATGTTATTGAATCCTGTTAATGAATGAATCCTGTTAATGTTATTTGTTGTCAGGATTTCTTAGTAGTTCTTGCATAGTTGTATTTTATACTATAAGCTCTCCAAAAGTAATTTTGGCTGCAATCCTAAAGACACTTTCCTGGGAGTAAGACCCACTGAACACAATGGGGCTTACTTTTGAGTAGACATAGGATTGTGATCTGTGTCAAAAAAATGTGGAAAAAGAAATTATATCGTGGATCAAAAGCCAGTGGTGATTTTTAAAGTCCATGATCAGTTGATGCTTTGAAATAAAAGTCTGTTCTGTTCTGACTTTCCTTCCTTGTTTCTTTTTAGCAATGATGTGGCAAACAGTTTTTATCGTTCAGATATGGGAAAGATGATATAGATAAAATATCTCAAAAAGAATTATGATCTATGGTAGTAACTAGGTTGTAAAGTTTGACCTTATGAATCCGGTAATGCGATGGCCGTTGGGGACCCGAGGCCTATGGTATTTGCAGGGCTGGCATTGTGAATCCCTGGCTAAGATATAAAAACAACCGAACTTATCTTGAGAATAAAATAAAAGTTTATTTCTTCTCATCTATCCAGAGGAACAGTGTCGAAGGACACTTGTGACTTATAAAAAAGAAAGAAAGCATAATTTTCTTCTTCTGCTGAGGTTGATTCCAGTTATGTTCTCCCTTTCACTACCAAGAGGAATGCAATATGGAGAGCCCAGGCAGTTCCTAGAATTCTTAGGACCCAATCCTGAAGTTCCATATACTGTACTGTATTAAAAACAGAAACATAGGGAGATGAAAGTAGCCTACCAGATGTAAGGGGTGCATAAGACAACAAAACATCTGCATCCTGGTGCCACTCCTTTGCATCTGGCATTCAAAGGTAGCCTACTTCTATAACCAGGAGGCTATACATATCCATCATGGTTTGTGACCTCCGATAGACATTTCGGGCAAAATCCATAGCAGTTACGGGTCCAAGCAGTTACGTCACCCTCTAGTATCATCTTATGGAAAGTCATCTTAATTGCTCCAGAGCAAGGGGCTTAATTTCACTTTAGGATATAGGCCTTCCTCTGTTAATCTGCCCAATACTCTTTTAAAGTATTGGCATCTAGGCCAGATGCCATCATCACATCCTATGGCAGTGGGTTCCAAAGATTAATTACATGCTGACAAATAAATATTTTATTTTGTTTATTCTAACTCTCTTGACACTCAGTTGTACTAGATGTCCCTTTTAGTAAATGTCCCCTTCATTGCTGAGAAATATAGTAAATAGAGTCTCCCTGCCAATGGTCTAGTACCCTTATTTTAAAACCCACCCTCATATGTAGTCAGCAAGGCCCAGGAATAGTGGTATTTCAGCATCTCTGCCAACGCTCAGTCCACTATCATTGGCTTTTGCCTGTGTTTATTGTTGCTTTAATTCTAGCTAAGTGCAGATGTGTGTGAGTCAGCAATAAAACCGAAAATTAGCATCCTTCAGTGGGAAGAAGCTGTTGGAGGATGCATTCCAATAAATAACATTACAAGGTCTCATTATTTATCCTTTACCCATCATTCATTATCGCATCTTCTGCTGCTGCTCTCCATTCCAGAGTGTTTTACTATCTGACTGGCACCTGGCAAGAACAGCTGGACAATGTCTTCATTAAATATGGAGCACTGTTTTCCTTAGAGGCCTTTAGTTCATATATCCCATGCAATTGCCAGAAATGCCCTCTCTGCAGTTATTCAGACCTACCAGCCATGTGACGCCTATAAAAGAAAGGAAATTCAGTGGAATAAGAACCAGAAAAATTGCTCTTTGCCCTAAATCAAGGGTGGGTTGACCCTAATCTTGCATCATCTACATTGCTGTTGTTTTTGCTATTAATATTATTATTGTGCTTTGCATGAGAAAAATAAATATGCCTCCTATACCGGTATATACTGACTAGCTGAAAGTTGCCCAGGAAGCTTTATGACTGAGCAAGGATTTGAACCATGATCTTCCATGTCTCTGTCCAGCACTCAAACCACTGGTACACAGTTGCCTTTTAGACAATGTTTCCCAAACGGCTTTCTATTTCCCCTAAAACAGCAATTTTCAATCTTTTTAAAACCTCAAAATTACTGAAAAAGGGATAAAATTAGAAAGACACATCATCAGTATTTTTACAATTTAGGAGGTACATCATGCTGATATGGGCTCACAAACCCCATGGCTCTACAAATATATATATCTCCCCCAAATTCCTATAGTGCACCTGCAGACTATTTGTGGCACAACAATGCACCATGGAATAGTACTTAAAAATTGCAGCCCAACAACAATGAAAAAAAAATTATTTTAAAAAGTGCAATACAGTAGAACATCTTTAAGTTGACCGCCCAAGGGACTGGAGGAAATTGGTCAACATAAGGGCTTCAGGGGGTTCTCACAGGTTCTATAGAACCCTTTGCTAATGAGCTCCTGGTTCTGAGAACCAGGACATAGAACCTGTTGTTAATTTATTTAATCCCACCACTGGTTAGCTCACATGAGGAAGGGGTTGTGCTGATGTTGCTCCTGGAAGGAGAGATTTCTTGGTCCAGGATCAAGACTTTTAAATGGAATAGATTTTTACAGGATTGGTCATAATGATGACCGACAATCTTTTGTCCTACTTTTTATAAGGGCACAAATGGCTGCGGTGGGTGGATGGGGGGAATTCACGCACCACCTTTCCATCCATAAAGGGGGAGATCCTAATGGGTGGAAGGAAGAAGAAGCAAAAAAACCCCACAGTATGCATTTGCAAAATATTTTGAGAAAAACAGATCTCCGAGGAAAAAAGTAGCATTTTAGAGGGTTGTGGTTCCTCTTTTCATGAGGATGGGAACTAGTCAGGCAAAGATGGAGTCCACTTTGCAGCATCCCCCAAATCACAATAATTAGTGGCAATGCTCTAAGTTCATTTCTATAAAAAGCGAGAGGGAGGGAGGGAGCTGAAAGTCTCAGTGTTTAGACAGCCCTACAATCCCCCTTGTGACCTTACTCTGATATTTTACAAAACATTAATCTTCTTGCCAGCAATTATAAAGAATACAGTGATGTAGCTGGGAGTCAGTGAGTGAGTAATAGTAATTCCATTGTTCTCTTTTATTTATGCCTTGGCTGTACCAGGCAGATGAGGTAAGTTGGGCTTTTTTAAATGTGATTATTCCAAACTGGCAATACATAAAGGCCAATTACACAAATATCTGTCTGTTGCTACAGTGAGGGTTTACACCTCCTTCAGTTCCTGATCAAAGTGTTTCAACATTTTATTATGAAAACATGGGGGGGGGGAGTATTTGAAAGAGAACGTTCTCCCCCAGTCTTTGTTCGGATATGAATTAGTGGCTTCAAAGTTTAAAAAAAAATAAAAATTGGTGTGCAGCAGTGACATTTCCTTTTGACCCAAGGACTAAAACAAGGTGTTGCGCATTAGTTCTTAAAGGTGACGACTGGCTCAATAATGTGCTTGTCGGCGCATGGAGCAGCTTTTCAGTTGAATAGAAAACGGCAGCTGCTGATTTAGTTTCATACAGAAAGTACCAGATGCAAACTCTGGTAACTCCGGTTAAAGCAATCTTAATCAGCTGTTGCCAGTCAGTGCGGACCTTGCTGGCTTACACCGGGCAGTTTCATATATTTGCATTATTAAAACATCCCCCACATTAAAAAAACTATGTGTTTAGGGATGGGTTTTCCTCACTGCAGGTCTTTGAGAGTATGTACCAACTCACCTATCATTGGGGAGGATCCCAGGGTGACCATATAGAATGGAGGTCTGCCTTGAAGCATTGCACAGAAGAGGGAATTTAGGCAGGTGCTGCTATTTAAAGCCTTCTATATTAAGCATAGAAGTAGACATGTATGGAGGACGTGCATAGACATGCATGGTAGACATGTCTACTTGCATAGTAGACATGCATAGTAGACATGCATAGACATGCTCAAAACAAGATAGAAGGCATCAGGGACATCTAGCAGGAAGCAGGTGCTGATTTTGACCTTTAAGGCCCTTCATGATTTGGGACAAGGCTATCTAAAGGCTATCGCTTTGATTAAAGACTGAGGAGCAATCCGAAATGTCCAGAAAAGCAGTATATAAATGCCTAGTTGTTGTTGTTGTTGTTGTTGTTGTTGTTGTTGTTGTTGTTGTTGTTGTTGTTGTTGTTGTTATTATTATTATTATTATTATTATTATTATTATTATTATTATTATTATCTAACGGACTACATTCCCCATACCTACTTGCCTGTGTTAGGTCTCCTTCAAATGCCAGCTCTCTCCCATGTTAGAGGGGTGATGGCTTGGGACAAGCCTTCTCTGAAGTGGCACCACAATGATGGAATTTCCTTGCATGGGAATGAAGAACTACTCCTTCCATCATGGATTTTTGGTGAGGACTCAAAACATACCTATTTCATCTGGCCTTTGGTGGATAGGTGGCTATCTGGTTTTGTTAAGAAATTCTATGCATTTTTGCACTCCCCCAGAACTCCCACAAACTTGTGTTCATGGTCTTTGGACAAAACAGCATGACTGTTTCACAACTCATTTATCAGAATTGTGTATTGGACCACCACCATTTATTAGATAGGAAAATTATTGAATTTTAACAATTCCAAGCAGTCTCTTCTTGCTCGTTTTTAGACACCAATGACTTTTGGTGATGTTTTATGGTTTTGACGCTGGCTCCCCCAGATCTGTGTTCAGCTCCCGAACAACTACACTGGAGTTGTCCAATTCATTTTATTCTGATGGCCAATTATCATTCATGGTGCTGCTAAGTCCACAAGTGACATCATTAAGCAGAAAATGACATCACTAAGCACATGACAGCCAAAAATAAGCATTTTATTCTCACAAAGAAACTCAGCTGCAAATGACAGAAGAGAAAATGTGCAAATCTAGTTCATATTTTCAAAATATGAGAGAGCCAAAAACTGGAAGAGCACAAATAAAAATTGGAGCCAGATAAATTGCTTCTGGGGGCCACATTTGGCTTACGAACCTTGTTTTTTTATACTTCTGCTTAATACCATCCAGGCTCTCTTACGTTTGAAATTTAGACTGCAATCCTAAAGACACTTTCCTGGGAGTAAGACCCGTTGAACACAGTGGAGCTTTCTTTTGAGTAGACATGGTTAGGATTGTGCCCTTAAAGCATAAAGTATAATTTAAAGTCAAATGAAATATAAATTTACAGTATAAATTTATACTTTGACTCCTCCACCAAAATATGTACAATTAAATTGGATTCACGTTCAAAGATTCACACACAAATTCTCCCACTTTTTACAAAAATAAAATTAAGTAAAAATAAAATTAACCCAGTAATACATTTCAAATAAAATTAACCCAGTAATACATTTCAGCAATGGCTCCCACCTGTGGTCAGGATTGCCCAGCTTGTAAAGCCACCATCTCAACATGCTTCTGAGATAAACAGACAAAAGAGAGAATTCCAAGTGGAGGCTTAAACCCTATTCATAATATCTGGCATTGTCAAGCTGTGTATGAGATATGTAAGACCCCCGACCGTTTGGAAACCCTCACCATGTCTTGGCACAATGGAACAAATTGGAAGCTCAGCTGGAACCTTAACCTTTTGTCCTTATTAATAAGATGTTTCAAGTTATCAGAGTGAAACTCAGGGGGCCAAAATATAAATATCAATGAAGCTGTGGCTGTGAAATGCAAACAGATTTTCAGGGGGTGCAAAACTTCCTTTTTTGAGATGTTGATATCGATATTTCAATATTTCAATTGTGGTTTTCAGTGTATGAATTTACATGTGGGAATGACATATAACATCATTGTGTTATTTGAAAATACCAAGATTTTTTTAAAATTTTAGCCAGAAGTGGTGTGATGCCCCATGTACGTCACCTGTTGCAGCCCATACCCTTTAGTGGCACCACTTTTCTCACTTGTTCCTTCAGGATAGGCAGGGGATGTGCCTTCTCTTTTCTGCCTCTGTTCCAGTTATGCTTATTATTGATTGTGCTGTTTTCAGCTTGTCAATTTCACTTAATGAGCATCTCCAAACTCCGTGCTTACTGTTGCAACTCCACCTCTCTGGGTTGCGTTCTTGCCATTGATCATATGATAATGATTGTCTAGCTGATCTCTCTGCACCAGCTGATTTTGAACTGCAATCTGTGCAGGTTCAAGTGGGATTTCCGCTTTGCTTTTGTTTCCTCCGTCTTACCAATGTTTCTTTTTTGGATGCCTTTCTCCTAAGTTGATTTCAATGACCATTTTTAACCTAAGCCACTTACATGGTTTTGCTTTGATTCTGGGAAACTTAGGTTGGTTGAACATTTGGAGGGATTACAACACACTTTGTGCACAATCCAGAGTAACTATGGGAGCACGTAAGAGACATTATGTCCACCCGTAGTTACTGCACCACCTAGAGAAAACCTATGGGAAATTCATATTGCAATCCAGAATAACTTGTTCTTACTCCAGAGCAAGGATTCCCCGTAGTTACTCTGGATTTCACCCTTTGTGTATCAAACCACTTGGCAATGCCCTTGGTTTTGCATAGCCTCCCTTCTTATCCCAAACACCTGTTCTGTAGTTATTTAGCCAGTCCGGATACAAGCAGAACTGTTGCAAACCTCTTTGGAGAATTTCCATTTTAGAAATGTCCAGAAATGTCTCCAGAAAAGGCGAAGATTCAGATTAATTGCCCCACTTCCCACATGATTAAGCAAAGACGCCCCCACATTCCAGGAAGCAGGTACAACTTGCATTAACAAGGCATCCTCATTCTCAGACATGAAAGGAGGATCTGGACAAATATTGTGCAGATCAGTTCATTGCATTTAATTTTTCTTTATGACATATCTCGTTTACCTATCTTTAAATCCAAGGCTGCTTAGCTTCAGCAAGAGGACTAGACATAACCCAGCTAATGGACCTTATATCTGCAGATCATAGGGACCTTATATCTGGACCTTATATCTACAGACAGGCTGGATTTATAATCTTGCTGCAATGAATCCCAGTTTTGTTTCACGATCAATGACCACCTGGTGAATGCTGAAAGTAGTGAATTGATCCTGGGTGCATAGGATGCTTTTAGCATTAAAATGCAAAGCATTGGATTGGGAATTTACTGTCATATAGGAGTTGCCTATCAGGAGAAAATCATTTGTTTAAAGATATTGGGTGATTTACCCTACAATCCAGAGCAACTACGGGTGCACGTAAGAGACATTATGTGTGCCCGTAGTTACTGTACCACCTAATGGAAACCTATGGGAAATTCATATTGTAATCCAGAGCAAATTGTTCTTACACCGGAGCAAGGACTCCCTGTAGTTGCTCTGGATTGTGCCCTTACTGGGTGTTTAAAGATATGTAAGACTGTGCACAGATAGATAGATTGATAGATAGATATAGATATAGATATATAGGTGGCACGAGTGGTTAAGACACTGCGCCTGTTAACCAGCAGGGCAGGGTTCGAGACCCGGGTCAGTCCCCACAAGACAGGGTGAGCTCCTGTCCTTAGCCCAGCTCTGTGACGCAGGTGGAACCAATCGTATCGGCTCTGCCTTTCCATTGGACTATTTTAGTGGCGTGGAGAGGGGGGATTTGCTGCCAGGGTAACAGCCTATCCTCCATATCAATCTAACCCAGGCATTCATGCTTCACATGCAGCATATGCAGCACCGAGCATGATACCATAGTCCTTCAAGACTGACGGATGCCTGCTTTTATTGGGTGATTGCATTGCTCACTACAAGGATATCCTGCCAAGAGTGAGCTGTCAGTCAGCGTACTTCACACTAGAATGTCCACAGGATGCATTTGGGATCTTATTTTTCCATTCATAAAATAATGCATTTCCAAATTACCAAAAAATAAAAAAAATAAATCTTTAGGAGTCCACGTGGCCTGATCTCAGTTGGTGATGCAACTCTGGTGATGCAACTCTGAATACTGGCTTGATGCTATGCCTGGATTAAGTCACAAGACATCAAGCCTGATTGTAAGGCCAATTCAGCAGGAAGCTGTGTATATCTTTGCTGACAGACTTGGCCTCCAGAACTGTAGGAGATCAAAGCTCATGAAAAAGAAATCAGTGGAATGAAGCAGTCATTCCCCAGGACTTGGGTGTTACTTTGATTTTCACAGTATCCTCTGTTTCAAGGGAAACTACATATGCTATAGACTGTAGATCATGTGGCATGAGAGAAGAAGGAAAACCATACAATGCTATATATGTCACTATAACTTGGTGACAAACTATAACTGGGCAACATGTAATTTATCTAAGATTCTTAAACCCTAACCCTTGTTTGAAGCAATCGGCAATGTTATGTATTGGGGTCCACAGATCCTAAAGCTGGCCAAACCGGGGCGGGGGGTGTCATTCAATCACTGGCAATCCTGGTTGCTGTGCTGTCCAGCATCATGAATGTATGTCCCAACGTATGTCCTGAAAAATAGGGACAGTCCCAATTTTTGGGCTTGTGTTCCCATACTGGCAAATGGGATAGAGGGTCCTTTCCCAATTTTGTGGAAGAGGATTATGGCAACCCTACATGAATACTTAATGCCACTCCCAACAAGGAAAATACACATCAGGTCTATCTGGGCAGCTTCTGAGGGCCAGAAGAGGCAACATGCAACTTCCTCCAAATCGCCTTAAAAATGTCTCTTCTGCCCTCACAAGCCCACAAAAGGATTTCTGAGGACTTTAAAACATCACTTACATTTTTCAATCAAAAACTGAAAGTGAGCCAAAAGTCTCTTTTTTTGATGGTGATGGTGATGGTGATGGTGTGTGATGAAGACAGTTTCCCTGCCGGTATAGTGCCCTGTGTATTTGCTCCTCTTGACCTCCTTAGGTACTCCTTTTCAATCTCTCCCACCGCATTTGTGTCTAACCCTACAATCCAGAGTAACTACGGGAAGACATAAGAGGCACTTGTTCTAATTGCTCTATGCATTTCCCATAGGCTTCCCATATGTGGCACCATAACTATGTTGGTGTAAAAGGTCCCGTAGTTACTCTGGATTGTAGCCTTAAGTCTGAGTTCTAAATAGACTAGTCTTGTGGAAGTTTCTTATAAATGAACAGTAATTTTACCATAGCATTGTTGGTGCATTGCGGGCTGTGGGTGGCGCAAGTGGCTACGACACTGTGCCTGTTAACCAGCAGGCCAGGGTTCAAGACCCAGGTCAGCCCCACAAGACAGGGCGAGCTCCTGTCCTTAGCCCAGCTCTGTGACGCCAACTGGATCCAATCGTATTGGCTCTGCCTTTCCATTGGACTATTTCAGTGGCGTGGAGAGGGGGGATTTGCTGCTTGGGTAACAGCCTATCCTCCATAACAATCTAACCCAGGCTTTAGTGGTTCGCATGCAGCATATGCAGTGCCGAGCACGATACCATAGTCTTCCAAGACTGACGGAGGCCTGCTTTTGTTGGTGCATTGCACCCCGAGCTATCTGGCCAATACAACATCAGACCGCATCCTTAATTCTACCCCATCACTTTAGAGACATTTAGCATCCCAAGCTTTATGGGCCTCCAGAAAGAAAGGTGGAGGGAAAGTGTGAAAAGTTGTTAAACAGATGGTACATTTTTAGCAAGCCATTAATGCATCCAAGTCATATAAACGACCGCAGATCCATTCCCTCTGCAAAGGTTTTCTAATCAATAGGAAAGAAAAGGCAATTTAATTAAACATTTAAAAGTGCAAAAAGTAGGGGGGGAGGAACCATAAAAGAGCACATTAGGCAAGAAACATTCCCAGATTTTGGATAGCAGTAGAACTGTCGTTGCATCGTCATCTGAAATACATTATATAATTATAAACATACACTGGAAATTGTTTGCTTCCAAGCTCTGAGCAAGTGCAGGCATTCCAGTTAATTACAGTATTTTTTCCCTTTGTTATTCCCTTCCCCCCTCCCGTGTATATTTGAATAAAACAGAATGTAAATGATTCTTGTGCCAAAGGCAACTACCCAATATCCGGAAAGTATATTTTGTGGAACAGGGGATGTAGGCATTTGCTGTTTTTACATTTTTATACCACTTTTCAGTGAACAATCCCAAATGTGGGATATAATCTCATAAAAGAGTCAACATCTCAATAAAAATAATATAAATCAACACAACAAAACAACAGTTAGATAAAGAATGGGGCCAAACTGACAACAGCTTTTTAATTATATTGGAGGTTGGAGGGTGGTGCTGTGTTTTAATATTATTTTTAGTTGGTTTTATAGTAATTTTTAGGATGGGAAGTTTTAAAATGCTTTATACATTTATATATGTTTGTATAATCTAATTGTATTTTAACTATATTTTAATTGTGTTTTAACTGTATTTATGCTATCTATTTTTAATGGTATTTTATTGTTGTTTTAATTGTTAGCCGCCTTGGCTTCCCTTTGGCTAAGGAAGAAAGGTGGGATATAAGTCAATTAAATAAATAAATTAAATAAATAAATAAAATGGCATTGGAGAAGGACTTTCAACCAACGATGGAAGATGGGGGAGGCTCACGTGTTTGGATGCAAATTTCTAAAAATATCTGAGTGTTGACAACAGATTGTCTTATGTTTTAACAATGGCGAAACTTTTGATATCAGGATAAAACCAGTACTAAAAAGTCCAAACTCAGCAGAAGGGCTAGGGTAATGATTCTCAAAGTGTGATGATTCCCAAACAGTGGCAAGATGCATGGTGGGGTGTGCAGAACTGCAGTGTGAGAAAACCATGCACTGGGTAAAGTGTTCTTGCCTGATCTGAGCTACCAGGACATCAGGAAGAGCTAAACATGAGAATCTGTGGTTGTGTTTTTGGATGGGAGATGCCAGTGATGATGGAGTCACTACGGACAGAGTCATAGATGGATGGAGTCACTAAGGAGCTGATTAGTTACATGGTGGGAGAAGTGTGGGAATGTAAAAGAAGGCCAGTCAGGCAAAAACAAAGAAAAAAACAAAAAATAGAGAACAACTTTGAGGACCGGCTCGATTTATGATTGTGATATGTGACAGTGGTTCCCAAAGTGGGGATTGGGACCCCCTCGAAGGAGTTGTGACTTCATTTCAGGGGGTCATGAAAAGATGGGCCCTGCCGTCTTGGAATCTGGCAGTGGATGTTGCCATCTTGGAATGCAGTTCCAAGGATTGCAATCAGGTTGCAATCCATACTTTTATGGGAGAAAGTCTCATTGAATGTGATAGGACTTGGGGATCTCTGGCATCACAGTGGTGTCACTTCCATGTTGAAGACATCACTTCCAGGTTGATGACATCACTACTGAGGGTTCCCAGACTGTCATTCTTAGAAGGGGTCCTGCGCTGAAATGCTTGAGAACCACATCTCTACCACATTCATGGGACATGAAGAAATTCATTATGTCATACTAGTATCTTCAAAAATCTTCACGCCTCTTGGTTGTGTTTTGGTTTGATGTTTGGCAGCAACTGCTCTCAAGTTTGGTTTTAATTTCCAAGTGGTTGCTGAGAAGGTTTGTGGTCAATCTTTTATGATTGGTTAGTTTTGGCAATAGTTGGGACAATGTGATGTCACATCTTGTTTTCATCAGCTGCGTTGCATTCATAGCAAAGGCCCATGTGAACGTTACAGTTTCTGTTTTGTTTTAATTTGTTGTGTTGTGAAATAATTACACATCCAGTAGCTCCTTCCATGTATTTAATTCAAGACACCCAAATCTTGTTATAGATTTTAACATCAGAACTTTATTCTTCTACTGTAAGTGGACATCTAAAAATATGTCATCATAAAGGGTGCTATCATGGGGATCGTGAATTACATGACTGCGCCCTAACATATTTGTATGGAAGGTGTGTTGAAATAATGCCTTGGGGATAGCTCAAGCTCCAACTATCACTGATGGGCCAGAAGCTAATTGGAGACTGGGGCTCCCTGGAGGCCAAATTGGGATTCCCAGAAGACTTCAAATGGCCCATTAGTTTTTGGCTAACCCCTGAGTTAGATTGAGCAAACTAGGGGATACTTAGGTATATAGCTGAACCTGTGTTCAACTGTCATCAAATTTCTTCCAGGACTTTAGCCCCTAGATTTCTAAGACTGGTCACACTGGTCAGTATTCAACCTGACACAAGAGCCTTTCAATTCCAGCGCAAACTCCAATGGGCCATATTACCAGCAACATGTTCTCATTAATTCCTGTAAGGGATGCTGGAGCTTTGACCCTTCATTGTTCTCCTTATCGGGAAGTGGCTGAGTCATCCTATTAAAAAGGCATCACTCACGTAAGTGGTCATTCAGTGTGCCTGGGCTAAAGATAGGTTCAACCTTTTGTAGTAGAAAGGGGGACAGTGAAAAGCTCTGATAATTTTCATTATGAATGGTCATTCAGTTGTGGGGGGAAATAAAGAAGGAAGTTTCTACTCTCCCCATTCTTATATTAATTTTTTAAAAAGGAACTGGCCTATATAATTTAGAAAGAAGGGAATCTTCATTGGAGTGGAATAATTTACAGCCCAATTCTGACATCCAACCACACTGGTTTTGTATGTGCTGCCCAGGAGACAGCCACTGGGAATGCCACTTTGTGACAGTAGTTGTCACTGGCGCTGTGGCCTGCGTGGGCAAGTGCTGGTCCCTCACACTAGGTTCAAAATTCTCCTTGGCCGTGAAGCATCCTGGATGACCTTGGTCCAGTCACTAACTTTCAGCCTCACCAACCTCAAAGGGTTGTTGTGAGACCACAAGCAGGGGAAGAACTGAAACTATGTAAGCCACATTGGGCCTTTGCATTGACTGGCTGCAGCCTGAAACTTAAAAATCTGTCCAGGACCTGCCATCAAACTTATCTGGATCTAACATCAATGTGATGCCAGAGCTCTCCTCCATGTCTACTACCTTTTGTGTTCAATGATAATTACTCACATGGGACAGATTATTAAGTTTGAAAGGGGGTCCAAGGCTCAAATGCCCAAGTACCACTGGGATAAGGAACCCAAAGATTGGATTTTCAGAGTTATGGCCATAGAGGAAGGATATTCCAGCAAATAAACAAATAAATAAATAAATAAATAAACAAACATAAATAATATGGACAAGATTTTCCCTAGTTGATCATAAAGAGGGGAATATACCAGGATATTAAATTTGTGACAGAAACATGGGGGAAATAGAAGGATGTGTGCAAATTATAAACACTGTGATATTGCATTGATCCTAAAATGTGCAAATACTGGAATATGGATCAATTATAGCAGTTCATGCATAAGAATGTGCAATCAAGAAAATCCCCATGTTGCTTCATTTGGAGGTCTGATTCATTTATTTGGCTTATTTTAACAATTTGTTTCGCTCAGTGCCCAATTCAAATGGTTGCTTTGTTCCCATTTTGATTCATCTTTCCATTGTGTCCTGTTGACCTCAGTGGGCAAAATGCAGTTCCCTGCAACTTTGAAACAGAACTTGCTCCGATCAGATTTGATGTCCTGTATAGCATCAGAGGGCTTGGATGGCTAGTGCAACTCAGACTCACTATAGCAGTGGTTGAAATATCCAATGTACCATCAGGGGGCTAATGGATTCCATGCAGAGTCCACTGGAGGGCTTTGCGCCTAGACCCCCAGTAATCTTGCAAGGGAACGAAAGATTGCCGTTTATGTAAGTGTTGACTCAAAGCAAAACAAATAGTGAAACAAAGAGAGGAATTGTCTGGGGTGGTTGTGTTGAACTCACTACTGGGGAAAATGTGTTTGGGTCTTGGGAACAGATCTAACTGAGAACAATGTAAATGAATCACACACGAGAAACAAGGTAATCCTGATGGAAAAGAATGAATAATTCAGAAACAATGGAACGGGAAGGTATTGATTTAAAGTACACACAGAGGCTAATGGGAACACTCACTCCGAGAGGGAACTTAAACTTGGTGGACAAAACTAAGTTTAATTTTCCTATTTCCATATTTCCCTTCCAAAAATCAAATGGATTGGTAAATAAAGAAGAGGGCGCACCGATTGGCAGCTTTATGTGGTACTGGGTGCATAAAGTGGTCCATTTCTTTGCCCTTGTCTGGCCACCCACTCTTTGAAGTCCCAATACCAAAAGTGTCTTGGAAGCGGGGGGGGGGGGGGGGGGAGGGGTAGTGAGTTCTGTTTTGGGGTGTGATTCTTTTTGAAATCAAATGCACACCTTTATTCTCACAACTATTATTCTCACAACTATTTTTAAATGCACACCCTTATTCTCACAACTAATTCACTCCATATATAACAGTCCGACAGACATCCATAGGAAATCTGTTGCACTTAAACTCCATTCAGATCAGTGGGATTTTTATGATTTTTATCACATTAATTTCAACAAATTAAAGTTACTATACCTTGACTGTGGCTAATGTACATTTTTCAAGCCATCAAACCATTAAAGTTCTCTGTTAATAATCTCCAGTTGGATTTCTTATTTTTTTGTGATCCAACTCAAATCATATGTCCTTATAATTAATAATTTCTTTGTCTTGGATTATCTCTGTACTCCATTCATTCATGTGGGGTCTCACAAGGCCTTAGTTTTGAAGCCTCTGATTGTAGCAAGTTTGCTTGTGCACCAGATTTGCCACTACCGGCTGCCACATGGATGGTTTCGAATGCATATTTTTTTCTTTAGGTCTCATTGGTGGCCAATATTCGACCCATTAAGCGTATTTTTCATGTTAGCCCAGCACACACAAAGACTGATGTAATCCACCAGGAGAACACACAGTCCAAGTTTCATTCATGTTTCAGAGCATTGTCACAGTCAGGCACAAAGGAATAATCTGATTGTGCCTCGAAACCCAAGAATGGATTGTGATTGAAGGATGCCTTCTATTTAAACCCCAAGCTTTGCAAAGCCTATTGAACTTCCCATCAGAGTCACCTCTGATGCATACACTGGCAACACAAAGCGGCCACGCCAGGCCCATTCAAGGGCTAATTTAGTATCACATGGCCAATATTGCCGATTTACAGATTACAAAAATCGCCAGCTCGCCCAACCTGGGAGAGAATAAATAAATAAAAGATTAAGAGACAGAACTCTCTCAAGCGAGATGTGTGGAACTGAAACAAGGAGGACACTAGATTCCTGTTTTATTATTATTAATATTTCTTTTTAACCCAGATGACATTTGAGAGGGAAAAGCTTCTTTGGATGGGAAATCTGGATCAGAAATCCCACCCATTCTGGATAGGAAAAGTAACAAATGAGGGCAAATGGGAAAAGGAAAACAAGATGACGAGTGCAATCCTAAACATGTCTACTCAAAAGTAAGCCCCATTGTATTCAATGGGTCTTACTCCCAGGAAAGTGTCTTTAGCATTGCATCACTCTAGGTCAACTGGAAGTATGAATGTCATTATCAGAAAGCTCTGGAGCACAATCCTATGCATAGCTGGTCCAATTGTTATCAATGGGCTTACTCTCAGGAAAGTGTACATAGGATTTCAGCCTTAGTATGCAATGCTATGCATATTCACTTGGAAATAAGACCACTGCTTTCAATTGGGCTTACTCCCTGGCATGGAAATTGCATCCCTGTACATGGAAATTGCATCCCCTTAGGACTGAGAAACAGGTATTTCTTTTTTATGGAAAGCAGGGGTGCATATTAAACTTCATAGAGGGCCTTACTTGAACTCAAGTTAGAAAAAACACTTTAATGAGATATTTTTGTGGACTGAACCAGAACCAAAACTTTTGGTTTGCCTTAAATGAGAATCATAACTGAACCACTAAAGAATCCATTCTAAACAATTTGCTCCTCAGGCATTCTGGATTCAATATTTTTCCTTGTCTTCTGTTCCCCCAAATATTCCATGAGATGTTTTTTTTTTAGGGAATGCTTTTAAAAATTCCAATAGAAAGTTTTTTAAAAGGCACAAGATTTATTTCATTCAACAGAGTTCATTGAAATCATTTGATAGTGTTACAGTACAAGCAAAAATAGTTGGATGTTCTTCAGCAGGAATAAATATTAGGATCTGTTCAAAGCCAGCTCAAGCAGCTCAATCCAATGCACACTTTCCTGGTGTAAGGCCCATTGATCCCAATGGGTCTTACAGCCAAATCCAGAGTAACTACGTGAGCACGTAAGAAACATTACGTGCACCCGTAGTTACTGCACCACCTAGTGAAAACCTATGGGAAATATTGCAATCCAGAGTAAATTGTTCTTACACCAAAGTAAGGACTCCCCATAGTTACTCTGGATTTCACCCTTACCTGTGAATAAACATGCATAGGATTTGGCTGTGAGCTGGTCACCAAATTACTTTCTACAGTGAGTAACTGAGCAGGAACAGGACCAGAGAGTTAAAAATAAAATAAAAGAAGGAACGGAACTAGAACAGAACCCAGATTTATAATGGGTCAGTGCCCTGCTTGGAGCATTACGACAGCTGCTACTATGCAATCCTGTTTTTGAGTTTCCTCCGGTTGATCTTGCAACCCAATTCTAATTTTGCAACCTCTTTCCCCCCACTTCAAGCTCTCAGCTCTAAAACCTTAAAACCAGCACCCACTGAATGCTGCTCTGGAGGTCTGCCACTTGCATTCATGCAGCCATTTGTACTTTTTGCAGTTGTAATCGGACCCCTGTTGCTATCAGCAGGGACCCCAAGCTCAGTTGCTTTACCTTTCAAGAGGAGGGGGCTTTGTAGATTGATCCCCTCCTTCTCTCCCTGCACTCACAAGATTTCCAGAGGTGGGAAAAAAGAAGGGTGTTTGATTTAAGCATACAGCAGGACTGCTTTGTATGTGTGTGTGTGTGTGTGTGTGTGTGTGTGTTTATATTTTCTCTACATCCCATTCAGGAGGTGAGAGGTAGTGGGGAGAAGAAACTTCATTTATATGTTAATACTCACCCCATACCCTGACTAAACTGACAGAACTATTTCATGGGAAGCTGACAAATTTTGTCAGCTAGGCTATCCTTCCAAGTCTCAATGGCTGCAATAATCTTGATTAGCAAAACAATTGGGTCCCGCAGGACTCCTGCAGTTTCAAAGCCCCCTTTGCTCTCAGGTTACAGTTTGCTAATGTGATGAATCAAGAGAGAGCCCTTCAAGCTGTGGAGTGGGAAATATATATATATATTTAGGATTTATATATATATCCGCACACACTCACACACACACACACACACACACACACATGGCTGAAAAGAAGCTCAGGGTAGGCAGATTATGGGAACCGTTTTTGGATCTTGGACAAAAGGGGTTAATTTGATTGACCGTGTCTCCATAGTTTTATCATAATCATTGACTTAACAAGTACAGAGCCGGAGATTCCCGGGAAAGTGGTAGCTCTAACAAGAAGTTTGGAGGAGGGGGAAATCTGTTGAGGTCTGATGTGTGGGAATTTGTAGGCGAGAGGGAGAGAGAAAGACATAATTATTGCCTGTAGGACTGGTTCATATGCAGGAACTGCAGTAAAACATAAGTGGGCACCTCTTTTATGCAAACTTCTGTGAAAATGATGAGTTTCCATTTTAAATTGCTTGATCTCTTGCTAATTAACCCTTTGGAAATTAACTGTGTGCTTGTCATTCCTTGGCAACAAAACTCACCATGCCTTGGTGAATTCCTTTCCCGTTTTTCAATGGGCCAGATAGTGCATCTCAAACATGTATTTGAATGTTTACTGCTTCTCTCTCCACATCTGTGGCTCTGAAACTAACCAAAGTCATGCTCCCCTTCACAGCCTTTTTTATCCTGGAAACTATTGAGTGCCACCATCTTGGATCTCATGAAATCGAAGATGTTGGCAACCCAATCTTGCAATTTTTTGCAAGTCCCAAGATGGCATTGTGCGAGGGAAATGGTGGGAAGGACCATTGGGGATGTCCACAATCCCAGTGGATGCTTCAAGGCACACTTTGAGAACTCCTGCCTATGCTTGCAAAGACTTTAGTACAGTGGTTCCCAAAGAGTGGTTCCCAAAAACTTTAACACAGTAGCACAGTCGTTCCCAAAGAGAGGTTCCCAAAGACTTTAACGGTGGTTCCCAAAGAGTGGGTCCCGAGGGTCATGAAATCTCTGATAGTCATGAAACTGACAGACTATCTAATTAGATTAGATTTTGTGCATCAAGGTTAAACAAACTACTTGGGGCCAAATAACAAATAACAATTATAACTTTTATAACCAAATAACTTTTATAACAATTGAGTTATAACTAACAATTGAGGTTTGAGTGGTTGGTCAAACTTTTTTTTAAAAGATGGTTCCTAATGCTAAAAAGTTTGGGAATCACAGCTTTCACCCTTTTTACAAGACAAGAAACTGTTTAGACTGACCATGGTCCCCAGATTTCAATTTGTTTGCATTGGTTCTGGAGAACAGAACTCTGCAATGGTGGTGTTCCAATTTTGGAATGTTCTCCTCAAAGTAAATCAACTGGTGTCAACCTTGTTGTTCTATGTTCTTCCATACTTTGCATGGTCAAGGCAAATTTCCTGGTTTCCTGGTTTATTGCTTCTTATTTGGGGGACTGTTTTTCTTGTCCCATTGAACTCAATGAGTCTTTTGTTACTGGGAAAGGAATAGGCAGGGCGTAATGTCTTTGGTAGCCAAGGTTATAGGTTCATAGTGGGGAAGGAGCCAAATTGGCCAGGAAGGCCAACAGTACAAACTTGTAGAGCTCTTCAACAGAGTTTGTGCTTGTGAGGAGCCCCTTAAACTAGGATCCCCAATCTAAAGTTGCACTAATCCTGACTCCCCTTAGGGACTGGCTGCCACTGCTTTAGGCTAGGGTTACCATATGTCCCAAAAAACAGGGAGAGCCCCGGTTTTGGGAGCTTGTATTCACATATTGGCAAATGGGACGGAGGGTCTTGTCCCAATTTTGTGGAAGAGAATTAAGACAACCCTAATTAGGCCTCCATAGTGTCCATCCATCACCAAAGGACTAGGTGGATGTTAAGTAGGAGATAAATGGGCATCTGGTAGGCCACTATGAGATTCAGGAAGCCTGACTAGATGGATCCTTGGCCTGATCCAGCAGGGTTTTTCCTATGTTCTTATGACTGCAATCCTAACCCCCAGTTAGGCCAGCATAAGTCCTGTCACAAGTCCAATGCTACCTTTGGGGTGAGGCTAATGCACAGACATGCATCAGCCTACCCATACCACCATGGGAATGGGGAGTGGGTGAGTTTAGCCATCCTAAACTGGAGATACTTCAGTATCTGGTGGGCCACTAAAATATAAAGGAAGATGGACTAGATGGGATTTTGGCTTGATTCATCAGGGTTCTTTTAATGTTCTTATGGACAGAAAGCAACCAAATAGATTAATAAATGGTAGAACTTCACAGAAAAGGAAAGGACACTACAAGTAATATTGGCCTTGTAGTACTATTAGGAGCTCTCCAAAATGGTCAGCTTGAGACACTTGCACTGGACAACAGCCTCTTTCAGAATCAAGTTTCAAGAGAAATCTGAAATGAAATAGCTTTAAATCAAGTGTTAAAATTGTTGTGTACACATTTTCAAAAGCAAGATAATAGACTTGGTGGCATTCCAAACCCTTTCACGAAAACCAAGGACAATCTTTAGTTATAGATTAATAATCCAGAGGACAAATAGTTCTGAGCAAATTGTGGAAAAAACATAAAACCACAATATTAAGCAAACTGGAGGGCAAAGGCCAGCCACATTTACTAATCATTCCCAGAGTTACATCTTTTTTCTCTCTCACATTGTACAGTGATGACACAAACTTCATAAACCGTTGAACTCTGCCACACAAATATCAAGGTGAATTACCCTGAATCATACAGGGTGCAATGAATAATGAAATGCAAACTCTGGGATGGTACATACAGTTCCCAAACAAACAAAATTGCATGTGTTGTTTGATCAACAGGAAAATGGAAATAATGCTTTGGAAACATTTTTTTTCAAATGCACCTTTTTTCAAAGGGGGAGAAGTGACATTGAACTCTGCATTATGACATTAAAAAGAGCACTTGTACAAACAGGGATAGGGTATAGATCTGTTGAGTTTACTGAGAAAAAGAAATTGATTATTGTGTGCAATCATGACCCATACCGGGACCTCAGAGAAGAATTTTATCAAGAGGTGCAAAGTTTCTTTTTGGCCCCTTTCCTTTTTCATTGAATCATAATTCCTATGACTATGTGAATGTACAATATATGTACAATATATGCAAATATATGTACAACATATACTTTGTACAATATATGCAAACCTTTTCTGAGATGCCAGGAAATTTCCTTCCTCCCTCTTTTGGCTTCTGGATCCCTTTTACATCCAAGGAGACCCCCCCCCCCCGAATCCTCACTTCTCAGGGACGTTGGTGAGATAGGAAAATGTAAGATCCTAGGAAATTTTGGACTATGGTACTTCCTGAGGCTTCTTGGTCCCCTTATGACCCCAGGGCAGGCACCCTCCTCATGTGTCTCGAGTCACCTCTCTGAAGGTCTGTCTTCTGAACTTTTCTTTTTGAATTCCTTTGTTTCAGTAAGATATGGAACTTGTGTATGATCTTCAGAACCTCTCTGAGTTTGAAAGTTTGATATGGGACAAAGCTGAAATGGGGAGAAGCTAAGACACTGCAAAACCTTAGCTGTCAGTCCTGACTCCTGTCCTCTCATTATGGATTTAATCTTAACAGCTTATTAACTTTTTGCAACATATGAGGATACTGCATTAAGGTCTTAAACCAGGGATCTCATCAAATTCATAGTGAAGCATGAATTGAACCAAGTGTTGCTCAAAGGTGAGTCATTCATTAATCATAAACAAAACATGTCTGGCATTGACGGATACATCAGCAGATCATGTAAAAAGTTAAACAGTTGCACAAGCTTTTGAAATCTAATATTAACTATATTGTGTTTTTATGTGATTTCTGAGAATTGATTTTTTAAAAAACTAAAGCTTACTGGCATCCTGTTTACTTACACAGTTTAGAGGGAACATCACCTCTCTAATTTTTTTAACCCTATTTAAAGGCAGAAAAACTTGGAAGCAATTTTAATGATTTTTCACAGGGGTTGGGGACGGGGTGACCAGACACCAAAACCAAAATTCCTGAACCCCAAGGCCAAAATTCCTACCGCCAGGCCAAAATTCCTACTTCATTATAAACATTGCCAAAAATGTATTTTTTCCATTTTTTAGCCATAACTTTCGATAGGAAGGCGATATCTCAAAATCAATTTTTGCATTGGACTCTGCTCTTCACTACAAATCCAACAACATACAACATGATGGTTTACTGCGCACCATCACAAAGTTCAAAAATGAAGTCAAAATGTAGGAAAATGAAGCGAAAATGTAGGACACCCGGACAGGAGGCTAAAAATCTGGACAAATCCGGGTTTTTCCAGTCACCCTGGGTTGGGGAAGATTGAGGAATGGGTTTATTTTCCTAGAAACTTCGCTGTTTTTATTTTACAAAACTTTGGAATTATATTCTGGCCAAAAAATCCCTCATATCTCTTCTGCTGTGCCCCCCCCCTCCCCCAAAATGGGAAAAATCATTAAATCATGAATGAATGGTAGACCTCCAATAAAACTGATTGTCTGTCTCATTGAGCTGACTGTGTTTTGCCCACACTGTCCTACAAAATGCAATTTCATTTTGTTGTCAAGCTAAAGACCAAGAGGAGCCCTACAGGATTGCATCATCCGATATTTTCTTTTCCAACAGTGACCACCAGATGGTTCTGGAAATCCCCAAGTAGGGCATGAAAGTAACAGCTTTGCCTCCATGTTGCTACCCTCTGAACCCAACTGCTGCTGAACAAAACCACAATGCCCAAATGGCTACTCAAAGACCCAGGCACAGCCCAATACATGGGCTCAATGATTTGTCGCTTTAAGCAACTGTTTGGTGGAGACAGTGGCAGATACCTTGAGCTGGCCACATCTGTCCAGTTGCTGGTGGTCTCTGCTGGCCAGTCAACCAGCCATTTGGATGGCCTGGGCCACTGTAATGCCTGCCCCATCTTTAAGTGCTCACCATGGTAAAGCCTGTATAGCAGAAGAGGTCATGAGAAGAATAGAGTGGTGGCCAAACTTACCAGGTATGGTTGTGCAGAACACGTGGGTATCACATGTAATGGGATGACATTCAAATTGAAAGGAAGAAAAAATTCTGGTGGAACATCACTTTGGGTGGGAAGGAAGAGACACCATCTTTCTAATGTACACTGTATGTACTAGTGTACTGGTTCCAAATCTTTACTGTACCATGACCCAACTTGTCTAATGCAGTGCTCCTGGTAGTACCGGGGAAGCGCTGTCAAGGTTATTGTGGACTGGCTACCCATTCTATTGGCCTTTGCAGGCCTTGGAATGGTCTTCAGAAGCAGCTCAAACCTATATTTGATCAAAATGGGTTACCTCCAAAACTCAGCAATGTTGCTGTGCAAACACCACCATGGTGATCATATGACCTCTTTTTCCAGGACATGTCCTCTTTTACAAACTTTTGTCCTGAAAAAATTCATTGTCTTCCTTTTCCTTGTGAGCAGGCAGCATGTAGCTTTCTAGCAATTAATACTTAATACTTAATACTTTCTAGCAATTAATAATTAAGCTGCAATCCTATCCACACTTTCCTGGGATTACCGGTAAGTCCCTTTGAAAAAAATATGATCTAGGGCGCAATCCAGAGTAACTATGGGGAGTCCTTGCACCGGAGAAAGAACAAGTTACTCTGGATTGCAATCTGAATTTCTCATAAGTTTTCACTAGGTGATGCAGTAACTATGGGTGCACGTAATGTCTTTTACATGCTCCCATAGTTACTCTGGATTGTACCCCTACTACTGAGTAGAGATGCATAAATTGTGTTCTTAATGTAATAAAATATATGTAAAAAATTTAATTTACTTTTTATTAATTTACTTATAATTTACGTTAATTAATTAATTAAATGTATTGGATTAAAGTATTAATTAAAATTAAATTAGTAATTAAATTTATTAATTTACATTTAATAAGTAATATATTGTTTAAATTAACCACATGAAAGTAATATATCCCTACAATCCAGAGTAAATATGTGAGCATGTAAAAGACATTACGTGTACGCATAGTTACTGCACCACCTAGTGAAAACCTCTGGGAAATTCATATTGCAATCCAGAGCAAATTGTTCTTACACCAAAGCAAGGACTCCCTATGGTTACTCTGTATTGCACCCTTACTGAGTGTTTTAAATTTTATTTTTTCATGTTTTACATTTTTCTTGGATGCTCTACATTTTGGGGGGGGGATCTTGTCTTCTTTTGTGGTTATGATATATGGTATCATATTTTGGACTGTGTTCAATTTGGAGAAAAATGTCCCAGGGCAGGTGAAAGGGCCCAGCTAATGAGGCACTGAACATGGCTTCACAACCCACCACATGTGTGCTTGTGACCTACCACTGGGTTGTGATACACACTTTGGGAAACCCTGAATTAATGGCTGCTCTGATGGTTGGCAGCCTAAATGTAGGCTAAATGTGTGAATGGGTGTGGGTCACCGCTAGAAAAATCTACCTTCCATAAATGTATCTGCACTAGTGGTGGGCTCCAGCAGGTTCGCACCTACTCTCTAGAACCGGTTGTTAATGAGAGACAGGACATATAAAGTTTAAAAATAGCCATTTAAAAGTGGCTGCCAGATGGGCAGAGAACCGGTTCTTAATTTCTTTGGTGCCCATCACTGATCTGCACCAACTGTCCCACTTTCTTACCCGTTATGAGTCATGTGTCTTACCAGTCTTGCTCAAATACGTACCCAAATATCCTTAAGGGCTGCAAAGACATATATTTTGTCTCCCACCGCATTCCAACTGCTTCATCTCCCCCTCCATTAATAATTAGCTACCTAATCCAAATGCCATATGATATATTAATCAAAGAGCAATGTTACCTCTTCAGAACACACACCAAACAATCGGAGGAGATACTTTTTTTAAAAAAAGAAAAAGAACAGAACAGATAACCTCAAACATTAATCGGAGAAAATCTGTTGAAATCAAAGCATCTATCCCTCCCCATTCCTTCATAATAGCCTTTCATTCTTTATGATTTTGTCTTTGAAAGCTCCTTCAGTAGATGACAGTTGATATTGTTCTTTTATCCAGTTGGAGACAGCAGTGAGGAGGGGGAAAGAGAAGAGAAAGAATTGTACAGCTTCTTTCCTTTGCAACATGATTTTTTTATAATTAATATATACACACTGCGCTGAGCAAGGTACATTATAATGAAGTACAATTAAGAGGTGTTTGTTCCTGTCCCACACAGACAATGCCTATAATTTCCTTGGCTGTTTAGAAGTCATTCGTTATTGTTGCACTGCACATATCTCTTTTTCTTGCTCTTTGCAAAAGAAATGGGGCACCTGATTTTTGTTTGTTTTCAATTAAAATCCCAAACAAACAGTCTTTTAGGGGTGTAAAGGGTGGGGGGGGGAGAATCTGATCTTTAAATATGCCAACTTCATAAGCCTCCCTGGGTATATACATTGGCAGGGGAAAGACAGGGTATAAAAGCAACAGGTGTGGTCTGGGGGTTGAGTAAAGGCTGCCAAAGAAAGCTAAGCAGCAAAAAACCTGGATACTTCTAGATGGGAGACTGAAAGCTGATAAAGCTTTCATTGGACTATGGGGCAGGCAAGTTGGCTGACCTGAAAACTCCTGATGGAAGCTTGGAAGGCATTCCCTGTTGCCAGATGTGATGACCACAACATGAAGGATTCCATCTGGAAGACTTCTTTGGGCTACCCATAGAACAAGTACCTACCTCACAGGATTGTTGTGAGGATAAAAAGGATAAAAAGCAATGTTAGCCACTTTGGGTATGGGAAAGGCAGGTAACAAACAAACAAACAGACAGACAGACAGACAGACAGATAGATAGATAGATAGATAGATAGATAGATAGATAGATAGATAGATAGATAGATAGATAGCTAGATAGATAGCTAGCTAGCTAGCTAGCTTTTTGGTACAAACAGGATATTTCAATGCAGTTTGTTTCATTACATTCCTCAAGAAATTACACCTTGTATGATATGTAACATGATGGAACTATTCAAAAATACCAGTATTAAAATTTTTTGATTAGTACTGGTGTTGCCCACCTCCGTGTATTACCCAGTGCAACCCACACCCCTCTACTGTCACCACTGCTCAAATGACCTCCAGTATTGGGCAAAGCACACCTTTTGTGCTCCTACTTTTGTAATGTAATCTTGCTTCACACACTGAGCCAAGGAAGACATCAGCAAGCTCACCGTGTAATGCGCTCGAACATTATGAGCTGGGAAAATTCTTATGCCAAGCCTGTGATTTCAAAAATTTCAGCACCATGTTCCCCTACAACATTGTTTTTTGCTTTGAGTTTATGCAAAAAGTGTCAGGCTAGGAACAAAGGGGATAGTAAAGAGGTGGAATTTCCACCATCACTGAAGGTGGTCTGGAAAGGAGGCCAAGATGGTTCCAGCCTGACGTCACCTTTCCCTAATCTCAAACTACAGGTAGGCATGCAGGTTGGCACTTGCTTGGCATGCCTCAATTATACTATCCTGGCCACACTCTGGGTAGTAATGCACACCATGGGAGATACTGATGTAAATGGGATCTGTGCCAGATTGTCAACTGTCCCAGATTGGCCCCTGTTAGGCCAGCGTAAGTCCTGGGACCAGTCTCATGCTGGCCTGGGAATGTCAGAAAAGTGCTGTAAGGCACTTCTGCAGCACTCCTGGGCGGATTTAGGCAAGTGCATAGACATGCACCAGCTTCCCCACACCACCACAGGAACAAGGAGCACTGAGTTGTGCCAGCCTAAATTGGTTAGGATTGCACATGACCAGAGGTGTAATGAGGGTACAGCATGGGATGTGATCTGCCATCGGTGACAGGGCCCCATCTCTCCTGCTACAAACACAGGGTTGGACTAAATGACCTCCTGGGACACCTTCTAACTGTTTTGATGGGGTGAAATTTCAGTCCTTGCCATGGGCGAAATTTTGCCTAGGTACACATTTGCACATGACTCTTCAACTGACTGGATTAAATGGAATATGATTTTCCACTGTTATTAGGGATGATTCCGTTCTTTTCACAGGAAAGCAAACTCAGGAGGATCTTCTTGAGCCTGCGCTATTTCTCTGGTTATTATTATTAATCATTTGACATATGACTATTATTGCAAATAATTTGGTCATGGGGGATGCCAAAAATTTATGGATCCTGCGTGCCATATCTTGATATGCCACTGAACCCATGACTTCTCATGTCAAACTCAACTGTTTGGTGTCACTGTGTGACACAACCAAAAGTGCACACTCTGAGAAATTTTAAGCACCTTGCTTCTCTAAATGTGGCATGTGCAGGGCTATTACCTTCCTGATCAACACATAAAATATATTTCGGCTGTTCCCAAGCAAGACTCAAAATTCCACCCTCCCTCCCTGCTGTGAACCGCAGCAGGGTGCCCTTTGAAAGTAGGAGAGATTGGTGGGTGGATAAAAGAAGGAGGAGACCACAATTATACCCCATTTCAGTGACATCTCTGAAGCAGTGACTCCAGACAAAGAAACAGAGATGTATGAAACTTGCCATATCTCTAAGACAGACCTAAAAATACCTGTCTACACTGCAGGTTTGAAGGAGTTCCCAAGAACTATTTGCTGAAGCTTTCCTGCTGGGTTGGAAATCATTTGCAACATATTGTCTTGCAAATATCTACCTGATTATCAGTGAAAGTAGAGGAACAAATCCCTGTACCAAGCAGATCAAACACATCCTTGTCTTTGAAAAGCAGAAAGGAGATAAAAAGAATTAGAGAGTTTGCATCCAAATTTGTTTACAGGCAGAGATCTGCCACCTTTGATATGTGATGACAGTCAAGCAAGTATATTGGATGTCTTTGAGCTCTGGACAAATGTTTCTGTACCAGGCCTATGAGGAAAAAGGGCCATTTACACACCGTTGATGGTGTCGAAGCTGTAGTCATACCAATGGGATTTCATCTTGCTGTGGAACTCCTTGCCACAGGATGTGGTGATGGCATCTGGGAACTGGACAAAATTATGGAGGAAATATCCATCAAAGGTTTCGAGCTATGAAAGGCATATGCAGTTTTTTAATTGGATATGCAACCCAGAACTTTTAGAATTAGACTACGCTAGAATGCCATATACAAAGGGGTTGCAGCAGGATGCAGGCACATCATTGTCATGTGTAACCTTATGTGCTCCATTTGTGCTACTGTGAGATACAGGAAGCTGGTCCAGGTGAGCCTTTTTCATCAGGGGTCCATTTATTTTCTTAAATCACTCCCAAAGTAAGTGAGAAAGGAAAAAAAGGGAATAATACTGAAGAGGAATATTCAGATAGAGAAAAGGACCAGAGAAATAGAGTTTTGGAGTTTGATGTCATCTGTGACAGCTGCAATGATGATCAGTGTGCGAAACCTGACAGTTAAAAAATGAAGGGCTAAAGCAGAAGGGGATAAAATCCTTTGAGTCTTCAAACACTAAATTATTTGTCTTAATTGATGTAAATGTACAATGTGTAGCCAAAAGTACTGTATAACATGAGCTTCCAAACAGATAAGTTTGATAGATGTCAACTGAGAAGGCGGTCTTGGAGCCTTTTGCAAGCTGAATTTGTAAAAACTGACAAAACTTAGTTCTTCTCTTAAAAGTATATTGATTTTTTTATAAAGAAAACAAGAAGCAAGGAATAAGATCAAATCAAGTGCGATGGGACAGGGGTATCCATGAGTGATCAGTTCCAGGCCTCCCCCTCCAGAGACTAAATTCCACAGATAATGAAAGGGGATGCCTTCAAAGGTGGGATTTATAGCCCACTTTTCCCAAGCTGATGGAGGTGCGCAAGGCGCCCTTACTTAGGGTACAATCCAGATTAACTACGAGGAGTCCTTGCTCCAGTGTAAGAACTCTGGAGTTGCGATATGAATTTCCCATAGGTTTTCACTAGGTGGTGCAGTAACTACAGGTACACATAATGAGCACAATCCTAACCATGTCTACTCAAAAGTAAGCCCCATTGTGTTCAGTGAGACTTACTCCCAAGAAAGTGTCTTTAGGATTGCAGCCAATGTCTCTTATATGCTCCCGTACTTACCTGGATTGCAGGGATAGCTTTTGATCCTTACAACAACCCTTTGAGGTAGATAATTGTCCTCATGACAACCCTGTGAGGTAGGTCATCCTACCTTTCTGAGGAGGGGAGACACCATGAAGGACCTCTCTGTGCTCAGAAGGCTTCCCAGACATCACTGGAAGCACTTCAGATGATTCTAGGAAATACTCTGGGACACTCCAGCCTCAGGCTTGGTATCCGTAGATATTCAAATCTATGCATGCCAAGATAAGTGGGGTCTACTATACTGGTTGTTAAATTTTATCACTATATCTGGGGCTTTCTGCTGAAGCTTTCACAGAAAAGATGGATTCTAAGGAGGGATCATAACAAATTTAAGACAAGCACTCAAGAAAGTGTTATGAAATGGGCACTGGGAATTGGCCCCTTCCATAACCCCCATAAAAACTCAACACAGCTCTCACCCTGAACATCAGTGTGATGGAGCTCTCAACGCAGCTCTACCACCCTCTGAAAATGGGCTTGCTTGCATGTTACATGAGGGGCTCAAAGGATGAGGCAATGCTTAGCATTCTTGCTCGCCACACAGAAGATACATTACCGGATTGGATGGCTGCTGCTACATTTTAAAAGTTCCCCATTATGCTTAAATAGTGGCATTGGTTTTGCAACACCAAATTAAACAAATGGAGACAAAGTACATCCATTAATGCAAGATGCCTAAACTCACATTAATCTCACGCAAACTGAAATACCAAAAAAAAGCTTTTCTGAAACAGAGATAAGAGTCATAAATACAGGCTTGTTTTTCAGAAGTTGTTTGAGGAGGAAGAAAAGCTTATTGATCTCTTCCATACCTGATGTACAAATAGTTATATACATATAGGCAACAGGCAGGTTCTGGTGGTTGAGTTAAGGGCTGTCAAAGAAAGCGAAGACGGAACAGATCTGGATAATTCTTGGATGGGAGACTTGAAAGCTGATAAAAGCTATTATGAGACAAGAGAGCCAGAGGTGTCACTGGTTACAGCTTGGCTGAACTGGATGCTTGGAAGGCATTCCCTGATGCCAGGTGTGATGATGACCATGCTCTGAAGGTTTCCACCTGGAATCCCCACACCGCTCACCTCCTCTTTGCCAACAGCCCAGCCTTGAATTGCAGCATCAATAGGGCAGCCCACATCTCCCCACTGTTGCCACTTACTCAAATGGTGGCAAAAATGTTTGAAACACCCAATACCTACACTGGGGATGCAGCATCAGCAGTAGGATAGGATTGGACTGCTCAATAATTGTAATAGTACCTGCAGCAAAATCTTATATATTTGTACTCAGAAGTCCCATGATGCTCAAATGGTTTAAACTTATACAGGATTGAAACCTTATTGAACAATGTTGTAAGGAGATCAAATATTTTGCTCACTCAAAAAGATCTACACAGTTTAGTATACTTGTTTATATCAGTTGTTTTTGCACATTTTAGCCCAGGACCCCATTCTTAGAATGACAGCCTCTCCAGCACCTCCTGTAGGTGATGTAATCAACATGGAAGTGATGTCATGACTGGATGTGACATTAAACAAGATGTGACATCACCAGAACATTATGTTCAATGAGACAGGACAAAATCCATAGCAGTTACGGGTCCACGCAGTTACATCACCCTCTAGTGTTATCTTATGGAAAGTCATCTTAACTGCTCTGGAGCAAGGAGATTAATTAAGATATAGGCCATAGAGCACAATCCTAACCATGGGTGCAATCCAGAGTAACTATGGGGAATCCTTGCTCCGGTGTAAGAACAATTTGCTCTGGATTGCAATATGAATTTCCCATAGGTTTTCACTAGATGGTGCAGTAACTACAGGTACATGTAATGTCTCTTATGTGGTCCCGTAGTTCCTCTGGATTGTAGGGCATGTCTACTCAAAAATAAGCCCCGTTGTGTTCAATGGATCTTGAAAGAAAATGTCTTTAGGATTGCAATCCTATTCCTAGGAAAGTATGATAGCATCCTGAGTGATTCAAGATGGCAGTGCCAAGTACCAGTTTCCAAAATGAGGGTACTCATTGTTTTGTGATCCCCCAATCTCCACTTTGAGAACCACTGATCTCTGCAAATACTCCAACATTTCACTTTACTTATTCATTGGAAAGGTTTATTAAGCACTTTTTCCTGTTTTCCTTTATTTATATGTTCCGCCTGTACTGCAGTACCTCTTCTTGTTCATCGATTTGCCATCCAACAAAGAAGAACTTAAAAATAAAAATCTGTACACTATGTTTGTGTAGGTGTGTCTTTTGATTCATGAACATCTCTGGCTGAGACAAGTGCCTGAAGATCATTTGGCTCATTGGCAAGGAGATGCAGATGGGAGAGTTTTTCTTTTTGGAGAGCTTTGCCAAGTTTTGTTCGAAAGTCGTCCTCCCTTTCAGTGATACAAAGCTCTTTCACCTTGGCTTTGCAATCCTCTCCAAGTGAATCTGAAACACCTGTTTTATGGAGGGGAGTCACTGTTGGATCAACGTTAAATTCAAACCACAATTTTTTTTTTCTGTGACAGCAGATGGACTCCAGGGCATGATGATCTTTTAGCAATGGGACTCATACAGTGTAAGTGCCAAGGTAAATTATCACAGTATGAGTTTATTCCAATATAGACTCAGGGTCAAATGAGTTGATATACGAGAAAACTATGAGCAAGGTCTACATTAAAAAAAATGTTCAGTTTGATCTGGGAAAAAAGTCACATTAAAGTTGTAGTGATCTTTGTGAGAACTTTCAATGCTCTCCCAGTTTTTTTTTTCATTTTATGTTACCCTTCTCCCATGAACCATCTTTATAAGGGGAGACTCATACAAAGCTTTTTTAGGGTTCCAGCCTATCCAATTTTCCAACACTGATGCAGTTGCAATGCAACCTCAAGATAAGGGTTCATCAGGGTGACCATATAGAATGGAGGACAGAATGCCTGTAGCTTTAACCATGACATAGAAGAGGGAATTCAGACAGGTTTCGCTCAACATGGAAGGGTTTAAAAAGAAGCACCTGACAGAATTCCCTCTTCTGTGCCATGCTTAAATGTACAGGCACTCCGTCTTCCATTCTATAAGGTCACCCTGGGGTTCATTTACCTTGAGGAGGCCTTCCTGACCTTCCTCCCACTTCAGGATGCAACACAAACCTCACTGACATATCTGCATCAGCACTAGAAAGATGGATAGGATTTGGCCCTTACTGTTTAAAATGCCATTACATAATCAAGGTACACCCACAGGGACATGCACCAATGAAGTAATAGGGGCAATGCTCAATACAAAGAAAGTAGCGCATGAAGATAAGAAGATCCAGGATGATTCAGATGGAGTTAAATAAAAACCATAATCCTATTTCCATCTATGGTCAATCAGAGGTTATCAAACATGCATCTTACATTTTATGTCTCCATTATCCTATAGTCAGAAAAATAATGTTTTTGGAACCCAGGAGTTCCATTTGGCTTTCATAAATGATAGCTGTTGATAGGATTATCCTCTGTGAATTTGCTTAACCTTTTAAAATACCACCCAAAGTGTGGTGGCCAGCACCTATCCGATGGCAATGTATACATTTTTGAAAAAACCAGTGTCCTAAAAATTCTTTATTGTATTGTCAGGTTCAAATTTGGGGCCTCCTATTGTGCGGGTTTCTCATTCATGACTTTGAGCAACTAAGGATTTGATCCTTAACATTTCAAAAATCTCAAGCATTTCAAAGACCTCAGAAGACCTCCTGGACTTGAAGCCATTGGCATGATTTGATACTGGCTTCCAGTTACATCTGAGATGCTTTTGAGGCATGGTACTGTCCCCAGGTAAATAATTATGGTGCCATGCTGGCCCACCATGTATTAATTCTCCATGGATCTTGGTGGGTGGCATGGCTCTCCCATGCATACTGAGGTTCCACTGTATCAACCAAACTATCACTTAATATGTTTATGGGGAGAAACTGATCTTGGGGCATCCGTCTCATTGCCAGCACTCTTCACCAGTACACTATGTCAGTTGACTATTATAGCAAGCAGGATGGAGTCATTCTTTGGCACATCTGACCTCTGGCGAGAAGTAAAGACCAGAGGCATGGAAGAAGCTGTTAGACAACCCCTCTATTTTCCCACTTCATTTGCTAAATGCATTAAATTAAACTGCAGATGTTCCGCTGTCAGCTAAGCCAGTGAGCCTTAGTGAGTGGCTTCCTGATGGAAACATTTTATGTACTCTAAATAAACAAACACAATCTTGTTAATTAGTTAATGAATTTTTTTTAAATGCTCCATTAGCCTCTTTATATCACAAGCTACTTTAGTTCCTATTTTTAATAAATAGAGACCCTTCCGTTGCATGCGGAATGTTTGAGCATGCATCTAATGAAGGACTAATTATCAGTACTACCCTAGAGTTTAATATGATTAGATGTTGCCTGCAGTATTTCTGGCTGTTACAATGAGAATACCAGGAGCACGTTAAATGGAAAAAAAGATCCCGACAATTGTGGGAGCGCCGCCGTTTAAGATTTGACAACAATATTTTTTCCCAATTCCAAGGTCAACTGAGCTTTCTAGTTGGCATAATGAAGGTCAATTGAGAGAGATTCACACATGCAAGAGTGTCAGCTTATATGCCGCAGTACTTAAGGGTTCCTTTGGTTTATTTATGCCTTCCTTTCCCACATCAAATGAAGCATGAATGTGGTTCACATTTGGGGGCATCCAAACCCACTTGAACCTATTCAAGCTTTCAGGACATATGAAAGGTACCTGAGCCCTGAGACAAAAAGGGGCCCAGGAACCCAAATTCTCCTGGGATCTTTCATGAGGGCTCATGAAAGTGGGTCAGAAAGGCCTAAGCCCAGTGTTGGGATTCAGATAAATTAACATGTTCTATGTCCTAATAAGCTGAATTAACAACAGGTTCTATGTCCCATTAGTAACTGGTTCTCAGAACCAGGCACACATTAGCAAAGGGTTCTTTATGAGAACCCCCTGAAGCCCACCACTGCCTAAGCCTGTTCAGAATGGGCGCCCAGGAGCCAGATGAGGGCAGCCAAAAATTTCCTGTTGACATAGGGCTGCGGTGGTTCAGTGTGGTTAAAAGCACTGTGCTTGTTGATATGAAATCAGCAGGTTGGTGGTTTGAGACCTAAGTACAGAGTAAGTGCCCATCTCTTGCCCAGCTCCTGCCAACCTAGCAGCTGAAAAGCATATAAATACAAGTAGATAAATAGGTACCACTTCAGTGGGATAAGCCAAAGTAAAAATGGAAATGAAGGAAAAAGTTCTAAATCCTAGGCCGGCCTAAGCACCACTCCTGCCTATTAAACTCAGGATATGGCCTAACTCCAACAGTCAACTCCAGCAGCCAAGCTCTTGCCCCCCAACTATACAACATGGACTGTAGTGATTCCATGAACCACATGACAAGCATGGATGTAGGTGTTCCCATCTCTTCTTTGGTCCTGTCCCCTATTTATGTGGCGTGCCCTCTATTTGTGGGGTATGTGAGTGTGTTGCTCTCTTCCTTTGGCAGTTCTGGCAGTCCTGCAGGCAGCCATGCCCTTTCTCTCCATCATGCTGCAGCTGTGACTGCTTGCCAGGGACTCCTGAGCTTCCTCATGTGGCAGGCAGGGTGCAGGCACCACAGCCATTCCTTGTTCAGTGTGATCTGAGGAAGGTCTCCTCAGGAGCAAGCCCTCCCCAGTAAGCATGCCTGGAATAGTGGATTTGTGCTGCTGCCTCAACAGCAGTTAGGCCAGCCTAGAGGCATCCTTCCCCTGGCATGTTTGTCCTGTCAGCTCAGGAGCCAGCTTAGCTGGGCCATTCTCTCTGGCACAAGTTAGGATTGCATTGTAAGACCTGGAAGATGCAGGATCAAATTCTTGCTCAGTTATAAAACTTCCTGGGTGACCTTCGGCCAGTTCACTGTCTCTAAGCCTTCCCTATCTCACAGTATTGTTGTGAGGACAAAAGATGGATAGAAATTGTGTACCCATGTGCAAATACCACCCCATGCACATCAACCCCCCATGCGCATCCATCTCCCATGTGCATCAACCCCCCATGCGCAACAACCCCACATGTTCAATCCCCTATGCGCAGCATCCCCATGCACAACCTCCATGCACAGTGTGCTCCCCAGTGCAACCCCTCCTTCTCAATAACATCCCCCAGTGCACCGAGCACAAAATTGGCTGGATGTTGGTCAGTCTTTCATATTAAGTATAGGACAAAAACATGTTGCACCCCTTATCAGCCCCTTAAGGTTTAAATTTCTCACCATTGTTCTTGGTGGGTGTTCATGTGACATAAGGAAAACCCTCCCCAAATGTAATGCTTCTAGGTCTGGGGGTTGGGGCACAGCATCCCTCAGTCACTGATTCTTCAATGCAAAGTATAGGGAGGAAAATGTGTTGTGCCCCATTTCACTCCCTTCTGGTTGGAATTTCTGAAAACCGGTTCTTAGTGACTCCCTCCATCATGGAAGGAACACCCACCCCAAATTTTACACTTCTAGACCCAGCAGTTTGGGCTGGGTGTTGATGAGTGAGTGAATAAGTGAGTGAGTGAGTCAGTGAGTGAGTCAGTGACTTTTATATATATATACAGATTCATATGGCAATTTACATCAATGGCATAAAAAGAATAATTTTCAGGAACAAAATATCACTCAGCAGCAATAACTAACTGGCACAATGAAGGTCCACTGACAGTGGGTTACATGAGAAATCTGTCAAGTCCAATCTCAACATGCCACCTCTGCTGGACAGAAGAAGAAGAAGGATCTTAATGATGAGGAAAAGGAGCAATTTCAACATTGATGGAAAAGCCGTGTGCCTGTTCTGTTCAAGTAGGGTTGCCATATGTCCAGAAAAACAGGAACAATCCCAATTTTGGGGGATTGTGTTCTCATGCTGTCAAATGTGACAGAAGATCCTGTCTTGAGTTTGAGGAAGAGAATTATGGCAACCCTACCTTCAAGCTGCTACCCTGGTGTCAAATCATTAACTAGCCACATGTTTTAATTGAAGAATTCCAAACCAATTTCTTACTGAAACAGTTCCCAAGATCCAGGGTTAGCATGAAGCTGTGGATAAAGGTCAGTGGAACACCAAGGCAGCCATATGCTAATGTCAACAATCCCACATCATCTTCGATAATAGAATATGCAGCACTAAGTCAGAAGGGATTTGCATGGGCTCAACGCTAACACCATATGGAGAGAGGCCCGCTGCACAGTAATCACGGTGCTAAGAAAAGAATCTTAATCAGGTATGGCTGGAGAAGGAATCAAATAGCAGCACACAAACTAATCACCAAGCTATTTAAAAGAAATACAGAAGAGATATTGTTAAAGCAACTCTGGTAATGGAGATAAGGCAAGCTAAAGACACTTGCCACATCAGTCCTCTTAATCTAAGCTTCCATCAGACTGCTTCTTCCCAACACCTTGCTACTGTTTTTGGAAACAGGCAGCCTGATCCCAACCTGTGCTAGAACGGGCAGGTCAGCAGGCCAGTGCCAAATTTTTCCTTGATCTCAGATCCGATCAATAAATATGGGACTGCCAACCCTTCCCCCTTTGACTAATTGAGGCTGATGCATATCCTTCAGCTGACCTTCATGACTCAAAAGAAGGTTCACTCCTGTGACACTCCTGAGGTTGTGCAAGGGACACAATGTTCTAATTGTTCTCTTAGATGCAATTATATCAGGCGCAATCCTAAGCAAGTGTCTAGCACTGGAACAGCTGTGCCAGTGGGGCATGTGCTGTATCCTGCAGTTGTGGGGCAGTCACAGAGACCGCCTCAAAGTAAAGCAATTCGTGTTCCCCTACCTACACATGTCATTGTCCTTACCCTCGAGCTGGAAAATTGTTTAGGATTGTGCCATTCCTCTCACAGTTGTCACATATTGGAAATGGGGACACACAGTGGGCTTTTAGGATCCACATGGGGTCTATTTTAGGATCCTGTAGTCACAAAATTAAATATTTTAAAAGGAATTTATCAATTCATGTAAGAATCTTATATTCAAGCTTTTAATTTAATTTTAAATCTTGATAGTGAGAAGTAGAAAAGGAAAAGTGAACTACCCTAATTGTACCTTAATTGAAGTTTCTTGTATCCTTTCAACTTTTAACTTTTAAATATTTAAAATATTCAATAGGTATATTTAGATCAGGGGTGTCCAAACCCCCAGGGGCCAGATGTGGCCCACTGCAAGCCTCAATGTGCCCCAAAGTAAGACCCTTCCATCTGGCCCACGGACAAGCCCTGTAATGTATCAAATACACTCTTACATTTAAATTTATGTTCATTTTTCTTGCCCCCAACACAGTGCTGGAGACTTGACGTAGCCCTCCTACCCAAAAGTTTGGACACGCCTGTTTTAGATTGATATGTGCTCGTAAGCCTGTGTATGTTACTATTATTCTGGTCTGAGATTGCAATAAAGATTAATCAAATCAACACAAAATATGTGAATGATGGGGGAAGGGAGCACAGTGTTGCAATTACTTACCTGGAGATACCTTATCTTCTAGAGGTCCTTCATGGTTTCCTTGCCTCCTTAGAAGCCTCCAGGACACAACTGGAAATAATCAGTAAGAACCTGAAGTGGCTTCCAGTTGCATGCAGGAGGACCTCTGAGGTGTGGGGCAGGGTGACCATATGAGCAGATTTGTCCGGATTTTTAGCCTCCTGTCCGGGTCTCCTACATTTTGGCTTCATTTTTGAACTTTGCAATGGTGTGCAGTACATCATCATGTCACCTGATTTGTATTTGGATTTGACAAATCCATCTGTCGTTGGATTTGTATTGAAGAGCAAAATCAAATGCAGAAATCAGTTTTGAGATATCTCCTTCCTATCAAAAGTTATGGCCAAAAAACTGAAAAACAAAAAATATAAAAACAAAAAATACAATTTTTGGTAAATTTTTAAGTGGGTAGAAATTTCGGCTTGGGGGTTGGAATTTTGGACTTGGGGTCCTACCCCCAAGTCTGCATCAGGGTTTGGCATCTGCATCAGGGTTTGGCATCTGGTCACCCTGGTGAGGAGGCCATGCATAGCTTCAAAACCTGCTGGACCACCTTAGAACATACCCTGGACTTTTCCACCCTAAGCTGATCCTTGGGATTTGTTTGATAGTTATTTCCTGTTTTTTAAAACACTGTTTTAATGCATGTTTGTTACAAATTGTCAACTGCACTGAACCCCTCTTGGTGAAATAAATGCACCAAAACAGAGGAAACGCTGGAAATTCAATGAGCAAGTGTGAGAGAGAGGGGGGCTAGCCAGCATTTTATGCCCAAATCCCACAAATGGTTTGCTACAATGGCGGAAGAGGGAGGGTTTGAGAACCCCCAGAAACAGTATCAAAGTTGACCTCCTTGCAATTGCAAAAATAAAAATTCACACACCAAACTCTAAACTTTCCCAAATATTCACTACGAAACGATGAAGAAAAATATGAAATGTTCGGCCTGGGCTCAAAGACTGTAAAAGGCGTATTTTTCCAGCAAGCACAAAACATACTTTGAAGAAACTTTAGACATGTATAAAATTACTTTGAAAGGAAGGGAGCAGAAAGGAAAAAAGGGAAGGGGGAACCACACAAATTAGGCTGGGTTTTCGGCAAGGAGCCCACTGTTTGCTCTACTTTGCTTTATTTATTAGTTCTTAAGGTATTTAAAACGCTCGCATTAAAACTGTGGAATGATTTGCAAATGAATGCCATTGCAGTTGTGAAAATATAACTCACCGCTGAATGTGGGTTATTCAGACAAATGGCCGCTTTGTTAGGCGAGGGGAAGTGAAGTTCTGTGTTAATTTATTACAAACTGCAGCATTTCAACCCTGATGTCCAGGCAACAATGTTTTTTATTTCAAGTAATTTATAAGTACTTCCCATAGCACTTAACAGTGATGTCTTTGGCTGTGCTTCACCATGGCATCGGAGTGTATATGTATTTACTGTGGGAATTTGTTTTTAATAAAACTGTTGTGAGGCATTTTTATTCCCTCTCTGTTACATTAGCAAACATTTGCTGCATAAGTAATGGATTTTATTCCTTCTTGAGAGGCAGCAGATTATGGCTGAAACTGTATTTTGCTGGTGTAAAATAATGTCAGGGAAAGGAACATCTCAGACCTTTTATTTCTTTGGGACAGTGTTGGTGTCTGGTCAGGATCACCTCTCAGGGCTTTCTCAGACATCATATGTGTACTGCATATGTGCACTGCTCCCAATCCTGGACTCTGGAGCAAGTGGACTTCATAAGTGTCACCATCATGGTCACATCCAAAATGCAGGATCCATTGAAAACCCAAGATCATAGCCGAGCAAGGATTTGAACCTGATCTTCCAAGTGTTAAGTCCAACTCCAAATCAATCTAGAATAAAAATAATTAGTAAAAATCAATATTTTTACGAAACCATTTTCTAATCTCTAAATTAAGTTGTTTTGTAACTACTTTTCAAATGATAATCCACACATTTATTGGTTTATTTGGAGCCACATATGTATACAATTAAATATTAAAAGCTCAGAAGATCCATTTGATCCACTACCTCGCATGCACCTTTTAAGTACACATTTTGTTTTCCAATAGAGATATAAAGTCCATAATCAGTTGTATTTCTGTCTCTAAGGGCACAATCCAGAGTAACTACGGGGAGTCCTTCCTCCGGTGTAAGAACAATTTGCTCTGGATTGCAATATGAATTTCCTATAGGTTTTCATTAGCTGGTGCAATATCTACGGGTACACGTAATGTCTCTTACGTGCTCCCGTAGTTACTCTGGATTGTAGGGTAAGATTCAGCAGAGCTTTGGCTGTGAACCCAAGGCCCTGATGAAAATGTTTCCAGTTGGGTCTTACTCTTCTATGGTTGACGCTGCATCTGGTGATTCTTGACATGCAATTCTTGCCCTATGGATGTGATGTTCTATGATCAGAGGTGCTATTCAAAAGTACTGCCTCTGAATAGCTCCATGCCTGAATGGTTTAGTAACCATTTAGTAATCATGGTTAGCAGCCATGGTCAACAATTATAAATCCATCTATTGCAAATCTTGTTTCACAGGGTGAGCCTGAGCTTTAGCATTATCTCTACAATCCAGAGTAACTACGGGAGCATGTAAGAGATATCACATGTACCCTGCACCACCTAGTGAAAAACCTATGGGAAATTCATAGTGCAGTCCAGAGCAAATTGTTCTTACACCAGAGTAAAGACTTCCCATAGTTACTTTGGATTGCGCCCTAAGTTCCATGGCTCTTACCATGGTGTCTAAATGCTATTTTTGATCATACCTTTATCATGGACAAGACCTTCCATGAAGCCCACTGAGACAGGTACATCAGGAAGATTAGTGTAGTCTGCTGAACATCTGCCCACATTCACTTCTAAACCATCATTCACCTTTCCTCCCCATTTCCACAAGAAGAAAGTTCTGCTCCTCTTTTTTATTCACTTATCCAGCCCATATATAATTTTATATGTCTCAAACGTGCCTCTCTAAGGGAGGCAAAAACCAAATAGTGGAAATAGTGGAAAGCAACATATCTTGTTTGTGAGGGAACAGAAAGAGGGGGACAACTGGTGACCTATAAGTAAGAGGAGTCATTTGGCACACTATCTCATGCATGTTATCTCATGGTCTGGCCTTCAGCCTGAAATACTGAAGGGATGGGTATACATTCTTGAAATACATAACAGCTGACTAGTGGGAGAGGACATTTGCTTTCATGTCCTAGGATGGATTTTTTCAATCAATCAATCAATCAATCAATCAATCAATCAATCAATCAATCAATCAATCAATCAATCAATCAACAGTATTGGTTGATCACCACATCAAGCTGGATGGTGGATTAGATCTGATTCAACTGATTTCTTCATTTTCCCATATGAGATTGCCAAAGGTACCACTGCCCTCATTTCCTCTGGAGAATAAATCTAGTATTTTTTAATTGTGATGGTGCTCATCACTTTTACTGAAGGGAGTTGGTACAATTGCAAGCATTCATATAGTGTTATCCAGCATATATATCTTTTCTTTAATATTGATCTCTGCTATATAATCTGCTAGTTCAGGATATCCTAATTTGCAAGACAGCACACAGGTGGAATTTCATGGGTGTTACACAGACCTTTCTTGGAAAACACTGTATTGTTTTCACAGGGAAAAATCATCACAGTATATGTAAATCTGAATGCATATTTTTTTAAAAAAACCATGGTTTTATAATATTTTCTGAAGGTATGACTGCTTCTGAGATCCAGACACATGTTCAAGGTTAAGAAGCTGTTGGATTTGTTTCCCCCTTTCAAATTATCTCACAGATTGGTGGTTACAAGGCTTATAAAAATACAACTCATAATGATGGTCTCATTTGAAAGGTCTCGCCCTCCGGATGAAGTCTGTGTTTTCCCTACTTATTTTTGCAGCTGTAGGGAAAACAACACACACAGACAGTCCCAAAATGTGAAGTTTCACCTTTTCTTCAGAGGGGTGGTTCTGTGAGAAGCCTTTCACTCATTGTCAAAATCATATCATGGAACACCCCTCTGCCCTATTCCCAGTGGTGGGATTCAAATAAATTAACACCAGGTTCTATGTCCCAATAACCTAATTTAACAACAGGTTCTATGTCCCATTAGTAACCAGTCCTCAGAACCAGGCACTCATTAGCAAAGGGTTCTATAGAACCTGTGAGAACCCCCTGAAGCCCACTACTGCCAATTCCTAGTAAAAATGTCAGGGTTGAAAGAGGAGCTATCTGAGATCACATTCTAGTCAAGGGCAGTTGTACCCAGTGGTTATCATACTCAGTGGTTTTCTCTTCTTGCCCCTGATTGGACACTAAGCTGAATGGTGGAAAGCCTTGGTAGGTTGTATCCAGTGGTGGGCTTCAGGGAGTTCTCAAGGTTCTATAGAACCCTTTGCTAATGAGCGCCTGGTTACTAATGGGAGATAGAACCTGTTGTTAGTTTAGGTTGTTAGGACATAGAACCTGTTGTTAATTTATGTGAATCCCACCACTGGTTGTATCCACTACTGAGGAACCAAGATGGTGCAGTGATTCAAGAACTGGACTTAGATTGGAAGGTCCAGGTCAAAATCCCCTCTCTGCTATGAAGATGCCTAGGTGAACTTGAGACAATTGCTATCTCTCAAATTCTTCTACCTCACAAGGTTGTTGTGAAGACAAAGGGAAGAGGCCACCATCTCTAAAATGGATTGCTTCAGAGGCTGCTCCCTCCATCTTTCTCAGTATGCCATAGTACACGTACTGGATGATATAGAGGGCTGTAGGAGCTGAAGGGCTGTGGGCTGTGGGTGGCACAAGTGGCTAAGACATTGTGCCTGTTAACCAGTAGGCAAGGGTTCAAGACCCGGGTCGGCCCCACAAGACAGGGTGAGCTCCTGTCCTTAGCCTAGCTCTGCGATGCCAGCTGGATCCAATCGTATTGGCTCTGCCTTTCCATTGGACTAATTCAGTGGCATGGAGAGGGGGGATTTGCTGCTTGGGTAACACCCTATCCTCCATAACAATCTAACCCAGGCTTTTGTGCTTCTCATGCAGCGTATGCAGCGCAGAGCACGATACCATAGTCTTCCAAGTCTGATGGAGGCCTGCTTTTTTAGGAACTGAAATATAAAAGTGTGCTTCACCTCAACAGTATTCCTGTAATCTCTTTCTGCAATCCTAAAGACACTTTCCTGGTAGTAAGAGCCATTGAACACAGTGGGGCTTACTTCTGAGTAGACATGCTTAGGATCGCACTGATAGGAAGCTGGAGTAGATGGGTCTATATTCTGATCCAATGGAGGGGGCCCTTATGTTAAGTACAAAGCTGGTGTGCAAGCACACATAGAACACAGTCCTAACCATGTCTACGCAAAAGTAAACCCCATTGTGTTCAGTTGCACTTACTTCATAAAGTGTCTTTAGGATTGCAGCCATATGCAGATAAAAGGGGAACTCCAAAGGGATATGTTCCCAAGTTTTTCCCACCAAAGTGGCACTGCCTCTACTCTCAGAAACCTACCATTTCACTTTTGGGGGACTGTCTCAATATTTGGTTTTGCCTTTCAGCTCTGCTCCATCTCAGAGTGAAGATGTTCACCGTTGAAAGCTGGTGGAGCTTGCTATTCATCAACATGCCATCTCAGGCTCTCTCCATTTATAGGAAGCTGCAGGAGTCCTATTTTAAGACAAGTCAAGCTCCTTTATATCAGCTGCTGCTGTTGTAACAGGCACACAATGGGACGTGTGATTTTGGTATCACAAATGTAACAGGAGTGACATTACACTTGTGCTTGACTTTGAGTGAATCAAGTTCTGTGTCTAGAGAGGAAATTGAAAAGTGCGGGTGGGGAATGTATGTGAAGATGATCAGAAGTATCTAGTATGATCATATAGAATGGAGGACAGAGTGCCTCTACTTTTAAGCACTGTATGGAAGAGGGAGTTTTGGCAGGTGCAGTTTTTTAAACCCTTCTATGATGAGTTAAACCTGCCTAAATTCCCTTTTCTATGTAATAATTATAGGTAGAGGCACTCTGTCCTCCATTCTATATGGTCACTCTGGAAGTATCCCAGTGGGTAGCAACAAGCATGCAAAAGAAATTTTATTGATGGATTTTATGATGAAATTTTGATGAATACCATCAAAATATTGATGAAATTTTATTTATGAAAGTGAACAGAAAGCAAGGTCCACTTGTAGTCCCCCAAAAGAATATGGAATCTCCCACTAGTCACTACCCCTTCAAAGACAAGACATTTGGGCTTAGCCCCCCTCCCCAGTCTTTGAATCTATAGCAACATTTTCTGACCATCTTAGTTGGTTCTGCCCAATGCACTCCATGAATGTCCATAATTGGAGTGGCATGAATCATCTCTGACCACCACCAGCCTTATCTATGAACATGTGGGCACCCAAGGAACACCTCAGAAGCAGTTCTTCAATTTCAGTAGCTCTTAAAATCTTCTATATATATAAAAGAGAAAAGTCACTGACTCACTGATTCACTGACTGACTCACTGACTGACTCATTAACGCCCTGCCAAAACCACTGGGCCTAGAAGTGTGAAATTTGTGGTGGGTGTTCCTTCTGTGACTAAGGGGTGCACTAAGAACTGGTTTTTGGAAATTCCAACCAGAAGGGGATGAAATGGGGTGCAACGTGTTTTCCTCCCTATACTTTGCATTGAAGAATCAGTGACTGAGGGATGCTCTGCCCCAACTCCTGGACCTAGAAGCATGAAATTTGGGGAGGGTGTTCCTTCTGTCACCTGAACACCCACCAAGAACCAATGTTGAGAAATTTAACCCTTAAGGGGCAGAAAAGGGGTGCAACATGTTTTTGTCCTATACTTAACATGGAAGACAGACCAACCTCCAGCCAATTTAGAGCTCAGTGCTCGGTGCACTGGGAGGAAGTGGTTGCTCGGAGGAAGTGGTTGCACTGGGGAAGATGCTGCGCATGGGGGACTGATGCTCATGGGAGGCTGATGCACACTGGGAACTGATGTGCATGGGGGAGGATGTTGCACATGGGGATGGCGTATTGGGGAATTTTATTCCCGCAATGCAGGTATGCTTTTTGCTAGTTGAACATAAAAGAGCAAAGATGATCAAGTCCAGCATTCCTAATATCTATGGTACTCATCAAGTGCAACCAAGAAGCAGAAATATAAGTAATGGAGGTATCTGTTGTTTTCCACATTTACTGATTTTCCATGGCATTTTGTCACTGAACATGGAGTTTCTGTCATGACGCCATGACTATGAGAACAAGCCTAACCCTGTCTACTAAAAAGTAAGACCTTTTGTGTTCAATGGGTCTTACTCTCAGGAACATGTCTTTAGGATGTGTCATACTCCTCCAGTGTGTCACCCTTCAGTGGCACGTCACCCGGTGTGGCCCGCACCAGCCGCACCTGGCGACACCACTGTTCCTGGGTATATTTGTGGTGCTGATTTCAAATATGGGTGTCAGTTTAATCCCATCACATCTTCTTTTGCAGATACAGCTTAGACTTGTTAGTGAATGGGTCAAGCAATTTCCTCATGAGGAAGCACACACTGTGGCTTCCTCCCAAGGAAGCCGTTTGAGCCATTCACTTTGAGGCCATGCCGTATCACCAAAATGAGATATGAAAGGGGGGAAAAAGATGGATGTTTTGAATCAGAGCCCCAATTTCATATAAAACCACAATAAATGTTTGGAAAAGGTGTCTTTTCTGATACATGGGCTGCAATCCTAAAGATACTTTCCAGGGAGTAAGACTCATTGAACACAATGGGGCTTACTATGGAGTAGACATGGTTAGGATTGTGCTTGAAGCCTAAGAGGGAGATAAAGTGGAATATAAATTAGTAAACAAACTGAAAAGTCTCAAGCACATTAATAACTATCGTTGGAAACAATGTCCAACTTTCTTATGGTTGCCCCTTTTGCCACATGTTAACAGCCCAAGGAAATCCTTTATTAAATCAGCAATTTTCAATTTTTTTTTCAGCTTCTGGCACACTGTCAAGGCCCTGACTGACTGACAGTGGTTGAGAAGTACATCCATAGGATTGGGCTTTATAGGCTGCAATCCTAAACACACTTTCCTGGGAATAAGACCCACTGAACACAATGGAGCTTACTTTTGAGTAGACGTGTTTAGGATTGTGCTCCAAGTAACTTTAACCTGCTCCCGAACATATGGACCAGTGGGTGGGCAGGAAATTCAGAATGGAGTTTCCAAATCAGACAACAGCTTCTGGGCAGAGTTTCAGTAGGAATCTTTCTTCCTCTTGGTCTTTTTATGGGATTCTTCATAATAATTTCAAAACCCCTTGAAACTCGGAGGCATCTTTCTGTTCATCTTCCAGACCCTTTTAAAGGCAATCTAAACTTATAATAAACGGAGGCGAGCTCCAATGGCCAATATCAAACACTCCTATCTGCACTTTCTTTTAAAGTCTATGGCTTGGGATTTTTGAAGAAAAATTACCCATAAGAGGAAAGGGCATTAGCCATGCTTGGTTTCCTCTCTCTCTTTCCCTCTCTCTCTCTTTTTGTTAAGTTTTGAATGACTTTTTTCCCTCGGTTCTTTTCTTTCAAATTCTCAGCGAGTCTAAAGAGGAGAACCCACGCACAGAGAAGGAGAAGGGGAGGGAGCCGGGGCCGTACGGAAAGAAAAACCCCACAACCCTCCTTATGCCAGAGGGGTATGAAATATGAAGGCCGGGCGATTGTTTGAGCTCAGTGCGTCGGAATAACATTGGTTAAATTATGGATAGTTTTGAATAGTGTCAGTCCCCCCGCCTGCATCTTCTGCAGATGGCTGTTCACACAAGGCGCCTGGGCCTGCATAATTGTATCACTAATAAGCAGCGAGGCAATTAGTTGTGTAAGTGTGCTATAATCATTCCAACAGAAAGGATGACGAAGAGACAAAAAAAGGGAGGGGGGCCACCAAAAAATGTCTTTTTTTCTCAATTCATCAACTGACAGCCATAATTAGATATATATAATTGAAAATTCCACAGTGGGGGGGTAGCTTATACAAATGATTTTTTCCCAGGATTTTTTTGTGCGTTTCTTATTCATATACACGCACACACACAGCCTCGCACCCTACATCTTAGAACATTTCTGAGTGGGAATGCAAGCTTACTCAGTTTTTGAGTCACGTCAAAACAATCTCCCTTTTTGGCATATTCAGCTTTGAAATGGATTTTTTTGGGGTGGTGCAGATGAATTGGGAGGGGGGAATCAGCCACTTTATGATCACACCCTGTCGCACCCCATCTTTATTGATGTAAAATCCACAAAGCATTAGTGAAACAGGTATAATGATTACTGGGCCTATGGGGTGACTGTGGTTTTTCTTGTTTGTTTTTAACACTGCTTTACCTGTATGTGTTTTTGAGCTCTTGTTTTAATCTGTATTTATTTATTCTATTTTCTCTTGGAAATGGCTGGTCTTTGACCATAATAAAGATTTGAACTTTGATCTACCTATCAGGTTTCCAAAAATCTCCAGAAAGATGTGTTGTCGTTGTCGTTGTCATCGTCGTCATTGTCATCATTGTCTTCTTCTTCTTCTTCTTCTTCTTCTTCTTCTTCTTCTTCTTCTTCTTCTTCTTTTCTTCTTCTTCTTCTTCTTCCCTCCCTCATTGACATGAGAGGCCTTCAGGTTTTAGAAGGGGGTTAAAGGGAGGGGGAGAAAGTTACGAGTCAAAATAGAGAATGACATCACCAAGTATTATGGGAAGTTGAGGGATTTCTTTGGAGCTCAGCCTGGTTATCAAAAGGCTATAATTAAATTTGGGCTTTAAAAAAATGCTCAAGTGCTTATGACTTGGTGGAAACTATACACAGAGCAGCTTTTCACTGAATTAATCAGCCTGCAAGATTTCATTATGTGGGAGCGTCTCTTTTTAAAACTGTAAGCCCACAAACAGACCTTCTCTCTTCTCTGGTCCTCTCTCTCTCTCTTCTCCTAAAATTTAATTGGACAAACCTTATTTGGTTGAGAGAGAGAGGGGGGGCAGTAAGATTGGAGCTTGTTAATTAAGTCCCTTAAATGCCCCCAGCTGTGAGATACATTTTTCCCCAGCACAATAGCATACTTATTTTTAACATTTGCTCCCTCCTTTTTCGACAGTGAGCTATTTTTGCAAACAAAACCAAACGCATCAAAAATTAAAGGCGCTCCAACAGAATGCCAATGCATTGTTTCAAATCAAAATGGCCAGATTTCTGGGATGTCGCCACTGTTGTCATGAAAAATGGGGAAAAGTTTCTTGTGGACACTGTCGGAAAGAGTGATTTTCAGATTTTCCTCAAACGGGGCAGGGATGTGTGTGCTGTTAGTGGACTGGGCAAGATCTGATTTCACTTTGACCTCATCTTCGTGAAGGCTGCCAGCCTCTGGGATGGGATACAGACTATCAAGATAATATTTAGTTTTGGGTAGTGCATTCAAGCATTCAAAGTAGGTGTAACATCAGATGTTGGCACTGGCTGACCTCCCATGTTCATAAAAAAAGGCCTAGTTGACCCCTGAGACATCAGTCCTACTTGAAATGGGAGCATCTAATGTGCTGTCAAGGGGCCATTGGGTATCATTAGGGGCTCAGAGCTGAGTTTTGTCCCAGATGTTGTAGCACACATCACGTAAGATGAAGGTGTGGTCTGGAAGCCAGAGCTGTCACTGTGGCTGAGAAAGCTAAGTAGGATCACCTTGGGTTTCAAATAGGATGAGTGACTGGAAACTGTTGGCTAGACATGGAGGAATATGGACTGGTAATAAATGGAATAATGCCCTAAGAACATCCCTGAGACATTTTTGGAATATTAGAAAGTGCAAGATCTGTGCAGCCATGATGACAACTGCATGAAAGGGGGAAAATGAGTTTATAGTCTGCCTAAGTAAACTGCCTTAAGTCAGGTCCTACAATCCAGAGTAAATACGGGAGCATGTAAGAGGAACTTACTCTGGATTGCTCTATGCATTTTCCTTAGGTGTCCCATGGGTGGCATCATAAAGATGTTGGTGTAAAGGTCCCATAGTTACTCTGGATTGTGCCTTATGAGTTCTTGGGAAAGGTGTATACAGATACATAATAAACAAATAGGCATTAATTCACAGTCTTATGTGCAAATCACATGTTTGTGATCTTTACGATATCCCTGTAAGGTGTGTAATTTTATTCCCATATTGAAGGAGGGAAGATTGAAAAGTAGAAGAATTTACCTGCATTAAGCCATCTAGTGAATTCATAAAAGAGGAAAGATTTGAAATAAGAAAGTCTTGAGTCACAGCCCAATCTTTTGATCAACTCCACTGCATCCTCTTTAGAGAAGGGACCACAGTAAACATCATCATCACCTATATGCTCAATGTGGCAATGTCACATGGTCCCAATTGTGCCCCCCCCCCCCCAACTTCAAGTTGATAAAGGCTTCCACTGAATTCCAGTTGAAGTTTTTTCCGAGCTTTTGCAGGAGGCATGATCAGGATTAACCAATACTGAGTGATGGGTTTATTTTATAAACTTGAAATTTATTCCTCTTGTAGCATCAAGTGGAAAAGGTGGTAAAAAAAACAGCTGTGGATGGAATCATACTTTTGTTGATATAAAATATATTTCTGGCTTCAATTTTCTGAACTTCACTTCCGAGTTTTTGTTACCCATTTTGAACGCAGCGATCATTTTTTTACTTCCAACAATGCAAATCAGATCCGGACAAAGCCTGGAGACTTATTTTGGGGAGATATTCTTTTAAAAAAACACAAATAATCCATTTCCTTCTTTTTGTTTGAGCAGCTGTCTCAGGTGCCTTGAACGACGCAATAATCAATCAGATGGTCCACCAGCGACCACATGAATGAACGGCAATCATATTACTCGCTTTTTCCCCACCCCCCCAAATTTAAGAATGAAAGCTTTATTTTATTTCATTTTATAGAATGATTCTTGGCTGTACTTCCAAGGCACATAATGACACATTTGCTCTTTTGTGTTTCTAACTAACTAATGGCATAGTTCCCCTAAACCATGAAAAATGGTGTGTTTGATCAAACAAGAAAGGATGAACTTCTGGGAAATTCCATTCACAAGACTCTGAATTAGACCCAGAGCAATTCTCTTCCTTGACACCCCCTGCCAAACTGGGCTATAACTCCTTCCACCTCATTGTGGCATTAAAAAATATTCATTGAGTACAGTTCTATGAACACCAATTCAGCCTCCCTGCTGAAGGCTTGATTCTCAAACATATGGATATGTTGAAAATTAAATTGCAGGGTTTATTTGAATTTATAGATAGCTCAGTGAATGTATTTTTGAGATACAGTCTCCGTCAAGGAGATAGATGTCACCTGCCACAAGTAAGTTGATTGTATAATGTTAAAATGCCAGATTTTCTTTGTAGGTAATTCTATTCAATCACATGTTGCAAAAGATTTCAGTAATGAAGACTTGAATATCTCTGGCTGTTGCAAAGTGTGTTTTCTCCTCCTTAAAATCTTGTTTTAGAAGACATTCATATTCTTTTGTGGAATGCAACACTGCGGACCAGAGCTTTCATTCTTCAGTGCTGTGAATTCTCATAAATATCTCACAATTCTTTTTGTAACCTATGTATGTTCATTGCCCATAACGCAAACCTTAGGAGGAAATGCCTCATGCACACTGCCTAAGGAATGTGAACTTGCTTCTAGTTTCATATCTCAATATATGAAATCACAGTATTGTCAGATCTGTACCACAACCTGCCATTTTAACCTGCCATGAAGCTGGACCCTGTATGCAAAATTATGGGTTATGTCAGATTGGTAGCATCTTCAAATTGTTTTTGCAAATATCTCATATTAAGGGTGCAATCCAGAGTAACTATGGGGAGTCCTTGCTCCGGTGTAAGAACAATTTGCTCTGGACTGCAATATGAATTTCCCATAGGTTTTCACTAGGTGATGCAGTAACTACGGGTACACGTAATGTCTCATACGTGCTCCCGTAGTTACTCTGGATTGTAGGGTAAGTCTAAGAACTCACCATATAGATAAGATAGGAAGGAGTAGGGTTGTGATAATTCTCTTTCACAAAAATGGGACAGGACCCCTTGTCAAACCTACCTGTATGTGAACACTATTCCTGAAAAGCAGGATAGTCCCAGTTTTCCAGGACGTATGGCAACCCTAAAAAGAAGGTGAAGCTGGATTTAGTCAAATGAGGTCACTAGTGGGATCCAAATGCTGACTGAGCCAGTCTGACTCATAAACTGGTAGCATTCAGTGTATCATTAGGGTGTAGGAAAGAATGCCATAGGAAGGTCAACTGTGAGGTTTGCCCTATGGCCCTTGACAATTGGCTCCAGTATTGGCTGCTGTGTGTCCTGAAGCGGCACCCTTAAATTCAGGAGTCAATTGCTTACAACACCAAAAGTTAACTGCTCGCAAGATTGATTCACTGGAACATGCCACACCTTTAGGGTCCCATCACTTTTGAAAGGAAAATCTCACTACAGCCTCATTTTCAGTGACAATATTTGATCTGACCAAGTAATTCTTAAACAGACCATTTGCAGCGTTCTTATGGTGTGCCTTGTACATGCTTCAAAACTTTCCTTATTCTTCTTAACCAAGCAGGACTAAGCTTTGGATGCTTATCAACAGGTGTCTTTTGCTTTTTCTAAGAACAAATGTTCAACACTTCTTAAGCTTATATTATGTGACTGCTTTTATTCCAAAGAACCTGAATCCTGTTTATACGATGAGCTATCCTATTTATGCTTAGGATTTGAAAAGCTGAGCATAAAATAAAACATGACTGCAATTCTAAAGACACTTCCCTGGGAGTAAGACCCACTGAACACAATAGGACTTACTTCTGAGTAGAAATGCATAGGGTTGTGCCCTAAGTTGCAATTACAAGTATCAAAGGAAGTGTTCTTGTTGAAATGGGTAGCATTTTTAAAAAATCCTTGTTTTCTTCCAACTCTGGATAGGAGCCATCATCACAGTTTTGTTCTCTTAAACTTGTTAAAGGTCATGTTCAGTCTGATATTGAAGTAGCGTCAAAACCAGGCATTTAGGTCCCTTCTGTCTCATTGGAGATCTTCAGATCTCAACCAGTGATGGGATTCAAAGAAATTAACAACCGGTTCTATGCCCATCTGGTAGCCACTTTTAAATGGTTATTTTTAAACTTTATAAGTCCTATCTCTCGTTAACAACCGATCTATAGAGTAGGTGTGAACCTGCTGGAGCCCACCACTGATTCTCAACCATCACTTGCTAAAGACAGTCCAAGAGGATTTTCTGCTACCAGCAAAAAGTTGGACTAGATGGCCTTGTTGGTACCTTCCATGTCTGATCAATTATTAATTTGCAGATTTAATATGTTAATAAACCATCTGTGATGACTATCCAAGATCTAATTTGATGTGTAGGAACATGTTAGAGGTATATGTGCATTTGGGTGTGTTGTCTTAGCTAAAAGTTTGGAAAAAGTAATACTTCCTCTGTATTGCAACGATAGATATATTTTAGGATTGGTCAGTTATGGAAGATCTCAGATTCCCTTTGTTAATGGCTTGGACTCACCCTCAGTCGGCAAACAGGAAACTATATATCTGCATGTAAACATGGGGGCAGGCAGGATGACATGGTATTAAAAAACCAGATCATTGCTTTAGGGGAGAGGAGAAAACCACCACCAGAAAATTGAGGAAATTGAGTAGAATGAACAGAAAGAGCATTGACACCTCTTTCCAGTTTGAAATATAGACTCTTTTTCATAGCTTCCCCCATCTGATGTCCTCAAGATTTTGAGTGGGTGCAACAAGGACTCACTCCTTAATTAAAGCACAGGAAATGGTATTGGCAATGTCCTTTCTGGATGTATGGGAAAAGGAAATATGATATGTACAGAGACTGACAGGAAGCTCTCCCCCCACCCACCTTAAAAAAATTTTATTACCCCATCTCTTTGAAAGCAGTGTACTGTATCAACAGCCTTGATGTTTTTAGAACAAAGAATTTACGGTCTCAGGAGGTGTTACACACCTTCCTTTGTTTGCTGAAATATATCATCATTTGGTGCCTTGTAGGAGCAGAAGTAATTTAAAAAGAAACTGCCAAAATAATATACAAACCATTAAATCTGCCCATTAATGCATTTGTGGCATTATAAACATAGGGATTTGGGGATGACAGGAGCTAAAATAAACTCATTTAAGTGTGCCATTGTTAGAAGGTGATACACATGCTTTTCGATCTTCCATTCCAGCTCAGAGTACATTCTGTGGATGTTCACCCCATTGGTATCCATGGAGCATCTTCACAAGGTAGGTAAGAAGCTGGAGAACCCAAAGTAGGTAAGAAGCACTAGAGAACCTAAGAGGATGGTGAAGTGATGGTGAAGGATGGGCTGCATTTGGCACAATGTTAAATGTTTTAGGTGACTTTGGCCAAGTTCTGCACAAAATACCTCTTCTTTTTAAAACAAAAAAATTCAATAGAAAAAGATTCCAAAAAGTCCAGAACATTATTTCCAAGATATATAGGAACATAGCATTTTCAGGGTAATATAGCCTATTGTTATAGCATCAGACCCAACTCTCTGAGTTCCTGTACATGGCAAGTAGATCTCTTCTCGTTGCAGCCAGCAATGAGTGACCTAAAATGAGTCTTTTGCAAGTAGTTGATGGAGATTTTATATCACCACCAACTATTTCTAGGTGCCATGCTTTGCACACAGCACCACAAGTTTTCATGTGATTTCAGTTGCCATTGCTGCCTAATGTGTGGAGGGCTCTCCCACAAGTGTCCTGTATTGAGCATTGCTAGTCCTGGGACTGGCACTGAGCATCCTCCTCTTTTCAACCACCAAATGTTCTTCAAATACTTTCATTTAATTTAGTACAAAATTAATAAAGTAATATCTGATCAAGATTCTGGTAATGACACTCTATGTCTTTCTGAAATACTTGAACATCATCACTAATTAATTTTGACACACTGAGATCAACAATATCAAAAATAAAATCCTTTAACACTCAACAGTTGTCATCGAGGATAATTCCACCTTGTCAAAAGGTCTAGAAAATAAAATTTTAGTCTTGGAGTCAGGTTGGCAAAAGAAAGGTTGTTGATTTATGCCATGTATCTATCCAAAGAAAAACCAATTTTATTCCAGCATGACCAAGAAACAGAAACTGGGGTGGGACTATGAAGATGGCTGCAATCCTAAAGACAATTTCCTGGGAGTAAGACTCATTGGACACTATGGGGCTTACTTTTGAGTAGACCTGGTTTGGATTGTGCTCAAAGACAGGCCTTTATAGGAAGCTTTCTGCAAATAATTTGGAGAAGCCCCCCACCAACACCATTAATCTCAAATACAATGGTTGGCCCCAATTTTCTTTTACAAAAATTAAATGTAATGCCATTCCTAAAAAAAAAAACACCTCCGGGAATATTTCAAGGAAAGTCAAAGTTTCAATAAACTTGAGTGAAACGTTGCACTGAGGGGTTTCCTACACTGTGATGTTTCCTACATTTCACTGACGCGGTTTCCTCTACATCCTTAGAATGTTCAAGAAATGTGAGTAGAGCCAGGAATGATTGTACCATATCATGTCCATCCCCCACTACTCAAAGTCTTATCAGGATTCAACATCATTGGATACTTGCTGAGGTCCATATCCCAGCAAGGAACCTGATACAACCTGGTGGCCTGCGGACATGTTTCCTGGACTGGACTTCATTTTCTTGGACATTAGGATTCAATTTACGGTAGTTTGGCCGAACTCACCTAGCACATTTTCCTGTGGTGATATGGGGAGTTTGTCGTATTCCGGTGCACTGTCCTACCCTCTCTTTCAAGAAGTGTGGCAGAAGTGCCTTATGGTGCTTTGTGACAACCCCAGGTCAGCAATGGACTTATACTGGGGCTTAGGCCAGCCTAACTGGAGCTTAGGACTGCAACCTTTGTTAGTATTTGTGTCCTGAGGCTTAGTGGTCTATGACACTCTGGATGCCAGCTTAGGGGCTGTGGGCCTTCAAGAGGGTCCAGATGTAGGATGACCATGTAAAATGGAGGTCAGAGTGCCTCTACCTTAAACCATTGCATATAAGAGGTAATTTAGGAAGGTGTAGCTCAAAATAGAAGGGTTTAAAAAGCAGCACTTGCCTAAATCCCTTTTTCTGTGCAATAATTAAAGGTAGAAGCAATCTGTCCACCATTCTATACAGTCTGTTGAGATATGGCACATGCTTGTGCCCATCTGTCCACCCGTCAGTAAGTTGGGGTGCAAGGTAGGAGCTCCAAGAGTCTGTGTTAAGGAGACTTTTTCTCCCTCTTGCAAACCACAAGAATTGTTGATAATTCAGAAAGCAGTGCTAATTTTTTTTAAAGCTCATCTGCATTCAGGCCATGTGTCAAAGCTGACAGAGGTCCTGTGCTTTCATGTTTTTTATTTGTTACTCTCATTTTTAATATGCTGAGTAGAGCAGGGCTCTACCTCCCTTCCCACAAGAATTTTTTTTCTTTTTTGATATGCCTAATTTATGATGTCGAGGAAGGTGGAACAAGATTTACTTTTTCAGTGACAGTAGGTCTTATCAAGAGGGCTTCGTTTGGGGCCCTTCTGGAGACACTCCATCCCGAATGTTTTTAAAAATGAAGATGTCAGATTGTTAAATGTCTTAGCTGCGAAAATTCGTGGTAATCCAATCCCTGGGATTTGCTTGAGTGTCTTAAAGTGTTTTGAGTACAAACACTGGAAGGAAGCGGTGGCCATAGCCACTCCTCTCTTAAATCTTCTTATGGGTTTTCCATTCTGCTGTGTGGCCTGAGAGCAGGTCAAAAGGTTTTGGCACAGCAGTCCAATTCCAGAAATAATCACCTTATAGACTCACTAAATCAATCATAATTAATGCACTTCGGCTACTACTGTCAGAGGGCTGCAGCTGGGGGCAAAAATGAAGATGCCCTTTGATGCAATTTGAAATGAGATCAAATCTGTCATTTCCTTAATAATTGAGCCAAATGGGAAAAAAAGATGGGTCAAAGGTTAGCTGATGACCTTATGTAAAACCCAATAATACATAATTCTTTATCATTTTATGGAATTTATCAGATGCTGTAAACTGTCCAGGATAGAAACCCAATTGGTTTCTCTGACGTCCCTCCTTACCTTTTACCATGCAGTAAATAGTGAAACCGCAGAAATCTTCCCTCCCCTCCCCAAAACGGTACATTCTTACTGTGGGAACCGAGAATCGTTTTGTAGGGACTGGTATTTAATTCATTCTTCCAAGCGTGTGAAGTTAATAACCGCAGTTCTTTCGGAATGATATAAAACCTGTAATTTATTTATTGAGTCTTACAAATACAGTTAAAGCATGTTTTCATGCAAAATGGATTTCCTTCTTTTTTCATCATCACCACAAAGATAACAGGGGATTTTTTGGGGGGGATGTTTTATCAACTATACCAGATAAATACATATTGCAGAAAAGTGAAACGACACCTTTATGTGGAGTCCAATATTTAAAATACAGTAGGTAAGATTTTTGGTCCCATGGGATTCTTTCTTCAAACTGGACCTTAAGAAAGCACTATTATTTTATTTGTCCTAGCAATGATCTCACTTAGGTGCAGGGTCTGCTTGTTTGCATGCCTTTCTGCACTTGTACCCATCAAAGATGTCTTCAGGGACAACGTTAACATGTCAGATGTCCCCAGTCACTTGGTCCATCCATTGGACTCTGACTTGGATGGGCATGGTTGTTGCCCATCTGGGTTAGGTTTCAGGGTTGACTTGCCCGGAGCTTCTAAGCGCATCATTGCACACATGGACATGGACACATTGGACATAAGCACATAAATAAATAAGATATTTATTTATTTATTTACTTATTTACTTACTTACTTACTTACTTACTTATTATAACCATATATCATAGATATAAATCACACATCTGTTGATGAGTTTAAAAAAAAAGCACTGTTGTTGAGTTTAAAACAAAACAAAACTGGGAGGCACCAATTGTGCACATCATTTGACCATGAAATCATTGCATGTAAAATCACTCCAAACCATTCAATTACATGACACAATTAAAAAAAATCAATGTTTATCAATACACTAATACAAATTGACAATATACAAATGAATGGAAGGAAATGAAACTTTAGCTAATTGTTCACATATTTTTTTGAGAAGTTCTCCTTGCCTTAGCAAAATTTAGAAGTGGATCCCAGAGGGTACAAAAAAGAAGAGAATGAATAGGAACGAACAAGGAACTTTCTACGAAATAAATGTATGGTCCCGTTCCTATTCTTTGGGAGATACACCTGAGCTTCTATATATGTTCTGACCAGGATCTGAACGGACAGTAACCTTTGAATTCATCATAGTGTCTCAGTTTGACCTCTGACACACAAGGTCAGAGCACCCGTGGGAGCCATCCTAGCGACTTATGAACACTTTCCATAATTCGGGAGATGTGGCTCTGTGAATCCCATTAATCACGGCAGAATCACCAGGGGCACAGTGAAGAAGCTTATCAGATCCCCTGCCCCAGTTGATTAGGAAGTTAGATAGGCACATCAAGTGGAACAAACAAACAAGCAAATGGACCAAAACAAAAGACCCAAGGACTGTAACCTGATGCAGAAAGGGCAGGAGAGAAGACACGGGAATGACTTTTCCTCAACATTCTTGCACAATTCCATAAAGTTATTTTCTTATATTTTGTAGGGCAAACAAAATCCCAACAGACTCACAACGGAGACTCTTGTGTCCTACCATACACAATTTCTGTAAACTATTAACATTTTCTCTGTAAACCGCTTTCTGAACTTTTGTTGAAAAGTGATTTTTAAATACGATTGATTGATCGATCGATGGATCGTAATGAGTGCATATTACATGTACCTGATTGGAAATTACTACATGGAGGAAAAACTAATGATATAATAGCTTTGCTAGAGTACAGTCTTAGACCAGTGCTGGCACTCAGCTTCATCACCAGTGCTGGTGCGGCAAATGTGCCAAGGGTTCATATGTGATCTATACCACACTAATAAAGAAAATCATAAAATATGACATTTGAATTTGGAGGTATGAAGATCACCTCATACCACAAGATAGCATTCTAACTAATTATGTTCTTTTGCAAAGCAGACAAGGGTGCGTGTAAAGTTTTAATGTTTCATAAATTTCTTGCAACGAACCAAAAATCAGCTCATGACCCACTGGAGCAGTGGTTCTTGAGCATTTTAGCCTTGTACCCTCTTCCATTTACTCAGAAGTAAGTCTCATTGTTTCCAATGAGACTTAGGGCACAATCCAGAATAACTATGGGGAGTCCTTGCTCCTGTGTAAGAACAATTTGTTCTGGATTGCAATATGAATTTCCCATAGGTTTTCACTAGGTGGTGCAGTAACTACAAGTACACGTAATGTCTCTTACATTTTCCCGTAGTTACTCTGGATTGTAGGGTATCTCCCAGGAAAATATGGATTGCAGCCTGAGGGCCCAATTCCAAGATGGTGGCTCCAGTGACACTCTGGATGCCAGCTTATGCCAAATAAGATACCAAATAAGATACCAAAATGGTGGTGCCCAGTTTTTTGTGACCCCACAAAGGGGGGGTCCCCACCTTTAGAACTGCTGCACAGCAGGGTGCTAATCTATGGTTTCGGGAACACTCGGCCAGGTGGAATGGCTTTGTTTAAAACCAATAAAGAATTGAAATGGTTCCAGTCACATAGAAGGTGGCAATCTGTTATTATTCCCCAATAGCAACTGTGTCTGTGGGATCACCAGAATTTTACATTGAATGACAACTTTTCATCAAAACAATATCAAAAATGGGCCCTGTTATACCATGCAAGGGGTGTGTGTACCAAGTATGTGTACATTTGACACATTCCTCTTGCAACATGAGGCTGACTAGAAGACATAAATAATAATTATGATTTATTTAAGCTCTGATTCCTGTTTCAAGAAATAAAATCAATTAGAGGGAAGAATTTATAGTTCTATATGTTTCGGAGGAGGACATGGTTATGGCTGCAATAAATAAAGTATATGGTTAAGTGTACATTCAAAACTTGACTTAACCACTTCCTTGCTGTAATTTAAATGCATTGTCTTGTTGGATGTTGTACTGGTTTTGCTGGGATGCCGGTTCAAGAAGGATAAAAGGTTTGACTAACTAACTAACTAACTAACTGTAACATGGAAATATATGACTGTGTCTTGTTCAGTCTTATTTACAATGCTTGATGTGATTTTCTTTTGCGGATACACCAACAGACATGCATATGGGTGTATACGAGATGTGTAAGGAGGGAGGCCCCAATGTGGTTTCTGAACTGTGCATAGAAATACACTGAACACACTGAAGCACAGTGCCCTATTAGGGAGCACGGTCAACCTTGGGAGCTATGGGGCCAAAATGGAAACATTTTTTGCTGGGTCTTAGGCAGTGGCATCTCTATGGGGAATGCAAGGAATATATACCACATAAGGAGATGTGCATGAGATGATGACACCACTATTGACCAAAAATTTTGAAAACCTGGTGTTTTTGAATGATACATTTTATATGTTACATGATGTGTAATAATCTGAATAATCTGAATCCTGTCGGAATGAATGCAGCTTCTCCCATCCCCCCCCCCAAAACCCACTTGACAAGGAAGTCCTCCCCTCCAAACTGATGAACAACATATATTAAGCCCTGTGGAAAGTGAAACTGTGTCACACATGAATATTTACTCATGAGTAGGCAAACCTGTCTCAGCTGTTATTGAAGGCCTGGTACAGATGGACGCAGAAGGTCCCAATCTGATTAATATGGGTCCCCATGGAAATGAAGCACTGTTCTACAGTCTTGGTGTGATGTAAACGAAAGACAAAAAAGTGCCTTTTCAATAAGTAATCAAGGAATTGTGCAATTCAAACAGAATTTATACATCATTTAACAAAAGCTTGACTGCATAGTTTTAAAAATATGTATCCTTGATGATAGTCTCATTTAACCTTAAATGTCTTATTTCATTATCCCAAAAAAGAGCCCAAATAAAAGAGAACAAGTTCTATTCATGGTTTGTACTATTCGCCTCCTCCCTCCCCTGCTAATCATTACTTTAATTTTTAATGGAAAAGCATTGCTGGCACAATTAGCACTCAATTTACATGAGCATCCAAAGACCCAATTAATTAAATTTTATTGATGCCTAGTTACTCTTTAAAATGTTTTCCAAATGTTTCCAAATTGCTAATAGTGAAAATCATCTTGTACTTTTCCTTAAGTAATTTTTACCATATTACTTGGTCACCCCAGAGCTTGTTTTAGTTATGTCATCCCTAAGATGTTCACCTAGATCACTGATGGCGAATCTATGGCATGCATGCCAGAGTAGGCATGCAGAGTCCTCTCTGCTGGCATGCGAACCAAGTTGCTGGCATGTGAGCTAGCACTGCCCCAGCAGCACTGGACATCGGTACACATTGGACACCCAGCAACACTGAACACCCACTGAAGGGGCCGGTGCCCAGTGCACATGCCTGGAACTCCAGCCCGAAACCATGGGTGTGCCAGTGCCCAGCGTGTGCCCAGATCTTTGGGCATGAGCAATGGCCAGGAATGCCCTGAGTCTAGTATGGATGTCCAGGACACAAGTGTACTCTGCTCTGAAAAAAGCACCCTCCTCCTCTTCAAAGCAGAGTATGTCAGTGTCCAGTGGGCATGCCTGGAATTCTGGGAATGTGCAATGAGCCCCGATCCCACTGCGCATGTCTCAGAGTTCTGGGCACATGCTGGGCACAACTTTCTGCCTGCTTTATAAATGGGCCGGACCTGCCTAAGTTCTTGGGAAAAACGGTGATATAAAACATAAATACACTATGAATCATTAATTTTATTTCACCCTTCTTCCCAAAAAGTACAGTTCACCACCATTATCTTTTAGAGATGGTCATTCAGAGAGATTTGAACCCAGGATTCCCCAGAAAGGCAATAACAACTCTGTCTCACAAGCGATGCCCATACCATGCAAGCTTTATTTGTTAACATATTTTAAATGATCATTAAATACTCCAGCAAAGGAGCAGGTCAAACAGTTTAATGCATACATTGCAGAACGCAAAATAGAGGTGCATGAAAATCCAGTTGGCCTTTTTGGTCAGCAAGCCTGAGCCGAAGAATATAATTTGAAGATTGATCTCCCAGCCGCTTAATCCATCCTAACCCCGACTCATAAGGCACAACAAGATGATTCTTGCAAAAATGCTTTGACGTCTCTGTACCTCCCTGCAAATAACATTTGATGCAGCAAGTTCAATATGAATTAAACTGTTACGACTTCTGCAGTTTATTGTTTACAAATTTGCCTTTAAATAGAGATTTATTGGACATTTCAGCTCCGTGCTGACAGAGCGATATTAATGTTCTCACAAGGGTGTGTGAGTTAAAGCAATCTCTCGCCGGGGCTGAGAGAATATCTGTAACTGTCATTCAGGAGGATTTCCTTCATTCCCTCCCTCCCTCATTGAATTGATCGTCTTTTTGTGCTAGAGCCAACCTAAAACCACAAGAGATGGGGGAGTTCAAGTGCTTGTCTCTCCCTCCATTGCAGGTTGAAGCAATGTTAGTTATTCACTGGGCTGGGATGTTGAAGAGTAGGGATGGGCAAAATAGAGAAGGGGCAAAATCCAGAGTAGTTATGGATCCACACAGTTACGTCAGCCTCTAGTGTTATGGAAAGTCACCTTAACTTTTCTGGAGCAAAGGGCTTAATTTGACTTAAGGATATGGGCCTAGGTCAAGTAGGTTGAGTAGGGTTGAGCAAGAGAGTAGATAGTGTAAGGATGGGCAAAATCTGGCCCATGGGCCATTTGTGGCTGGGCGGCGGGGGGTAATTTCCACTCCATGGGGCAGAATTTGCTATCAGTAGGGCTTCTGCCCATCCCATGCCTTGATAGAGGAATCTCTATCTACAGAGATATCTCTATCCCCCATTTTCTGACGGTTTGTTTATTTAATATATATATATGGGAAACAAAAATTTATGCACACTGGCAGAGTTGTAACTAGGGACACAATCCAGAGCAAATTCAGCCTGCTCTGACCTAACTGCACTCTCCTAACTATTCTGTATCCAGAGCAGAAAATTATGATGAATCCAGAGAGTCAGGAAGCCTGGGCTGCCCTAACTGCTCCAGAGCATGCTAAGTAATTGACACAAGGGGAAGACTTGCTCCTGAGGAGACACCCCTCAGATCACACTGAACAAGGAACAGCTGTGGTGCCTACAGTGGTGACATGACTCTGCACATCACCTGGTGCGGAAGTCTGTGCGTCATCCCTGGGATGCGCGCCCCCCCCCCACCTGGACTGCACAGTCACCAAAGTTGGCGCCTGCGCAGTTGTTTCTGAAGCCAACTGGCTTCAGAAAGAGTACTGCGCAGGCACCATCTCTGACACCTGCGCAGTACTTTTCTGAAGCCTTTTGGCTTTGGGGGAGACTGTGCAGGCGTCAGAGTTGGTGCCTATGCAGTACACTTTTTGAAGCCATTTGGCTGCCGCTCCGCCTCCTGAGTGAGGCCGAATGGCTGTGCAGAGGCGCGGACTTTCTCTGCTCTAAGGAAGTCTCCTCTGAAGCTGTTCGGCATGCTCAGTGTGTTTCTGCGCAGTGCACCTCAGCTGGCCGTTCAGGCCAGCTCCTCAGACAAGTGGCATCTTCTGGCTGCTGCTCCGCCTTGGAGCAGGCCTGAATGGGGGTGCTGACGCCCGGGGCCTGCCAAAGGACAGTCAAACTCCTCCGGCACATCACCACATACAGAGCGCATCATCCAATGCAGCCCACACCAGCCGCACCAGTCTGGTGACGCCACTGGGTGCCTGCCTTATAAGGAGTCCCTGATGAGATGCCAGTACATTCTACAGTGAATACAAGGGGCTTCTTGGAGTGGCCTGCTGTATCCTGAGGTTTGTGGGCGGCCGTAGTTTGTTCCATATCCTGAGGTTGAGAGGCAGGGGTTGCAGCTAGGCTGGCCAAGAACTCAAATTTTTGGTCAACACTTCCATTCTTACTCGGGCCTTATCATGGACCCTTATGGGTCTACTCATTACTATACCTGCTCCTGAGGTGGTATAACTCTGAGGGCTGGAAGAGGGCATTTCTGCCTTGGAAACAGGCTCTGGATACAGAGTAACTGCTCTGCCCTAGGCAATGCTAAACATGCCCTCAACTTGCCTCTCCTGAGCTGCTTAGGCTGCCCCAGTTAGGGCAGAGCAGGTCCACCTCTCTTAGGGCACCCTATCTTGCCTTGCTCTGCCCTAAGCCTCCTTCAGAGTAACTGGGCTGGAGCATCTTGCAGTTGCTCCAACCTAGTGTTAGATAGGGCAACCTAAGGGCTCTTATGTGGACAGATTAGTTGCTCTGGATTGTCCTGTAGGGCACCTAATTAACTGCCCTGAGGGGAACCTGCCCTGTGTGCTCCACAAAGCAAGGATACATGGCAGCTAGTTACGGAGAAGACGGTGGTAACTCTTGTGGATGAGGAGAAGAAGCAGGGCACATGGAGTTGCCAACATTTTGTCTTTCAGGGAGAACCCAGAAGTGACACAAGGCAGTCAATTCCAGATTCTCCACAGAGGAGGAAATGTCGGTGACTTACAATGACCCACTCTTTCTCTGCTGGAGGTCCGCAGCCACTACAGAAAAGAATCGGAGTGTGAGAAGCTGCTACAACAAGTATTCCCTTGACTGCAAAAATTCTGTAATTGATGTCACTATATTATGGTGATACCACTGTTCCCAGACACCAAGCAGTCTGTTATGGCTTTGCACACTAGTATTAACAATATCTACAAATCAGTTTAGTAAAACAGTGGTGTGGGTACCACGAGTGGCGTCTGGTGTCTCTCATGGGACCCCTCGATAACTGCTGACTGGCAACAAGACCAGGAATGTGACATTAATGTACCAAGGGTGGGACACCTGAGATCTTGGATGGAGCTTGACATGGATGGTGTCACACAGGGCCCACCCAAGATGGCAACAGTTATGTGTTAGTGTTTCAGTCACAAGGGGGAATCTCTTAGAAGCACGGAGAGGTGGCTGTAGCAAAACAGCAGGAGTGATGAGGAATGGGTCACTTTCTCCTCCTTTCTTGTCGCCCTCTGCTTGCCACTACTGCTACGGCTTCCTGATGAAAAAGAGGCACTGGAAGGGCCATTGGCTTGTACCAGCAGGACCGTTGCTGTATTCTTATTCTTTATTGTAATGCTTTAAAAATTACAAAAGGTTGGATCCAAGAACCACCTTGAATGAATGAGAAGGCAAGTTAAAAAGCTTTCAGGAAATAAATGCATTAATGACAGTTCTTGGATAGCTCTCAAATATACCTTTAAAACTACAATCTTAGGGTCACCTCTGTGGTTCAGTCCTGAGATGGAGTTTTTTCCCTTCTGGTGAAAGCATTTTTCTTTGTAGACCTCAGAGCCAGACAGTTGTTAAGCCAAACTATCCCTGTAGGATTGGAATGAAACTTACAAAATAAGTAATGATAATAACAATAACAATAATAAAAAAAAATCTTCTATGCTGGAGGACAGCGTTGTACCTCCCTCTCCCAGCTCACCTCTCCATCATCAGTCCTGGTAGACTTATTTCATAAAAATGTCAGCTATTAAGTTAACATTATTTAAAGGGCTTTAGGTTGTAGTTACTGAATGCAACCTAAGCTATATCCATAAAGGGCTGACATTGATCCTGGCTTGTATAAAACATGATCCAGACAGGCACTAAATAAATTATCTGTATACGGCTTCCAAAGCATCTCTATTTATCACTGCAGTAATGATAAGGATCTGATTTAAAATGAACCCTGGTGAGGGTCAAATCCTAGCACAAACCGTAATATGATCAGCACGAGAGTGCTGATAACCTGAAACAATATGAAGAAATCTTGTCAGATAAATAAAACAAACTGGTTGTCCATTAAAGGGAGGGAGGAAGGGAGGAGGAGAGAAAGAGAAAAAGAGGGAGAGCAAAACAGGGCCAAGAAAAACTGCCTGAAATCAGAAAGCATATTAGTTGCACCTGAAATACAAGCCGCTGTCCAATTCTTTGCGAAGAACTCAGTGCAAATTGTGGAATTGTTTTCCCCATATGGGGAAGGAAATACGTTTGCATGTGTGTCATGATTTTCTCCTGAAGGATTTGAAAGAGGGAAGAAAAAATAAGTTCAAAGTATCAGCTCTTACATGGTGTTACAACATCATTGTAATACAATGTAATAATGGGTTAACAGCCCAAGCTTACCCAAGGCCTAAATCGTATTCCATTTTCTACCTATAATGCAGCTTTGCCAATGCACATGCACCACATCCTGCAAAAGGGGGCAGGATGTCCAAGTAAGGTAACGTTTGTTGCATCTTGCACAAGGTTTTCAGCTCTTCTTGGGGTAAACAGTGGTTTACAAATGGCAAGCTGTGACTCCCAGGGACACACACACATGCATGCACATACAAAAAGCACATACATGCATGCACATACAGAAAACTGCCATGGGAAACACGGAACTCTTGCAAAAAACCTGCCAGGGGAAAACTTTCAGGGGACACCATTCCAAATAATATATGGGTCACAGTGATGGGATTCAAAGAAATTAACAACTGGTTCTCTGCCCATCTGGCAGCCACTTTTAAATGGCTATTTTTAAACTTTATATGTCCTATCTCTCATTAACAACCGGTTCTATAGAGTAGGTGCGAACCTGCTGAAGCCCACCACTGATGGGTCACTTTGAACAACCAGGGCCAGAACCAATACTGTGCTATTCCATGCAAGCAGCAGATACAAAGCAGCAGATACAACCTCACCAAATTAATAACTTTAAATTAATTAATACAAATTAATTTGTATTAACAAATTAATGCAATTAATTCTCCTATTTTTACAGGACAAGAAAACTGAGGCTGAGAGGGAATCAATTAGCATGAGACCAGCCATGGCAGACAATGTTATACCTACAATTTCTCTTGGAATCCTTAATATATGGGACCCCAAGAGGAATATATGGGAATTCCAATGGGAACTGGAAACCCTTCTGATCTGCTTCAGCTTGGCCAGGGAGGTACCAAGAGATTCCAGGTGACCTCCTGTCCAATTCTAATTTAAAGATCAAAGTTTCTTGTTTTTTCTTTCAAAGTTTTGATGAAAGTTTCGAACAGATGTAGTTATGAACAGTTTTGAAAAGACTGTAATATGGACCACAGAGGAGTTTCTGAGGAAAGAGATAAGGAAGCCAGTAATAAAGGGTGGATTACAGAATCAAAAAGGTGTGAACCTCAAAGTCCATTAAGAGGTTAAATGAGCATTAGTATTAAGGCTGCAATCTTATGCCTTTCTACTCAGAAGTAAGTCCCATTATCTTCAATGGAAAGTGTGTTTAGGATTGCAGCCTAACCCTACAATCCAGAGTAACTACGTGAGCACGTAAGAGACATTATGTGCACTAGTAGTTACAGTACCACCTAGTGAAAATCTATTGGAAATTCATATTGCAATCCAGACTAAATTGTTCTTACACTGGAGCAAGGACTCCCCGTAGTTACTCTGGATTGCGCCCCAAGTAAATTAGCAGAGGATTCTGCAGAAAGGAAAATGTGGCCATATCTTAGTCATGACTCCAAACGGGATTATAATCTATGGATACTTGGGGGAGGAGGCTAAATTGTTGGAAGTAGCATAGCTAGAGGGGACAAAGCACTAAATTCTGCAGGGAGTTCACCCCGGTGTGCTAGTGGCCCCTCTATTTTGGAGCCATTCTGGGTGGTGGGCACAAAACAGTAGTATGCACTCCAGAGTAAAAATGCAACTCAGAGGTAAGGGCATAAACATTGGCTTACCTTGAGGAAGCCTCCATTATTGCTACACAAAGTTGGCACAAGTCCCCTGTGGTTAGGTTGGCCCCTGTGGGATGCAGCACATGCCACAACTGTGGGAAGCAGCACATGCCATACTGGCACAGCTATGCTAGTGCTAGAAAGTTGGTTAGGATTCAACCCTTAGGCTGCAATCCTAAACACACTTTCCTGGGAGTAAGACCCATTGAACACAATGGGGTTTACTTCTGAGTAGACATGGTTAAGATTGTGTTCTACAGTGCAATCCAAACTTGTACTAGAACAGGTAAGCAAGTACTGCTGTGCTACCGTGGAGAAGGGGAGGCTTGTCCCTTTTCCCATGGTAGGGTTGCTGCAGTCCCAATAGGTTTACTCAGACTTAGGGTGTCTCTGGTGATGGCCTAAGTCTAAGCAGATGGCCTAAGTCTAAGCTACGCAGGTGAAAATGTTTGGATCTGGCATAACTGCCAGATTTGAGCCCCACCTCCCTGAGCATCCTTGAGATGGCTGTTGTGGTGCAGACATGCTTTAAGACATGTTTTTGACGCTTCTAGCTCGGTGCAGGGGACTCGTGCCAATGTAGGCAGTGCTCAGGATTATGCCCTTATTCTGAAATGGGTGATGTACATGACAGTGCAAAACTAATGCTGTCAACAATATTCATATTATTTGCAACTTTTGCAGTGGCAACAACCATTCACATAAATGTTTCTATAGCAAAATTAATGTTTTAAAAGTGCCCAAAGGGCCAAGGGTACCAAGAATACTATTCCTACTAAGAACTAATTATTCTGACAAGACAACAATAACTGTAACCTACCCCACTTCTAGCCTGCGTTGTCAAAATCTTCATGCCCTAAAGCTATTTTCTCCCCTGGAATCCCATGCATACTGTGTCACGCTGTGTCACTCCAGAAAAGTAAGTCAGGAGTGGATTAACTCCCATCTGGCCATTTAATTGATTTAACAAACAGAGATGAGATCAAGATACTTATGTGGCATCAAGGGTGGGGGGAAGCATCCACAAGAATGAGCACAACCTTATAAATGTTTCCATGCTCAGGGTTCTACTGTATTTGCTGTAGTATCAATGTTCTCCTTGTCCAAGAAATAGGTGGTGGAGCCTGGAAAATCAAAGATTTCCAGAGGGAGCAGAAGGAGAGGGCTTGACATTACTGGTATTTGGTGATTCCCTTTTTAACCAGAGTAATGACTGGACCTTTTACATCAATGTAGTTATGGTGCCACCTATGGGAAACCTATGGGAAATGCATAGAGCAATCCAGAGATAGGGCACAATCCAGAGTAACTACGGGGAGTCCTTGCTCCGGTGTAAGAACAATTTGCTGTGGATTGCAGTATGAATTTCCCATAGGTTTTCATTAGATGGTGCAGTAACTATGGGTACACGTAATGTCTCTTACGTGCTCCCGTAGTTACTCTGGATTGTAGGGTTAGTGTCTCTTATGTTCCGATAGTTACTATGGATTATAGGGTAATTCCCCTCTAGTGCCATAGTTTGATCTCATGCATTTTGGCACTCCCTTTATTATGCAGGCTTTGGTGTGTACATGTTCTTTTGAAGCTCAGCATTTATTTATTCATCTCCATCTTACCTTTCTCTGGCATCTTAAAGTTTCAAAAGATTGCCAGCTTCGATCTGGGCTGAAAACACTTCTCGAGTGGCATGGATCAGACAAATGTTCCTCAGTTTAATTTCCATGGTTTCTCTTCCTTTTGCACTTGTAATTCATGTTGAATATCTTAAAGAGGACATCCTTATAGCCATTGGAATCTGAGTCTTTAACAGCACATGGCTTGGAAGAAACTTTTTGAAACTTTCCTTGCTCAGCTGTAACACCTTAGTGTGTGATTTTAAGAGCTGAATGTGTGTGAGTCCGTGTATGTGCAAATGCTCCGTTTTTGTACCTATATTGATATCCTCCTTTGAATACATTCAGTATTCATTGAATACATTCAGTGGTTCTCAAACCATTGGATATTTTTGATATGGTGCATGGTGACATTAAATCACCTGTCTACACCCAGACCAAGCCCACAACCAATAGAAATGGAGACTCCAATCCGGAATAGCAGACACCACCACGATATGGAACTGAGATATGGAACACGATATGGAACACGATATAGAACAGTTTTCTTTATTAAGGATACAGATGGCATATTTGAACCCAAATCTTCCTAGTCTGCAGCTCAGTTTTTTTAGTCACTCTGAATATTCAATAAACATCAGCATTCAGGAAGAAAACGTGGATGTGTTTTATCAGTTCAGAAGGAAGTGCTGCCATATTTTCCACTGTCCTCTGCACCTGTGTCTTAAGCAGCAACATGGTTCACAAATATCTATGGGCAATTCTGCTTCAGTCCACATATCAAAAATGTTGTCATCCCAGTAGTGTTGTGGTTATAATGCTGGATATGGACATAGAAGGGTCCTGATCAGCTATAAAGCTTCTTGGTTGACATTGGGCCAGTTATTTAGCTGTCTATGGCTGCAATCCTAACCACACTTTCCTGGGAGTAAATAATATTGAATGCAATGGGACGTATTTCTGAATAGAGATGATTAGGATTGCACTGTAACTTATAGGGCTGAACCAAAGATGAAAGGAGGAAGAGGAGGGATCATATGCACTATTTTAAGCTTTTTTGGAGGGAGGACAACATTTGAAAAATAAATAAAATAAGAAAATAAATATGAATGGTACTAGAATATGCAAAGATAGTTTTTAAAAAAACTGGCAAACATCGCAGTGGCTGACATATTAAACTTGGGGGGAGATGTCACCAGGTGGTCACTTGTGCCCCTTCCTGCTTTTCTCTGTTTAGATTTCTCTTCCTCTCATCTTTCCCTTTATTGCCGACCTCCTGTGCAAAACCTTGCAGCCCTGTGTCGGTGCCTGGGTGACAGAGCCTCAAAGGAAGACAATCACTGTTTATTAGCAATTTGCCATGAATGCCCTTCCTGTAATTAACCTCCTTTTGGCGGGCATTAGTATTTGCTCATCACCCCTCTCATAAACAGGAGTTCCATTTCTGTTATTGTTCAGTGCGGTGAGTCACTGCAGGAGAATGCTTATCTCCATCCAGATTTTTCAGCCAGATCTTTTGTCTCCTTGATATTAGTCACTAGTAGTATCCATGAGATGACAAGAAAGCAAAAGATTTGGGCATCTTCCTCCCCCCTACTCTTCCTCCCCCCTCCCTCTCCCCCTTCCTCCTTGTCCTTTTCATGCATTCAGGATGCAGGGGCAAGAGCATCAAAGTGGCGCAACTGAGTTATAAAATTCCCCCTTCCGTTGAAATACACTTTCCTTGTATGATCACTGAATCATAACCGAGAATTCCCGACTCGGCTCAGCTAACGGGGAGGTCTTGAAACGCTGAATAAGCAGGCCGCTTGGTTTGTAGGCCATAAAGAGACAATGGCAAAAGATTTGTTTTAACATTTTGCAAGCATTCAAAGAGAGCCAAGAGGCAAGACTGTGCTTTGCCTTTTGTCTGGGTCTTTTGCGGAGTGGGAAAGCAGGGCAGAAACCCGATAATACAGGAAAACTCAAGACAGTAAGAGCATGCGAAGGTTCTCTGCACCGGCAGAAATGTACCACTTATTGATTGAAGAACATAAGAAAAAAAACCATCCAACCTAAAAGAACGCAAAATAAAACTGCATGATAATTGGAGGCTCATAAGAAACTCAAATAGTGAATTGGATCGAACTGTATTAACAGATGCTTCCTTTAAATTACTTAGCCTTGCATCATTCCACTGTTCAGTGCTTCAAAATAAGGGATTGAAGGTGATATCCTAAGCAATTGAGGACAGCAGAACTCACCTGCTCCCTGTTCCCGTGATGGTATGAGGAGCGCATGTTTGTGTACTGGCCTAACCCCACAGGAGTGGTACAGAAGTGCCTCATGGTACTTTTGTGACACCCCCATGCCAGCACAGGGTTTGTGCTGGGGCATATGCTAGCCTAAATGGGGATTAGGATTGAAGCATCAGGTTGTACACACAAGCGCCAGCCTCCCCACATCATCATGGGACCTTATGCCAGGTGAGTAATGCTGGCCTAAATTGGTTAGGATTGCAACTTAGGGTGCAATCCTAAATTGGTTAGGATTGCAACTTAGGGTGCAATCCAGAGTAACTACGGGAGCACGTAAGAGACATTATGTGTACACGTAGTTACTGCACAATATAGTGTAAACCTATGGGAAATTCATGTTGCAATCCAGAGCAAATTGTTCTTCCACCGGAGCAAGGACTTCCCGTAGTTACTCCGGATTGCGCCCTTAATGGGCAAAACTAACCAACTTTCCAGGACTAAGGCAAGGGAATGCAGTTCCATGATAAGGGTACAAACATTCCCTTACTTGGAGGAGGCCTCTGACTGCCAATCAACACATGCCCCATTGGCACAGATATATCAGCATGGAAACGTTGGCTAGGATTTGGGCCTTACTGTGTAATCCAAACTTGCACCCTCTCCATCAGATCCCAAGTGTCATGAATATGTCATAAGGTACATTTATGTGTCATAGAGTACAACTCATGAGTTGGCTGGACTGGCATGGAGTCCCATACCAGCTCAAGAAGGCCAGATCCAGCCCCAGAAGGTGTCGGCAGGTCAGCATTGGGGTTCAGAGGAGGTGACTGGTGGGGAAGAGGCATTTTTGGGTATGGGAGGGTGGATTGAAGCCAAGAGGGAGGTAGGACTCACTGTGACAGCCTATACTGAATCCTAATTCATTTCTCTGGCTCAAGCAGTCTTACATGGCTTGCTCAGATTTCTGCTAGCGAATTTGCTGGCACAGATCGAGTAGCCTCCTGGGGAAAATATTCACTCCTGCTTACTCCAGTGAACTCCACTCACCTCCTGATCTGTGCTGGGTACAGCACAGACAAGTTGGCCTGCCAGAGCAGGTTAGGATTGGGCTGCCCATGGATATATTTTTGTTAGTTTACTGTATCATGTAATTGTAAGGACTCCATTGGCCAGAAGGCTCATTTGTATTACAAATGCCTCCTCTTCAGTTACTCTTCTGCATTGAGCTGGTTCCCAACCAGATGCCCACAGTATCCCTACAAACTATGAAACCAATAGTTTTCTCTGCTGTTTTCCTCCCCCCCACCCCCAATGGGGGGACACTTTGATATGCACAGAAAGTTGGCAGCTCAGTTGTCCTGCTCATTCTCTCTTATATTTGATGCTACGCTTTGGAATTGAGAACACTCAGTAATGCTTGATCAGCTTGCAGTTTTAAGTGGAGAAGTAGCCTCAACACTTGTTAACAACCGCTTGTGAGAACCGGGCCTTGTAGGCATGTGTCCACTCTTGACATTTGCTGGATGAGAATCCCCCCGCTGCTTCCGCCCCTTCCATGCATACTGTTCACTCCACAACCGATTGTATGTGTAAGCTGTGTGTGAAGTCAGTTTGTTTTGATTGCGTTTTCCTCTCCCTGTCGGAGCAACAAAGTTCTGGAGTGCTGCCACATTGGCTGCTCAATATAGACCGTGGTATATTTATAGAAGTTAGATGGACACTGAGCTCGATTGCTAAGGCAATTGGGTCTCATTGGCAATAAGAACCAGATTTTCAGAATTAAAAGGAGCAAACCACAATAAGCCAGTCACCATCATTATGGTCAACACGGATGGTCTCCAAAGCACTTTTTTCTTCTGGCTTCTAATTCTTAACTCAGAGCTTAGGACGCATTTGCCCTTAGAGGATTTCTTCCAACATCAGACTAGATGTGATGTGGGACTTATATGATAGGATCTTCTGATGTCTCCTTCAGCTGCTTGTGGGGTTGCCATAATTCTCTTCCCCAAAATCGGGACAAGACCCTCTGTCGCACTCATCAGTATGACCCTCATCACACACAATCCCCCCGAATCGGGACTGGCCATGTTTTTTCAGTACATATGGCAACCTTAACTCCTTGTTTTATGCTTGGATATTAAAATGATTAGAAATAATAGATGTCAGCAAGAATATCCAGACATTTGTTAAAAAGGAAATAAGCATGTGTGGAGTATATAGTTAACAATCAATAGAAAGTCTCTTGTTCAAGAGAACATCAGGAGAGGCATCTTCCAAGGGCTCTCACCTCTGTTGTTTGTTATTGCCACTATCCCAAATAAGAGTAAATAAAACAGGATTTGGATACCAATCAGTCAGTCAGTCTGTCTGTCCGTCAGTCGATCTGTCTGTCTATCTAATCCATACTCCACCTTTCAAGGCAGCTAACAATCAATATTTAAAATACATAATAAAAATATTGATAAAAATATTAAAGACAATAAACTGGAATAAGAGCAATTTAAAAAGTCAATATAAAATACTAGCAATAAAATGCAGTTGTTTCAGCAATAAAAAGGTAAAGGTGTCCCCCGCAGGTTATAATGCTAGTACTGACCAACTGTAGAGTGAGGGCTCATCCCCATTTTTTTTAGAGCCAGCATTGTGTCCAAAGACTATTCCATAGTCATGGGGTCAGCATGACTGCTGAAGGCGCATGGAACACTGTTTTACCTTCTCACCGAGGTGGTACCTATTTTTCTAGGTGGTACCTATTTACCTATTTGCATGTTTTTGAACTGCTAGGTTGGCAGAAGCTGTGCTAAGGATGGAAGCTCATCCCTTCTTCTTGAACCCTCACCTGCTTGTTAACATTGTGCTTGTTAACAGGCACAAGCTGCAATTCTAAACACACTTTTGTGGGAATGAGATCCGTTGAACACAATGGGGGTTACTTTGGAGCAGGGCTTTGGAGCACATTGGATTGTGCTCAGAGGGTCTTAACCAGCTACCAGCAAGTCTACCACAGCCCCACAATTTTAGCGATAATATTATTCCAGCTATAATAATTCATAATGAGGTCAAAAATTTTTTAAAAGTCTTCTGTCTCCACCTGAAGGTTAATAAAGAGGTAGCTGTCATTAGGCTGCAATCCTTAGGCTGCACTTTCTTGGGAGTAAGACCAAGAAATGAACTCAATGGAACTTACACTACAATCCAGAGTAACTACTGGAGCACGTAAGAGACATTACGTGTACCCGTAGTTACTGCACCACCTAGTGAAAACTTATGGGAAATTCATATTGCAATCCAGAGCAAATTGTTCTTACACCGGAGCAAGAACTCCCCGTAGTTACTCTGGGTTGCACCCTTAGTTTTGAGTAGTCGTTTGTAGGATTGTGCTCTTAACTAAATGGGGAGGGAATTCCATAATGCAGGAGCCACCACGGAGAAGGCCTTGCTTCTGGCTACCCTACCTCTTTCAATGGTGGCACAACCAAAAGGGCCCCTTCTGATGACCTCAGATAATGGATCAAACTATATGGAAGAATTTTAGGACTTTAAAACACCTTGAATTTGGCCCAGAAATGGCAGCCAGTACAGTTATGTGAGAAGCAGTGTGACACAGACAAACCACTGACCTCCAGTTGTTACCTTTACATTGTCTATCTATCTAGTCCAGTTGTTACCTTTACATTGTCTATCTATCTAGTCCAGTTGTTACCTTTACATTGTGGTGGTACCTATTTATCAACTTGCATTTCCATGCTTTCAAACTACTGGGCAAGCTTCAGGAGCTCACTCCATCCTGTTCTACTCAGGTCTCAAACATCTGGTTTTCCAAGCTTCACGTTGACATAGACAATGCCTTTAACCACTGAGCCACTGCAGCACTGCACTAGAAACACTTTTATACATATTGCTTTCATGTGTGTAACTTAAACAGCCTAAGAGCACAATTCTAACAATATCTACTCAAAAGTAAGCACCATTCCTGGGGTAACTTTCCTGGGGTAAGCCACATTAAACTCAATGGAACTTACTTCTGAGTAGACATGGATAGGATTGTGCCTTATACTGCTTATTCAGTTTAAACTATTATATATAATTCATTACATTAATTTATAAATTGCAGGCCTCTGTCAGTCTTGGAAGACTATGGTATTGTGCTCAGCGCTGCATACGCTGCATGCGAAGCACGAAAGCCTGGGTTGGATTGTTACGGTGGATAGGCTTTTACCCAAGCAGCAAATCCCCCCTCTCCACGCCACTGAATTAGTCCAATGGAAAGGCAGAGCCAATACGATTGGATCCAGTTTGCGTCGCAGAGCTGTGCTAAGGACAGGAGCTCACCCTGTCTTGTGGGGCCGACCCAGGTCTCGAACCCTGACCTGCTGGTTAACAGGCACAGTGACTTAGCCACTTGTGCCACCCACAGCCCACTGTGGGTGTAATTTATGAATTACAAGACGGCTATATGCCTATCTCACCAGGAAAAGGAGGATAACAAAGATTTTTTTTCCCAGGACACAGGGCTAAAAAAGAGGAGATGCCCTGGAAAAAGAGGACACGTGGTCACTTTTTAGGAAAAGGTGTCTGTCTGTCCGACTGTCTGACTTTAGGAAAAGGTGACAACAGAAATACCTGGGTGTCATTTGGAGATTAGGTTCCAATCCTGTCCAGTTTTTTAGAAGTTAGCCCCATTGTCTATCATGGGACTTACTTCTGATTATACAGGAAAACAATGGTGCCCTAAAACACATGGAAGTCTTCAGATGTTGGTATGATTAGCTACAACAATGGCGTTTCCTCCCCCATCTTCTTGTTTCTGGATTTTGAACACATCCTAATCATGTCTAATCAAGAGTAACCCCCATTGTGTGCAATAGATCTAACCCTCAGGAGAGTGTCTTTAGGATTGAAGCCTTTCCTTAATTAGAATTGAACTGCCCCTCATTCTGTCAACAAGTTGTGAAATACTTTTTCTTCCTCGGCTCAAGCTTTTTCCTCTTGTTCCAGCTGCCATCACTCTTTGGCGGATCTGTGTGTGTGTCCATGTGTGTGTTTGTGTGTCCGTCCTCCCCCCATTTGAGATTTGCATTTCCCGATTTCCATCTCGGGAAAACAAAACCAGCAGCTGTGGCAAAAGTTAACACAGACCAGCAAGAGGCAACACTGCTAGATAGTGATTTGCAGGTTGTGCCACAATGAGTGGCATGAAATGAACTGGCCGGGGTGGCTTTTTCTCACTTACTCCCCCCTCCTACCCCATCACCTCTTTCCACAGCTGTATTTTGAATCAGCAGAAGATACATCTTGCTTGAAAATCAACCTCTTCTTCTCCAACCCCCCCCCCCCCAACCCCAGCACATTCTTAACCTTCTATCTTATGCACGGATCACTGGTTAGCTTAGAAATGCGCGGACACAAAAGGGCCCACTGACATGTATGGCTGGGTGACAGTAATGACCGTTTATAAGCCTAATCCATCACATTTAGTGGACACCTCCATTTTTGTCCTCCTGAAAAGGTATAAAAAATAAAATGGGATAGCTTTGGCTCAGAGGTGCCTTGGTAAATATTTTAACTATTTACAAGATCGCTGCAATAACAAAGAGCGCATCTGTGACCCATTTACCCAGAGGCCTCTGCAGCAAAGACAACCCAGATGCTGTGCACAATACGCCAACAATAAAAACTCTTCACTTTTTTGGCCCCCTGAAGAACACACCTTATGTGTTATTTGTCGCAAGATGGTTGTTGATATTCCAACGACATTCTCTTGTTTCCACTCAAATAGGTTTTAGTTACATGGATTGAACTAGGGTGAGCATCTGTCCTCTTTTTTTTCCAGGACATGTCCTGCATTTTAGCTTTGTGTCCTAGAAAAAAAGGCAATGTCCTCCTATTCCTTGTAAGCAGGCACCATGTAGCCGTCTTGTAATTCATAGATTTACATGTAATAAATTATACGTAATAATTTTAAATTTAATAAGTAATACAAAGCCCTATCCTCTGCATGTCTTTGCATAAGTAAGAGCACAATCTTAACCATCTCTATGCAAAAGTAAGCCACATTGTGATTGTGTTCAATGGGTCTAACTCCCAGGAAAGTTTCTTTAGATACTTTCTAAGTACTGTCTCTAAAGATACGTTCCTGGGAGTGTGGTCCATTGAACACATTGGGGCTAACTTCTGAGCAGACATGGTTAGGATTGTCCTCTAAATCTCATAGCCAGTGGAGCTTACTCTCTAGTAAGTGTGAATAGGATTGCAGCCGTTGTGTTTAACAGTGCAGTGTTAAACATGTCTACTCAGAATTAAATCCTATTTCATTCAATGGGGCCTACGCCTAGAAAAGTGTGTTTAGGATTCCAGTCTTAATTAACTACATGAAAGCAATATACATGAGTGTTTCTAGCTTTTATTTTGTAGCGTCCCACATTTTGCTTGGGTGTCCTCCATTTTTTTTGAATTTGTCCTCTTTTTGGGGTTATAGCATATGCTCACCATGGGTTTAAACCTTTCAAGATTCCATGTTCTCATGATTTTCTAAAAATTACTTCCCCCCCCCCCCAAAAAAAAAAATTTCCTTTGATTTAAAGACCACTGGATTGGAAAGAAATGCCAATTTCAAAATGTAGGGAGGCAGTAGAGAAATCTGATCATTATAAGATCACTTTTTAGTTGGATTAAGAGTGTTTTTGTTCTCACCCATGTTTTATCTGGAACAGTCCAAGGTTAGCTTTGTGTCAGTCTTAGATAAACTTCAGCCTGCTACTTGGCAGGTCTAACCACTTCTGCATTTTTATTATTATTATTGTTATTTTGCTCTGGATTTTTTTACATCACCTCATCAGACCAAAATCAGCCTTGTGTTTTAAAATCAAACAATGCCTTTGCAAAGAAACAGTCCTTCGGGGGGTCTAAGAAGGAACCTATCCTAAGAAGTTTCACAGATCAAAACAAGGACGTATTTCTTACATCCCAAATCCCAAAGCAAGAATTATTGCTGCCAGTACTAATTGTTAAAACTTCATATATTTCTATGAAATAAAGCGCTGTGATAGATTAGCTAAGAAACATTCATTTATTTATTCATATGGCAGTAGGAAATCAATATATGATGGCCATCCTATATCCAACCAATATATGATGGCCAATATATGATGGCCATCAAATACTTTTCAGGGTTCCAAACCTATAAGCAATTACCTGGAAGAGAATCCAATTGAACCCACTGGGACTCACTTCTAGGTAAACAGGTTCTGCAGGGTTTTGTGCTGTTACAGAAACTTGCAAACACTATTTGATGGGAAGCAACTGTGGAGGAAAAAAAATATATGGTAATCCATGAAAAGCGGTGCTTTAAAGCTGGGGTTTCCAAAGTTTTCAGCCAAAGTTTCCGACTGTGCCATCAAATATCTGGCACGGTGTTGAGGACAACATGAAATGTTTAAACGTAAAATTTAAAGACATTAGAGACAGATTAAAGAACAAATTGGCTCAAATTTCCTGGACTTCTGCAAGTATCAAAATACAGCACAAAAATAAAGCACATACTTAATCGGACCCCATTCCCCTATAGTGTGGCCATATACAGTGGTGCCTCACATAAAGAGCTTAATTCGTTCCGGAGATATGCTCTTTAAGTGAAATGCTCCTTAAGTGAAGCAGATTTTCCCATAGGAAACAATGGAAACTCAGACTATTGGTTCCACAACCTCCAAAATATTCATATAAATATATGTAAAAATATATGTAAAAATGATGACAAAACACTGGAACTGCATTCAATGTGCATGATCCTATGAAATCTACTTAGGCTGCAATCCTAAATTCACTTTCCTGGGAGTAAGCCCCATTTAACACAATGGGGCTTACTTCTGAGTAGACTTGGTTAGGAGGCTGCAATCAAAGGCACTTTCCTGGGAGGCTTACCTGGGCTGCTACTGGAGGTTCAAGGTGGCCAGTGGAGGGTTTGGGGCAGTTAGGCACCAGTGAGGACACTTGGGGGCAGTTAGGGGCAGATGCCTCTAGCAGCCCCAGGCAACTGTCCCCAAGTTGGGGGAAGTTAGAGGCAGCAGTGCTGGCTGGCAGCCCTTTTAAAGAGCCTCCATGCGGAGCGTCAGGGCTGCATAGCACGCGTGCACATAGTGCACTTGCTTGTTAAGTGAAGCGGAACTTGTTATGTGAAGCAGGATTCCTTGTTATGGAATCACTTGTTATGTGAAATGCTTGTTATGTGAGCTGCTTGTTATGAGAGGTACCACTGTACCTGGAAAAACTGGGACATTTCAAGTTTTGGGGGTCCCATCCTGTACGGCTAGGTCCAAATCCCAGGTTTGGACCTAGCTGGGAAGAGAAGAGGCTATGGGTGTGTGTGTGTGGTGTGAGTGGGTCTCCCCATCTGGCATCCTGGGTAAGAGGGGGCCAGGGAGGGATGTACCCATAGAGGCATATTGTTCCTGGGCGTAAGCCCCATTCACTATAATAGGGCTTACTTCTGAATAGACATACAGAGGATTGTGCCCTGCCATCAAGGCTCTGTTCCAGTTTTGTTCCAGTTTGCAGGGAATTATGGCAACCCTATTTCCTACCACATCATCACAGCTCCAGTTATTTTGCTCAGTTGGGTCAGAGGATCTTAAGGGACCAGAGGCTGGCTGCAGGCCAGTTAGAGGCTTGCCTTGGAACACAGCTGACCTCTGGGCCAGAGTTTGGAGACACGTGCTCAAAAGCAATAAGGGGAATGTACCACACACACACACACACACACACACACACACACACACACACACACACACACACATTTAAAACTCATCATTCAATATATCCACGAACAAGGGTCTTTTGTCTTGCAAAATCTCCCTGGCTGCATATCATTGAGATAAATAACATCTGCTGGCACATAATACATTTAGGATCACGGTGTTGGAAGAAGCGGAACCAAACATTGGTGTTTCCCGATTTCCCAAATTTGGCCAGTAAAATTAACAGCAGCCCTTTGAATCGAGGAGTACCACACCTTCAAATAAACTCAAGCTGTCACCCTTGCCGTCTTGAGGAATGTGCGGTTTGAATTTCACAGCTCTTCACCAAAGCAGGGAATGAATGGCAACTGGTAAACAAACAGTCTGGGCTCTCTCTCTCTCTCTCTCTCTCTCTCTCTCTCTCTCTCTCTCTCTGTTGCTTCAGTGGCCCTCCAACGATGCATGCTGGCCACAAACAGAAACAATATTTATCAGACAAGAGCTTTGCTATGATTCCAGTGGGGCCACCATAAAATACGGCACCATCCAAACATTTTCACAGCTGAGTTTGCACTTTAATAAACAGATGCAAACAGCAGCTCTAGGAGGTCAACAACAAAAAATAAACACAGCCAAGAGGGTCCTCCTTTGTGCCACAATGGAGAAGATGCTCAAAAGCATTTATGGCCAAACGGGGCAATTTGGCCTATTTCCTCTGATCTTCAGAACATGTTTACTGTTAGGGTTAATGGAACCGAAAAAACCAGGGATTTAAGACACCGTTCAAACTCAGTCAAGCTAAGACTGCAATCCCAGACAGGCTTAACAATGAAGTGAATGAATCTCACTTATGAATAGGCATGTAAAGAGTTATCCTGTAAGTTTTCTTAATAATAATAACTAATTAATTGTGAAAGAAAAATAATTGTATTATTTAACTGTGCATATGTATTTTATTGTGCATATTTTATTTTACATAGTGTATTTTACATATTATTGCTCTCATCCTAACTATACAGCAATCCTAAACACACAGTAAACATAACATGCTTAGGCTACAATCCTAAATTCACTTTCCTAGGAGTAAGATCCTAAGTACTGTATATATGTATTTTATTTTGCATATTTTATTTTACATAGTGTATTTTACATATTATTGCTCTCATCCTAAACATACAGTAATCCTAAACATACAGTAAACATACATACTTACGCTGCAATCCTAAATTCACTTTCCTAGGAGTAAGATCCACTGAACACAATGAAAGAAAGAACAAAGGAATACACAAACAAAAACAAAACAAACACAAACAACCCCTGGTTAGGATGGCGCAAGTCATGTGCTTGGGGAGGATTAGGCAGTCCTCTGGCATCCCCATGTGCCCTAACTTTGAGTACATCAAATGCTATTTTTTTTCAAGTAATTCCAAGGGTCCAGGTGTGGGGAAAAATGGGCTACCTGCCGCACTTCCCCTTCCTTCCAATACCACCTGGGCATACTGGAAGAACAGGGATCCTTCCAGTATTCCCAACTGGTGATGACAGCCTGCTTTCCAGAAATTGGGGAGCCGAAGTTAGCCAGCGCCCCCTTACTAACTCTGGAGTGCGCAGCTCACAATCCCTGCTTCAAATCCATTAAACTACATATCGGAGTAAAAACCGTGCACTAAAGAGGAGCACATGAACAGACAAAGCAGGGAAGGAAAGGAAGTTCACATGGTGTATGTGACTGAGGCGCAACTAAAATGGAAGCATTCGAGGAAACTGAATACGGATTGTAGAACTTCAACATCTCATCAGCTAAAAGGAATTGAACTTCAAGGTTATCATTGTCATGAAGAAGAAAAAGGGGGGGAAGCCCTAAACCCCAACCAAATACAAATACAAAATCAAAGAACATTAGAGCACAATCCTATCCATGTATCTACTTAAAAGTAAGCCCCATTACGTTCAGTGGGACTTACTCCCAAGAAAGTGTCTTTAGGACTGCAGCCATAGGCTACAATCCAGAGTTTCTATGGGAGCATGTAAGAGACATTATGTGCACCCATAGTTACTACACCACTTAGTGAAAACACTAAGAAATTCACATTGCAATTGACATTGCAAGGGAAATTCACATTGCAATCTAGAGTAAATTGTTCTTACACCAGAGGAAGGATTCCCCGTAGTTACTCTGGATTGTGCCCTTAGTGATATAAGAAGGACAGACAGTTATAAACATAAAATCCTTTGTACTCACCCCAATTAAACCTTACCATACGGCATCTCCCCCCCCCCTTTCCTGGTCATTTAAATAGTTTTGCAATTTACAGCTGTATTTCTATTGCTATTTACAGCTGTATTGCTATTTACTCTGTATTTCTCAGTGGAAGGCCTCCTGCTTTGCTCAGATTGTCCATCCCAGAGCACTGCGCAGGTGATTCCCCTGGTGCTGCACAGGTCAGCCAAGAGCAGGAAATCTTAAGTACTTTGGCTCAGATCCAGCCCCGCCACTGAACAAGCAGGTCCAAAATGATCTGCTTGAAGAGACAACACAGTGCAATCATCATCATGGTTTTTGTGCGTGATCCTTCAGAAAATCTTGGCACCGAGATTGAATTGAAGGAGCAAGGACTTCCAAACTTCACTTTCAGGATTCAGGCAATGGGTCCTCCTCTATCACCAATGTCTACAGCTTTGGCTGACACCTCCAGGAATGCATTTGTACTCACTACTTTTACTATTATGGCTCCTCCTTAAATCCCTACTTATCTGTTCTGGGATTCTTCACAAGCCCCCCATGACTTCACACATGACATCACTTACCCATGGGACGTTCTTGTCCCAAATTTATCTCCATGCATGACTTTAGCTAAGGGTTGGCTCATGCCTCAATGCCACCTGAATCCCCCCATTTTTTTCATTCTTGGTAACCTATCCATCACCTGTGGAATGGTGGACAGACAGGTGGGTGGATTTAAGCCAATTAGACCTATTGCTCCCAATTGGGTCTCACTCCTAAGGGACCCTATTCTAAAGTAATCTACACCAGTTTTGTATGCAATTTTATATTAAAATATGCTTAGATCCATTTTGTCCAGTAACTTGCAAGCACACTATAGTTGCTCTCCATTCTTACCATTGACCTAGAAAGTCTATAATAAATCTGTCTACCCTGCCATACCTCCTTCCTGTTCTCCCCCACACATCCCCTGCCTCAAAGTGCATCCCCCACATTCCCCACCGCCCCACTCACCTCTTCATCATGCAGCAATCCAAGCAATCACTGACCAGTGGAGTACTAGTTTCCCACTGGTGGACTGGGCTTGTGCTAAGGGATTGCAAATGTGCCCAACTCCCACAACAGTAGTGCAGGAGTGCCTTATGGCACTTCTGCAACACTCCCAGGCTAGCACAAGGAACTTGTGCACTATCCCCCCTGTGTGCAATCCCCCATTGCGCAACACCCCATGCACAACATCCCCCATGCGCAACATCCCCCATGTGCAACACCCCCATGCGCAACACCCCCATGTGCAACACCCCCATGTGCAACACCCCCATGCGCAACACCCCAAAATTTCTTGCTTCTAGGTTCAGCGATTTGGCTGGGCATTGATGAGTCAGTGAATCAGTCCATCAGTGGCTTTCAGTTTTTTATATATATAAATATATATTTATATTTCAGTATTCAGTTTTTACATATAAAAACTTATATATATATATATATATATATATATATATATATATATATATATATATATATATATATATATATATATATATAACAATCAAGATGCAGGTGAGTTCATGGACCAAATGGATCTAAGCACATTTTAGTATTAAATTGCATACATGTAAGCCTAGAAAGAAAACATTTAAAATGTATAGATTGCATTTGAAACAGAAACATTTAAAAAAGCATTTAATTTTATTATTGTGAAATTATATAGGAAAATACATTTTTATTTTTACTGTAATGTGTGGGGGCCTCTTATTTCGGGACCTAATTGGCAATCAGTCCAATGGCTGAATGCTGGCCCTGACCATGTCTACATAATTTTTTGACTCAACAATACGTCTTTGGGTGACTGCTTCTGTTAGGACAGTGTCGATGCATGTTTTACTTGTGATTTCCCAAAGAACTCAGGGTGACCCTCCTTTGGAACTGCTGAAACTGACCATTTTGCACGGGTAAGCAGAAGGAAGTGTTTTTATTTCCCCCACTTGATCTCTCTTGAAAGATAACTAGACATTCAGGTAACTACTTAAGTGGAACTCTTGGTGTCGGGTTACCAACTTCTCCCTCTTTTTAGTACCCCCAGGGCAAAGAGCAACTGTTAATGACACACTTACCGGAAAGAAGGTTAAGTCTGTTGACACTGAACTGGAAGCTGCAGTACGCTTCAACACTTGCTCTATCCTCACTCTCTGTCTACTGATACTTCTTGAAGTGCTGGAGCTAGTCTGGGATGCTAAACATTTTTCCTCTGGGGAGGAAAGAAGAACTGATGGAATGAATGAATGTAATAATGCAAAGGAAGAGGGTTAATAATGCAAGTGCAAGAGGCTAGTGAGTTTCTTGTTTTTGTTCTTATTTTTTTGTTCCCTACAAGAAAATACAACTGATGCAATGGGTTGACTGTGAAAAGCGCTGGAAGGCACTTCTGTGACACTCCTGGGGAAGTGCACAGATATGTACTTACCATCCCTACATTAACACCGAATGGGAAGACCAATGACTTGTACTGGCCTAAGGGCAAAATCCAGAGTAACTACAGGGAGTCCTTGCTCCAGTGTAAGAACAACTTACTCTGGATTGCAATATAAATTTCCCATAGGTTTTCGCTAGGTGGTGCAGTAACTACAGGTACACGTAAAGTCTCTTACATGCTCCCATAGTTACTCTGGATTGGGGGATTAGGTGCCCCCATAGTTACTCTGGATTGTAGGGTAAGTTCTTCTTTGCATCTAGACAGTTGTCATTCCGCTGTGTTATCTTTTCCAAGATTTTCTGGCCAATACATTTGCTGCTAAAATCACTTAATGATAAAACAATTTGATTCACTCAAGCAAAACACAAAAGTATTAATTTTTTTAAAAAAAAATCCTTATAACACTCCCAAGCAATATGATTAAACATGCAGTCAGGTGGAAGTACTATTCAGATACTCCTTCATGACAGACAAGATTCTAATTGTGGCAGTTGCCAAATAATTTCCAGCCAGTCAAAATGTACAATATCTTTGCACTTTTCCAAAAGTCATAGCCTTGCAAAGAGCAGTTCAAATTACGCTTCAATGTTTTGTGTGTGGAAGATGGTTTTCATGATTGGTTAAAGCAGAATTTACGATTGCATAAATCAGATCTCATGTTGACATTTCATAGTAAGGGCAGAGTTGTATAACAGTCCAGGGGAGATGATTTTCCTCACTAGAAACATATATTTTCATTTCTTGGTGAGTTTGTTTATTATTGGGTGCTGATGTTAAGGATATTCAAACTGCATGACAGAATTATGAAAAGTTAGGGAGGTGTCATACTTCCCTGGAGATATTCAAAATGCCTTATAAACTTCTTTGACTTCCATCAGTATTTTTGTTGGAAGGAACCTTAAAGTTCACATCAAATTCCATTTTTTTTGACATGTTCATGCAGCCCATGAAATTGGCCATTGCTTGTGGCTGCAGCTCAATGAAACTCATAGACCTTATGAGTCTCACTGAGGTTGCTGGAGGTTCCAGTTTGATGAAATTGCCCTCCCACCTCCTTACATGCCCTAAATTTGAACAGGAAGAAAGTATAGTAAACAATTGCTACAGCTTGATAAAGGGAAGAACATTATTTTGGTCATTTTGTTTGGTTATTTTGTGTAGGACTAGAACAGCAGTGTAAAACGTGTTTCACGTACAGCGCAATCCTAACCCTTGGTAATGCTGGCAAACATCCTGGCATAAGTCCTGTGCTGGACTTACGGTGTTGCAAAATAGTGTCACTCCAGGGGGTTTAGGTGCAGTGCACAAACATGCACCAGTCTACATACACCAGCACAGGAACGGGGAGATGTATGATGGAGGCCCAGAATAGCCCAGTTATGATGGGGGCTAGATAAAGCGCTTCCCCTTCCTGCAGAAATTATATTTGCAGTCCCTGCACTAGAACTTGCAATGGACCTTCAACTATGCCCTGAAAGCTCATACCTCAACTTGAGTGCCACTACTCTGATGTGGCCACCATTTGCCTTGGTTTGATAGACTGCATTTACTTGAATCCAGTGTGCCATTAAATCTAATGCTCACCCTATACTTAGAATCAAAATACTGTATTGACTCAAGTCTAATTAACCATTGAATCCAAAGCGTACCCTGATTTTGGAGAATGAATTTGGCTGGAAAAGATGAGCGTTAGATTCAAATTAATACAGTAATATGCTTACTCTTTGTTTTGTGTGTGTTAAGTTTTAGAGAGCCCAATCCTATGCACGCCTACTCAGAATCAAATCCCATTATAGTAATGGGATTTATGGTACTCAGTGGTGGGCTTCAGGGGGTTCTCACAGGTTCTATAGAACCCTTTGCGAATGAGTGCCTGGTTCTGAGAACCAGTTACTAATGGGACATAGACAGTGGTGGGCCTGGCCTGGCCCAACAACCGGATTGCCAGAAGTGGGCGGGCCAGGCTGGGGTCAGGGGGTCAGGGCCAGGGTCAGGGGGCAGGGAGGTTCAGGGGCGGGGCCAGGGAGGGCCAGGGCCAGGGCCGAACCGGGGAGGGTGGGGCAAGAGGGGGCTGGTTGACCAGCTTCAGGAGACACACTGCATGTGCATCAAGCTTAGCTTGCTTGCACAGTGTAGGGCTTACCCAGGCAAGCCGAACCAGTGTGCCCGGTTTTGTGCCACCCGTAGCTACCAGATTGGTAGCGGGGGGGGGGGGGGGGTGGGCACAAACAACAACTGGTTCGGGTGATCCGGCCCGAACTGGCTTTGGCCCACCACTGGATAGAACCTGTTGTTAATTTAGGTTATTAGGACATCGAACCTGTTGTTAATTTATTTGAATCCCACCACTGTACTTACTCCTAGGAAAGTATGGATAGGATTGGGCTTACAGCACAATATGTATTAAAGGGTTTTGAAAATCACAGCTTTTAAAGTAACTAATGAAAGACGCCTCCTATTATTGTTATTTTGTCTTTGTGTAAGGATTAGCTGAAAGCATCTTAGCAGTTTCTCCTCTGTCATCTAAATGGATGCTTGCAAACCAATACACTTTGGTTAGCTTGTTCCATTTTTCCAATGGAAAAAATGGGTATACTTGTTTCCTGGAAAATAATTCAGAGCATATGGTCGAAATATTATTTGCTATGGCTCATGGGCTTATGAAGTTACTTAAAATAAAATTTCCCTAAATAAAAGAAATAGGTTCTTTACAGAATATAAGTGACTAAAGTGGTACCATTCATTTTCTCAGCATTGTTAAATGGTAATGATTTTTAAATGTTTTATACCACCTTTGTTTTTTGGCTGCTTTTCCACTAAAATGAAATCAGAGGACTTGAATCAGAGGATTTAAGACACGAGGATTGTGGTTGTCTGTTTGTTGTTGTTTTCAAGAAGAATTTTTAACGAATCGTCATTTGCATAATTTCAGAGGAGCCATTCATTTGAGAGAGAAGAATTCCTCTGCCAAACCCATTCAACTCTCAGGAAAGTCTTTGTAAAGTCAAAGAGCAACTAGTTGTGATGGCAGAAAGTTTTCTTGGTGATGTCAATGCTTGTTAAATTTGAACAGATTGTTTCCACAGAAAAGCATCTTAACAAGCTGATGTCCAGGTGCGTTCTCATTTTCCATGCACCCCTTCTTTAGTTCTAAATATATCTTCCTCCACACACAAAATCACACACAAAAAATCAAAATCCATAACACCACTGCATTAGAATTATCCGGTGTCATAATCCGCAATATACCTAATCACTATTGTGCAAAAGTGAAAACCGTTGAAAAGTGGAGCCCAGTCTTTTTCAGCTTGCAGATGCAAAACGGCCACCAAAATAGACATAGGGCAAAATCCAGAGTAACTACAGGAGCACGTAAGAGACATTACATACATGCATCCATAGTTACAGCACCACCTAGTGAAAATCTATGGGAAATTCATATTGCAATCCAGAGTAACTTATTACTCCGGAGCAAGGACTTCCCGTAGTTACTCTTGCAAAAATATCACTTGCAAAAGCCTAAATAGCACATAGCCAAAACACACAACAAATTACTGTACAGTAAAATGAACAAAGGTATATGTGGGCAATGAATATCTTATGTATTTGAATGATGGTTGTTTTCAGAAGAAAGTCATAAGGAAATGACAAAAATAGTTTGATCACCAGGTCACATGCAAATCAACATCAGGGAAGACAATTTTAACCTCTAGAGCAGCAGATAGGTTGAAAGAGTGGAGTATGTACTGAATGAATTAGTTCCGGATAGAATTGAAAGGTGTTGAAAGAGTGAAACCATTAGAAAATGAACTGGCAGAAAGTGGGGGATGCCTGTATTTGCCTTCTTCAAACAAGTATGGGATGAAATACCAGTAGTACAATAGATCGAAGGGAATATCACACTGTGTGATGAAACCAGCATGCTTCCTTTTTTATGATGCCATGTCAGCAGCAGACAACTTCAGCTGAAAAATGTGACACTTAAAAACAGTTTAAGATAAAGCAAGAAACAAAAGAAAGTTGACAGCATAGACCTTTGGACTGTCAGTTTTCCTGTCATATAAGTTACCAATGAGCAAAGCCAGCTGAGATCCTAAGTAATTTCAGACTCCCCTCCATTGGGACTTAGGTTTCCTTTTTGATCCCAGGGCCAAGTACAGTGTATCCCCTGAACCCCAGTCAGAGGGCATGGGTGGAATCCATGGGACATATGCCTTCAAGGGTACACCTCATGGTACACTGGATGGAAGGTACATTGCTAATAAGAATGATGGGAAGCAGAGTTTCTGTGCAATTTTATCGGTAAGAAAACCGGTGCGGGTCCTTCTCATGCCCTCCCCACCCAATCCAGTATGGCTCAGGGAAGGTACAAAGGACGGTGGTGGTGGTGGGTGCTTCCATTTATAGATGGGGTGGGGACATGTGCAAGTCTCTTAGGGGATTCAGAGACTGCTCAACGGGATGGGTCCTGATGGGTTTGGGTATGACACATCCAAATCCTATTCAATTTTCCTGTGCTTGTGAAACCACAACCATGCTAATGCTAATGCACCGTCCATTGTGACCATGCTAATGTGCTATATTCACATGTACTGCATGTGGTGGGGAGTGGCAGTCACAGAGACTTCCTCAAAATAAGGGAACATTTGTTCCCTTATCTTGAGACTACATTGTGGATGCATTGGCAGAGGAAAGTTGGATAGGATACTAATCCACCATATTTACTTGAATTTAATGCACCATCATATATAATGTGCAACCTGATTTTTAAAGTCTTGAGATAATTTTTTTTACTGGCAATGGTAATCTGCAGCTGCAAAGGGTGGACACTCTCTCTCACTGGGGATCTTCAAGCAGAGGCTCTACAAGCACCTGTCGGGGATGCTCTAGGAGGATTTCCTGCTGCAGGCAGGGGGTTGGACTAGATGATCTACTGGGTCCCATCCAACTCTAGGATTCTATGATTCTAAATAGGTGCAAAATTTAATTTTACTGTATTAAACAATGAGTTATATTACAATAATAATATGACAGTGGGTTTATGTTATGTTTATATTTTACTTATTTGCAATATTTATACAACAATAGTTTTATGTTACATTTTTCATTACACTAGAGCAGGGGTATCCAGACTCTGGCCCTGGGGCCAGATGCAGCCTGTAGCATGCCTCAAAGTGGCCTTGTCCTTGGCATCCATCAGTCCTGAAAGACTATGGTATCATGCTCGATGCCGCATGCAAAGCATGAAGGCTGGGTAGATTGATATGGAGGATAGGCTGTCACCCAAGCAGCAAATCCCCCGTCTCCACACCACTGAAATAGTCCAATGGAACGGCAGAGCTGATACGATTAGTTTCAACTGTGTCGCAGAGCTGGGCTAAGGACAGGAGCTCATACTGTCTTGTGGGGACCTGGGTCTTGAACTCTGGCCCGCTTGTTAACATACACAGTGTCTTAACCACTTGCGCCACCCACAGATCTTGTCCTACATTTTGGTTTTAGGATCTGGTCATCCTGTCTCACGTTCAGCAAAATTATTTCCACTTCCCTCAGTTTCGCTCAGATGTGTCTTCTGAAAAGGAATCTCTTCATCTGTCTTGTTTTGTCACTGTAGACTGATTTTGACATGAAACACAAGTGTAGAGTAACTCTATCCATGAAGTCTTCTGATGCACTGCCAACACAATAGGGAGACATCAGGTCCCATTGTATTTGCAACTGCTGAGGGAGAATTACTAGGGATGGAAGGATCTCCGTTTCAAATGTGAGCATCACACATTCCTTAAACTCTGCTCCCTTTTGCAAAAAATTCCTGGCATTTTTCTTCCATCACCAAAAATGTCTTTATTTATTTAAGAACATATTTTAAAACATTTTCCCAAGGGATTTACTATTCAAAGAACTGGTACAAAATGTAAAAATAGTATTCACAAAAATATACATTATTCTGCAAATGTATGAAATATATTTGACACTTTTAATAAATCAGGGAGTACAGGAAGGGTCTGGAACTCTGTCCTGCCATGAATTTCAGCACACTGGGAACGCAGGATTAAGTAAACTTCAAAAAGTATGAAGTTAACAATGCTCTGCGTCCATAGATCACAGCACACCTTCTGTTTCACATATGATATGTAACCTTTCACCAAAGTGGCTTTTAAGCTGAAGTTTGGCATGGCTTGGTGAATGTCAACACCACTCCATGCAACTTTTGTTTAGATGAAAATAAATCTAGGTGAATGTGTAGTTTAATGTCCTAAATCAAATCTAGCCCTGGGAAAACTGTCCTTGGGCCAGAGAACTGATCAATTACAGTTTTATGGCTACAAACTGTGCAGGTGTGCATGGCTCTTGTAAAAAGCTTAGATTCATTCAAATATATTTATAGTGAATTTTAACTCCACATCTGGTTCTGCCATTGTTGAGTGATGTTGGGGATCATGACAGGTATTCATGGCAGTCTTCAAAACTCATTTGGACCACTCGGTGTTGGACAGGGCTCTGACAGACTGGTGGTGGCCATAAACTGGGGGCACAGATGTTATGGGGCAGTTGAAGCTGCATAAGTTGAAGGCATCTAAGAAAGGGTTATGGCTAAGTAGCAGAGAACTGCTTTGCATGCTCAGGGTCCTCTTCTCAGTTTTAGGCATATCTAGATAGTTCAGAACATAAGAAGAGCCTCCACTGGATCAGTCCAAAGACCCAAGCTTCCTGTCACTCACAGCAGTCCACCAGATGCGTCTGGGAGATACAGGACCTATATCCAGGTGTATTTTGAGGTTGCCTACATAATCTTCTATGGCTTGCATGATGTGCAAGCCATGCACATCATGGCTTGTAACCAGTGATGGTCCTTTCCTCTAGGAATATGTCCAAACCCTTCTTAAAGGCACTGAGACTAGATGCCATCACCACATCCTGTGACAAAGGAGTTCCACAGATTAATTACACGTGAGGTAAAGAAATATTTTCTTTTGTCTATCCTAAGCCTCCCAACGTTCAATCTGTAGTTGTAGAAAGGCAGTTTTGCCAGTACTGAGTTAGAAGAACCAATGGTCCAGATGGCCATAAAGCAGCTGATGGCTATAAAGCATTTTGCTATAAAGCATTTTTTTCCTCCCAAATTTGGCTGCTGTGGGCACTTGGTTTCTGCAAAGGATCTGTTCCAGAACCCTTGAGGATACTGATTTCCAAGGATAATGGAATCCATAGGGAGAGCCTCAGAGGACCTTCTGGACACATCCAGTAGAGCACATCTGTGTGGACTTCTAGCTGCGGACTTAGTACCCATGGATATTGCTATCCATGCATGCTGAACCTACAGATAAAGAGAGCCCACTTGTACTCATTTATGATTAATGTACCATACTGAAACACCATGTCCATGCCCAGATGTTCCTGTAAGCCAAACATAACCCAACCTAATCTTGGTCCTTCCCACAGGGGCTTTCTTTCCACCCTCTCTTTTGCACACCCATCCAGATTTCAGCAAATAAACTGTTTTGAAACTGATTTCCAGGGCCATGCCTGTTACTATAGAGATGACATTAGATGAAAAGGACAAAAAATATAGAGGGTGATAAACTCCATGCTTGGATGACACACTTGACTTCCAAGCTTGTGTTCAAACAAGGCATACATGCCAAGATTTTTATGAAAGTCAAAATTAAATTGTACCGCTATCAAGCCATAACTGATGAGCCATTGTGCACTGAGCTGTTAACATAATGCTCCATATATTTATTGTTTGCCATTTTTCTGGCCCCGACAAGGGTCTCGCTGAGTTGTAAATCATTCCAATAAAAAATACCGCTGAAAATGGAAGCTGTTTTGTGGGTTTTTTGTTTTTTGTTTTTGCTTTTTGTGAAAGGAAAGAAAAAAGAAAACATTGAACGGAATCACTATGTATGGGTTTCTGTTGTGCTACAGACCTTAACTATCACATCAAAGATGACACTTTGGATCTGGCATAATTACAGGTGTTGGCTCATGACCTAGCTGGGGGGGGGGAGAGAGAGAGAGAGAGAGAGAGAGAGAGAGAGAGAGAGAGAGAGAGAGAGAGAGAGAGAATGAGAGAAGGCTCTTGGTTTCCTTACTTAAATGCTCTTGAGCAAAGGCTCTTTATAACAGCTTTGTATTGTATACTTATAAGCTCACTGTTGACCTCCATGGGTTTCCAATCTGAACGCTCTTTAGATCCACCATTTAATCAATTTTTCATTCTTTAATCACCTAAAGGTGCACCTAAGGGTGCAATCCTAACCTATGATATTCTGTTTTAATCAATAAACAAAGGGGCTAAATCTTTAATATTATTTAAATAAGATTACAGGGCTTTCATTTTAGAAACAAGACCCAAGAAAGGCCACAGATGAAGAAGAGAAGTGGGAGGAAGTTTAACAGAAAAAATGTATGATTATTTTATGCATGGGCACTTGGGCTTCAATGTATATTCAATGTAATGTGGAGATTAAGGGTGTAAGGTTGCCATAATGCTCTTCCACAAAATTAGAACTGTTCCATAAAGCATTGCGGGGGGCATTTATATATATAAATATATGGGGATGATGCGCATGAGGGTTGATGCACATGGGGAAAGTTGCACATGGGGAAAGTTGTGCATGGGGGGTTGATGCTATGGGGGAAGTTGCGCATGGGGGTTGATGCGCATGGGGGAAGTTGTGCATGGGGGGATTTGCGCATTGGGTACTGATACGCATGGGGGAAGATGCGCATGGGGAAAAGTTGCGCGTGGGGTTGATGCACATGGGGAAGTTGCGCATGGGGTGTTGATGCGCATGGGGTGTTGATGCACCATGGGGGGATGGCGTATGGGAAAATGTTACTCCTGCAACGCAGGTACACTTTTCGCTAGTACTAAATAAACATAATCCCCCCAAATTGGGATTGTCCATGTTTTTCAGGACATATGGCAAACCTGGATGGGTGAAATACTTTATAAAAAAGATGTGATTTGAGCAGAGGTTAGAAGGAAGTAAAAGAGGAGACATCCTGAAAGTGATCTGAGGGCAGCAAGCAGAAAACGGCAGGTGTTTGATGCCCCAGGTGATCTTCAAACTGTTGACGCTGGTGGCTTTGAAGGAGTAAACATGGGCAACAGTGTAACAGGATATGAACTTTAGGTTTCAACTGTCTGTGGGTGTGCATGAGCCTTTGAAAGCATTCAGACTGATTGTTTGCAAAGGCTCAAGGAATGTGTGCAAAATTTCAACTTGATCGAAGAGCTTCAAACCCTGTCCTTATATTCTTGGGAGTAGACCCCATTAACAACAATGGGGCTTACTTTGAGTTGACAGGGTTTGGGTTCTGAGTCAAGCAAGGAGATGTTCCTACACTGCTGCTGGTTGGAAAGTACTTCACTTTCTCCAACTCCTTTCTAGTACTGTGCCAGAGACAGATTAAGTGGGACAACACATTGTCGGCTGTTTTGTATTTCCAGTTTCTTTTAAGCCTTATCCATAGTATAAGGGGAGGTCACTTCATATGTTGGAATAACATATTTAATAGACAAATCACACACACCCCAACAAATAAAACAACTAGCAATATCATTATGTATATCTAAAAGCTGAGCTCTCAGAGTAAACACAACCGAAAGGCGGTAACCATTTGGCTCAGAGAGCAGCCCCAGCTCATTTGCTTTTCCTATAAAATTAGATGTTCATATTTCATACAAAATTCTCTTTGAGAATCTATTTTCTGCAAAGTATGCTTTACCATCTTTTTGAATGCACTGATGAAATCTAATCGGCCGATCACCTGGATTTACTGTTCGTTCCCATGCCACTGAAAACAGGACATAAAAGATCTAGATGTGAATATTCTGTTGAGATATAATCCCAAAGCTTAAATGCAATTAATACCGAGTTTTCATTTTTCCCCCGACATAATAAGCAAATAAAACCATACACCGACAAATCCCTGTTTTGTGATCCGTTCTTTGAAGGCAATATTTTTGTTGATGGCTATTTCCTTGTTTTAATTCTTTAAAAAGTAAGGAAGCAGCTATTTCTTTTTTGTCTTTAGATTTACCTTGATGATGCTTCCATGACTGCTTCCCAACTGCAGGATGTGACATATGCCCGTTGGCACAGCTATGTTAGTGATGGAAAGTTACTTAGGATTATGCCATGGGTCAGAATGTTGCACCAGGAGGTCCATGAAACAAGCATAGAACATGCCCAATCCGGCTATTTTTTTGATGCTACTCTCCACATGTATACCAAATAGCATGTTGTATCCTTGACTTGCCACCCTCTACGTGATTCCCTATCCACTTGCATACAAAACACATGGAGGGGGAAATAAGGCTGTGCCCTCTGATCACCCTCTCAACATTGGTGCACCAACAGGCTATGCCACATAGTTCAGGCGATGAACTCCAGACATATTAAAAAGCCCTCTGCAGCAATGGAGTACCTAGTGGGGATCGATGGATACAAGTGCACTCCTGAATCAAATGACTATGGGTACCCCTCAAGTGATGCTATCCCTGGGCACCCGTGTCTGTTTCCTCCCCGCCTGGAGGCATTCTTAGAGGTAGAGAACCTCACCTGACCTTTCTGGTTCTACAAAGGACTTTCAGGAGTAATATTCTGAGGCTCTTTAAAGGCCTTAGAAGAGCTTTGGAGGTCTGAGGAGTCCTGGTCTTCAGAAGTCCTTCCAAATATCTTAAAACATCATGTGATTAATATATTAAGGCCCCCCAGAGGCATTTCGAAGCTCACCTGGGATGGCACAGTGACCATCCTTTATGGGCACCAACAGATGTATGCATATAATGACTTTCAAAAGGACCAAGATACAACACAATCAAGATTCTTGGATACATGGATGCTGTTATACGAGAACAATACGTTTCAGCAGACTTTTTCAAACAGATGAAAACATGGAGGTGGGAGCATAGCCAATCTGGCAGATTCCTGCCTCCCCTTACCCAGCCATTCATGAACAAGGTTAATAACAGACTCAATTTCTCCTATACTGATACAGTTCAGTCAATAATTATGAAATCACAGTGTTGCTTTCTTATCTAGATGGTTTGCTTGGCATGCCATGGAAAGGCCTAATTATTTACTGCACTGATGCTTGTAGATTTCTCTTTAACCTTGACACATGTATATTTTGCTAGGCTTCCTGAAGGGGAAGGGGAAAGTATATTTAGTGGGAGAGATACAGGCCAGACTTTGATCTGTATCCAAATGCTACAGATGGCCTTTATCTCTACATAGGAGAATCCTGTGCTCTAAAAAATAAAATAAAATAAAATAAAACAGCAAAATGTTGCAATGTTTGAAGTTTTGAGTTTCTGGATAACAATTTCTTTTTTCCATCATATCAAGCATAAAAGTGTGTCTGGTCTAATCTGCCTCTACCTTGTGCATATTCCAAGGTTCTGAAAGCAGGCCAAGTTTATCTTGCTAGCAAGGAAAAAACATTCCTTGTTTCTTGCCAAACTCACTTCTGGCCACTAGTTTAGAAGACAATTCAAGAAAATCACAGCTAATTCTGCACATCATCAACATTATGTAGATCCTCCAGATTCAGGGACAGTATACCCCTAGGAACATTAGTCAACTGCTGGATTGTCAAATGGCCCCTCTAATTCAGTACTCTTGGTAGCTCTTTAACTGTGCAATCCTAAGCATGTCTACTCAGAGGTAAGTCCCATAGAATTCAAAATACTTGCTCCCAGGAAAGTTTGGTTAGGATTGCAGCCTTGGGCACTGATTTTCAACCAGTGTGCCATGGTAGCCCATGCTGTGTTTGCACAGTTTCATTAAGGCTAAAAAGTTGGATAGGATTTGGTTCCATATTTCATGCACAACGTATTTTGTGGTCTTAGGGCAAAATCCAGAGTAACTACAGGGAGTCCTTGCTCCGGTGTAAGAACAACTTACTCTGGATTCTAATATGAATTTCCCATAGATTTTCATTAGGTGGTGCAGTACCTATCGGTGCAGGTAAACTCTCTTACGTGCTCCTGTAGTTACTCTGGATTTGGGGGTTACTATTTAAACTTTTGTCCGGTATTGTAGCAAGGGAGATAGGAGCTCCATAATTTTTCTGGCTTTAGGAACAAAGTATAGCTTCTGAAATTCTTTTCCTCCAAGACCTTAGCCAAGAAGAAGCATCAGGCTTAACAGGGGACCACTTGAAAGATTTCTTCAGAAATTCCTCCAGAGAACCAACTTCCAGATCAACTTTGAAGTGTGCTACAAGCAAAATGTTGAATTGTGCAAGAAGAAAAATGTTGATGGCAACTTTATGTACGAGAGAAAGAGCACACAAAAGGTATCCGAAGGAGATTGATTGGACCACCATAGGTTTCAAAATGGAGGGGGTCTTTGGCCACCAAGGCCTCTAATGAATGAAGCCGGAGAAAGTTGGAGTTCTAAGCATTCCGTCTCCTACTGAAGACAGAAAAAAGGGGTTCCCTATAAACTTTATGACCACAGTGTCAAAAGTCTTCCATCCACATGGCCATAAATATTCTAATGAAGTCTGGAAAGAAAGCCGTTTGTAATTGCTGGAGGCTGAGCATTAGGCTAGCCTGTTTCTAGTTAGCCAGTCATTAGAAAGATCTAACATCCATGCTGAATGGTTTCCTGTTTCTGAGTACTTAAGTTTAGTTTTAGTAAAATTCAACTTCCTGAACAATTATTTTCCTTAAACAATTGTACTCAGCGCTCTCTCTCTCTCTCTCTCTCTCTCTCTCTCTCTCTCTCTCTCTCTCTCTCTCACATGACACCTAGGATTCCTCAGACATACCTACCCTGTTATGAAGAACAGTGACTCTTTGGGAGAAATATGGTACATTTCCAAGGTGTTTTTGATGGAATAAATGTTTCATTTTTTCACATTCTCTGACAAAAAAGCTATGAATAATTAATTTCTGTCACTGTATTCACCGAATGATGCTAAGCATAAATGAATGCCTGAAAGTTAATAAGGAAATGAGGTGTGGGGGGGGGGAATTATTTCTTTATACACATTTCCATGAATTCATTTGAAAGCATAACCAAGACTTCCATATCTCTTCATTAGCTACCTTGGGTATCCTTTTTAAGTAGGAAGGCAGGGTATAAATCAAATAAATAAATGAAATGAAATGCTGATGTCAAAGCACCCAAAATGGTTTTGAAAAGAAACTTTTTTTACTATCTAAAGAATTTTTTTGAGTGCGTAGAGTGCATCTCTAATCTTTTTATCAATGCAATCCTAAACATGTGTACTCGAAAGTAAGTACCATTGTGTTCAATAGTACTTACTCCCAGAAAAGTGTGGCTACATATAGGAATGCAGCCTATCCCCAAATCCAGAGTAACTACTGGAGCATGTAAGAGACTTTACGTGTACTTGTTGTTATTGCACCACCTAGTGAAAACCTATGGGAAATTCATATTGGAATCCAGAGTAAATTGTTCCTACACCAGAGCAAAGACTCCCCATAGTTACTCTGGATTTTGTCCTATATATCTATTAATTTGCTCATTAAACCATACCTTTCTTCCACCAAGCATTGAGATCTACGTATATGAACTCCTGCTTAAGGTTTTTATTTCAAAAGCAGAATCATGGAGAGGAGCAAAGAGCAGGGATTTTTCTTTGTTGGCATCAAGTTTAGGCCACCTGGGCCCATCAAAGCTCATATTTCACAGGGCTACCTAGGGCGCAATCCAGAGTAACTACGGGGAGTCCTTGCTCTGGTGTAAGAACATTTTACTCTGGACTGCAATATGAATTTCCCATAGGTTTTCACCAGGTGGTGCAGTAACTATGGGTGAACATAATGTCTCTTACGTGCTCCCATAGTTGCTCTGGATTGTAGGGCTAGATAGTATTAAAAGGTGAGATCTGATTCAGGCTGCTTTCATTTGTGGATTTTTGCACTATAACAGATTCATGATCAACCAATAACAGAAGTAATATTTGGTATATGTTCTAAGTGAACATTCACAAAAGTGTGAGTCTTTGGAAGGTGCATCAAGTTTGTTTCTTGCAAGGGTTCCAACAAACTCACAAGCAAGCAGCAAAAGTTCACACTCAGCAAGTGGTTGATTCCATTTGCAAAGTTTCAGATGTCTGCAGGCACGTTCATGCTCATCTTGGCTCTGCTTGGAAACATTTGAGGAAAAGATCTCAAAAGTTTGAGCAACATTTCCAATTAATTCCATTTGTAACAATGAACTGAGTTAGAGATAAGACCTTTCTCATGGTGGTTGTGGTTTGCCATTAGTATTTCAATAAAAAGATGAGATACCTATATATGAATTAAAAAGCTGTAATCCTAAATGTATTTACCAGGGAGTAGGTCCCTCCGAATATGAAGATTTGCTTCTGAGTAACCACACAATAGTATTAGGGCTGCAGTTGGCTTAGTGATCAAAGTGCTGTGCCTGTTAATCTGAAAATCAGCAGGTCAGCAGTTCAAGACCCAAGTATTGGAAGATGGAATGAGCTCCTATCCTTAGCCCAGCTCCTGCCAACCTAGCAGTTTGAAAACATGGAAATGCAAGTAGATAAATAGGTACCACCTTGTTGGGCAGGTAAACTGCTTTCCGAGCACATGCTGGCCATATGTCCATGGAGACATCTTCAGACAGCTCTATGGCTCCAGAAAAAAGAGTTGAACACCACACCCTAGTTGGTCACGATTAGCAAGACAACCTACAGTGGACACCTTTATCTTTAAACATAATAATATTTCACCGACAGTAATAATGGGCAGCAATGGGCAGCCCAATATTATTGAGGTTCAGCGCCAGTGCTGGGTGCCATAAGGCACATTTGCACCACCAGATGAGTGACATCAGAGAGGCCTGTGCAAACTTAGCAATGCAACAGGCAGAGCCTAGGACATAAGTGCTGAGCATCAAGGGAGCATGGGAAGCATGCCAAGAGGCCAGGGAGGCATCTCTAGGCAGGAATAAGGTAGAGAGATGAGGCAGGAAGAGTCTCAGGAGGGGTGGGATTGACAAAGGCATGCTCTGCTGAGCCCCATCCCCCTTTGTGGACTCAAAAACTCGACATTGGGCTTCTCAAGATTGTGCCAGAGAAATAGCTCATGCAGAAACAAGGTTACCCATTGATCAGGCTGGGGCTTTACAAATGACATCATGGGGAGACCTCCAGCCTGCTCAAATGAGAACAACTATCCAGGACCCCCCCCCCCAGAAGTGATGTTGTGGCCAGAATAGGACATGCCATCACTGTGATGCTGAGCTCCTCCATGTCTACTCAGAAGTTAGTCCTATTGTGTTCAATGAGACTTACTCCCAGGAAAGGAGCCTGAATGCTCCATTCCAAGAAGGCAGCACCCAGTGCCAGATTCTAACATGGTGACACCCAGCTTTTTGTGACCCCCCCCCATGAAAATGTGATCACCCTCAGGGGGTCCTGATCCCCCATACTGAGAGCCACTGTAGTATAGGTTCCAATGGTGTACATTTGGGACAATACTCCTTATTATAACAATACCATTCAAAGGACTCAGAAATTCATTCAAACTCAGAAGTTTCAATCTTTTCAGTGAGATTTACTCCCTATGGATTATGGCCTGAGAATGAGATCCTTGAATTTCATTTTTAAAAAACCAGCCTGGTCACAGTTTGATGTATTTTAGTGCTTTGGTGTGTCCAGGCCTTGACACTTGTCACTGAGAAACATTTGTTTCCCTCTTTTGCCATAGCAAATGTATGAAATAACTTTCACAAAGCTCCCTCTGGACTCATATTTGCCCTCCAAATGTGGAGACTCTGAGCCATTTTATGACTTTGCCTTAGTCTTATGTTGATTATAATGAGTCCTGTAAACTAAAACTTCCAAACAGTTGCTCGAAGTGAGGGCAGTTGGTTTAAATCCCGGTCTGGAATAAACATAAAAGTGGTTTGCCAGACCGGAGTCAGGAAACAAACAGTGACTTCATATGTTGTAGGAAACTAAGTGTAGAGCGATATTATTAACAAAAGGAAACAGAGGACTATGCCACAGGCAAACACCATTGTGTCAAGGGTAAAAATCTTTCTCTGTTGGGGGATGAGAGGATGCCAAGAGTGGGGATGAGGGATCCCCAAATATTTAATGGGTCAAGACAAAATTAAACACAAGTTAGGGAAGGTTGTTGGCGAAAAATGAAATTCCATCACATCTTCTGACTTAAAATATCTACAAAGGAGGATTGCCATTTTTTACAGAATTTTAGGATTGCACCCTAAATGAGTTGGAGTGCAATCCTAACCTAGGACATCATCTCATTGGTCTTCCCATTCCTGTGGTGATGTAAGGAAGCAAGTGCATGTCAGTGATCTGGCCTAATCCTCCTCCAGGAGTAGTGCAGAAGTGTCTTACAGCACTTTTATGACACCCCCAGGTCAGCATTAGACTTGTGCTGGGGCTTAGGCCTGCCTAACTGGAAATTAGGACTGTAGACTTTAAGAGCATTCTCTGCACCACTGGAGCTATTCCCACCTCTGCTTGTGCTAAATAATACAATATGAATGAGAACTTTATTCAAGGGGTAAGGATACTGGCAGCACAATAATGGTGTCATCACATCATGCCAGATCCCAAATGTCGATGGAACAGTGATCCTCAACCTTCTTGTGACCACAGACCAATTCCATGGGAAATGTTTTTCCATAGATCAGCATGAGGAGAGCTCTGCCTCAAGTGACTTGGAGGGAGAGCTTCCCCCCAGCCAGAGCATATCCAACAGCAGTTCTGCCAGGCTGGGAATGAACTGGGCAGGCACACTCTATCAGATGGGCCATGCCTGCCCAACTGGCGGATGGCTTGGGAGTTCTGCCAGCCTGAGAATAAACTGCGTGGCTGCCTCCAGCCAGAGAGTTCAGGGCCTTGCCTGGCTGGAAGTAACACAGCTCTAGTCTCTGGTCCTAACGTGGCCTGGCGCTCTGTGGGCCAGCACTGGGCTGCAGGCTGGGGGTTAAAGACCCAAGCTCAAGAGGACAATTGTTCCACATGATGTATAGAATGTTGTTTGGCTTTCCTTGAAAATTCACAAATGTCATATTCTAAGGCGGCTGGCACAATAATATTTCAATATTGTAAAAACAATGCTAAAAACATTATAGCACTCTTGAACTTGCAAGCGCCAGGCTCCAGATGCCCCCTCGCCACCCCGCTGTCCTTCCCCCAGCCTTCTCCGGGCCTTCGCAGCCTGGCACCAGGATCCAGAGGTCCCCTCACCCTCCATACCTCTGCTCCTGACCATCTCTGCCCAAGGTAAGTTCACCCTATCTATCTATCTATCTATCTATCTATCTATCTATCTATCTATCTATCTATCTATCTATCTAGATAGATAGATAGATAGATAGATAGATAGATAGATAGATAGATAGATAGATAGATCTACATCTACAGTATTTATATACCGCTTTTCAACTAACAAGTTCACAAAGCGGTTTACAAAGAAAATGGAAAAATAATAATAGCTAATTAAAAGCTAATGGGTCCCTGTCCCAAAATCTAAAATGCAAAAAAGAACACCAGCAGAAGACACTTGAACTGCTGGGGTGTGTAGGGCCAAGTTACTCTCCCCCTGCTAAATAATAGAGGAACACCCACTTGAAAGAGTGCCTCTTGCTCAGTTAGCAGGGGTCTGCCAGACAGACAGACAGACAGACAGACAGATAGATAGATAGATAGATAGATAGATAGATAGATAGATAGATAGATAGATAGAAAACTTTCTATCTAAATGTCTATCTTTCTAGCTATCTATCTAACTTTCTTTCTATCTAACATTTAGTTACTTTCTATTGCTTTCAGGGCGTCTTACATGTCCCAACCATGTTAAAGCCACTTGATAGTTTTTGTTGCTGCAAACTGCGTTGGGAGTGTCTTGCTTGTCTGGGTTGGAATCAAATTAAAGTCACTTGCATGCTCCTGTGCAATCCTATGCATTACTCAGAAGTAAGCCCATTGAGTTCAGTGTGATTTATTCCTGTATGCATAGGAATAAATTACAATGAACTCCGGGGCTTAATACTGATTGAGGCAGTCACACGTGATACCATTTTTTTTTTGTAAACTAGGGATTAAAATGGTCATTAGAACACAGAGAACCAGTTGTTAAAATATTTGAAGCCCACCGCTGGACAGGACCCTCTGTCCCATTTGCCAGTATGTGAACATAATCCCCCAAAATCAGGATTGTCCCTGTTTTTCAGGACATATGGCAACCATAACAGAAAGGGAATTTCAGAGCACCATCATCACATCTATGAAGTTGGACTTTGTGCTTGTCTAGTTAAGAAATTAGTTTCTACAACAAAGATTGCTCCTTGTTTTTATTTAGGATGAATAATAACAGCCTGAATATATTAATTCCTAACATAATAGAGTTATTTTGTGTTTAAATATGTCAGCAAGAGCCACTGTTGCTTGTAGTTATAATTCAAAAACAATCAATGCAATGTTATTGTCATTAATAAAAGTGAGTCAATAGGAACAAACTTTTAATATAAGCCTAATTATGACTGTCTCTTTGCATAACACTAAAAATATTGAAAGTGTTGACATTGGGGAACTGCCCTTGGACCAAAGCCCCTGCAGAAGTCAATAATCTATTATGATTTTCATTTTGCCGAAGTGGTGCTATTATTTCAAAAGGTCTCAAAATCAATTGAACGGTTGGTATATCTGCATAATAATGACATCCTAATTAAAAAATAAGCCATATTTGAAGAGCACACAGAATAATGTTTAATCTCTAATCAATGAGAGGTGGTATGCACAAGTGATAGGTGCAATAACTTTCTGGAATAAATTTTATAGATATTATTTCCTCTTGCAGTTTATTTATTTATTTAGCATATGGCAATATATGGTTTAGTGATAAAATCAGATGCTAACATCTAGACCCCCATCCACGCAAGGACAGAGTGCTCCATATTGAAAAAGTCAGACATTGGGCCAGTGTAGGCTCTTGAAGGACACTCAACACAATGTGATGGATATTTTGTCAAGGAGCACCACAGTCACACTGAGGGGTGGATGCAAGACCCCACTTAAAAAGTGAGTCCTGGCAGACACCATGCTGGGTCCAGATCCTGTTCAGAATTGACCAGTGCTGGCAAGGTAGGTCAAAATCTGGCACCTTTTGTGTAGGGTCCTCTATGTAGCTGCCAGTATCTCAGTGTTCAGAAGCCCATTTACCTTTCCATTCATTGCGTGTTGATGTTTTTAAAGTTGTTGGATAGCTGTTGTGTTTGTGCCGGAGAGGGATTAAGCCAACTGATAGATGGGAAGATCAGCATGCACAGGAAGATGCAAGTTTCTTATAATTTTGTTGTACTCCTTCACTAAGGGCACAACCCAGAGTAACTATGGGAGCACCAGTAACCCGTAGTTACTGCACCACCTAGTGAAAACCTATGGGAAATTCATATTGCAATCCAGAGTAACTTGTTCTTACTCCGAAGCAAGGACTCCCCATAGTTACTCTGGATTTCACCCTAAGGCATCCTGCCTTCGTAGAGCTGTTGGTGCTATGTGGCTCAAAATGGGAAGCCAGCAAGTAAAAGTAGATTTTATACACCCACTTTGATCCTCATGGTGTCATTTAGTCTGGCATCAGTCTTACTACTATGGCAGCTATAAAGCCATACTGGAGCACAGTATTCTGCTGTGGAGTAGACCAACCCTAGTTCTGATATTCTGAGACTAGAGGCTGAGACTTCCCATCTTGCTCCTTTTAGTTTCTGGAGTATGTTGTTCCTGGTATTAATTTTTGTGGACATGTTCTCTAGGTGTTACTTCTAAGACAGAGTCCGATCCAGAGTTACTCCAAGCTATTTGGGGTGAAGGTTATAAGGGAGTAATTTGTTATCAGGTAGACCTTTGGAGCTGCATTTGGCCTGTTTGTTAAGATGGAAACAAATAGTCACCTTTTGCTGATACTAGGTGTGAGTCTCCTGTAAGCAAAGAATTTTCCCACCGTCTTAAGGAGGCGGTCTTAAGTGAGGAGGCAGTCCAAAACCTTCATTTTTTAAAATATTTTGCTGCAAGAGCCAGATTATCAGCATATCCAAATTTACGTCAGTACTGGGCACCACTGAGTACCACCAGACACTAGGCACCATTGGGCACTGAGCATTCCTACTGGGCACTCTTGGGCACTGGGCACCTCAGGGCAACACCTAGTGGGCAACACCAGGCACCCGTACTATACACCAAGGACCACCAAGCATAACTGGGCAGTGGGCACAGGGCATCATCAGGCACCAGACATCTCTAACAGACACCAGGCACCACAAGACGCACTGGGTATACCTGCCGAGCTCCAGACATGGGGCAACAAACACCAGGCGCCCAACACTGGGCACCACCAGGCACCATTAGGGACTACTGGGCACCATACATCCCTACTGTGCACTGGGCATGGCAAACATCAGCATGCATCTTCAGGTACCACCGGGCACCACACATCCCTACCAACAGGACATCCCTGTTAGGCAGTAGGCACTGAGCACCACCAGGCACCAAATTGTTTCTTACTGGGTTCTTAAATCTCAGAAGGAATATGCTTTCCAAATTTCTTGGTTCTAGGTAGGAGGAACCCACAAAAAGCCTGGAGCCAGACATATACAGCCCAGTTCCATGTTACCTTTAACTTGGCAACTTCCAAATCTGATAGTATCCAACTTTTCTCTCTCCATGGAGAAAAACTTCAGTATAGCATCCTCCAGTTATCAGTCTGAAGTATGCTAGTACACAGCATGGTGTATTGTAGTGTAGTACAGTGGTAACCCCATATCTGTGGGAGTTCAGTTCCTGATTTGGCTGCTGATACAGGAACCACAAATATTGGGGAAACCTATATAAAGCACAGTGAAATGCTTCCTTCAGCAACCGCATAAAGGAATATGATATGGAGGCAGGGAGCTGGCACACTAAAGGGAGACTACCCGTATGCAAACAGGAAGCAGGACAGCTTCTACTTGGTAATATTCAGGCTCTGTCTCTGTTATGGCAGGCAGGCTGCCTCCATATCATACTCCTGTGTGAAGCAAGGCACTGTTTTTAAGCAAGAAAAGTGGTGCCTCACGTAAAGAGCTTAATTCGTTCCGGAGGCATGCTCTTTAAGTGAAACACTCTTTAAGTGAAGCGAATTTTTCCATAGGAAATAATGGAAACTCAGGGCACAATCCAGAGTAACTATGGGCAGTCCTTGCTCTGGTGTAAGAACAGTTTGCTCTGGATCGCAATATGAATTTCCCATAGGTTTTCACTAGGTGGTGCAATAACTACGGGTACACATAATGTCTCTTACGTGCTCCCGTAGTTACTCTGGATTGTAGGGTATGACAATTGGTTCCACAACCCCCAAAATAGTCATATAAAAATATTAACTGGATGTAAAAATGATGACAAAACACTGGAATTGAATTCAAAACATGCATTCAATGTGCATGATCCTATGAAGTCTACTTAGGCTCCAATCCTAAAGACACTTTCCTGGGAGTGAGCCCCATTTAACACAATGGGGCTTACTTCTGGGTAAACGTGATTAGGAGGCTGCAATCAAAGACACTTTCCTGGGAGTAAGCCCCATTTAACACAATGGGGCTTACTTCTGGCTAAACATGGTTAGGAGGCTGCAATCAAAGACACTTTCCTGGGAGTAAGCCCCATTTAACACAATGGGGCTTACTTCTGAGTACGCATGGTTAGGATGCTACAATCGAAGATACTTTCCTGGGAGCTTCATCTGGGCTGCTGCTGGAGGTTCAAGGTGGCCAGTGGGGACGCTTAGGGGCAGTTAGGAGCAGCTGCCTCTGGCACCCCCAGGCAACTGCCCCCAAGTTGGGGGTAGTTAGAGTCAGCAGCACTGGCTGGCAGCCCTTTTAAAGAGCCTCCACGCAGAGTATCTGGGCTGCATAGCACACGTGCCCATAGCACGCTTGCTTGTTAAGTGAAGCGGGACTTGTTATGTGAAGCAAGATTTCTTGGAAATTTATACTTGTTATGTGAACCGCTTGTTATGTGAAATACTTGTTATGAGAGGTACCACTGTAATTGGTATGTGAGTTGGGGGAGTCATGGAGAACTGTGGATGACAAACTGTAGATAGCAGAATCACAATACAGGGCAGTGATTTTCAATATTTTTCATCTCTTGGCACACTGACATTGCTAAAATTGTCAAGGCACACCACAAGTTTTTGTGTTTTTTTTCAATTGACAAGGTACACCATGCTATTGACAGGGAGGCAGCTCACACCCCTATTGGCTCAATCCTTTCCCCAAACTTCCATGGCACACCTGCAAACCATGCTCTAGGGGGATTTCCTGCTTCAGGCAGGGGGTTGGACTAGATGACCTACTAGGTCCCTTCCAACTCTATGATTCTATGATTCACAGCACATCATTGTGCCACAGTACACTGTTGAAAATCGCTGATCTAGGGGAACACCTATATTTATTTAACCTTGTAACCCAGACATCTCCAGCGTCTATCAATCTTTTGATTCACCAACCATTGTTCCCATTAAAGATATGGTGAATGAATGCAGTGAATGACAAGGAATATAATCTTTTTGTTTTGTTTTGTTTCATTCTTTTTGCTGGTGGATCTAAGAGATTGCTGCTCGCCATTCCATCTATTTGCCTTAGGTGGGCTCATCCGTGCCGGGAAACACAGCTCAATTATCTGCATGTCAGATGATTATATGAGAGCTTAATTTAATCTCCATTACACTTCCCCCCTTCATATTTCAATTAAATATGCTATCAGGGTGTTAACACATCTTTGAACCTGCTATTTCTTCAGTTAATTTCCCACTAAGAGGTGCTGGAGAGTAACAGATGTCATAATTATGCAATTATTAAGCATGTTTTATGCTCATCCTCTCAAGTCTTTGTGGCAGGGACCGGGGAATGTGGGGAAATTAATCAAGGCGCAATAGGCAGCCCTGAGGGTTCTGTAATGTCACGGCAATCTTATTTCATGACCCAGGGTGGTCACACCAGAGTCAAGGCACTTAGGCTGCAATCCAAATACACATTTATTTGGGAGAAGAATGAGAGGAAGAATTGGCTTTTGAATTGATTGAATAGGATGGTGAAGTTCTTAAAAAAATACATCATGCCACACCTCCAAGATAAATTTTTAAAGGGGGTACAAAGTTTCTTTTGAGCTTCTTCCTAAAGGAGGAATGGCAAAACAGTGCAAGAGCAATAATGGGATGGGCAGAATGGGACAGGGGAGTGTAAACATCTGGAAAAGTCTCCAGAACCCAGATGTTCATGGCTTCTTGATGCAGAGACCAAGTCTATTTGTCCATCTGTCTTTCACTCTCCATATAGCTAGTTGATCCTACTTTGGGAAATTTCTGGGGATCCTACTTTGGGTTCCTGATCACCTTTATGACCTTGGGCCAGGGGCATACCAATGTCATTGCACGCCAATGGCACACATGATGTCATGATGCAATGTGGTATCATGATGTCAGCATGCACATAGGCTCTTCAAAGTCAGCTGGAATAGCCCTCTGGCTGGCTGCAAAGATGTGCATGCGTGGTTCACCTGGCTGGCTGTCTGCAAAGAGCATGTGTGCGGCTCAGCAGCTGAGTGACATGCCACACATGTGCCCTTCTAAGTCAGCCAGAGAGCATTCTTCAGTTGGTTCAAAAGGGCGCATGCACGGCTCAGCTGGAACCATGCACATGCCCTTCTGAGCCAGCTGGGGAGTGCTCTCCTGCTGGCATAGAAGGGCATTGGGATGGGAGCGCTTTCTTTCACAACTGCATAAGCACCCATAGCACAAGACACTTCATGTTATATAAGTGGTACGCCTCTGCCTTGGACCCAGGTATAATTTGCCCCTGGCACGTTTTCTCCTCTCATGTGTCCTGCATCATTCATAATGTATTTAGTACACAGGTAGAATAATGAGACTGAAATATTTGCCCTGTGGTACCAGTTAACTTTTTAAAGGTAAAGATGGTTCTCTGCAGGTTTTTACACATGCTCTAGAGGCAGTGCTCATCTCTGCTTCTAAGGACATCTCCATGATCGTCTGGTTATCATGACCAAGTGTCAAGATGCAATGAATGCTAATACCTTCCCACCAAAGTGATATCTATTTATCTACTTGCATTTGCATGAGACCGGTTGATGCAAATGTATTTATGCTGGAACATTTTGTTACTCAGAAATCACTGGCTCCCTATGTCCTCCCATTAGGCTGCAGAAAGGTCTGATCTATACTTAGCACTGCCATCCTCATCACTAAAAACATGAGACTAGCGCTGATAAAATTAAACAGAACAAGAGCTACCATGTGGTCCAAAATTAAGGGAAACATGGAGCAGAAATCAGTGGGGATTCCGCAGGACGGGACACTGTGCCAAATGCCTAATGTGCAATCAAAGACATGCCAAACCTCTCTGATTTGTTACGATCTTTCTATATTTATGTAAATTGTATAATTATAGATCCTGGTAATAAAGTAATGGTAATAAAGTGGGGTTCATGGAGCTCTGCAGCCCATATTAGCACAAGCTGCATCTGTGGGGTTTGAAAGAAAGAAGATTCTCAAGTCAAATGTAGGAAATAATAAGAATTTCAGGAACTTCTGGAGCTGGGAAAGTGAAAGGTTATGGAGACAGAAACACATACGGCCACAACATAACCTCCTGATGTGCATAGTTCACTGTCATGCTTCTATTCCCCTGCACACTGAACCCTGTTTTTTGAACAACTGAAGATGGCAAATACTCGTATAAAACAATTGTGTGACTTACAATCTACGATTATGTGGAGGGTTAAGAGATGAAGAAGATATCAGTGGGAGAGGTGAGATGGTAAGGACATTGCTCTTGGGGGGGGGGGTCTAACTGCCATTTGGCTTCTCCCCCTCCCAGAAGTGTTCCATTTGTGACTATCCCAAAACAGGACCATTTGGCTTCTGGCCTTCCAGAACTTCATCAGTGACCTGAATATGCTTATTTTCTTCTTCCTTGTTCCTTTTGAATCATGACCTTTAAATTGTAAGCATGATTTGCAACACTGATCTGCACACTTTGTGTGCATGAGCAGTACACAGCCATCATCATCATTATGATATGATGATGACAATGATGACCGTGACGACAATGTAAACTTTGAAAATAAAATCACAATTAAGGGATGGACAATTAAGGGATGTACAAAACATAGAATGGGAATGTCAAAAGGAGGAGAGTCAAGCATAACAGAAATGAATGGAGAAAATATATATCTTTTAAAATAAACTTTTAATTTCCTTTTTTTTTGGCCATTGTATGACAGTACTCCTGTTTTTTTTAATTAATTGCAAATATATAAAAAAGGCTGAGAACATATTATTTGGTGAATTTTGGCTAATGTAAATAAAAATAGTTATGTTAAACACCTCCTAAAATCAGTTTTATAATGGAAACGTGACCAGGGTAGGTCCTTAACTGCAGCAGAACTGCCAGCAGACACTATAATATAGTGTTTATTTAAGCTTTTCAGGGGAAAGCGCAACAGTGTAAGTAGCCATAAAGAGGAATACATGTGCCTCAGGTGCATTGTGAGCCAGAGCACCAAAGGCTGGGGTCCTTCAATGTTCTACAAAGGTGCACTGTCAATCTTTATGGCTCCTTATGGCAAGTGCTGTTATTTCATACATAAACACTGTATTAAAGCAGCATCTGGCAACACAACCCATGTATAAAATTAATTTTACTGTACACAGTTAATGATATATTGCCTTACGTTACAGATGCCCATTTCAGATCTTTACATAAAGTTTGATAGATAATTTTATCTAATTCCTTGGATTAGTTTCTGGCTTTCATTGGGAAAATACTGAAATGAGGATTTTCCCCCCAAGAGAAGGGGGAGGAAGAGCAGAGCATCAATTTCTGTTTTGGGGTTTCAGGGATCATTCTGCAATAAAGTTGGTTCTACTGTTGTCTCTATCGCCTTCCAGATCTCCAGTGGAGAAGTGCCAAAAAAAGTCATGTACCATGATGGGGAAGGATTGAGCCCTGATAGCTTACTGGAGGGGAATAAGATGGTCATGAAAAAGTGGCATAAGAATAAACAAAGGGTTTTCTCAAAATATTTAGGGGATCCTTTCATGGACTTGACTTGATTTTCTGAAAAGAAAAATAATTTTGCAATAATTGTATATCAATAATTGAAATAAATAATTTTGCAATAAATGGCAATTCAGGCAAATTCTGTATTCATGGATCTGATATCCCTGGTTTCAGTTCTGTAGATCTGGGGAATCCCTCACCCCCGCATCCATTAATGTGACTTAAATAACTCCAATGAAAATGCTGTTCCTTCACAAGGCCAATCACAGACCTGGTCAATGTAGCACGTGGGAAGGGTTGCCATAATTCTCTTCCACAAAACTGGGACAGAACCCTCTGTCCCATTTGCCAGTATGAGAACAGAATCCCCCCAAATTGGGATTGTCCCCTGTTTTTGGGACATATGGCAACCCTACTCCCGGAATCAGGCCTAAAAACTGCTGTCTCCTTCCAACATGCTTCCTGCAAACTTGACCTCACTTGGCCTTCCCATACACAACCTCACTTGTCCTCCTGGTGCTCCAAAAGCCATGTGAGGCTTTTGGTGTGCTCTTAATGGCACCAGCAGCACCAGACAGGTTTTGGACAGCCAGGGTGAACATTGTGGTGGGCTTTGTCTTCCAGCAGAATGGCTCCAGAGGGAAGGCGGAGGTGGTAGCAGCAACAACAGTACATGGGTATGGACAACACCATGGCAAACATGGGTGTGCTGCCCCAGGGATGTGGTACCTGCAGTTTTTGCCTCAGGTCTCCCTTTGCAAATGGTCGCTATAAAACCTACAGATTTATACTAACCCTGTAAAGAAAGAGAATAAGTGTTTTCCATATCTGTAGTTTCCTTATACATGGGAAGAGAGGGTTTGTTTAAATGATTCCCTGCAGCTATGGGGGCACACCTGTATTTTAGGCAAGGATTTTTAAAAACAGGGCTAGGCTTATGGAACCTTCTTTGACTTTTCGGCATTTTAAATTATTTTGTCAAAGATGAACAACAGAAGATGGACACGTTTGCTCTTGTTGGACGTACCTACAAAACAACCAAAATAAATACAAATTTGGGAAAAGTTGAGGTGGCAACAGCAGGATTCTTTATAAAAAAGGATTATCTGTGAAGTGGATTCTACCACGTGTTTTTGAAATTTGGGAAAAAAGCAATGTTATAGATTATAAATGTGACATGAATGGTGATGGTCAAGAAAAAAGAGCTTTACGGCAAAATCCAGAGGAACTACAGGGTGTCCTTGCTCCAGTGTAAGAACAACTTAACTCTGGATTCCAATATGAATTTCCCATAGATTTCACTAGGTGGTGCAGTAACTACGGGTGCACGTAAAGTCTCTTACGTGCTCCCGTAGTTACTCTGGATTTGGGGGCTTGTTAAGTTTATGATTCAATTTCAAAACATGGAAATTTAGATTTCCTTCCTTAAGGATGAAAGATGGGATATAAATAGGTAAGTAAGTAAGTAAGTAAGTAAGTAAGTAAGTAAGTAAGTAAATAAATAAATAAATAAATAAATAAATAAATAAATACAGAGGATGAATTTCCTCCTTCTCTGAAGATTCAGTGTCCAAATGATTTGATAAATTCCTTCCTTGTCTTTCGATTTATCAATTAATTTAATGTTTTAAAGCTTCAATGTGGCAATCCTATAATTGTCATTGTAGGTGCACTTCAAAGCGCTCTTTGAGTATCTTGCATTGGATTTCTGGGATGTATTTTCTTGTTAATTTCTAACATATGTACCCTGTAGGCATGATTCACGCAAGGCTCTGGAATTCAAAGGAAATGATGATCAGTTGCGGAAATGTGTAAAGATTCAAGGGCCCCGGCAATTTTCACTTCAGATGTTGTCAGCAACGTACTATTATAAAAGCACTTTTCACACCAGTACACTGTAAAAAAAATCCTTATACTCTGTAGCTTTGACAAAGTTACACATTTAATGATCTCTACCACCTAAAGGTATATTTCCTCAAAACTGATAACAAAATCAGTGACATTAAGGCTAGACATGGTTCGATAATTTTTCTTTTTGAAATATCTTCTGATGCTTCTGCATTATATTATGAAACTGATTTTACTTGAGTCAGACCATTGACTATCTACCGTAGTTCAATACTTACAACACCTTCTAACAAATCTTGTCAAATTGGGCTACTCAAGTTGTCACCAACTATTTAGTTGTTGCGAGTCTGGGAAGGCCCAAGTAGGTAGAAAGATAAATATTGAGTACTACTGCTACTATTACTGAAGATTCATGGGTTGTTAACCTGCTTGATATGTGCATGAGAGTCAAAGCCCTCATCATACCACACCATTCCTCCCAGTTGTTAACAAAGATTGGCTTATTTCTATATTACTAAATTGTATATCCCTATATATATAACTGTATTCTGTATTACTAAATTGTATATTCTGTATAAGACAGAAGAATCAAGGTAGGATAAACATTTACAGAGGGGTGGATGGATGGGCAGAGACAGATGGACGGACGGACGGACGGACGGACGGACAGACAGACAGACAGACAGACAGACAGACAGACAGACAGACAGATAGATAGATAGATAGATAGATAGATAGATAGATAGATAGATAGATAGATAGATAGATAGATAGATAGATAGAAGGGAGTATAAGAAATGGTGGAGGAGGCCACCCCTAATTTTGCCCGATCCTGGACTTGGCCCACCATGTTCCACCTCCCTCTATGCTGCTTCGCCCCAAGCCTGCTTTTATCTCCCCTCTCTCTAGGCACCCTCTGTTTACCTATAGATATTTGTTTGAATAAACAGTGTGGTGCTTTTGAAAGACGAAATGGATCTGTCAAGAGCTGGTAAAAATTAAACGTAATGAGCTCATTTCAATAAACATTTATGAGACGGTTTCATGCTGGTAAAATGAGTCCAGCAGGCAAGGTCTCTCCACCTGCCTAAAAGGAAAACAAAAATATATCTCTATTTTACCTGTTTTACATATGTCTCTAAAGAAATATGAACAATTCTTTGTGTGGATCAATTTCTAAAATATAAAGGGCAACCCTGGATCTGGTAACAGCCTGAATCTAGTAACAACCCTGGATCTGGTAACTTTGCCATAGCAAAGTTTTATTTCATTGCCATTAAAGATGCTAAACTCTTTTTTAAAGCCTTTCATGAGTCTTTTGTCATGGAAATGGGAGCCTCTCTTACACATATATTAGTAATATTTTAAAGTGTTATGATGTAAATGAGAGGCATCACAAAGTCACCGAAATATGTTTTCATCTCCACCTCTTATTAAACGGCATTTAATATCATGCAGTTACAATGAAAAGCAAAGCTCAAAGACAAAAGAAACTAATTTGACAAAATTAATAATATTTCTGGCTGGGTTTTACTTACGAAACTCTGAACTACTTAAAAGTTAGGAATCAACCTTCGATACAGAGAAGCCAATTATGGGGGGAGGGAATGCCTCCTACCTAAATTGTTAAAGAAAATGAAAATATACTAAGACAAAAGATTTCTTGTTCTGAGGAAAAAAACTAGGACATTGACATGTTCACTAGGTTGGGGAAAATGTTAAGAACAGCAGGTCTGTTGGTGTTTTGCAAAACAACTAATATGGAAGTAGTTGGTAAGTGTATTTGATTGCATTTATATTAAAAACAACATTTAAAAACTGATTGATCAGAATGCTAAGAGAAAGCAAGTTTAATTTACTTCTTAGGGTGAAATAGAGCTGGACTCACAATGAGGTGCATTGACTCAATTGCCTCGGGCAGCAATTTATCAGGGAGTTAAGAGAGCATCATAGGAGTGCTCACCATGTTCTCCATGCTCACGTTCTCCACTTTTTTGGTGTTGCGTCTTGTTATCTAGAGAAGCTCACTGTGTCAAATCCATGATGGACCTCCTTCTGTACCTACAGGAGACTCCTGTATGGGAATTGTGCCAGGATTTGGGCTGGCTTAACCAGGGGTTAGAATTGTGCTGAGTGGCAAATCAGTGGTGGGATTCAAATAAATTAACAACAGGTTCTATGACCTAATAACCTAAACTAACAACAGGTTCTATGTCCACAGAACAACAGGTTCTATGTCCCATTAGTAGCCGGTTCTCAGAACCAGGTGCTCATTAGCAAAGGGTTCTATGGAACCTGTGAGAACCCCCTGAAGCCCACCACTGAGTGGCATCACTAGATTTGGTGTAACTCCACCATTCACTTTATTTTTATATATAACAGTACCAGATACCTAACAAATCAGTAACAAAAAACAAAACAAAACAATGGCCAACAATGACATTCATGCAACTGAACAGCAGGCCTCCGCCCGTCATGAAAGACTATGGTATCGTGCTTGGTGCTGCATACGCTGCATGCGAAGCATGAAAGCCTGGGTTAGTTTGTTATGAAGGATTGGCTGTTACCCAAGCAGCAAATCCCCCCTCTCCACACCACTGAATTAGTCCAATGGAAAGGCATGGCCGATATGATTGGATCCAGCTGGCGTCGCAGAGTTGTTGAAGGAGGTACACTGTACCCGTACCTGAGAAGTAAAAGCAGGTTCAGGAGACAATTCACATTAGATAGGAGAAAGGAAGGGATCCAAAAGAAGCTTTGGACCCCCGATAGATTTTCTTTTAGTGTCCCTGCCCATGCATACTTATGAAGGCAGCAATGAACAAAACTGAGAATTGAAAAGGTAGAGGGATAAACAGAAAAGAGTTGACTCCCTTGGCCTAGTTTTATCATATGTCTCAGAAAAACAGGAAAGTCCTGGGGATTTGCATTCACATACTATTAACTTGGTTTGGATGTTCTGCCTGGTTTTGTGGAAGAGAATTATGGCAATACTTGGCCACACTTCTGCAGACTTGAGCCAACAGTGATGGAGATCCTGAACACAAAACAAAACCAAGTCTCTCCTACAGTTGTCGGGGTGATGATTTGTGTGACTTAACGTTCATTAGCACAATCAAAATCTGTTTAAACTTAGTGGATTTGTGGAATCCACATTCTTAACACACAGGAAAGTCATGTAGGATCACATAGGATCAAGAATGAAGTTGGAGGGAAGGCCAAGATTAACTCCAAGATCAGCCTCATTTCAGCAAGCCAGTGTTTTAAAGCATGCTTGAATATGTGCTGATGTCTCGATACAATTAACCTTAATAGTTATTATGTAAACAGGTATCCCATGGACTGACTTAAAAACCTGTGTTATAAATCATAATGACTTTCTGTACCTGAAGAGTTATGGGCTACTCTTAAAAAGCTCATTCCAGAAATCCAGGAGTGTAAACCGAAACGAGAAGGGCCTCCACAATAATTTATATCCAGGCCCCATTAAAAGACCACACAATACATGTTAATAGAGTTTTGCTTTAGAAGCCGGTATCTGTGACAGAGTGTTTTAAATTACAGCATACAAGATGTTATGAAGATGTGATCTTTGGATATATTGCAGGTTTGTTTCTGAAACCTACCCACATCCTAGTGTTTCATTTAGCTAATGAAGGACTTCCAGTCTTCAAAGTACTAGTTACAAAGGCTCTGGTCTCAGTGATGCCAGCCATGAACTGTGAAAAGATGCGAACATTCATTACTCAGAGGTGATCACTCTGATCCAAAATCTCTCATTCAGGGCTAGTCAATAGCAAAGATGCTGCACGGAGCTAGTTTTTCCCTTGCTTGGCTCCCCAAATCCTTCTCTCGCCAACGTTATCTTTCTGCATGGTACATAAATGAGGTTGTAATCTCCGAAAGTGTTGGAGAGTAGAGTAGTCGCCTAGATTGTCACCCAGAATGGTTTAATTCTATAGGACATCCCATTCTCCTCCATACTCTTTCTATTTCTCTCCCCTGTGTTTTCTTAAAATACCTGTAACAAGAGAATACCTGAGCAACTGACTCAGGTATTCTGAGCAAGAGGCACTCTTTCAAGTGGGTGCTCCTCTTTTATTTAACAGGGGGAGAGTAACTGGCCCTACACACCCCGCAATGTCTGTTCAAGTGTCTTCTGCTGGTGTTTTTTTTTTTTTTTTTGCATTTAAGATTGTGAGCCCTTTTGGGACAGGGACCCATTAGCTTTTAATTAGCTATTATTATTTTTCCATTTTCTTTGTAAACCGCTTTGTGAACTTTTTAGTTGAAAAACGGTATATAAATACTGTAGATAGAGATAGATAGAGATAGAATATGCTGTAATTACACGAATCTAATGCACCTTCAAATCTAATGCACACCCTATGCACACCCTATACTCATAATCAAAATACCGTATTTACACAAATCTAATTAACCATCTAATTAGTGTGCACCCTGGTTTCAGAGACTGAATTCCGCTGAAAAAGGTGAGCGTTCGATTCGTGTAAATACAGTATAAAGGAAAATATGGGAGCATGTTGGAAACATGCTATAAAGCATATTTGTGACATCCAGTGAAGGTGGCCCTGCTGCATCATTGCTGGTTAGGACTGAGCTGGAAGTCTTCCGCTATGGCTTACCTCCATTGGTCAGAGAGAGAACTGGGATGAATCAAATTTCTAACTTCTTCAAAATTAAAAAAGCATTAAAAATCAGGAAGGGGTTGAGATTCAGTGGGAGAGCATGAACTGTGCATAGAAGGGGTCTCAGATTCAATCCTTGAAAGAAGAAAGAGCTGGAAGAGCTACAGAATCAGCTTCTTCCACACTGAACTTGATTCACAAATAATCTGATTTATGGTCAGAGGTTCCAGGCCAAGTTACAGATGAAATTTTCCCGTTGAATGGAGATGCTGGTGACTAAACTTATTAACTTTGCATTGAAATATGTTGCTCTAATATTGCACTATGGCCTCTTCTCTAAGACAGCTTCACATGTTCTTCAACTATAGTTTGGGAGAATCCATGAGAAGGATACCACTGTTTTTGTTTCAGAAATCAAATACATGGGACAAAATCACCCCTAGAAATATTTTTCTGTATTCCCCTCTCCCCCCAGTTTTTTTTCTGATGGGTGAAACATGTCATTCTGTTACTAAAAATGGTAACCCCACTTTTTTTTTTTTACAGAAGGGTGAGCCCTCCGACCTGCCATTCTCTTTTTTCTTCTCAAAGGCATCAATGATGCTCCTCAATGCCATCTTCAAAAACACTGTATGCCTTTGTGTAGTGAAGAACCAGTAGGCTCCCAATTTTGCCATCAATCATATTTAATAGCGTATGCAATTAATGTAATTTTGTTATTGAAGATTCCTGTCTGTTCAATAGCTTGCACAAGACAATTATGTTAAAAAAACACACATGCACACATGCAATCAGATATTGCCTTTTGAATTTAAGAGCAATTAAACATGGCCATTATAGATGGGATATTATAAAATATGCATTGAACAAGTGGATGATATGACAGGCTTTTTGAGTTTCAATTAAATAACATCTGAGTGAAACAATGTAATTTCATGGGAAAGACTGCATTTCTATTGCAAATTAAAAGATAAGCATGGCACAATGTAGTCACCCAGACTATTAGTATGCTTTGTCTAGATCCTGCAATTCAAATACCTATAGGTGAAAGCCATGATTTTGGACAACAAGCAGCCATGAAGATTCACTTATCAGGGTGACCATATACCATAGCCAAAAAAGAGGTCAAGGCCTGCCCAAAGTGTAAGATATCCAAGAATATATATCTTTCATGTTTTTACTTATTAAATTTACAACTATTACCTATAATTCATTACATATACAGCGATGCCTCACGTAACAAATTTAATTCGTTCTGGAGGCATGTTTGTTATGTGAAACATTCTTTACATGAAGCGGATTTTCCCATAGGAAATAATGGAAACTCAGATGATTGGTTCCACAACCCCAAAAATATTCATATAAAAATATTAACTGGATGTAAAAATGATGACAGAACACTGGGACTGAATTCAAAACATGCATTCAATGTGCATGAGCTTATGCAGTCAACTTAGGCTGCAGTCCTAAAGACACTTTCCTGGGAGTAAGAGCCATTTAACACAATGGGGCTTACTTCTGGGTAGACATGGTTAGGAGGCTGCAATCCAAGACACCTTCAAAGTGTCTCCCCACTTTCTCCTTCTCTCCATCCTGAGCCTCTCCCTCCCCTGCTCCCTTCTGGCTAGCCCTGAGCTGCTTCCCCCTTCTCCACTGCTCTTCTCTTCCACTGCATGGAAGTGTTGCTTTCACTATGGGCAGGTGTGCTAGGCAGCCCTGACGCTTTTTAAACAGGCTGCCGGCCAGCTTGTCTGCCCCAACTGCCAACAAATGTGTTCATTATGTGAAGCGCAGTTTGTTACGTGAAGCAGAATCCTAGAGAAATTTTTGTTTGTTACGTGAAACATACTTTACATGAGGCTTTCTTTACATGAGGCGCCACTGTAATTTATTAGTTAGAAGAAGGGTACACACTGCCCATTTGCAATGGTATGGAGGACATTAAAGTATTATTCCAGGGCACAAGTCTAAAATCCAGGACATGTCCTGGAGGAAAAACAGGACATATGGTGACTCTGCACACTCATGGATCTCTTATACAATGCAAAAGTTATTTAAGGTAGTGGTTCTCGAGCATTTCACCTGGGACCCCCTTCTGACAATCTGTCCGAGAACATCCTTGAAGTGATGCCATGGCCGGAAGTGACCTCAATCACAATGCTATATCACTGTGATGGCAGAACTTCTCCATGTCTACTTGGAAATAAGGGCACAATCCAGAGTAACTATGGGAGCATGTAAGAGACATTGCATGCACCCGTAGTTACTGCACCACTTAGTGAAAACCTATGGGAAATTCATATTGCAATCCAGAGTAACTTGTTCTTACTCTGGAGCAAGGACTCCCTGTAGTTACTCTGGATTTCACCCTATGCCTCATTGTATCTCCCAGGAAAGCAGCCTGAACGACCCATTCCAAAGTTATGGCACCCAGTGCTAGATTTTAAGTTGGCGGCACCCAGCTTTTCATGACCACCCTGAAAGGAGGTCCTGGCCCTCACTTTGAGAACCACTGATTTAAGGCATGCCTCTTTTCAGGAAATAAACTGAAAACAGAGGAATACAGTTGAAATCTTCCTGAATACAATAGGTTTACTACTGAGTAAAGCTTCCATTCTCCATGTTGATGCGGAAAAGTTTCTCTTGGCAATGACAGAATAGTTGTGTTTTACCTTTTGTTTGCCCAGGGGAGAAGATTTCATCCCAGACCTGTTTGAAGCCCCAGTGATTCTCTTTTCTGCAATATGGAAGTAAATTCCATCAATAGCAGATAATGCACACATATCATCTAAGAGGCATCAAAGTGTTGAGCCATTAAAGTCATGCTAAATCTCTCCCTTCTCCCCAGAACACACAGGATCTAACTGCATTAACTTGACCCAATTAAATGGTTATTCTCTGATGACTTGCTGTCTAGACATTTTAAATATTTGTTCTGTGGTGTCCCCTGCAGTTCATAATTAAAGAGTTACATGAAACCTCCAGGATGTTTTACTAGCCAGATCAAAAATTATACACATCATAGAGAGCATGTAATAAATGTATAGGCAGCACATTCATAAAAATGTGGGTATTTTGTACAATGCAGTACTAGCACTGAGATTCTTAAAAACGCATATAGCAGGTTTTTAATGTCCTAAGTAATTTAGAGATGAATATCAGGAAAGAACTTGATATTGCACAAAGGACATGGGCTAGGAGGACTGAAGCCATGACATTTAAACGGGGTCTAAGGTGTGGAGGGAGTGGATTGTGGAATTATTTGCGTTCTCAACGTTCATCTGTCTCCGCAGTCGAATAAAGAATCATCCTATAGAACAGATTAGGTTAAGAGACCAAAGGAAAAACTTTACATAATCTTTTATGGAGTTCATCATTATGGATACCAAAATGATTGTTTGGAGAGTTTCAAGAAATGTTTTGACAATGTCCTGAATGAGCAGTCAAGCTCTGTTTATTAGCCTCAATGGCAAAATAGAGGTAAAGGTATCCTTCACCACTAATATAGCTATTCAGTGTTGAAAACAACATTCAATCTGAGATGGACAATTAACCTGAAGAAGGACATTCTTATATTCTTATGATCTTAAATTTTCTTTGCAAGAAATTATCTTTACTTATCTTTACTCAGCAAGAAATGAGATAAAGATGGTGAAAAGGTGGGATACAAATAAAATAAAATGAATGGATGAATGGGTAACTGAACATTCTTGCCCTTGAGACCAACTAAACATGCAGTTGCTGGGGGTCCACAGCTACTTTCTGACTGGTATATACATATAACTCTCCCTAATCTCTATACTGTGCAACTTCTCCCTGCTTCTTCCCACCCATCTCCAATATATGCATGCAGTTGCATAGCTCGAGGGGTTGCAAAGCACTAAGTTTTGCGGGAACATGAATGAACCATGCAACAGGGCCCTCTTTCCCTTTAGAATCATTCCAGGTAGTGGAGCCTGGAATAGCCCCAATGGAGAGGGAAAGGGGTCACTTGCACAGCACATTTCAGTGCCAGCAAAGCTTAATGCTTTGCACCCCTTCTAACTATGCCACTGCATGCAGGGTCTCTCTACTTCCCATTCAACGGGAAGGCACACAGATCATCAAACCCTTTGGTGCATTTCTATAGTCCAGTGGTTCCCAACCTTGTGTTGAGATGCTACCTCTTAAGGAGGGGGTAGTATTTAAAACAAACCCCCATTTTTCATACCCATGTTTGGAAACAGAGACAAAACATGGTAGAATGTTCAAACACTATCAAAAGGTCCCCAATCAGGTCACGACCCTTTTAAAGGGATAGCATCTCAAACAAAACTATCCATGCTTGAACTGAGGTGGTCATTACCCTGTAAGTTGGGAACCACTGCTGCCGTTCATCCACTGGACTGCTAAATCTGTTATGAGCAACGAATTTTTTTGACCTTTAGGTGATTATGGCAATTTGCATATTCCTTCAATGGTTAACATTCAGATAATACTATTACATTTATAATTTACAGCTACTGACATGAACTCAGTGGTATTGTTCAACATTTCATACTTACACCCATTAGAGATATGGCATTTAATGTCAAAAATGCATGTCATCGTTCAGGTCTCTTGTCCCCCAATTAAATAGGTTAGAAAGCCCATTCTCCAGAATTCATTGTGCATGGAAATGAGGTTTTCAAACAAGCTGCTATCTTAATGGTAGCAGTTTTGACTCTTTTGTGTGCTCACAAAAAAAGAAATATGCAAATAGGCTTCCACTTTGCTTTCTAGCAAAACGCTTCCACGCAAAAGCTTGCGTTTTTGGTGTGCTTCCAAAGTATACCCCTCCCACATTTAATTAGATGTTAAATTTAAACTTGATTTAGCTGTAAAGGCTGGATAGTGACATGGTTGATGTGGAACCATTTCTGTAGAAACATTAATTAGCTTATTTATGGTACAGTCTCCTTGTGATTTCCGCAAAAGAGGTGTAGATGAGCCCATTGAGCTCCTTATTGCCTTCCAATGTGTGATCCTCAATTGACGATGATGGGTATGACAGGAGAGAACGCCACTTCTAAAGTCTGGGTTAGTCCAATCGAGCATAACAATATATAAAACAGAATTAGTTGGACCAGCTTTTTGATTATAGCCATATAGGTCACCAATCCATAATATTACTGCAATGCCTTTCCCTGTGCCACAAGACCATCCCCACAAAGTTACTATATTCTCTGGGAGGGAATTTGCTATCTGAAGGGTTTAACCTCAATTTCCCCCTTAATCGTAGTTGCAATTTGGTTTCCCTCCTCTGCCCCACCCCACAGCCGTGATTTTCAAAATAAACTTAACAAACTTAACATGGAAATCCACTTATGAATACATTTCCACATCTCTATTTATATTATTTAGGAGCTGTCCCTTTAGACGGCACAAGCCTTTTGCCTGTCTACACAGAATTAAGTCCCATTGTGTTCATTGGGGCTTACTCCCAGGAAAAAAAAGTGCATAGTACTACAGTTTGATGCAGATGCCAATACAGATTTATAGGACTGACCACCAGCCTGAACAATTACAGTCCATATGTCTGGCAGAACATACAATTTTCTCAGTAAAGGTTTCTGATTACATTATAGGTCCTTTTAATATTTCTTTTGTATTAGGTATACTGTACCAAACCCTATAAACACCTTTTCTTTATGTGTTCATGGTATGCTTTTAATACAACTAACACCTTTATTTTAATAACAATATTATGGGGCAGAAGGGGGTAGGGAGGTCTTTGATGGCTTTTCCTCCCTGAACTGAAACAAAGCCCTCGAGAAACTTTTTTGAATCCTGAGAATTCTTGTCGGACATCAGCCATTTAGCACTGGATTCTTTCACTTTAAAGTTATTAAAGACCGGCCATAGTATCTCCATTTCCGTGGCCAAAGATGGGCGCAATACAGGAAGTCCTTGTTCCAGTGTAGGAACAATTTGCTCTGGATTACAATATGAATTTCCCATAGGTTTTCACTAGGCAGTGCAGTAACTACGGGTACACCTAATGTCTCTTGCATGCTCCCGTAGTTACTCTGGATTGTAGGGTTTGTCTCCAAAGTCTCTGAAGCATGGTCCAAAAATGTTTCCATGGTCATGTGGCCAGCATGGTGCATGAAACGCTGCTTACCTTCCCACCAAAGTGTTACCTTTTAATCTGATTGCCTTTACATGTTTTGGAACTGCTAGGTTTCGATAGGGTATACCTACAAAAAGGTGTCAATTAGGTATTATGTACAAATCTATAAAATCCTTGCAAATGGTTTAAACTATTCCTGTGTAGGCTCAGAAGTAACGGGCCAAATGACATCAGTTGAGAGTCCGCGTCTCCAAAGGCAGCCAACGTTGTACACAAGTTAAGCCGCATGTTTGTACAGGAGAATATATTAAAACCCATCTGTTTGAACCATTTTTACTGTTATAAATTAGGAAAACATCAAAAATGTCAGAAGACAGCAAGCAGCACTTCTCTGTTGTCTTTCAGCTCTATATTTATTAGACAAGTTTGTTATCAAACTATCCCTCCAAACATGAAAAGAACAGCAGGCCTTCTGGAGGACCAGATGGCTGCTGTGGTTTTGAAACATATTCTGGAAGGGTTGGAGAGTTTACATATTTCTCCCTTTGCTTTCATAAAAGAATTGTGTGTGGGATGTGACTCGATTCTCACAAGGAACAACCAATTGGAAAAAATGGGGGGGGCAAGAAGTGGGTACTTTAAGATGATAGAAAAGAAAACATTTTGCACAGCTGAGCGATTGAACGTCTTTAACAAAACGGCAAAACATGGCATCAACTTTTGGTGATCCATTCCAATTATAGCTGCTTGAGGATGTGGATACTTTGGATTCATGTTTGAGTGACCCTTGCTTTCCTTGTAGTGGGAAAGAAATGGGGCAGGGGTAGAAAAGGGACAATGGAGGACCAAGTCTGGAAAAATGGTGGTGATGGTGCAGATTCTGCTACTGAATCCTATGTTCCTTCCCTCTTTGGAAAGCCCTACGTACAGTAGGTTTCATCAGTTCTGCACCTGCTCAATGGAGGGCACAACAACAGTCAAACAGTCAGTCTGTCTATCTATCTATCTATCTATCTATCTATCTATCTATCTATCTATCTATCTATCTATCTATCTATCTATCTATCTGTCTGTCTGTCTGTCTGTCTGTCTGTCTGTCTACAGTATTTATATACATCTTCAATTAAAAGTGTACAAAGCAGTTTACAGGTAACTAATGGCTAATGCCCCCCTTGCAGCTGCAACTGTTACCTAGGGTAAGGGAGCAAATGCCTCTCCCAAGGTCAGCATTGCCATAATTCTCTTCCACAAAATCAGGACAGGACCCTCTGTCAGTATGTGAACACAATCCCCAAAAATCAGGATTGTCCCTCTTTTTCAGGACATATGGCTATCCTACCCAAGAAATCTCCCTTGGCACTCCTGACCCCACTAGAATCAGAGGTACACATTTGTTGGCACAATTGGTCTGGTGACTGGTGTGGCATAGGATTGCACTGCCTGTGCATTTAAAAATATGCAGAATTGTGCATTTTTCCTATATACAGAATTCTGCTTTCCCACCTTGCACTCCTTTCCCATCTTCTCAACAACTTGGGTCAGCTTTTAAGAAGCCAAAGTTTGCTTGTGTTATCACTTTGTTTTGAACGCACTATAATTTTGTAAACCTGGAGTTTGGATCACACACTTAATAAGTTCAAGGAAAAACAGCATCACATTTTTTTCCCCATCCCAGCCGAAGTATTTTTTTGTTCTTTGATGCCATGCCTTGTGATAACGATGCAGGTGAATTTTATCATTCCTTTCACCCTACTGGTAATGAACAAATTCACTGCTTATTACTTTGGACTTGATCTCTGGCAAAACAGTACTGGAACAAACAATTTGATTTGTCAACCCCTTTACAAAGACTCTTCAATCAGTGTCACCAATCCAAATTTAAAAAGCAAAATACATTTGACTGCAGGACCCCAAGACTGATTAGAGCGCCGGGTTCAGCGAATTGCACGAGACAGGACAGCAATCAGATTATTAACTCCGCTTGAAAATACTCTCTGCTCCTTGGGATTAGCATGCATATTTTGATATAGATCGATAAGCAATCTCCTTTTTATAAGAAATGCCTGCAACATTCATTTGTCTGATCAAAGGTAGACATCAGCTTACTGTGACAGCCAGCTATTGTTTTCCTGCTTTCTTTATAGGAGAGTCTCTATTAAAGAAGGGGGAAAAAAACCCTCTGGATCCTTTTCACCTAATAGTGGAAGCCAACAGAGAGTCACAAAATTCCATTTGCTTCTCAAGACCAAAACACAATTAGTGGAGACCAAACTTGGGGTTTTCTTTATTGTAACCAATTTCTATTTCTGTCTTTAAAAAATAAAAATAGAAGACACAGGGAAAAGTTGTTCAGTATCTTTCATTTCTCTTGCTCCTTCTTCCCATGGATTTGTGTTGAGATTATTTCATGGAAGCAATTATAATAAAAACTCCTTTGCAGAGTTCATAGGGAGCTACTGTATATGGATGCAGGTTCTTGATTTGTCTAGTCAACATCTAGAGTAGACAAGTGCAGGGTGACCATATGGGATGGAGGCAGGGTGACTATATAGAATGGAGGATGGTGCTGTCTTCTTTCTGATAATGATCCATATATCACATATATGACTTCCTTGTTTGCTAGGGCTGCTAAGGTCGTCCGTCACAATTTTGTAAACTCTGGTATTGTAGTCCTTGAATCCTAAATTCTGGTAGGGGTAACTGGTTCTTATAAGGCCAATAGTTTTTTATGATGCAAATGTACTAGTAATTCCTCTGCTGTTTTAGAAGTTTATTGTTCTTTTGCAACTTACCATTTTAACTGTTTTATAATTGTCATGGCTTTTAGCCAAACAAATAAACTTGTTGTTGAATGGCGGACAGAGTGCCTGTACCTTGAACCATTGCAAAGAAGAGGGTTTGAGGCACATTTAGCTCACGATAGAGGGGTTTAAAAAGGAGCACCTGCCAAAATTCCCTCTTCTGTGCAATGCTTAAAGTAGAAGCACTCTGTCCTCCATTCTATATGGTCACCCTGGATGAAGAACGTTCTAGATGTACCTTTAACCATTGGATAGAAGAGGGAATTGAGGCAGGTGCTGCTTTTTAAACCCTTCCATGATGAGCTAAATCTGCCTCAATTCCCTTTTACATTGAACAGTCTCAGTCCAAATGGATGAATTCTGAACTGTGATCTCTTGAAGAAATAAATGATAAATGTGAAACTCATTCTTTCGAGGGCTGATTGTACAGATGATGGGTTGTGCTTCAGACCAGCTTTACTGTGAAGCAGCAGAAAATTCCAAAAATGCCATTTTTTCTGCCTTCTCCAGGTATCATTATACAAACAGTTTCAGTCCAGAGCAGCGTCAGAGCAATGTTTTGATTTTTGACCTCAGGTGCAGTGAAGGTCAACAATGATGAAGCTCATTGAAGTACCTGGAAGGCAGCGTGAACTTTTCAAACAGAAGGTTCATGATCTTGAAATCTGTTTTCCTAAAACAGTTCCTGGACCACGGCCCAACCTACATTTACAACACTAGAATATTTCATTAAGAAATCTTAGCTTAAGAAGACAAGATGTCAAGATATGGGACCTTAATCTCTAAGCTTCTTAGCATCTTAGTGGTTTCTTCAAAGTATTAAAACAATAACAAACCCACTCATATATTGTGCCAGTTGAACGAAGGAATTGAACCACAAGAACTGGTAAGGATCTCTGTTTTCCTTCTCCTTTTTGTTCTTATATGTTTAATCTTCAGAACATCATTTTGTAGATTTCCAACTCAAGCACAGAGGAAGGAGCACTGCAACTTGGCCTGTCACCATCTGCCAAAGCCCCCCCAAATTAGATATTCATCTGGAAAAAGAAGTGCAAATATAATTAAATGGCTGACAGAGGACACAATCCTAACCAATTTGGACCAGCACAGTTTACCCATCTCCCTGTTCCCAAGGTGGGGTGGAGAGGCACATGTCTGCGCATTGGCCTAACCCCAAAGGAGTGGCACAGAAGTGCCTTACGGCAATACCCCCGGACAGTACAGGACTTGTGCCAGGACTTGAGACAGCCTAACTGGGATTAGGATTGCACTGAAAAAGTGAATCATATGCTTTACCTATGGGCCACCAGCCATAATTATACTAGCCACATTAAAATGTGGATAGTGGGAAAATGCCATGTCAAGGAATAGCCAAAATTAATTTCTCTCAATAAGTTGTCTCTCTGGATCACTAAGGGCACGATCCAGAGTAACTACGGGAGCACGTAAGAGACTTTACGTGCACCCGTAGTTACTGCACCACCTAATGAAAACCTATGGGAAATTCATATTGC